>CAOKZL010000514.1:0-600000 GCA_948472985.1 Iguana delicatissima | reverse complement strand
ATTTACAAAGGCAAACATCTGAATTGATAGGGTACTATTCCATGAGAATATTAAAGGTGAAAATTAGCCTTGGCTGAACATTCCTACATAACCAAAGTATTAATAACTAAGGCTTGAAGCACAATAGCATTCTCTTGTCTGAGTACTTAAACCAGAAATAAGTGTGACTGTTGACTAAAACACATACAAAAAAATGAAAAGATGAACTGCATTTTATTTATCTGTTTTCAAAGCAGTTAATGATTAAACTTTAATTCAACTTTTATGGATAAAGCTGAAATGCATATGAATCTGAAATGTCAGGAGTTACTATTTCCCCTTCAAAACTGAGGCCCAGTTTTAAGAATGAGTTTCTGCACAACTGAATGCATCCTATGTGACTGGAGAGAACAAGTTTTGCTTTGGGCTCACATTACCACATTCTCTCTGCCTTTCCTTATCATGGGGGGGGGGGAGAAACTGGCGTACCCATTTTTAAATTCTATGTAATACATATTTACATACATGCATACTTATGAAGCCAGTTATCTGGCAAGTCTACCTTAAACTGCAAGCAAAAACAAAGTATAAATAGAAAATATACCATTAATAAAATTTCAAATTCTAAGATTTTTTTATGTATTTGAACTTAATTCAGCTGGTATTCAAATATATTCAAATTATAATATATATTGAATATATTCAAATTCAAATAATCCATATGGGATTCCTTAGTCCAGTTATTCACTTCGCCCCATGCTGAAGAAAGCAGGTGAACAGTAAAAGCATACATGCCACAGCCTATGTAACTATCTCTCCAGAAGAAAATGAAAGATATCTCTACCTTGGTATGCACAGACCACATCTCTCATTTTGGGGCTCCAAGCATGGCAGCCAAAGCACAAGCAAGGCTGAAAATACTGAATTTAAATTTCAATAAATATATCTGAGAAAGCATGGCTGTGGTTATAAATTTATCTCCAAGTAGTTTTATCTGTCTCAACAGCAACAAAACCTGGTTATTTAAATATGCATCTATTCAGATACGGCACCAATAAACAATGCTGGTCACTCTTCATTTTGATTTTTAAAAATCTGTGTTGCTTCTGAAACAAAATGGTGGACCATAAACAGACATATACTGTCCAGAATTCAGAACAAAAACAAATTTGTCATATGAACTGTCACCTCTTTCCTTGTTTGGCTCGTTCAATAAGATCAAGTTTTATTTCTGTATATTCTTCTTTTAGTTTCTGCAAAGCACATTCTTTTTCCATTACCATATTTTGGCTTTGCTGTAATTTATCTTCTGCAACTCTAACAACAAATCAGAAAAACAATATATAACTACACATAGTTTCATTGCAAATACAATAGGTCCCCCATATCTGCAGGAGATACATTCCTGGATTTACTGTGAATGGTGAAAAAGGTGGAAAATACCAAGCACTATATTTTGATCCCAAGATCAGGCAAAGCAGTGAGGAAGGGAGGTAACTCCATTATCTGGCTCCTACTTCCTGTCTGCCTGCCTTCTCTTCCGCTGGGGCTTGGCTAGAAGCCCAGTTGTGCAAAGCAAGGCTGATGGTGGCCGCCATGGCCCCAGAACAGATTGTGGGTAAGTGAAATCATGGATACTGGTCTAGCAGATAGCAGAAACCTACTGCATATCTCATTAAGGACATTAAATAATAGAAACCAGTTTTTCCCATGTTCGGTATATTGCTGTATGGTTAACCTGAAAGAAAATGTAGAAAAGAAACTGCAGTACAAGTACCCAATGATATTCTTCCACAGTAACAGTAGAGCAGTACTAATGTACAGCCTCTCCCTTTGAAAGTACAGCCTAACTTCAACTTTGCTTGCTTGAGAATAAAGGAATTGCCCTTCTTCCCCTTACTCTGCCCTTCCCCCCTTTTGGGAATCAGTGCCAAGAACTAAGCTTTGAGAGATCTACTTTATAGAGACCATTGTCTAACAAGTTTTACTACAGTAATAATTAAACTCCGTCACATACAGGATGTCAGCTCTGGCTGAATTCCTTAAGACTCTTTACCGTGAAGAGATGGGGTTTTAAAAAAGGTGTTTTGATTCAAATATGAAATTTACATTGTCTTGCTTTGTACAGGAAAATAAAATATTAAAATAAAAATCCTCAAATTTAAAAACAAATAAAGTACAGCCTAGTTCTTTGCACTAGGCAATGACAATCCACAATTTATGCTCTGAGCAGGCTTTGAGACCTTTGAAACCAGTTCTTCTGAAGAATAATAAAATATTTTGTGCCATGGTTGTTTGGTAAAAAAATATAATTTGATTTTGATCTTTATTTATTTAGGCAAGGGCATGTTATTACTAACAAGATGGTAATTCATATCCCAGTTCCAACAAGTTTCCAAACCACAAATTGGCAAGAAATTTATCAATAAAATTGACAATGATATGGATTCACTCTGAAAAACAGAATTAAAGATCTGGATACAAAGATCCTTCTGATAATTTTATAAGACAATTACCCAGTTCAAACAATAGAAATTCTGAAGTTTTACAACATGAATGAGGCACAGAAAATCTCTTTTGCACCTACAGAAACTTGGAGGCTTTCACTTCTGACTATAAGCATAGTATCCTGTGAGGTATGCACTTGGAAAAGATTTGTTTAAACTAGGATCAAGCAAGGATCAAACCATGATTTCAAATTCTGACGTCTCCTGAAGCCAACAAGAAACCATAGCTCCTCAAGTTCAGATATAACAAGAAACAGACACTTCTGATCTTCCCTTCGGGCATGTACAAGCGACAAAGGTCAGGGGAAAATGCAGGCCTGTGTTTCACTGTAGGTTGTACATACAGCAAAAAACCATGGTTCCTCCATATGTTTGAAACAGGCCTTAATATATTTGTATACCGAGTACTGGTTTAGAAATAAATTTCATTGAAGTCAAAAGTGTTATACCTAGTTTGAGATTAATATTACAGCAATGTTCATTTCAATGTCCATAATTGCTCACAATTATCATATCATATTATACCATACCAGCATAAGCACTACAGGGCTTCCCACTTGTTGCTACTGTGGAAATAATTTCAGCTACATAAAAGTTTCAGACTTTCTACCTTATCGTCATTATAGAGGATAACAAGTGAGCAAGACAAGTGAGACTGTTCGTCCTTTCCACAAACACACTGCGGTGTAATATTCACATAAATGTTGTTTTGCAACATGCTTATTATTTCCTTCCCATGGTAAGAGTAAGAACTGTGTGTGCATGTGAGACCAAGCTCAGATTTCCCCCAATACTGGAAGTCAAAAGAAATTTAAAAAAACTAAAGAATTTTCTACTTCAAAATATCATTTTTGGCTTGAAGTTCCACTTCCAAGCTTGCTATCTGTTCTTCCAACACTGGAATGCTGACAGAGCGTGTACCCAAAGCAGATTCAAGGACAGATACCTGAAAAATGAATAAAACAGGAAGAATAAACTTTAAAGCTTTGATTACCTTTTACCATGATGGCCATACAGATTCACATACAATTGCTTGATTATGAATTTCTATTGAGCAATCTTTGCTATACTGCTTTTGTCTTCAATTGACGCATGATTCAGTCATTAAAGTTAAGACTGCTATATGACATTTAACTGATCATAATGGCATCTATTATATTCTGAATATTTTTTCTGTGTTTTCTTCTTACTTCATATAAGGTTTTCAATTACTATTATTATATAATTATTCATTCATTTCCAAAATTGTACTTCACTGTGAGCTCTGACATTCACAAGGCACCTTTGGGGTGTGTGTGTGAGAAAGAGAGAGAGAGAGAAAGAGTGAATGAGACAGAAAAAAAAAGACAAATAAAAGAAAACTGTACAAAACAGACTTGTTGCAGTATATAGCATCAAATTATGCTTTAAACAACAAATGGTATGCTTTAAAACAAACGCATGCTATTAAAATACCCACTTGTGCTCTTGTCTGGTTCAGTTCAAAGCATAAACTTTCAATTTCAGTCATTAAATCATGATTCTGTGATGTTAACAGTGCATTCTTTTCCCGGACTATAGTCAGTTTTTCCCTTAGTAGTTCATTTTCTTCTTCCATGCTTTTGTCAAAAGATAGTGAGTAACACTAGAAAACAATATACAGTCTTCATGATAATATGAACTAAAGCAAGCTGCTCCTCTTACTTTTAATGATCACTAATGCCATAAGATCTAAATCCGTAAGAGTGTAATATATGCAATGTACAAAATTCAAGAAAAAAACAACAAAAAAGCAATAATCAACTCCCTACTTTCTTCTTGGGTTTCCTTGGAGAATCTATGTTGTGAGAAGACACTTTATTCCCAGTATTATGGCCTGAAGAATCATTTAATTCGCTAACATCAACAAGATCTTCCATTGTTAAAATCTCAAGCTGTCCGTCGTGAGTGCTGTCATCTGAATTGTGTGAATTTGTACTAGAACAAAAGAAAAAATATATAAACACTTTCCTCTCTTTTGCAATAATTTTTCTGATAGGCTATATCAAATTTGACACAAATAATACAATGTAAGCAACAATGTTAATAAACAAACATAGCCAGTTCTTCCTTTGTACATGTACATACCTGTAAAGCTCTTCTCCCAAGTTTTGCAAATTTCTTTCCGTTTCTCTTAGTTGCTTTCTTAATGCCACAACATTTGCCAGTAAATATTCATCATCGTCGTGACGATCATGAGAGGCCCATACGTTGAGTTCCATTGATATTACACATTTGTCTAATATAAAATGTAACTAAGAAAGCAATAATATAGCAACTTTCATTGTTTGAAGAAGAGAGCTATTTAAAAATAGCTATTGTTTTTATTTTTGCTTTTCATTATGACCTCACGTAGCCCAAGAATATGAATTCCAATCTCCTTGTATTTTTCCTGCATTAATAATAGTCAGTATAAATTAGATTCACTAATAATAGTCAGTATAAATTAAATTCACTTATAACTACTGTTTGCAAACCAGCTTCTAATAGTTGTTACAGATCTTAGTTTACCAAAGAACTATGGCTTGTGATAGCACATCCATATTGCAAAACTATAGTCAACATCAAGAAAGAACAAGTGAGGGAACTGCTCTGCCGAAAGACATGGGGCATATACTGTATTTACTGTACTAATTTGCAAAATATGATGTATAGGAAGCTAGCACAGCGCTTATGCACATTTACATGGTTCTACTATGCCAGCTCCAGATTTCATTAATGGTAGTGTATTGGTGGCCTAAATACCCTAAAGGCACCAGATCCCTTGTGGTCTTGGAAGCTAAGCAGAATCAGCCTTGGATACTACTTGGATGGGAGGCCACCCCAAAATAACAAGTGCTGAAGACTATATTTCAGCAGAAGCAACTGGGAAAATCACCTCTGAGTACTCCTTGCCTAGGAAAGCCCTATGAAATTCATAGGGTCACCATAAATCCACAGGGGACTTGGAGTTGTGCACACACACAGTGTATTGGTAAGTTGGTCTTTGCTTTTCTGAAAAAGATCTCCCTATTTAAAATTTAAATGGCCATGCTAGCAAGACTCTGCAGGTTGTAGTCCAAAATGCAGCTTTTCCATGTTCTAATACGGGCTACAAAATAATGACCTGAACCAAGCTTAGTATTGTCCTTTACAAACAATAAGCACATTCTTCTCACTGGGGCCCTTCTTATTACTTACTTTTGAAACCATTCGCACCACCCATCTGCTGTTTGTGACCCTTACAAGGGTGAAACAGTAATTGCATGTTACATTTTACAAGAGGCAGGTGGATTTAGCCCTCCTAATCTTCTGCAGCAAAACCAACAAGAAGGCTAATCTGTCCCTCTAAAGACTACCCGATTTTGGTACAGCGCTGGCAGCTAGTGATAAAGTGCTTTTTTCTTTAGATAGATCTGAAGAAGTGGGCTGCTGCCCACGAAAGTTTATGCCCAATAAACTCTCTCAGTTTAAATTTTAGAAGGCAGGTAAGAAACTTTTCGCTGTCCGCGCGGCATGTTCCCCTCCGGGGAGGACCAACCTTTCCATCTCAGGGCCACCCCTTTCCACTTTCCTCCCGCGACTTGACCAGACCTTCCCAAAGAACCGCCTCGGTGGCGCGGGCTCCAGGTGAGAGGGCCTCCCGTTGCTTAGCAACGCAACTCTCTCTGTCTCTCTTTTCCTCACTCCGCCCAAAGGGACTGAAAAAATCAGCTACTGCACACCACCCCACTCCCGTTTTACAAAACCAGTTTCGGGGGGGGGGCGGGATTATTACTATCATTACCATTGTCATTTCTCCTTCCTATCACTATGATTAACCCAGCGTGGTGTAGTGGTTTAAGCGTTGGACCAGGGCACCCGGAGACCAGGGTTCGAAGCCCCTCTCGGCCACGGAAGCCACCTGGGTGACCGCGGGCAAGTCACGCTCTCCCGGCCTCAGAGGGAGGCAATGGCAACCCTCTGCGGAACAAATTCCACCAAGAAAACCCCGCGACAGGCCGGCCTCAGGGTGGCCTTAAGTCGGAAATGACTTGAAGGTACACAGCAACAACCACTTAGGGACAGAGCTCCATCCTGAGAGAAAACCCACTGTCCCAGAGAAGAGAGACGACGGGCCGCTTCTTACCCTGCCTCAGGAAACATCTCCGCGACTAGCCTAGACACCTCCCTCAACCCTTCGCTTCACAAATCTTGGCCTCGAAACGACCCGTCCTTCCTTTCCTTTCCTTCCTTCCCACGTTCGAACTGCGCGGGCCAGTAGGAAAAGACGTTGCTGAGTGGCGGGGAAGAGGAGACGGTTAAAAGAAAGCACCGGCCTCGCCGAATGGCCAACCGCGTTCCCCTTCGTTGAGCGCTTGGGAGTCGTAGTTTTTCTGATTCCAAGAGGTGGCGGACTACATTTCCCACAGTACCTTGCAAACCTGACCAATGGGAGGCCCGTCCTATCATCCTATAGACGAAACCGCTTACCAAAACGAAGGGAGGGGGAGGGACCGGCTGGCCCTGCTCTCTTCCCATCTACTGGCACAGCCAGCCTCCAAACGTGGTGCATTGTGGGTACCAGCCCGTTCTTCCCCTTGCGGACCAGTGTCTGCTTGAGGAGAGCTGCTGTGAGAAAGAGAGCGGGACCGGTGTGGGGTCCCCTGTGGGGCTGCTCGTCTCTTCTGGCATTTCCCGCCTTCTGGGCTTTTGAAAACGCGGCGAGGATGTGGACGGAGCCCCGGCGGCGCCTGCTGCCTGCCTTCTTGCTGCTGCTGGTGCTGCCGCCGCCTGGCACCTCGGGCTTCGCTACCGCCCTAGACAGCGACTTTACTTTCAGTCTGCCCGCCGGCCGCAAGGAGTGCTTTTTCCAACCCATGCAGAAGGACGCCTCGCTGGAGATCGAGTATCAGGTAAGGAAGGAAGCCGGGCTCCTCGGACGGCCCTCCTCCCACGAGGGTGTCGGTAAAGCTCGGCTTTCGGCTGAGACTCAAAAGCCAGCTGACACTCTCGGAGGAGTCGGGAAGTGAAACTTTTTCCTGGGCCCTGGGATGGGAAAGTTAGCTAACACTTTAAAACTAACGGTGAGCTTGATGCCGCCCTCAGGAACAACTAATAATTAAACTACTTACTTCCCGAGGCTTTTCCTGTATTAGTTCAGGTTGCTAGTGAAGGCGCTGTCGTACAAGGGGCCGGGTGAGTGTGTGGAACCCACTGCCTACCAGGGGGAGAAAGGTTCTAAGTGAGGGATGGGGAGAAGTTAGATCAAGATCTGCTTGTAAAGGTTTGGGTGTCAAGAAGTAGTCCGGCAAGAGTTACTCCAACTTCTGGTTGTTTAACAAAAGCACCACAAAATAAATCACGTATTTGTACACCTTAAATTACATTGCTAAAATGAAGGAAGTTGTTACAGGGTGGGCAGGAGTGGATTTCTGTATGTGAATAGAGAATTAAGTTTAATACTCAAATGCTTGGGTTCCGAATGAATTTTAAGTGCATGGCTTGCTCCTACCTCTGGCTGTAAATCCAGCAAACCTGAAGTTTGCAGGTTTGTGGCTTTCCTCTATGCATGCGGGCAACTATCTTTTTACCTATATTTGCAACACGCCCCTCCTTGGGACATTTGAGGACGAGCCTGTGTATGTGAAAGTAAATCCCACCATTTTCAATAGAGTTTACTTCCAAGTGAATCGGTGTAGAATTGAAACTGATGTGTTGTTGCTTTTCTGTGTCTCCAAGAGAGAAATTCAAAGACATAGCCATGTTACTCTGGATCAGTATGCAAAGGGATCTTGTAGCATCTTTGAGACTAGCTGAGAGAGAATTCTGTAGCATGAGCCATAGATTGGATCACTTCATAGACCTGATCTACAAAAACTTCTTTCTCTGTCTCAAAGGTGCTACAAGATCCCTTTAACAGAGATAGTAACGCTTGCCCAGAAAGAGAAACAGCCGTATCTTTTGTGTTCTGCTGCTACGAATAAAAAACATCTTTTTTGCAAGGATCTTTTAGGAGGACCACATTAAAGAAGGGGCGGCGTGAGGGTAACTCTCTCAAATTTGTATAGCAGGTAGCTGTGAGCCTGGACCCATCCTAAGCCACATGGCAAGAATCTTGGATTGATGACAGTGCAGAAAAAATTTCACAAGTGTCCATTTTGCCATCTTTCCATTGTTGTGTTTGAGTTCAGCATATAAGCATTGCATTGTGTATCTGTAAAGATCCACCATTTCATCTTAATATATCCAGCCTTACTTGATTTTTGAAGCTAAGTCAGGCCAGGCTTGCTTAATATCTGGATATTAGATTACCAGGGACCTCCAGACAGGAACAGGAAGGAATTCTGTGAGAAACTCGAGTGCTGCACTCAGCTTAAGTTGATAATACTGGCCTAGGTGGACTCATGGTTTGACTCAGTATAGAACCATTTCCTGTGGGTCTAAATGAGCTAGACTGAAAGCCACGTAAGTAATGCTTCTCTTTATCTTGAAGAATAGTGACAGTTACTGTTTGTTTTATGGAGCAAACAGACTAGCCAGATGTCAATTAAAGTCTGGGTCAAACTGGTCTAAGGAGCTTGATTGGATGGATCCAGCTAACGGATAAGTTCTGGAGTGTATTTGGATTAGATAAAGCCACGTAAGCCAAAGATGTTGAACAGAAAAGTCTAGGTGAGGATACAGCAGAGGTGAGCACTGTTTCAGTTCTAGTTTCAGAGAATTAACAGGAAAACCCCAACTTATTTGCACATGTTTCTTTTGTTCTGTTTATAGTACAGACAACCTCACTTTACAAAACCTCTGACAAAGACACTTCATTTTCCAGTTTTATGCCTTCCCAGCTCCCCCTTTCCCTTCTTGCCCTCTATCTAACCAAAGCTTTTGCCAGCATCAGCACTGGCAAACTGGTGACGGAGAGCTGGAGTAACAGAGACTTTTGATGTAGGGTTGCAGCAGATGGTCTATAGTAAACAATGCAGTAAAATTTGAGCTGGGAAACAGAGAGATGCTGCTTTAGTTGATCTTACTGTAGCCATGTGTGCCTGCTTACTATAAACAAGGTAAAACAGCAGCTAAACATGAGCATGCATAAATAGCAAAGCAGAGAGAAAGGGGGAGATCAGATAAGCCTCCTTCACCAGCTATCCCTTACAAAGTTAAAAAAGCATAGATCTGTAAGTCTGGCCGCTAAACTGGAAATGATAAGAAAACTGGAGGCTGGTGAAAGAAAATGTCATCCCTGGATACATTTTGGAAGAAACCTTCTAGAAGATTCAAAATGTTTTTGTTTATTTATGCAAGGCTTACATAACCTGTTTGTTTTATTTTATTGTTTATTTATATTTATTTTATATTTGTATGTTTAAAATAAAAATAAAAATATAAATAATTTATTTCTTTTATGTGCTGATTATTAGTTCTGGGAAAAAATACTTTGCTGAAACATTTTGTGGTATAGGAACCTATCTTTATTCTTTCCATGTTTTCAGCCTCTGATACCAAATTTTCGGTTAAATGAGTAATATTAGGCACACATCTTTCATTAATGGAGGTATACCTGTATTATTTTGAACACGTGTTCTTTACATATAGAAAAAAATGGATTGCATCCTAATTTTGTATGAGCATATTAGAAACTAAGGCCTACTAAGGACATATTTGATTTTGATCCTTTAGCTTTTTGTCCTAGCTTCCATATTTTTGTTTTCTTTTTTAATTTTCTGTTCTAAAAGTGCATTTTAAGAAGTAAAATCTGGGGACTATGCTGAATGGGGGCACAAGTTGCTGCTTATAGGAATAATGTAATCATTGTTCTTCAGTAATGGGGGTGATGGGGAGTGTTTTAGTATCAAATGCTGCTTTAACATCTCCTTTAGACCAACTTCGTCTAGACTGCTTTACCTAAAATTGTTACAGGGCCTTGAAATACTATTGACAGTTACAGCTTTGAAGTATCTCCAGTTTAAATTTCAGTAAAATACAAATCTTAGATAACTGCAGAGCACATGGACATGTAACAATTTGAACAGTTATGTGACTTGAACTCACTATATGTAGTGTAATATGAGCAAAAGTGTAATTTCTCTCTGCGGTTTATGTCTTGCCAGGTTCTAGATGGAGCAGGTTTAGATGTAGATTTTCACCTTGTATCACCAAATCATGAAACACTAGTTTTTGAACAGAGAAAGTCAGATGGAGTCCACACGTAAGTTTTAAAATTATCATATTCAGATTTTACAAAATCATTTAGACTTGTGGGGGAAAAATCTCAAGCTAAGGGAAAAAGTTATGGTCTAGAGATTGGTAAAAAGTAAATGTAGTTTGTAATCCTCTCCTTTCCTATACAATTAAAAAGCCTCTACATGATTTAGGGGCCCTTTAGAAAGATCTGAAATGGAGCATGGGAGGTGCAGTGAGAACAGAGAATTCACCCAAAGTCCATCTTTAAATTTAAGATATAAAATATATAGTTGCAAGCCTAACATCATAATTAATGGGTTGGAAAACTATTTACAGTCTGCATGTACCTTGTGTTCACAGAGTGGAAACAGAGGATGGCGATTACATGTTTTGCTTTGACAACACATTCAGCACCCTGTCAGAGAAGGTGATTTTCTTTGAATTGATCTTAGATAACATGGGAGATGAAGAGCAAGAAGATTGGAAGAAATATATTACTGGCACAGATCTTCTGGATATGAAGTTAGAAGATATTCTGGTATGTATATAACAACCTTTGTATCCAAGGTAGCTTACAAAATGAAAAAAGGATAAAGGACTTAAAATGCATTGAGGGCTAGCCCTTCCTTTTACTTTTGAGCGTGAATCATGCAGAATGGTCACAGAAGTATGGCAAATGCTGGCTGGCTCCCTCTACAACGGGTACTTAATGTCCTCTTTTCCAGCAACAGAAATGCAAAGTAAGAGGTATCAAAGCATGCTGCTCTTTATGCCAGGTGAATAATTACTTTAGATTTATGGACAACTTCACATTCTTAAAGCTTGGGTGATTGGTCCTTGGGCTAGAAGACTCTCAGGTACTCAAGCTGGAAAAACAACACTACTTTGGTATTGTTGGGCTTGCCCAAACAGTGGCAAATACTATGAACAGGCTATAAGACACAACTGCTTCCACAACTGTTTGACCACAAAGGATTAAATGGGATTGTAATTCAGTATTAAAACATATGTTTTGCATACTAAAGCTTCCAGAGTTGATGCCTGGTGTCCCGTCCACCCCCCCATGGCTGGAATACACCTGCCTCAAACCCTCGAGAGGCATTGCTAGGCGATGTTGGCAGTACTGGGATAGATGGACTCAGTGATCTTACTGGAGATAAGGCAGCTTCCCGTGAACTAGCAAGATTCTAGGACTACACAAAAGGCATATTTTTAAATTAACAAATGCTATGGAGGAGAAGGATTAATTTCAGCTTCAGGACTAAGCAAAAAGGAGGACCTCTTTTTACTTGGAGTCTTTGAAACTAGGCCCAGCTGTTTGTGAAAAGGAGGGTTGTAGCAGGTTGTCACACTGGCAACACCGTTAATATTTTGCAATTAGTCTTCTGTTGAATATGTATTCTCTCAAAAGATAAACTGTTCTAAAACTAGTATTTTGTTCTTTAATAGGAATCTGTCAACAGTGTGAAGTCCAGGCTAAGCAAAAGCATCCACATTCAAACTCTGCTCAGAGCATTTGAAGCCCGTGATAGAAACATACAAGAAAGCAATTTTGACAGGGTAAACTTCTGGTCTATGGTTAACCTGGCAGTAATGGTTGTAGTGTCAGCTGTTCAGGTGTACATGCTGAAGAGCCTTTTTGAAGACAAGAGGAAAATTAGAACTTAACATCATAGTGTCAGAGCAACAAACCAGGGAAAATGCAATAAACTGCTACAGAGATGGATGGTACTTCCTAGTTTGCTTTGGATGGACAAAAGTGAGCAGAGTGCCTTTCTCTGCTCAGAAAATTACAATTTTTAGCCATTATGTGTAACTGAATACTTGTCTGAATGCCTTGACCTTTTTATCTTGCAGAAATTACTTGAGAGATTTTTACTGTTTGTCATATTTGTATATATATGCTGTCTTAATCACTGTCGGCCTAAATTTTTTAAGTGCAAAACATTTGGTTCATCGAGTTATTGAGTACACATCTTCAGTATGTATTTCAACTTTTCTAATTTGAGAAACTCACTTTTAAAAAGTATTTGATGTGGATAAGCAATGGTGTTGTTTAGTCCACCTGTTTGAGTGGCTACAAGTGAAGACTTGTGGTTTGTACTAATTAAGAAAACTATTTAACAAATTAACTGACATCTACAATGTATTGCTTCTGAACTGTACAATCTAAATCCAGTTGCTAGTCATAGCTAGACTACACCTGTTGAAGCAATGGGATTTATAGAAGTGATTTATCATGAAGTAGTTAAGTGGGTCCCTTATACTGGGGATTAACAACTGGATTTAGCCCTAGCCCTTGTTTTTCTGAGGCTGTGAATGAAGTAGTCTCTCAACATCATGTTGAACTTGTGTTCAGTGAAGATCAGATGCCCCGTCTAAAGCATAATTGCTGCTTCAGTATTTCTATTATCCAGTAATGGCCTCAAGATGTGTAGTAAAAGGTATATGTTGAAGAGGCACCTTTTTCATTTATATACTGAAGACAAAACGTTGCATGTTATTTATGTAACCTTTTAATGATGCAAGTACTTGGACATAGTAGAAATTTGATGGTGAGATCACATGGACAATTATCTGTAGGCCCTCATTACTAACAATTTAGTTTTTTTTAGCTTTTGGGACTTTGTGAGTCTTTCATTTATTCTGCCATGCACATTAACAGAACATGGAGGAGCTATATGGAGACCTCTCTCTGTATCTTAAACCAGCTTTACTATTACTGCTGTCCACTGCCTATACCACATAGCATGCTCCAGGGATTATAGCTGTCAGAGCAGGCAAGAACTGAGCAGAGTTAGTTTCACAGCTGGGGATGAGGGAGAGGCTTAACTAGCATTTGATCTTATTTCTAATACAAATTTCCTTGTAAAAGAAGAATGGTACATACCATGCATATTTCTTCTTGGATAGCAGGAGGAATAATCCATGCACTCTTGGCTTTTTCCTATGTGTCACCTGGCCAGGCAAGAGTCCAGAATTCTTTTCTGATATGACTGTTGACTCCTCTCCCTTCTCTGCGACTTTAATTTTAAAGCCTTGCCTAACTCCTAACATAACTTTTACTTACATATATTACACACATATTTTCTTTGTTGTTGCTGCTATCCCTTGGGCAGGAGTGTATTTCTCCTCCTCTGATTCAAGAATGAGAATGTATGGTATATACCAGTTTCATTCTCTGGATAGGCAAAAGGAGCAATCCATACACTCTTGGGAGTTACCCAAGCCCCAGTCTAGGCTGAGAGTGACTGCTACTCCTCACATCACTGACTGATGATTCACGTGACCAAAAGCTTCCTGTGCTAATATGTGTGTATCTTGTGCCCAATAAATGTTGGAGATTCCTTCCAACCAGCAGCATTGCAGACCTCCAAGGATGCTGACATTGTGTGAACTGCACTTGTTGTCATAAAATGAGTAGAATGAGGCAGCACATACTTTGGTCTTGGAACTTTGGTATAGTCATAGCACAGGAAAATACAGCCATCTAGCAATCGTATGCTTTGATGCTCTGTTATCTTACCTTTTGTCTTAGGATGAAAAGAGACTAACTATGCACATCTGTACATCTAATCTCTGCTCTTTAACTGCCCTCCAACATACACCATTTCTTTTCCAAAGAATGCTATGGATTTGGACAGAAATTTGCCAAGTTTATATACTGGTACCACTGTCTATTTACAACATACTTTGACAGAAATATCAGATCTAAAGTTGTAGGTCAGTTTATCATAGTCAAACCTGCACAAATTTCCATCTATGGATAGTGCAGCCAACTCCAAAACTCACACTGATGTTACTGCAACCAGGAATACCATCTTAAAAGCGAGCAACCAAGTGGCTCAAAGACAGCTTTGTTAACACATTCAGTACTACGTTCAGACCCCAAGAGGGAAATCTATGTACAATGTAGCCCATTTAAGGAACCTTTTAAATTGAGGATGCACTGATACCATACCTCCCTCTGGTCTCAGGACTGTTCCTAAAGCCACAACCTGTGTTTTAATGTGTTTGGCCTTAAACCTTTGCCATCTTGGAGAAAACCAAACACATCTCTCTCACTTGGATATTTTCTAAACTAACCCTATGAGCCAAATACCAAGAATTAAAGGCTTTCCATGTCATATTATAAACTCTATTTGTTGAATCACTTCTGGATACTAATATCCCATCCATCACCTTAGCAGAATGACCGTTAACTAACCATCCACCTGGTTACCTTTAACCAATTCAGATTGTGATGCAACACTGGGCCTTGATGTTATTAAACCTTGCCTTTGTGGCAGCTACCAAGGCCTCTTGATGATTATTTGGAGAACAGAGAAATCACAGTCAACATGGCCAACACAAAGCTATCACCACTTCTGTGGCTCTCTCTAATTGAATTTTGGCCAACACTGTCTAAATTATGGCAAATAGTAGAAAAGCATAGAGAACTGTGCATTGTGCTGCCAGTGCATCGTTCCACTCTGTATTTCTGTTGCCATCTACTCAAAAATACCTTTTTAGTTTGCAATTTTGCCCAGAGATGAATCAATCAATCTGGAATAACCCAAAGTATGTGTCTAGCAGCTGAACAATCTCTTGATTCAAGGACCTCCCTCATTGATGAACTCTGTCTGCTTGAGTAATCTGCATGCTCATTTAGGGATCTCTTTGAATATACTGCTGTTAGTGACTTCAGTAACCTCTCAGCCCATTGAATGATTTTGTTGGATTCCTTGATTAAAGGCATTGACTGGGTTGGTAAATTCCATTACTCTTCAGCACCATAAAAAAGAGTAACCCCCTTAAACTTCTGTATTTGAGAAACCTTTTCTATAGCCCCAATTTGTAGGAGATGATCTATTTCTCGATGAACAATCTCTTTCTCCTTCATTTTTGGACTTGCTGAGGGAAAATACCTACTACTTGGCTTTGTTTGTCAATATAATCTTGTACCCGTGAGTAACTATTTCAGTTACTCAGCCATTTGTACTTATAGCTGACTGACTCATCCAAAATACTGTAGCCTCCCCCCACCGCCACCAGAATGTCCTTATTATCAGAACTGCTGATGACCACCCCTGATGGATTTGCTCTCTTCATGGTTGCTGAAATCCTTGCCTCTTGAACTGATTCCTGTTTCTATTGCACTGCCAACTATTGCTGCTAAAGCCACACTGTCTACTATAGTTCTTCCTCCCCGAAAGGAAAGATAACTTCCCTAAAATTGGTTCCTTTCCACTTCCTTTCTCTGTATAGTTGGCATCATCTGCTTTTTATCCATACCCTCAATGAATACTTGGGCTTTACTCCTCACAAAAAAGCAGTCTTGCTTTGAATGGCATATATGCCAAATGATTTTTTTTTTGGCTTTTGCTCATCCTTCCAGTGGTGCAGTCAAAGAAATCTATGTGTGGCTGTGGTAGCTGTAATACTTCTGGCTGCAAAGGCCACTGAATCATGACCCACATTTGCTGTAAATCTCAAGACCCTCTGAATCGTACTCAGGGCCCTACTAATACTATGTTTACTACTGTCTTGGCTATCTAATGTATCTTGAATCCACAGAACACTGATGCTGCTGTGGAACTCCTGATTACCAGAGCTGATGCCCACATGCACTTTCTTTAGCACTAGTTCTGCCCTATGCTCATCTACCTCTTTTAATACCATCCCCCCCTCTTTGGGGACAATGGCCTCTGAGATAAGTGCTGCAATTAGAGCATCTACAAGAGGTACTTTAAGAAAGTTCACATTCCCCTAATATACCTATAGTTTCTGACTAAAAGCTATCAATCTTTTAGTGTTCAAAGCGGTATCACATTCCAATTCTACCTTTTTAAACATGTCAGACCATATAATTTCCACAGGTTTTGTCACTAGTCTTAAGACCAAAGCCACTCCGAGCCTTCTCCTTTCCTTCTTATCAGCCTGCACATCACTCTGGCTCATTTCTAAAACTAATGTCTGAATTTCTTTTTTCATTAGACCCTTAAATTCCTCCACTGAATATAGCCTTTCAGAAACATTTTCTGACTATCAGAGGTATCTTCCTTTTTACTGCTGTCTCTGAAACTATATAGCTACTGCATTTCTTCTTCCACTTCTGAATCAATCTCCTCATGTAAGTGCTTCTTTCTTCTTCTGGACTAAACTTCCTTAGGCAAAGAAGACGCTTTCTTACTGTGTTCCTACTAATAATTACTGCTTTGCTTGCTCTGCCCTTTTGACTTATTTGATCTTGAGCACTTCTTGATAACTAAATAATAAATTAATCTTCTCATTTCATTATTCTTGGAATGCACTGTAAATTAGATCAGGCACTGCAACATTAATATGCTGGAGCTGTGACAGCACTGGCTGCAACTGCTATTTAATATTCTCTATGAGCATCTTTAAAATATGTCATTAATGAAGGCTGTGTCTGAATGAATGGTGGAGATTCAACTTCCCCTTTCGTGATGCTCAGTGCTGCCAATCAAATATTGTGACTGCACAGTAGCTGCCTTCATTCCACCAACTGCATCAGAATTTGCCTCAGAATTCACTGTGTCCCTTGTGCTTGAACTTGTTTTCAACATGGTGGCCTGAAGCAACTGCTGCAGGTTTCTCTTGCCAAGAAGCCTGATTCCCTGCCTGGACATGCTGCAGAAATCCAAGGCAGTAATGTTTCTTTGGCATTCTAGGTTCCTCAGCCCCTGCCACTTTATCTGTTCTCTCCTTTGCTTTTCTCCTTTTCTGCCGAGGGGGGATTGTTATCACGCACTCTGACTCACTTCCACTTGATGTTATAAAAATCCTTCTTTATACTCCCTCCTCCTTATTATCAAAGCCTCACTGGGTAGTGGGCATTTGGCTTGAATTCATTTTATTTCCAAAGTCACAATCTGCTGGGTAGCAGTTAGTGAGTTGTGTTCAGTTACTGGTT
The DNA here is from genome assembly GCA_948472985.1 of Iguana delicatissima. Lineage (NCBI taxonomy): Eukaryota > Metazoa > Chordata > Lepidosauria > Squamata > Iguanidae > Iguana > Iguana delicatissima. Next base: position 582,438 of record CAOKZL010000514.1, on the reverse strand, counting down.
CCATTGCATTTGGCTTTTTCTTTTTTTCTGAAGTGGGAACCATGTCTCTCTTGCCTGCTTCCTCTATCACAACTGTCTTCTTTTCTAGATTTCCCTCCATTTTTCAAGTATTAATTGACCTAATCCCTAGTGTTTGCTAACGAAGACAGAAATATAACTGGTTGAAAAGCAGGTAACAAGCAAACAAAAAGGGACAGGAATCAACAGTTATAACAAAAATGAATTTTGGACTCCTACCTGGCCACCTCACATATAGGGAAAGCCCTTGAGTGCATGGATTGCTCCTCCTGCCAATCCAAAGAATGATTATGTTTGATTTTGGCAGCAAGTCACATCAGATTAAATTACTTACAAAACCAAAAGTTTTCTAGCTTGAAAACAATTAGGGAAAGGCCTAAAAAACTGGCAAAATTGCCTCCAACAGCCCCTAGAAGCTGCAGATAGACTTTTTCAATAAAAAAAGAAAAGAAATGCAGGAAGACTAGGGCCTGCATTTACCTGCTGCCTTGGAGATATCACAAGATTTTCTAGATAAACTATGATTAATGCTATCATTTTGTCATGTCACTTTTGTCTACCATGGAAATAATCTTAACATTTAAAGTTACTTTTTAATTGGAGGTGCTGAAACTTACAGGCACTCATGCATGCCCACCAAATAGTCTATAATACTGCAGAGGAACACTGTAGAGAAACATTATTTAGTTTGAGCGAAATTCTGTTTATGTGAGCCAACAGATGTCAGGCAAATATGAATTGTTTTAAAAGTATTAAAACAGCCATGAACTAATTTAGAATTTAGAATGCCAAAAAGTAGTATAGTCATGGTTACCAGAAACCACTGGTTTCCCGTTTTACATTCATATGCAATAAACTATTAGCAAACATACAGGTATACTAATCTGAGTACCTGGCAAATTACTATTTCACTGAAGTTATAGTGACAGACCCCTCTGTATATCAGCTCACATCCATATGGATGCTTTCACATCAACTGGCAGACCTAGGCTGATTTAAATGAGTCCAGTACTACTGGCCCTTAAGAGTTGATTTTGAGGCTGTAGGAATAGGACTCCCAATCAAGATCCCTGAAAACTATATACAGCCATCTACTGAGTATCAGAGTGCAAGCACATAAGAGGAAAGCCTTAAAGTTAACACTTTTTAACTCAAGTAAAAATGCACACATGGTACTATCCACTGAAAATAGACAAAACTGAGTAAAAATTGTGACAAAGGAAGCTAAACAGCTGAAATAAACATGCCATTCCAAAGTGGATACCAAAATTCAGAATGCGAATGGCCTATGGGTTGTAGAGATGTTAATAAACATCCATACCAGAAAACTGTGACTAATCCTTCTACCTCGGATGTTAGGCTACTGTTTATTGGTCTGTCCCTCAGCATGATAGAATTTTGACTTCCAATAAAAACCTTACAAGGGTAGTTTAGTGGACATGTCAAATATTTCCTGACTTTGGCACTTATGGGTGCATTGTACAGTTTAACAGGTGACAAGCTTGTACAGCTTTGCAAGTGAAAATGCAAGAAACTGATTTTTGTTATTTGAACTAGTAAATGGCTAGATCTGTAGCTATGGAATGGAGAAAAATAATAAATCTTAAAACTTGTATGTATGTGTAGCTAAATATGTGTCTTCTGACATGGAACATTATTCTTCATTACCCAAGTTACTGTAAAAATCTGGAAACACATGAAAATCACTAATTTTTAATAGAGGAATTTTTGCACATCTATACAATCTGGGCGGTCAAAACTGTTATTTGAAAGTTATTTTTCTTTACTAGTTAATGATATAAAGTTAGAGGGGAAATGATAAAAAGTCATAAATGTTTTAATGTTGTAGAGGAATAAAAACAACTATTCAGACTTCATCCGTACTGTATACTGTACATTGCTAATTAGGATTTTTAAAAAATAAAGTCTCTCTCTCCCCCCACCCCAAATCCTAACCTGCCCAAACACATAGAGACATTTATCAGAATATATGTGGGCATATCTGTATCATACCTTTACAATTTGCTCATTTCTATTTTATTCAGAAGAAAATCCCACTACTTTGATCAGAGAAAAATCATTGGTGACATTTTTGAAAGACTGTGAACCCTTGACTGCCCTTTTTAAAAAAGCAAAAAACAATAATACAAGAATAATAGGATAACTGTAGGTTTTGATAATCAGTAGGTATGATTTACAGGAAGAAGTGTATGAAATATTTATTAGCTGGAGAAGTAAGATTTTATATACTAAGACCTATAATCACTGTGAAGAAAGTTGAAAAGTCCCTGTATTTTTTTACATTTAACTATCCCTTTTTTCTTTGTCTTTTTTCTATTTTTTTTTACTTTCTCTCCACCCCCCATATATATGTAGACAGAAACTTTTAATAAAAAGAATTTTAAAAAGAAAGAAGAAAATCCCACTGCACTGCTACACACACTGCCACATAAATACTTCCCTAAACAGGCCTAGGATTGGGCTACCTGCTAGCCAGTTCCTTAAAGAAAGTTCTGTTTTAGTTAATTAGGAATTTTGAGTAGATAAGCTTAGAACTATGCAAACAGGTTTTGGCTAGAGTCTTCAATTTGCTGCTTAAAAAACTCAGTTCTCACTCTATTCAGAGTCAATGCTGCATCACATTTACGTTAGAAGGAAACATGCTAAAATAAGGAAGTTAAAAGCTATTGCAGTCATTGGATAAAAATGAAAATACAAACAGGTTTTCTTAAAAATACACACATTTAATGATGATTTTAAATTCTAGAAAACAGTTTTAGAAATACAAATGTATCAGTCACCATGACAAAATGAAAACACACACATTCACAATTAAATCTGTTGACAGTTTGTTACCTTCACTCCCCAACTAGAATTCAATTGCTAAATTTGTACGGAAGCCCTACTGCAAATACTGCTGGTGTTCAATGTCAATTAAAATGATTGTAGAAAAGGAAAATTAATGAAAAAAATTGGCTGTAACATTACAGACACCTACATTTTGCATTATTTCAAGAGACCAACATTCACAAAGTAATCTGTGTCTTATCAAAATATTGCAGCTATAGGCAAGGCAACTTTAACAGTTGAGACTGTGTGAGAGGGGGAAAGTCTCACATTTTAAATGAAGGCAATCAGAAGTATATTTTAAGAATCACTTTTGTAAAGCCTGTCACCTAATCACAAGCACAGGACAACCAATTTTGTCTATTGTTCCTTTGGCTACATATAATGTTGACAAAAGGGATTCTTTTTCCTTGACAACTGTAACAGGCTTTTGAAAGATTTCAAACATCAAATAATTATGGTCTAACCATATAAGTAATTTAAAATGCTATGGAATTATTTAATGTCACACTTTACTTTGTTGGTAAATTCACGTTTGACAGCAAAACATTAGGCGACAAAAGGCAAACTATCCAAATTAAAATAGTTGTGTTGATTCTTTGGCAAAAAAAGTACACAAAAACTCCTCCAACAGATAGAGAACAAACATCTAACCCTGGCCCAAAACAAACAAACAAACAAACAAACAAAAAAACAACCTTGTTATTTTACAAGCAAAATAAAGTTATTTAAAACTGGATTCATATTTGTAAGAACAGAAGAGGTAATATGTAATAAAAAGCAGTATTGTTACTTTAAGTGGCAACATACTGTTTGTTGACCCTGTGCAATTAAACACTTTTTTCAAACTACATTTGTGAAACACAACTACAAAACATCACAGACAAAAGGAATCTTGTAGGATTCCTGATGACAACTTTTTAAAAACCGGGAGACAAAATTTACAATCAGTGTGTCACAAATCCTTAGAATGTTTTTTCCTAAGCAGAATTCATGTTCAAATTTAAAATTCCTGATTTGTATCTCAAACAGCTAATGTTTTTCCATCTTCAACTGTGGCTGCAATATCGCACAAAATAAGGATGCTTAAGTCAACGAGAATTACAGCACAATTCTACACATATCTAGTTAGAAGGAAGGTCCCTTCAGAGGATTTGCTCCTAAGTACACATGTGTAGGACTGCAACCCGCAAGCAACCTCGACCAACATAGATGCAATATTTCTAGATCTCTTATTCATGGCTAAGAAAAGCAGGAGCATATACTCCTTCCAAATCCCCCCTTCTCTTTCCCAGAGTTAACAAAGAGGTGCACATGAACTTCAGAGAACATGTAGCATTTCAACATGCTTAATGCTGAAAGGAGGATGAAATCTGCAAAGGGGAGATGGGGAGGGAGCATGTGAACCTGAGAGGCACTCTAAATTTCTTAATCACTGGACCTTGTAAGCAGGATTGCAACCTATTTTCTAAAGGCATATGACATTGACTGCACTCATGCCAGAACACACAGCATTCATTTGACACATATTCTGTAGCACATGGTAAGCAACAGCACTCAATAAAGCCTGAGAAGAAATGCTGCTGTGTAAATACTGCAACTATTCCTGATAAAAAGAATTATGGGATACAAAGTCAGAAGCTGCCCAATCCCATAATTTATATTGCATAGGTCACAATCACACAAATATACATACATGCAAAGAATATATTAAAAAGACAACAAAGTCTAGTCACAGAGCAATTTACAAGCTCCATATATATTTTTTTACACTTTGCTTGAAAGAAGATTTCAATATTTTACAGTCCTCAGTAGGAATTATATACACTGCACCTTATGAAAATCTAGGGCTGTCAATGTAGAAATACACTTCTGCAAACATTTCGGTAAGAAAAGATTAAGAATTTACTAAAAATTTGTTCTAGGTATAGAAAAGAGACCCTACCAACAACAGCAATGTTTCAATGGAATGTATCCTAGACATGTCTCTTTTGAGTTTGTGCATATTTTAAAGCAACCAAAATTGCAGATTCCCAGTTCTAAAACAAGCAAAGTTGTTATGTTAAGGTTTCTTTAAGGAATCTAACTTTATTTTGAAAGGATAGATTCTTTATCACAATGTTTATACCATTAAGAAGCAAGAGAGTTAAGGCTAACTTGGTTTCCATTTTTAAAAATATTTTAAAAAGCTTCCTTCTGCACTCCTGATTTATGAGCTATGCCTATAAATAGATTTGGGCAGCACAAGAGTCAGGAAGCAGTTGCACCTTCCCACTCCACAAGATACTGCACCTTTCCATCAAGCGTCACTCGACGTGCCAAAACACGGTATTTTTCACCACAAGCTATCCTACCTGCTGCACCAAAGTAACTGGTAATAGAGTTCTTGAGATGATTAAGTTGTAATTCTTGATCAGCCAAATTATTAAGAATCTCGGTATTGAGTTCATCGTATTGATAATCATCTTTGCTTTCGTCATCTTTTACTATTTCCGAATTCTGCACCTGCAGTGCTTTTCTTGGAAGGCGTCCTCTTCTCCTTAAGTGTGGTATTGCAGCTGGCCAAGTTCTTCCTGTACGAGTCCTTTTTCTGGAGTCAGACAAACTACAGAACACATGAAATGTAGTTTAGTGTGGATTCAAAGCTGTAGGTCAAATCATAACATTATGCCTCACTAGAATCTGCAGGTGCTATTGCAGCTGTCATTGCCAGATGTGATAGAAGTGGAAAGCAGTTTGGCAGCAGAGAACCACAGGGCTTAATGAAGCATAGCAGAAGACAATTCAGTTACATATCAAGTGAAAAATATTTAATGCATTGCAGGACCAGGTGTGTCACTGAAAGCCACACTGTACACTAATGTATATTTTACTGGACTGGCTGCCTTTCCTTTAAGACTGACATTTGCTGTTCAATTTGTTAAACGTTTTCAGAACAGAAAAACTTTTGTTAGAATAACTGAATATATACTGTGTGTACAGATATATGTAATATATATGTATGAGATCTCTAGAGAGTGAAACACCTAAATTATCACTTAGTACAATAACTAAAGAAATACTCATTCTTTCTTTATCTTGTCTGTATGCTGCCAGGATCATCAACACTTTGCAACATATCTCACATATTGTCTACCAAATCGTCATGAGCAAAAGACAGACCATCCGTCTTTAAGAGGAAGGCAAAAGTAATTGCTAGTACCACAGAAGCCCCCATGTATAGTATTTTCCTCTACCTATGCACTTTCTCTTATAGTTAAATGCCAGTACTGCAATCACAAGGTTGTGAGTTCGATCCTGCCAGGCTCCAAGGTAGACTCAGCCTTCCATCCTTTCGCAGGTCGGTAAAATGAGTACCCAGCTTTTTGGGGGGAAAATTTACCTAAAATACATTGTAAACCGCTTAAAACCTATTTTGATAGGCGGTATAGAAATAAATGCTATTGCTATTGCTATTACCCTCACAGAAAGTTGTGGAAAAATGTTAAACCTTTTTCCCCCAAGAGACTGCTTCTGATGAAAAATTTCAAATCGTTTTTATGTGCATTGTCCTGCACATCATTTTTTTTTGTAATGTTAGTAACAGAGTGTTGGAAATTATTTTGAGCAAGCTGCCTAACTTCAGCCAAAACAACACCTGTCCTTTCCTGCAAGGGGATATAAACTGTCCACCTGGGTTGACAGGCTTGCCACCCAAAAAAGAAAAGACCAAAGGAGGTTGCCCCCCTTTTGGTCTTGCCCTCTCAGCCACACACATATATAATACCCTTTCCCCACTACTATTTAAACAGGGAAACTGGACTCTACACTTGGGAAACATGGGAGGGAAAGCAGCCCGGGGGGGAACCCCTTTTTATTCCCAAATAAAAGGGGGAAAGAGAAATACAGAGTGAGAAGACAGTATTATCAGCATGGAGTAGGGAAAACCAAACATTTCTACCCCCCCATTTTAAACCATCGGGAAAAACTCAGCAACAGGGCTCCTGGGCTGAAACCATTGCCCCTTAACACCAGGATGGTGAATGGAAAAACATCTCTGAAAAGGGGGTTTTGATCCTGAATGAAGGATGCCAACCTGGCTTGTCAAAATTTCAGTGCAGCAGCAAGCAAGGCCTGGAGGGGTGAGGAGGAAAGATTGCAGTGGTCTATCATTTCCCTCCATTTCCCTTTTGCAGGTGCCCCATCCAACGGGTCCCAGATTTGAATATTTGAATGTCTACAGTTAGGTGGCCGGGACAGAAAAAATTCTTTTTTGGTGTGCTGCTGCTGGTTCGTCTAGGCAGTGGTCCGGGAAACCCCCTTGGGTTGCTGTCTAGGGGACTTCAACATTCATGCTAAAACCATTTGTTGGGGCCCAATTTCGGACTTCATGTCTTCCATGTCGGCCACAGGACCCACAATGACCCACACTGACCCACAAAAAAGTTGCACTCTGGACCTGGGAGGATGGTAATCTGAGTTTTGGGGAACTTTCTAGGTTCCACTGTCATGGACAGATCACTCCCATGATGTATTTTAGTTAGGGGGAACTCGGGACCTTGCAGAGGGGGGGGGTTTATTAAGATTTCATGTTAATAAAACCTGTAAATCCAAAGATTTTGATGACTTTTTGTGGAGCTCCCTGCTGCCTTGGCAGGTGATCCTGTCAAAACCCATTTTTGAAAAAGAGAAATGGCTTCGGCAGGGGGCTTTTTTTTTCCTAAGTGTCCCCTTCCACAGAGTGGAACCAAGCAACCCCCCTTTTCCCCCAAAGGAGCTGGTGGCAATAAAACAAGGGGAAGGGGGAGACTACGGCATCAATGGCAGAAAACTCTGATAAAAGCACAGGCTAGAACCCATTTGAAAGCCTATTTTATGGTGGTGGTGGCAGCAGCAAAGAAATCATTCTTCTCGGGATGACAGAAGGATCAATCCACTATTGGGGTTTGGGTACCTTTGCTCCAGCCGATGCAGGAGCCGTCCTCGTGGAAACAAAAAGCCGTTTAACCGCCCCAAATCCCTTTTCGATTATTTTTTATTTCTCCTGCGAACCAGCTAGCTGCATCTGTCCCTTTCTGGTAAAAAGGGGTTTAAAGATTTTATTGAAATGGGGCAGGCCAATCAGGGAAAAATAAAAAAGGCTTGAGAGGTGAAGGAGATAAGACAGTGGAGAAGAATGTGAGTGGTCACGGAATGACTGAAGATGTTTTTAATCCAGAGTACTGTAGTACAGCGGGGTTTTGGGAAACAAGGAAAAAAAACACCGTCCAGAGCCACAGTACAGCACGTCACGGACAATGGCGCTGGTGGCTCTGTCCACAGACCCAAAACAAAAGGTGGTCAGGGAAAATAAAGCAAACCCATTTAAGAAAAATTTTTTAAGCTCCAGTGGGGTGAAGCGGAGGAGGTTAAGATTGTTGGTGGGCAAAACCGAGCCCAGACAGTCAAAAATTATTAATTAAAGAAAAGAGTGTGTAGAAAAGAAAGAAAACTGACAACTCTGGGGAGCGGTAAAAAGCTTTCTAAGAAGGCAGCAACACCCCAAAACTTAATCCGGCTCCGGGGCGCCATTTTAAAATGTAAATTCTAAAGTGGCGTCATGTGCTCCTAGCAGGGCCTCGGAGGTTTTTGGGGGCGTGAGAGACGGAGCTATAGCGCACATAGGAGTGAGCGGGGCCCCAATCACATGGAGCGTCGTTAAGCAGGAAGGGTGGTGGCTTCTGCTGCTAAAAAGGGGAATCCGAGCAAAGGTCGGTCAGCTTCTTCATCCGGGAAAACCTTAACGCGGATTTTAAAAATTTTTTAATGGGATGGTTCGGAGTAAAACCTTCAGATGCAAGGAATGTGTTACAATACATGTGAGTCGCAGTTGGTTCACGAGGCGGGCCACTGAGCACCCTGGAGATGATTTTTGGGGGCGAGATAAATAATTATTTTAAAGAAGCTGTGCAAGTAAAAGGGTGCGGGCACTTTTTAATACACAGATGCCCCCAAAATGAATTTAACACCTGTGATTTTAAAACCAGATGGCAATGGGGTTTGGGGTAAAAATTTTAAAAATACAAATTTACAAAAAAAATTTTAATCTTTTCAATGAAAAATTCAGGAAAAAATCTAATTTGAATGAATTTGCTACTGCTGGAGATGATAATAATTTCCCCAGCAGAAAAAAGAAGGAGACTGGAACAAGAGGAAAGACCAAATGTTAGCAATTTAAAAGGTCAGAAGCAAAAAGGGAAAAAGTCTACAGCTGAAAAAAGAGAAGGGCAATAAAGAAAAGGAGGTGACAGTGGGGGGCAGAAAAGTTCAAAGACATGTTCACGGGAAAGGATTTAAAAAAGAGAGTGGAAAAAATTTAAAAACAAGGAAAAATTAAAATACGGATAAAAAAGTATTTTATGTGTTCTGAGGAGGAGGAGGAGGATAAATAGGACTCTGACAGGATTTTTGAAGCAGAGCCCTTTTTGTGGTATTTCTGGGGGAATTGCAAGCATTAGGATTGTACAGCTATAGAAAACGGGGAAGTTGACAATAGTAGTAAGGAAAGTAAGTTACTTTTTGTGATAAAAAAGGGAATCTAGAGGTATGAAAGTTTCCTAAAGATTTTTTTTAAAGATAACGAGTGAGTGGCCCCTTCAGGGGATTTTAAAGAAATTTTTAACTTATAGTAAAATTTTTTAAATTTGGGAATCCCAAGATTTAAGTATGCAAGAGTTGATGCATGTGGAAAAAATTGGGAAAAGGGGAACCAAGATTTCTGAAGAATGTGGTTAGGGGGAATTCCGCAGCATTTGCAGCAAGGAAGACAAATTTTTTAAACAATAGCAAGATGGTCATTATAGCTAAGGCACTTTGGGGGGGGTTTCAGAAAACTCGGAAAATTTGGCCTTTGTTCCTTTTTAAAGGGGAATTTTTCTGTTTGGGAAATCAGGCATTAGAAAAAAGGGGTTAGTAAAAAAAAAAGGGGGAAAAAACACATAAAAGGCCCCTTCCAAAAAAAAAAAAAAAAAAAATGGATGGAAAAAGGGTTTTGGGGCTTAATTCCCCTTTTTTGGGGAAGAAACCCTATGGTTACTCTGGAAGAACCTTCGAGATACATCTGGTAAAATATCCCGTGAAAAACAGAGACCGCAATTTTTCAGAAAAAATTTAATATTCTAGACAAGGGCAAGGAAAGCTTGGGAAAAACTTAAGCAAGGGGGGAAAACCCCCCAAGGGATACAATCACCAGCAATGCGTAAACTTTGTCTTTTTGGGCAGAGATGGTTTCAATAACATCAGACCGCTGGGTTTTAATCGGGAATTTAAAGGGTTTTTAAAAAATGTTTTTACAAAGGGGAAAGACAGATTTCTTCCATCCCCAGTGTCAAAAGACAAAAGCAAATAGCAAATTGTTCGTAGGAAGTTTCATTTGGTTACAGAGGAGTGATAGAGAGGGTTAAAACAACAGGAGTTTTCAGGAGTTTTTTATTAATATTTTTTGTGGTTCCCAAACCCAATGGCAAGTTAAAACCGGTGTTGAATCTAAGGTATCACAACAGTTCTGTGCAGTATCGGAAGTTAAAAAGGAAATTCTGCAGACAATCAAGCAGAATTTGTCTGTGGAGGATTACATGGCATCCATAGACCTCAAGGGGGAAATTTTATGTCCCCCAAAGAGGGAGGAAGAAGGGGGATACCTGAGGTTCTCATTACCAGAAATGCCACTACCAACTGAAAGCACTGCCTTTTGGGCTGGCATCAGCACCTCGGGTGTTTACAAAGGTGCTAATTCCACCGACAGCTTTTCTTCGGGTGCAAGGGTTACAGTTATACCCAAAATTTTTTAAAAGGGTTTGGCAGAAAAGTCAGAGGTAAAAAAAGGGAAAGGGTTTTCGTAACAATCCAAATGTTAATGGATTACAAATTCCTTCTCAATTTCGGGAGATTTGGGAAACCAACCACAAATTTTGACGCATTTAGGAGCAAGGATAGACACCTCGAAAGGGAAAATGTATCTCTCCCAGGACAGATTAATGAAACTGAGGAGGTTTCAAGTTAAGGAAGTGCAAGTCGGTAGGTCTGATGCAATTTGCAAAGGTTATGGGAAAATTTTGGGTTAAAAACAGTTGGTTCAGTGGGGAAATTTTAATGCCAAACCTCTGCAGAGACTGCTCCTAAAAAACCAGCTTGCAATATCTGTAAAAGACATTACAAAATGACAGTACCAGAACAGGTGCAAAAGGGGGTTTTTTCCTAGTTGAAGGAAAAGAATTTTTAGGAGCTCCCTTTCACATTAAATCCCATTCATTTGACAACGGATGCCACTCTCCGTGGTAAGGGAACTATTGGTTTTAAGGGGAAGGTTCTAAAGCAGGGCATTTGACTTTTCAACAAGCAGTACAAATAAACTATCTGAGTTTTAAAGCAGTGGTTTGGCCCGGAATTTCTCAAAACCCCTTAAAAATTTAAAATGTGAAAATTTTAAGGACAAAAGGAGTCAAGGCATACATTTGCAAACAGGGCGGACTGCAATCAGTGTCCTTGGTAATGGAAATGGAAATTTTCTGTTTGGTGGGGCCCCCAGACATGTGAGATCAATCACAGCAGTGCATGTGAAGGGAGAGACGGAAATGTTGGGGGCTTTTAAACAGAAATTGGCTGCATCCAGGAGATGGTCTTTAACGCAAAAATCCCCTGTTTGATAAGTTTTTGGTCCGTTACAACTGGACTTATTTTTCTTCTGGTGGAAATACCAAAATTAAAAAAGGGATTTCTCAGTCGATGGAAAACAAAGGTGCGGAGGCACATGACGCTCTGTCGGTGGCGTGGCCGATGGGGATGTACTGCGCATTCCTTCTGATTGGGGTTGTCCAGTTTCTTAAAGATCTCTTGGAGAAGACATCAGTGGTTTGGGCCATACTGGCCAAAAAGAAACCCTTTGGGTTTTCCCAAAGTTGCTACAAAATGGCTCAAGCGTCACCGTGGGGGGTTGCCATTGAGAGCGGAATTTCTCACCCAGGGTCCAAATATGTATTTAGACCCCAGTTGGTTGAGTCTGGGGAGCATGGAAATTGGACAAATTTTTTGCACAAAAGGGGTATGCTGACAATGTATAAAAAACCCAATTGGGGGGCCCGTAAAAGGCCAAAACAGAAGGAAAATGATAGAACTTGGAAAACATTCCAGAGGTGGTGTGAGGCTAAAATGGGCAGGTTGCAGGAGTGAAAGTTTCACATATACAGCAGAGTTTGGTTATCTGACATCCGGTTATCCAACCTTCCATTATCCAAAGTCACAGCTGCTTGGGGGGTGTTGCAGACATTTCCGCGCCCCCACCACCCCCCAAAAATGGCGGCCCCGACGGGGTCTGGCTTATCCGACATTTCGGGTTTTCCGACTCCAGCCCGTTTTTTTTAGGTCAGATGACTAGATTTACCCATTACACTTCCTGCTAAATGGCTTAGAAAAAGGTTTGTGTCTTTAATCCTTTTAAAGACAGGTGGGAGCATGTTTGATTCTGGGGAAATTTTTAAGGAGAATTTCTGGGGGAAATCCCGGTTAGATTTCTGAGGGGTGCCACTTTGAGTTTGTTTTCAAAATGCAGAGGTTCCCCTTGGGGGGTTTTGAACTTAGTGGTGAATGCTTTAATGGTCACCATTTAAACCACTGGGGGTCATCTTAAAAATTTCTATTTTCAAAAAGGCTTTTTATTAGCCATTATTTGGGGTAGAGGGTTTCAAATTGGCAGCACTTGGTAAAAAAAAATATGTGTAAGTTTGAGCAGGGGGAGGCCCCTGGGCTTTAATCCCTTCTTCCTGCCCGGGAAAGTGGGTCATCCTCATCAAAAGTTTGGGAAAGATTCCCTTTTCCAACCCTTTCCCAAAGGGCAGGACCTTTTGGAGAATAAATGTCACACTTTAAAATATAGAAGAAAAGTGAAGGCCTACATTTAAAAAGGCCAAAATTTTGGTGGGAAATGGTTTTTTTTTGGGATCCTTTCCCAAAAAAAGACTTTGGGGCAACGGGCCAGTAAAAACGGTCATTGCTGGATGGACAAAGGGCCCGCATATTTTTTTCTTTTTGATTACGCAAAGAAGCCCCCGGCCAATAATATGTGGCCACATTACAAATGGGTGGCGACTTGGGGGGTGTTCGCTTCCTCATATTCTTTGGAAGATGTATGCAGCGCAGCTGGGTGGAAGGGGGTCAACAACTTTTTTAAAATTACAAGTTGGACAAATATAAGTCTACACAGGTGGCTTTTTGGGGGGTTGTGCTCCCCCAGGGAAACGTTATATTCTAAAGGGCCCCCCCATGGACAGCTTGGGAAAATCCCAAAAGTAGTGGATTGATTTCCTTGTCATCCCGGGGAATTAAGAGTTGGTACTTTTGTGAACAGTCATTCTGAGAACCCAAAGGGGAAACCACACCTACCACTAGGTAAAAAAGGAGTTATGCAGGCATAACGGTGGGCCCGGTTTTTTTTCGCTAGGGAAAGGAACTAATGGGGGGAGGGACTGGAGCAGTTAAATGGTTTTTTTTTGGACAAGGGGGGGCTCCCCCATCAAAGGGGCCAGGAAACCAAACCATACAATGGAATTCTTTCAAAAAAGGTGACTTTTTCATGTAAAAAACCCAAATCTTTATTCTCTCCCACCTCTGTGTCTGGGGGAGTGTCATCTAGTGGAGCTGCCTCAAGTGGTCTGGGGTTTCTTAGGTTCTGCCCCGCAGTCTGCTATGAAGAGTCTGAATGACATTTTACAGACAAAATCACTTGTATCCACTCCAGCTTGGATCTTGTAGCTGATATAGTGGATGTAATCTTGACTCCTGCTCATCCCAGGACACATTTCAATTTGTGCAGCCTGAGGATGTGGACAGGACCCTTAGAGAGGTGAGAGCCACAGGATGTACACTGGACGCTTGCTCTTCCTGGCTTATAAAAGTAGGCAAAGCGGAACTGGTTGAGTGGGTAATGAGAGTAGCGAATACATCACTGCAGCAAGAAAAAAGTTTCATCCTGTTTCAGAGAAGTTGTGGGGAGGTCCCTACTTTAAAAAAACAAACAAAACTGCCTGAACCCAATTATACTGGGTAACTTCTGGTGAGTTTCCAATATTCCATGTTTCAGTTAGGTTCTGGAACATATGGTAGCATTCTAGATCCAGGGGTTCTTGGATGAAACAATTTGATTGATTCCAGGGGTTCTTGGATGAAACAATTTCAATCTGCCTTCAGGCCTGGCTATGGGAGAGAGTCAGCTTGAGTGGCTTTGTCGGTTGATCTATGCAGGGAAATGGAGGGAGCATGTCCCCGTTAGTTCTGCTGAACCTTTCAAGAATGTAGAATTTTTATATTATGATATTATCAAGTATCTTTTAATGGCTCTTTGAAACTTGCTTTCAAAGAGCTTGTTTTAACCTTTTTTAGCTTGTGGTTTTTAAACAGAAATTTCATTTTGTAAGGGAGGGGGAAGTGAATTTCTGGGAATGGGACGTTAGGTTTGTTCCCAGCTACTGTATCTTGCTACACTGCTACACTTTAGTACAGCTATGAATGATCTATCGTAGTGAAGAGAAACCAGTCAGCTTTGTACACCACAACTGTGCCCTCTCTTGAACATGTGATGACCCTGCACTGTAAAATTTATAAATTGTTGTAAACATGTGGGGGCAGGGCTCTCGGTCTTTGGAAGCTATTCCACGGAGACCAGCCGGCTTAAACGTTTTTCCATTTTCCATGGGTCTCTATCTCTGACTTCTGTAACATAATCTGGGGGCTCGAGTCCAGGATAGAGGGGCCTTTTGCCTTCTTAGGTAGCCACCGCTTCCTCTGGTATCTGTGCCCCCACTGACAGAGACTTTGGGCCCCCCCGATATTTAGTCGGATAGTCTTCCTTGTGAGGGCGCTGAACCAGGGGACCAGTTTCGCCAGAGCTCAGGAACCCAGGACAGTTTTGGAAACTCGACACAGAACACAGCCCATTAGGTAAGTGCCTCCCTCAAAAGTGTGGGACACTGGGGAGAAGAGGGGCCTGATCACCCCCTTGGAACCTGCCTTAGTGTAGCAGCCCTAAAAGGGGGGCTACTGAAACCGCAGGATTCCTTAGAAGGTCAGGAAAAAAGAGGAGGGAGGCTGTATTGGTGATGGATGAAAGGATGTGTGCGTGACATCGCAGTTCCCAACTGCATGCTTGTCTGGGTGCTTGGGTCGATGTGCATGATTGGTTGTTAACCCTTATTGTATCGGGCTGCTGGGACCCCATACCCACAGCCTACAACTCCCTACCTACTGTGTGTTGTCGTTTTGGGGAAGAACATGGGTGGGAGCGGCTTCAATGTATGCTGAAAGCGGCTTCAATATATGCTGAAAAATCTCCAAGAAAGGGTTAAGCAGAGACTTACTTTTCAGCAGTTCGTTGCCTGGCTTGAGGAAGCTGACAAACCCCACACCAATTAATGTAGGAAAAATTCCAAGGAAGGGTTAAGAAGAGCGACTGGCTTCTTCCTGCTTTCTTTTTTTCCCCTCTCTCTCTCCTGTGCTCAGAGCCGTTTCACCCCCGCAGCCCCCCTCCTCCTCCTCAAGGCTCTGACTCAGATTTACATTTAGCCCTTGAAGGACCAGGAATTGAGAAAGCAGGCTTCTGGGTCCTCACTCTGTCCTTTTGAGTCCTGCCAGAAATCAAGCAGGAAGGAGGAGGGGAGTGAGTGAAGCGGCACTGTTTGTCTAAACAGGCTTTAGAAGTTTTTTCCCCTTTACTCTGCAAAACTCTGGCATTGTGTTTTTGAGGAGGCAGTTGGCATGGGGAACCCTGGACACTCAAACCAGTAGCCTATATTAATTCATGGGAGTTATAGTAACTAAATCCCCCCCCCGAGTAGCTTGCAAAATGTAAGGAACAGTGCAGTACAGTTATGGTGCTGATGAAGGATAAAACTCAGAAGAAGTTCGGCAGGGGTCCTGTAGTATTAGATAGCCCCCCTCAGAGGAACCCAGCACACCACCCCCATACAACAGCCGCATCAAGCTGGGTTTTAAAAGCCTGGAGAGCAAAAGGCACGGGCTCCTTTAAGCTCAACAAAAAGCAACAGGAGGCCAGGGCTGGCGAGGCGACGGCAGCAGAGGTGGAGAGCAAGAAGGAGGCTAGCCCCATCCTTGCCATCACCCCCTGCTCTATATCCCGACTTGTCAGACCTGAAAGGGGGAATCCACCCCCCTTCCTTAGTCCATCTGATGTTTAGGTTTTTAGAATTGGGCAGAAAGGAGAAAGCCAAAAGACTGGGGCTGGAGGGTCAGGTGTAGGCGACTGTGGGAGGCGGGAAAAAGGAAAATCCAAGCCCCAAGGGGGATGGAGCAGCTCCAGCAGAAACTGCAGGCTGAGCAAGTGAAGGTTGCAGAAGCGGAAACGCTAAGGCACCTGAGGCCCAAAAACACCAAGAAGCTCTTGCACATTCCCAGGCCAAGGTGGCAGGGGATCCCAAGGAGAAGCCCAGAGCTGGAGGAACCCCCTAAAGAACGTATCTTGCAGTGGGGCTAAGACAGTCAGCAAGCTGCAAGGGGAGCTAGCTTCTGTGGAGATACTGAAGGAGAGGGAACCAAAAATGCAAAACAAGCTGCAGGATTTCCTGGAGGGGGCCCAAAGACCTGGGAAGCAGGCTAAAAGATTGGTTCAGCTGTGACTTCACTGAAGTTCATTCTTCATACATGTAGACCATTTTGGTTGGGAAACCTGACTGTTTGGCTCAGAAAACCAAGGTGCCTGTGGCCAGCTGTCAGGGGGAAACTAAGGAAGGTTTTGCCCATCTTCCCACAGACAGAGACGGGCAGGGGCTTGGAGCTGTGACATCCTGGAGGGAGAAGTTGGCAGCAGGAGCATGGAGAACACGGGGGAGGCAGAGTCCTAGGTGCAAGGCAGTCCAGATTGTGAGGGGCCCACCAGCCCGATAGAGAGCACGGTAGAGCCGGGCCCCAGCTACAGGAGAAGTTCCCCACCCCCAGCAAGAAGTCGAGGAGGTGATGAGCGCCTTTTTTGAGCTGGGAGGAGGAGGTGATAGAGCGTCTTCGGCTGGACTTGGAAGTGGAACAGACGACTAACCACATGACGGAGGTGGAGCTGCAGCTGAAGGACTCTCTGGCTGCGAAGGAAAGGAGCATCTGAGCCGAAGGCTGTGAGACACCCGGGGGACCAGCCAGCCTCAAAAGCCCACACCATATAGGCTCAAACAACGGACCTGCATTCGTCCACAAGATCATCAAGGATTAAACCACTGTCAAGGAATCACCTGGAAATTACATTGTGCCTACAGACCTAGGTCAGGAAAGGTGGGGATGATGAATTGGATCCTGAAGACACAGTTGTCCAAATTGTGCCAAGAAACAAGGCTGAAGTCCCGGGATCCTCCCACAGCCCCTTTAGGATAAGGCATAGGATAAGGTGCACACCACACCGAACTGCAGGGTTGCCCCCTTTTTTAGCTATGTATAGCGACCTCCAGCCTTTTTGGGGTGGATTAAGGGGAATACAAAGGAATTGGGAAACATACTCCACAGGAGGAGGTTAGCGCGTTAGGAAAAGCTGAGTAAGATGAGGGAGTATACGTTAGAAAGCGTCTTCCCTTCTTACAGACAAAGGCACACCCCCTTCCAACCAGGAGACAGGTATGGGTGAAGGATTGGAAAGGGGAGCCATTTGGTTTGGGTGGAGGGGACCCTACCAGGTAATATTGACAACTCCCATTGTAGTGAAAGTGGCAGAGTTGAACCCTTTGGGGGCATTATACTAGGATAAAAAGGCCCACTCTGACTGGACTGTTGCACCAATCACAGGGCAACCTTTGAAGCTGAAAGTTATAGAAAGCAGTTAGGAAGACTGGGACTAGGCCCTGCTGTGTTCACATACTGGGAAGCTGAACACCCAGCGCAGGGCCAAACCCCCACGTGGAGGGGAAAAAAGACTGGGATAGGTACTGCAGTTCTCCAAGGACGCACTGCTCCACGTATGGCCAGATCCTGAATGTGGGAGACAATATTGGGGGGTTGGAGGAGGTATGGGGCAGCGGCAACCCTTGGTTATATATTGTATCACTTCAGACAGTGGTTCTGGGAATGGACAGTATATGGATATGGGGATTGTTTTCTGATGGGGGTGATCCAAGCCAGGGAGGCTGGGAATAAGTTCCATAGCTGGTAATAGATTTGGGCACCCTGGATGTCAGTAATTGCTGGGTATGTCTATGGGCCAAGCACACACATGCAAAGGTGGCTAGTAATGCTGGCAGGTACCAGGAATTTAACTGGATGGAATGGTATCTGCACTATTGGTTTTTAGCTGGAGGGTTTCATCCCCTCAACTAACCTGTGAGGCTTGGGGGAAAAACTTGGATGGCACCCTTGAAAGAGTATATGATGAAAGCTTTGGGTATGATTCTACAGCACATACCTAAATGAGGGTGAAAGATTTTGGGGCCAAAGTTCCCCATGGCAAATTCCCTTTGCATAAAATAGCTTTAGATTATCTCCTCAGCCATGAACGGGGCTTGTGTATCTGGCTAAAAAACCACGTGCTATCATTATGTTAATGAATCTAAAATAGTAGAGACACATGTGGAGAAAATACACGCTATGGAATCTAATATTAGAAAGTAATATTTACAGTTTCAGAAATGTATACAAGGATAATTTTGCCCCAAATTTTAAACCCGGGTGAAGACACTGTTTTAGGTTGCTTTTTGTATTAATGATGAGCTCATGGTAATAACACGTTGTCTGTTAACTTGCTTTCAACTGCAGTGAGTAAAATAATGGATGGAAAAGTTCCACTTATGCTTGATGGCATGAACAAAAAAGTTATGCTTAAATTGCTATGTAGAATTTAGCATAAAAGGGGGGAATGTAAGGGAGGGGGAAGTGAATTTTTGGGAATGGGACGTTAGGTTTGTTTTCCCGCTACTGTATCTTGCTATGTTGCTAATTTTTTGTACAGCTATGAATGATCTATTGTATGAAGAGAAATAATCAGCTTTGTACACCACAACTGTGCCCTCTCTTGAACATGTGATGACCCTGCACTGAAAATGTATCAATTGTTGTAAACGTGGGGGGGGCCTCGGTCTTTGGAAACTATTCCACCAAGACCAGCCGGCTTAATAAAAGTTTTTCCATTTTCCGTGGGGTTTATCTCTGACTTCTGTAACAGTTTAACTATGTTTTCACATTTGTATTAAAAGTTTTTTAAAAATATATTGTGCTTTTAAAAAGTTATAACACCGCCCTGGTTTCTGTTTTGGTAGAAAGATGGGATATAAATGGAATAAAAATATATAAAAATGTGGGAGAAATCATGAAAAAAAATGGTAACAGGTTGCTTAGCCAGCATAATCAATGATAAGGAAAGCCAGGAGATACAGTCCAACCATATCTGAGGGGCCCCACTTTACCCATTCCTGACAAATACTTTAAATAAACTATGAGAAGTCTACCAAATTTAACCTTTAAAAATATTGCTTAAAATGTTTTAAAAAGTGAATATTTTTTTCCCAAATTTGGGAAAACCTCTCTAAAATGTTAAATCTAACGTCGTTACAGCCTCAAAGCTATGCATACTTAACTGATAAAAATCCCAAACCCCAAAAACATAACCATAATATTTCAAAATGAATAACTGGGAAATTTTTGAACTGTTTTTCATCTTAATAAGGCCTCCCAAGGTAGTAATCACAATAAAAAAACAAATCTACATACCCAATTTAAACCAGAAAGAATTAATAGAATGTTCAATGGTATTAACAGGCTTTTTAAAAATGTGTTGTGCTTTTAAAATGCTATAACACCACCTGATTAACATTTTTTAATCCAGGAAACTATGGTTAATTTGTAATTAGTTCCTTACAGCCAAAGTTTCAGTCCATTACTTTATAAATACATATCTGTGTGAAACAATCAAAACTGTAGCATACCTGTAATGCTTGGAAGTACTGTTTGAGGTATTTTTTTTTCTGGCAGCACCTGTGGATTCCACTCTGGGGATTGGAAGAATTTCAGTCCATCAGATCTTCTGAGCCAGTTCACATTGCCATGAGACAAAATAATCAAAATATTAAAATATGATCTAACACAACATCAGCCAACTAGTAATAAAAATATTGATAGATTTTTCTCTACTTACCCAGTGGTACTAGGTAAATCCAAAGTAGGGGATTCTTGTACTACAACAGGTTCCTTTTCCTAAAGGAAGAAGAAAAAGGACAAAATTTTTCACACTCTGTAAATACTCAATTTGTCAACAAATATAAAGAGATTGGGTTTTCAAATACAGTTTAACAAAGTGGTCATTTCTAGTCAAGCAAGTAATACACATGTAAGCGTAAATGTCACTTACCAAAAGAGTTGGCTCAGACATTTTTTGAATCATTTTTCTGGTATATGGGCCAGGTGGGCGACCCACAGATTTTTTCTTTCCTTTCTTTTCAACACCATTAGTAATTTCCCTAAAAGAAAGTCTAGAATTCAGTTTTTAAATGACACACTATTTGGTTTTTCTAATATTTTTTTAAAAATTGCTGCAGAATTGTGCTGAACTTTTTTACTCTCCTAAATGTATATTTATTGTATCTACATAGTTTCTTTCCTATTAAAAACCAACTCTAGAAGCCATTGAAATTTCTTCACATTTCAGCATAGGCATGGGGATTGTATGGCCCTCCAGATGTCTAACTGCATTTTCCAAAATCCCTCATCACTGGTTGCACTGAATAGAGCTGCTCAGAGTTGCAGTCCAACAGTATCTGGATGGGTATATGATTTCCAAGTCTGGAAGAACCTGGAAAAAGTAGCCACTATCTGAAATATGTATCAACCAAACAAAAACAAACAGACCCCACAAATCCAAGTAACAGCAGAAAAGCCTTCTTCCATTGCCATGATCTATGCAAGCAGTAGAAATGCTGAGAAGGATGCTGACTGTGGTAGCTTCCTGTCCTGCTATGAGGACAAGACTTTATGTGGTTACTAAACAGCACCATATATACTGGAAAGCAAAAGATTTGGGGCTGGAGGGACCTATCAGTTGCGTGGGCTGTATCTTATGGCACTGGAGTTGGAGGGAGGTGTTCTCCAACCTGGCTTAAGAATCTTGCAGTGACTGCATCAGGTTCTCCATTTTAGTAATTACCCACCTCTCACTGCAGGTCAGTATAACGTAACAGACAATGCTTAGCAAATCCGATAGCAGTCTGGATAAATTTCTCTCAACTCACCTTCCATTCACACAATGTTAGATATAAAGTAATACTATATGTTTTCTGAGAAAAATATTCAGCATGTTGAAGAATATTTACTCCAACGAAAAAAAGATTATTCTTACCTCTGATCAGGCACAGGTTTAGAAGATTTTCTGCCCTTAATTTTGAACTCATGCGAAGTTCCTTCAGGCTCTTTCTCGGCCTTAAAAGCAGCATTTGGTGGGCAAGGTGGAACACGAATTCTTAAGCCAAACAAGTGTTTTTTCTTCTTTATTTCCTTTCCAGACATAAACCTGAAGTGTTAAGTGTAGAACATAAGGACATGTTGAACATTTTATCAGATATACACAGAAACCTTATACTGGGTTTTTCCCCCTAATTTAATCCTATTCAAATGCAAAGGTTATTAAAAAATAGCCTAGACTCAACTGCTAGTCCCAACTGAGTTAAGTGTTGACTTACCATTTGTAACTGATTCAACACATCTATTCTAGCTTGGAACAGCAATTGGATTTAGGCTAGCATGTCTAAAATAAACCTAGCCAATTTCTATCTGATAATCTCAAGCTTGATTCTACAATTTTAAAACCTTTGCAATAACATTTTCTACAACCACCATGAGTATGTTTTTATCAAACAGTTCTACGGAATTTCAGAAAATTAGTATTTGCATCAGACAAAACAAAAGCAAGAGAAAAGTATATGTTTAAGAAACCCATCAACTTACATGGTCTTGTAATCATTTAATGCCTCCAGAACATGCTGGTATCTTTCAGATTTTGGTGTGTCTGCCAACTGTAAAGTATTAAGAAGTTGTTTAACCTACTAAAACTTTGAGTAAAACTCCTAAGTACTAAGAAAACACTCAGCAGTTCAAAGATACATAGAACACAGTTATATTCTAGAATTCCTACACGTATTGGAAAGGATAACATTATGTTCTAGAACACCTACTGAATGATTAAACGGTATGGTAATATGACTGTTAAAAAGAGAGAGAAGAAGAAGAATTTGACATTTTGGGTCTTTAATATCCTAACAATACAGTATGAAATCTAGAATAAAACTATATAAATATCTGTTTGGAATGCTGAATGTATCATTTCTCTTTTACTAATGGTATAAAAATGCCTGGCATTTTGGTAAAAGGTAAATAAAATGCATTTGGATATTTGATAGAACAAACAGGTTCAACAGAACTTAAATTCTAACTTATTTGGCAAGAGAATGACATTTTCAGCAGGATACTTTGGACCAAAATTAAACATGACAAGACTATAGGAATAACTTCTAACATGTAGTATCTTTGTAAAATCAGCTACCAATATCTTTTGACTTCTCATAGCTGAAGAATGATAGTTAGACCAATATGAAAAATAAGGATCATTTCAATTTTATTTCTCTTATCAATATATGACCACCAATACAAAAAGAGAATTTTTTTTAAAAAAATAAGTAACTGGAAGCCTATAATGGTAGATTTGTTAGTTTCCCCACTTCCAAATATACCCTCAAAAATATTTAAATAAAATTTTCTACTATCCTGCATAGTTTTAATAGATTAAAACACTTTTTAAAAAGGTATTTTGAATGTAATCATTAATTTAGTCTAATATAAGCTACAAAGCAATGCCTAGTTTGTGATAATGTATAAAGTATTGTCTCTTTCTGTCTTAGTCATTATTTTAAATGGTGCACTTGTAGTTATTTATCAAAAGTATTTTAAGTAACTTCCAAATTCTAGATCTCTCCTAAGTTAACAGCAGTTTTAGACAAGTAACAGTCACCTTTGAAGTAACGGCTGAAGATATGTTCCAAGTGAATGTAGGAAATAGTTCATTCCTAAGCACATTTTCCCAATAATTTGTTTATAAGATAGGCACTTTCCATACTACGCTGTTATAGTGCTATTATTGCACTTTCAACAGCCTATCGAATCTTGGAGTTTGTAGTTTAGGGAGGGGCGTTTAAAATTATCACCCAGAGATCTCTTTGGCCTCAGTAAACTACAAACTCCAAAATTCCACAGGATGTTGAAAGTAATATAGCACTATTAACAGTGTGGTGTGGAAATGGAAATAGTGGTATCTAGGCTGCACAGTAATGTGCACAAAATGATAAACTATGTTTCAAGAAACTATTTCTCCTTTTCTATTCCGTTCATAAATGAAGGAAACCAGGACTCATTGACTGGCATATACTTCAAAGAAAAGTTATACACTATAAAATTTTACGAAACATGGGGCTGATACCAAGTCATATGCTGAATTTAAAGAATTTGTTCCATCTCTTTCCACAATAGATTGTATACCTTTATCCTATGTCCTCACACTGCTCATCTTCTTACTCTCTCAAAAAGTAGTGGTGCTATAATAAACTGAATAATACATTTGGTTATAGGGTAAATTTGACTACATATTGGAGAGAATGCTCAATACAAACTACAAATTATTGAGCATCAAACCTGTTCTTGTAACACGAAGTTCAACAAATTAAGAGGCAACAAAAATATACTAATACTAATATACTAATGCCATGATTCACGCTGTAAGGCACACCCACAACCTCACTGTTGACAGAACCCAAACTTGCTTACCTTCTCTAGGCAGAAGTGTAAGTGTGTAAGCCTCTGGACGATTAAACTTTTTTTTTAAAATCAAGTATTAATAGTCTGACTTTCTAGATGAGAGAACACACATGACCAATACACGACCAGTATGAATATTTCAACCACTTACTTCACCAGGGTGGAGTCGGTCCCAGTTTTCATTGATATATGTCATGAGTTCAAGCTCTGAATCAAAATATTTCTTTTTGTGAATAACACTTAGGTTGTAAAGGCATAGATGTGCTATATCTACCCTAAAATTCAGAAGTTTCAATGAAAACAATTAGCATCTTTTAGCATTTTAGAAGGATGAATACAACATGTCCAGAAGACAAACAAAGCTAGATTATTCAGAAACCAGATAGCACAATGTACTGCATTTCACAGCCTTGTTACTCTATTATTCTGGCCACTTTGAGAAAATGAGAAATCAAATGTCTACAATCTGAAACTAGCAGAAATAATAATACTGTTTGAAGTTAAAAGAGGGCTGCTTGCAGTTTGTTAGCAAAAAACAATGACAGGAAAAATATACTTTATGGAAAAGCAACATTTTTCAGCACATTCCTAAGTTTACTTAAGTTGTACTTACCATTGCAAGGGTAAACGTTTGAGGTATTCTGGTCCAGAACTACAAACTGAACAAACGAATGTATAAAACCTTTAAAAAAGAGCATATTGAATGCTGTGAATATGTTAACCATGAGCAAATGATTGATTTTCCAACATGTCTAGGACATCAGAAAGAACAGGTTGCTTACCTGTAACTGTGGTTCTTCGAGTGGCCATCTGTGCCCTCATACACTAGGAGCTTTCGTGCCTGCACGGTAGCGTTCGGAAGATTCTAGAGCTCGTTGGCTTGGCGGGAACCCCTCCCCCACGTTGGTACTGCGCATGCTCCTCCCGTCGAGCAACGGTCTCTCCTCAGTTCTGGTCCAACGAACAAGATGGGACCTGAAAAAGAGGGGAAGGCAGGGCGGGGATGTACGAGGGCACAGATGACCACTCGAAGAACCACAGTTACAGGTAAGCAACCTGTTCTTCTTCTTCATGGTCTCTGTGTCTCATACATTAGGAGACTGTGTAGCTTACCGACAGGATGGTGGGTCAGGTCCCAGACGCTAGAGAACAGAAGACAGCACAGCACGGACAAATCGAGCATCTCTCCTGGACCGGCAGTCGAGTCTGTAGTGGCGGACGAAGGTCGACGGTTGGGACCAGGTCGCCACACAGCACAGCTCCTGCAGGTCGACGCCTCGCAGGAGGGCAGCAGATGTCTCCACGGCTCTGGTGGAGTGAGCCCGAAGAAGGTCTGGCGGAGGCTTCTTGGCAAGCTCTTACACCAGGTGTATAGTCTGAATCACCACCTTGGAGAAGCGCTGGGTGGACACTTTGTGGCCCCTCTGGCGTCTGCCATAGCAGACAAAAATATGTGGTGTCTGCCCATAGGCCGCAGTCCTGTCCTTGTAAAATGCCAGGGCCCGACGAACATCCAGGGAGTGGAGGGACCGTTCCAGAGGTGTAGTCGGGTCAGGACAGAAGGCTGGCAGAATGATGTCCTGGCTCAGATGGAAGCTAGACACCACCTTCGGCAGGAAGGAGATGTCAGGCCGGAGGACCACCTTGTCACGATGGAAGACCAAATATGACTCATCGCACCGCAGCGCCGTCAACTCTCCCACCCGCCTGGCAGACGTGACAGCCACTAGGAACGCCATCTTCATCGCAAGCAGCCTGTCGTCGCCATTGGTTCGAAGGGCAGCCTCGTCAGCTGCGACAGCACCAATGACAGCAACCACAGCGGTAGCAGCGGCGATGTGCTGTAGGCCCTTTAGGAACTGCTTAACAGTACCGTCCCTGAAGAGAGCAGCCAATGGGGATTGTGGCGGCTGGTATGCCACAATCGTGGCGAGGTATACCTTGAGCGATGGGAAGGCCAGGCCCTGTTGCCGGAGGTGGAGGAGGAAGTGGAGCACGGTACACAGGTTGACAGGCGATACCGGCTCTCGATGTTCCTCAGCGAAGGCCACGAAGCGCTGCCACTTGTAACGATAGTTCCTACGAGTGGAGTCCTTCCTGGCCGCGGTCAAGACATTACCGATGACCGGGTCGTCTACGGCAATATCCTCCAGGCGTGGAGGGCCAATACCGGCAGGTCCGGGTGCAGCACGAGACCGTTGGAGTGGGACAGCAGGTCCGGTACCGTCGGGAACCTGAGAATCCTCCCCCGAGCGGCCTTGATCAGGGGCCCGAACCAGTGCTGCCTCGGCCGGTACGGTGCCACAAGGATTGCGTCTGCTCGGTCCGCGATGGTCTTTGATATCACGCGGCCCAGGAGCAGGAACGGAGGAAAGGCATAGAGAAGTCCCTCGTCCCACGGGAACTGGAATGCCTCGCCGATGGAGTGGTGATCGTGGCCGGCTCTTGAGCAGAAATGACGGCACTTCGCATTCTGGCTGGTTGCGAAGAGGTCAACAGTCGAGTCGCCCCATCGGTCCCGAACCATCTGGAAGGCCTCGTATGACAGGGACCACTCATGGTGGGAAGTGATGTCCCTGCTGAGGGCATCCGCTGTGGTGTTCTCCTGCCCCGCCAGGTGAACTGCCACCAAATGTATCTGAAGCGAGACGCACCAATTCCAGAGGTCGAGCGCAATGTCCAAAAGTGCAGTGGAGTGAGTCCCTCCTTGCCTGTTCACGTAGCAGACCGCCGTTGTGTTGTCAGTGAGGATCAACACCATGCGGCCTGCGACTAGATGACGAAACGCTCTCAGAGCCTTCTGGATTGCCAGTAGTTCGAGAGCATTGATATGGAGGGACATCTCGTCTTCCATCCACCGGCCTTGGACTCGGAGGTCACCGGAGTGCGCTCCCCAGCCGAAGAGCGAGGCAACCGTCGTTACCGTGACCGATGGCTTGAGTTCGCAGAACGGTATATCTGACAGGAAGTTCCTGTACGACCGCCACCACAGGAGAGATCGACATACCTGTAGGGGCAGCTGGTAGCGGCAAGACTGCTCGTCCCAGAGTGGATCGAAGGCCCTGACGAACCAGTGTTGGAGCGTTTGCTCGCATAACCTGGAGAGGTAGGTCACGGCGGTGGTCGAGGAGCTTTTGTATTGTCCTGGCTGATATCGTCGGAGCGTGGAAGGCAGCAGATGCTGCCCAACAAAGCGTCCACGCCCTCGTCCGGTAGGTAGGCTCTCGCCGATACAGCGTCGAGGGTCGCCCCGATGAAATCAAGAACCCGGGTCGGCTCGAGATGAGACTTCTTGAGGTTGACCCTGAGTCCGAGCCGAGTGAGCAATGTCAAAGTCCGGTGAATGTCTTTGTAGAGTTTCTGTCTGCAGGACGCCACCAATAGCCAATCGTCCAGATAGGGGTGGACAGAGATGCCTTTCGTCCTCAGGAACTACACGACGGGGGCCATGCACTTGGTGAAGACCCGCAGCGTGGTGGAGAGGTCGAACGGCAGCACCCAGTACTGGTAGCTGGTGCCGTCGACCGTGAACCGCAGGTACCGTCTGTGGTGCGGGTGGATTGAGATGTGGAAATAGGCGTCTTTGAGGTCGATGAACGCAAACCAGTCCCCTCTCTGGAGGAAGGGGAGGATCGAGGGCAGCATGACCATCTTGAACCTCTTGGGGCGAATGTACTCGTTCACCCCTCTGAGGTCTAGGATGGGCCACAGGGATCCATCCACCTTCGGTACCGTGAAGTACCTCAAGTAGAAGCCGGTGGTCTTGGCTGAGTGTCTCGATCGCTCCCTTTTTGAGGAGGGACTGGATCTCTTCCAGCAGAGCCGGGGTGGAGTAGTAGACACCCCGTGGTGGAATATCCTGGAACTCAATGGCGTATCCCAGGCGGATGATGGTAAATACCCAGGAGTCCGCGGTGATCTCTCACCATTGGTCAAGGTGCCTGGCCAGGCTCGGATGATGGTACAGGTCCGCTGGAAGGGCGAAAGATGGCACAGGTGGTGTCCTGCAAAGACCATCAAAATTGGGTCTTCGCTCCAGAGGAAGCCTTCTTCGACGATGATGATGGGCGCCGCCTCGGAAGCCTTCTTGAAGCGGAGGACGTTGATGGTCTTGATGCGGTTGATCTCGGAGACTGCGGCTGGTACACTGATGATGAAGACCTTCTCCACGAAGACCTCAGCTGGAAGCTACGATGGGATTGGGCAGGCTGGTTAATGCCCATCTTCTTAGCTATCAGCCGGGCCTTGACAAGGTGATCCATGGCCTCGTCGGTGGAGGTATGGAAGAGCCCTTGGCCGTCGAACGGAAGATCTTCAATCTGTCGACGGCTGTCCTCCTGAAGCCCAGAGGACCGAGCCACGCATGTCGTCAGACGGCTATGGAACCGACCATCACCCTTGAGGTGGCCTCTACGGTGTGCCTCGAGGTGGCGATCTGCTGAGTAGCTACAGCGACGGCCTCGCCAAAGATCTGAGTGGCGGAGGCGCGTGACTCTTCTGGCAGTTCAGCGAGGAGCGGCGCAAGTCAATCCAGCAAATTCCGATGGTATGCCGCGAGGCATGCCATCGTATTGATCGTCCTGGCCACCAAGGACGCCGCCGAACAGAAGCAGCGACCAAAGGTATCGAGCTTCCGACCTTCACAGTCTGGCAGGGTGGTATAAGCTCAATTGCCTCCCTTCGTCTGGGCCGACTCCACAGCGATGGAATTCGGTACAGGACGGCTGAACAGGAATTCCACATTCTCCTTCTACGTCCTGTACAAGTGCTCCAGCCTATGTGGGATAGGCTGCGCTGATGCCGGCTTCGCCCGCGGCTGCTTCATTGCCTCAACCAGCGTCAGCAAGAAAGGCAGCGGTGCGGTCGACGGTGGGCGGGTCTCCAGGTATTGGAAGACTGGGTCCTAGGCTTGCGGAGCAGGTTCGATCACCTTCAGGCCGAGGGCTGTGGCCATGTGGAGGAGGATAGCAGAGAACTGGCACACATCCTCCGGTGCAGACTCCGGACCTGGTTCCACAAAAGCCAGCGGAGGGGACTCATGAGACAAGGGAGTAGACTCTGCGGAATGAGACTCCGACTCGTAGCAGTCGCCTGATGGAGTTGGCGACCTCTCCACCACCTTCTCTCCTGCCGGGGGAGCCAGGATGACCGCTGGAGCTGCAGGCTGCGTCAATGTTGATGCGGCCGGTATCGTGCCCTGTACCGGAGTCACATGCAGGGGCACCACCAAGGGCCGAGGGCGGTGTGCCGCCTGCGTTGTAGACATACCCGCTGCCGTTGCTTGAGCCACGGTGGACTGTGGCACTGGACGAGTAGCTGTGGCAGTCGTCCTCAGGGGTGGCGAAACAGCCCTGTAGCGGGGTGAGGGCTCCCGGGACCTTTGGTGACTCGGTGATCGATGCGGTGACCGATCATAGTAGTATGATCCCGCCGGCTCGTGCCACACATGCTCCTGGCCATATCTCCCAAGGTGGGTGGCCAGGGAGTAGGTGTGGTCGCCTGAATATGGCCTCTCCAGACGTATCTCCTGGTAATGCAGGGATGGAGGCCTGGTTGGTCGCTGCCAGACCACAGCCTCTTCCCGGCAGTCTGTCAAAGGACGGTGAACCGGCAGGGTAGCCTCCGCGATGAGCTTAGGTGGCTCAGAGGGCGAGGCCTCCACGTCCTGCTCTATGTCCAACACCTCGAGGATTTCCTGCTCCTCAGGAGGCTCCTGTTCTTCAGGGAGCTCCGCAGATTCAGGTTCCTCAGTGGGCTGAGTGGGTAGCGGAGTTGGTGGTCGAGCCACTTTTGGTGGAGAGCGCCTTCTCTCCTTCTTCTTCTTCACCTTCCCAGCGTCTTCAGTGGCAGGACACTTCTTCTGGGCCAGGGTAAGCAGCCTGGTGGAGGAGGTTGAGGTATGCAAGCCCACAGGATCCTCACGTGCCCAAGTTGCCGAGATCTTGGGGATTCTCAGCAACTTCATGATCGGACCGAGCCCGGTACCAATACCAATGAAGTGGAGGGCGCGGCAGCCGCCTCTGCTGCCAAAGAAGAAGAAGAGGAGCCCGGGCGTTTCTCGGCCGTCGATTCTCCTTCCAACTTTTGAGCCCGCAAGGACTCTTCCCAGCAATGGGATTTCAACCTCGCAGCTCTGTTACGAAGGGTTTGGTGGGTGAATTCCCGGCAGACTTGGCAAGCCTGGATGTTATGTCCTTCACCCAAACAGAACAAACACTTCGAGTGTCAGTCAGAAAGAGCGACCTTCCTTCCACAGGAGGTGCAATGTTTGAACAAGGCCAACATAAAACAGCGACAGAGCGAGGTGAGGAAAAAAAGAGATAAGTCTGAGAACGCCAAAACACAGTCCAGAATCCAAAATCGTAAACAGCCAGAAAAATAGTTGAAAACCAATCGTGACAATACCAGAAACCAGTCTGAAATCCAAGAGGGGTAGTCAAAATCCGTAATCCGAAGTCAAAAGCCAAGAAAAAATATCCAAAAGCACAAGCCAACAAGCAGAACCTTCTGTTCACGACGGCGGACAAGAAAGAACTGAGGAGAGACCGTTGCTCAGCGGGGGGAGCATGCGCAGTACCGACGTGGGAGAGGGCTTCCCGCCAAGCCAACGAGCTCTAGAATCTTCCGAACGCTACCGCACAGGCGCGAAAGCTCCTAATGTATGAGGCACAGAGACCACGAAGAAGAACCAAAGAAATTGGCATAAGTTTGCATATTAAGAATATCAGTGAATAGGCAATAATGTTAACTGCCAGCTTTGAGATAAATGGCAGCAAAATCTGGACTCTTGCTATGAAGCTTTGTGAACTAAAAAACATAGTATAACAACCTGTTTTTTTCTTTACACATTTAATACATTTCAGGAGCAAAGTGTAATTGCTAAGCTAATTGTATACGTAACAAGGTAGATTTCTTTCAAAACTTATGTTCTATTTTCTGTGAAAAAAATTAAATTCAAGGCAAAGTACAAATAAAAATGCACAAAAATGTAAAAATAATATAACAAATAGTAAAAACATTCAAATCATCGTACAAAGAATCAAACAAAACATAAATATAGATGTTTACTAAAGACATAAATACAGCTTGTTCTCAGCTCCAATGAAAAAACCCTCACACATACATACAGAGTACAGCTTACCTGTCACCATAAAGCATTGGCTTTTGCAGGCACTGCACACAAGCCTCATGAAACCACTGTTTACATTTGCAGCACTGTAACATCTTTAAATACCAACTTCATTAAAAGAAAGAAAAAAGAGAATTGAATTGGAATGTGATAGGTTGTTCCTCATTATAGTACAGAAATATGTCATATGTCAGTTCAGTTTTGTAAGACAGCTAAAAATTTCCAAGACCATACATTCTGTACATATCACAGGCTACACTACACACAATAGTGGTTTCCCTTTCCCTTCCTCCCTTCTGTAGTCTCCTTTGTGGTGCCAAATCTGATCCAGGGATTTCCCCAACCTCTACAGAACTGTTTGTGGGGAAGGGAGAAGCACCCTGGGGCTGCAGGCAGGAAGGGACAATTATCAGTCTCTGTTGAACAGGCGGAAAGGCACAATTCCCCACTATGACACATAGAAACATTTCTTTCAAATACAGAAATATGGAAGCTAACATATAACATGACCTCTTGACCTATGAACTTACAGGAAAAAAATGTGTACATCAGTAAGCTTAGGAAAATGGTGAACACATGCAGAGCTCAAAGATATTTCTTTCATCTTTCAAGTTATTAATCTGAATAAATGATGTTCACATTTTCTCTCAATCAGTCTTTTAGCTATTGCTGAGTATACACCATTTACCTAAGATTTTTTATTGCTTGTACAGTCCTCCCTCAACATTTGCAGGTTTGACCTTTCTGAATATGATTATTCATGTGGAACCTGCTTGCCTCCCCACTGCATTCTCCTCCTCCCATTCCCTTGCTTTTGACCTGTCACGTGCGCCTTCCTTCTCCACACCCAGGCAAAAGGTAAGTGAATGGGAGGGGGATCCCCATGTACAGAGAAGGAAGGTGCGTGAACCTTCCCTTCCATTCTCCCCCTCTCATTCCCTTGCCTTTGCCTGGCCGCAGAGAATGAAGGCACCACACCTGGGCGAAAGGTAAAGGAATGGGAGGGGGAGAATGGAGGAGATATGCATGCACCTTTCTGCACACAGTGGCTGCCCCTTCCCATTCCCTTGCTTTTTGCCTGGGTGCAAGGAAAGAAGGCATGCATGTTTGAACAAAAGGCAATGGAATGGGGAGGAGGTATGCATATGCTCATGTCCCCTTGCCACATTCTCCCTCTCCCATTCTCTTGCCTTTTTTTGGCTCAGTTGCGCTGCCTTCCTCCCCTTCCCTTGCAAAAGGGAAGGGGGGCACTCACTTGGGCCGGGAGAGTTCTTCACTTTTTTTTACCTTTGTGAGGGTTCTGTGCCCCAAACTCTTGCGAAAGTGGAGGGGCCAATACAATTATTTTTTCAGGATGCTGCCTAGTAACTGCTTATTGATTTAAGCAATATGTTAGACTCTCCCAGAATTTTTCATATTGTTTGGTTGTAAAGCGACAAGTTGAACAGTATGCTGCACCAGCAGCAATCATTTAAGTTCAAGATTTGAGATCCACTCCTAGAAACTTAGTCTGATCGCTACCTGAATTCAGTTACCATCTGTGCTTTGGAGATTTTCTCACTGTTTCCTATTACTGAAAGTATGGGCTCTGGTGTATAGAATTTAACTCACTCTAGTTTTTTTAGTTTCATTGTCCTTCATTTACCCAGTGCTTGAAAATCTTTTAAAATGTCTATTTTAACTGGATTGTATACAGCACAGGACTTTAAGCAGTATTATAGTACCAGTTGGCTAATAGAAGTCATGGCAGCATTTGTTTCACGAGAACCTATATAAAATTTTATGTATTCCAGTCCAACTGAACATGTAGTCGAATCCAGTATGCTCACTTGAGATTCAATTTCACTACATTCAATGAAGTTTGCTCCTAGGTAAGTGTCTACCGAAATGCAATTTAAATATACTGTTTTCTTGAAGGTTTCAGACTTCAAAAACAGAAGAACAGAAAGTGTAATGAACGCCTGGTATTGCTGTTGTGATGTTGATGTTCTGCAATGGCACAATATGGTTGGAAAATTTGTCTCAAATAAACAAACAAACATATTTCAGAAATATAACATTCATATGCATTAATGGCACATACGATATATAGGAAAAAATATTGAGAAAAAATATCTTTTCACAAGAGTTTCTATATGCTTACTCTCCAGGACCTCCACAGTAGCAGTAACACTGTTGGGCATTTGTTTTATGGCCTGCATCCCATTCAAGGTCGGCCACATTGTAAGGCAATGTTTGCTTCATGACTTGCAGCGCTTTGGCATTTGGTCCTTTCTTAAGTGCGCCCCCTCTCTGGAATAAAACAGATTGAAGCAGCAAATGCTACTATCTAATGCCAGATAAAAGTCTTACTTTCAACCATAACAACTTCACTGGGTAATTATCCTACCTTTGTTGTTGTTGCAAAGACGCACTGCCGGCAGAGCCATTTATCGTCTGAATCTATCACACTTGAATCAATATTTGGTGTGTGACACAGCTGATGATAACCTGAGTTCAGGGAAAAAAATCTTTTTTCATTTTATGAAGGGATACTAGAGCACCAACTGTCTTAACCCAAGTCCTACTACTATGTGTCAGTACAGAACCCCCAACCTATCTTTCAGTTGATCTTATAAATAAAACCTTAAATTCAATTATTAATGCCAACTAAAGTAAAACAATTGAATTAATGGGACTTACATAAGTGTTGATAGAAGTCCAAATATCCTAGTACAGTAGTTCTTAATCTTTTCTTTAGCAGGCACCCAATGTAAATATAATTTGTTGCCAGGGAGCCCCAAGACCTAACTAAGATTTAAATATTTAAATTTAGATTTAAATATTCAAATATTTATGTATTTATTCATTCATTAAAGGCATCTGGAAACTAGGATTCAAATTCTCACTGAGACACTGGGTGACCTTGGGTAAGTCACATTCTCTCAGTCTCAGAGGAAGGTAAAGTCAACCCACCCCAAACAAATCTTGCCAAAAGAACCCTGCAGTTTCGGTACCTGTGCATCCCTCACTGCCACAACCCTGGTGCTTCCACTGCTGGTGATGTCCAGCAGCAGGGTTTCACAGACTCCCCTGTGAGGCCTCCTCAGAATCCAGATTAAGAACCACTGCCCTAATACATTAACATGTACATTTTGTATTCTGTGATGGTTCAGTTTATGTTCTGCTTAAATATACCGTTAGAAACATCTCTAAATTGATGATTAATCCTGAAAGTTGGTCAAGCTGTTAAAAATTCTGCTTGTTGTAAGATTTACATTACCTTGGCCACACTTATCACAAATAACTATTTCATTGGGTGCTTCTGAATATTCTTCCTGGCATATTGTGCAGACCATTTCCCCACTTTCAGTAGCTCCTAAAAAATAAAAAGTACACTGCTTTACTTTACAAAAAATACAAAGTCTGTTTGTCCTACCAATGTGACAGCAGAACACATATACATGATTACTAAACCTCTGACCAGGAAACATCTCCCACTAGACAGTCATTTGTGTTTATGTAGTAGGAAAAATAGGATGAGACACTACCGCATTAGGATTCAGCAGATGTATCACATAGCATAATGTTTTTTAAGCTATAAGAAGGGGGGCATTTTTCCCCAATGTGCCAGGGACCAGTGCCATATTTGTTTCCATTGACTGTACTTATTTCTTTCTTTCCTGGATGCTCTCAAAGCACCAACAGATGGTTCAGCATCAATCCTCAGACCATCACTTGCAGTA
Organism: Iguana delicatissima; assembly: GCA_948472985.1. Lineage (NCBI taxonomy): Eukaryota > Metazoa > Chordata > Lepidosauria > Squamata > Iguanidae > Iguana > Iguana delicatissima. The sequence goes on along the minus strand of CAOKZL010000514.1, from coordinate 547,932 downwards.
GCATTGTTACAGTAGAAAGGTAAGATCTGGAAAGAGTTGCTTAAAGCTTGATATAAGCAAGGTACATAAAGGTGGGCTGAAGAAAACCAATGCTGATTGCTGTCCATGTCATGAAAAAGGAGATAAACATGTTCTAAATATAGCCTACCCTTAATTATCAAGGTCTTCACTTTCTTCCCGCTTTCCCCACCAGAGACAGGAAACTTCTGGTGGGTCTGATCCAGCCCGAAAAAAATTTGAACACAACTTGTGGTCTCCCCTTCATTATCTCTTTTCCTTGTAATTCAGTGTAGCTGTTCTCCCTAAACCTAATTGCCAGGAAGTGGCTGATTTCAAGGGGTAGAAGGAATGGGGTGATGAGGGAAATTTCCCTTTGTCACATCAACAGGAACTTAAAAAAAACAACAACAACAGCCACATCCAGCACGTCTCAAAAGATAAAGGGAGTATGATTTCATGGGAGGAGGTATGTAAGTTTGATCTTCCACATCACTGGCATTTAAGACTGGAAGACTTCTCATGCAGCTATGTGGCCCATACGACTGTCAAAGCTTCCTCACTCTATACCATGTGGTGTTTCTTTGGAAAGAGCTGGAAACAGCACGGGAGGGGCTCTGAAGCTTCATACCAATTTGTAAAATAAAAAAACTTAAGAAAAAAAGCCAGGTTCCTGCCTGTTTGTATGTCCTTCCAGAGAACCCAGGATTTGGAACTGTCTTCAAATATAACAAAGCAGGTCTGCTTGAGTTTGTTTATCTGAAATGAGAATAATTTTTAAATAGATAGATAGATTGACAGACAGACAGATATGTGAACACTAGTAATACTTACAAAATTGAATATGGCTGTTAAAAAGATATTACCTTTTTGATAGTTCCAAGATAAAACAAGCCATCTGACCATCTAGCTAGGACATCTTGACCTTCTTCAAATTTGCACACTGTTTTTTTGGCTTTCTGTCCATCCCGAGAGGACAGTTTGGTCAGGGATACTGGTGGTTTTTGGTTTCGACGTAAAGGAGACCGCTTGTGGACCACTGAATTACCCACCCCCGTAGAGTCTCTGGGAACAAAAAATATAGAATTAATATGAATATGTGTTGCTATTTTTTTACCTATACTAAATATATAACTTTACAACTTTCAAAACCTTATGGAATGTACTTGCTACCCAAAACAAAATCTAACAAGGCTGATATTGGAAGATGCAATGGGCTAAAATGTCGCATTTTCCTCTTGAAATTATGAATAGGAGGCTAATATAGAGCTAGGGAAAAATGTCATATTCCTAAGCACCAGCAATGAATTGTAAGCATATGGGTGTCTCTGAATGGCTTTAACCCAGTCCTCTGAAGCTGCATTTATAGCTTGACTTCATGTCTAGTATTTTTAGAGTATCTGTCAAAGGAAGAATCACCACTTTTGGAAGTCAACTAAAGCTTGTTCTACTCATACAACTGAAGAGTGTAAAATTAATTTGGCAGCATTCACAGGGACACTAAAATTTCCATCTATAATATACTGAGTACAGCAATCAACAAAACTGTCATAGTTCAAGTACAGCGCTGTCTTAGTTCAATGAAAGCTTATACAAGCACTGGTGCAATGCTCTGCAACTTCGGCACTCAAGGAAACAGACTTTTTTGCTGTTCTACCAATCTGCTAATGGGTACTCTTCCAAGGAAATCATATGTTCAAACATTTGTCTTATCTCCAAGTTCATGCATGACATTCTCTGCCGAGCAACAAAAGACAAAAAGAATGGAAAGGTGCTCACCTACAGTGGAGAATGTCTCCACTGAATTTAACAAGTCATCTTCCACAAAATAGGAGAATAGAAGAATGGAACCCATCATACAGAACTTCAGTGGGCAAGTGTCCACTATGACCAATATACATCACTTTAACTGAGTTGAACCACATACTTGTATAAGCGGTTTAGCCAATGGGATTTATTCTCTAGTAAGCATGTTAAGAGCTGTGGCGAGATCTTATACTCAGTTCCCAGAAGTAAGTCCAACCAGGTTTATTAAGATGTATTCTAAAGCACATAAAAAACAGCCTTAACATCTAATCCAATGGAGGCTAAACAGAAGATTGTAAATATTTCACTCTTTTGGCTAGAGGCACATGAGCTGAACAAAATTCTTGTTTTCATACTGACAATTATTGGTTTCCCAAACTTCTTACAGTAATTAAATGGGCCTCCCATGAAAGCAGTTAGTTTAAAGCTATATCTTATGTTGAACCATTATTTAACAAAGGTGAAAAATCTCTTATCATACATAGCATACAGAAGAAGAAATAAGCACATTCTATGCCATGTCTGTGTTCTTCAAGACCCCAAATTTGGGGTTCTGTAATTTAACTTTATAGGGGACAGGACAAACTTTAATCCACAAATGAAAGGTTATTTGATCACACAAGTAATTTCCAACACTAGTTGAAAGATTTGTAGAAAGTGAAATGATAGCAAATCAGTCTTTATTTACAAAAGTTAATGGGGAAATCAGTTAAGGCTTCATATTACATTAAGAAGTTTTAATTTAATGAATGCATTATTATTTGTTTTTTATAGGAATATTTAGTAATTTATTTTTTCAGACTACAGTACAGAATCTGTGCAATCTCTTATTTCTCTGTACTGAAAAAATTTCGTACTGGCTTATGAAATGCAATTACTATTACTGGCTTGGCAGGATACATGAGCTGCAATCCTACACCTCCTTACTCGTTACTAAAACCTGAGTGTAATAGGAATTATTTCCATAAAACGACCTGCACATAACTAAATGCGTCAAGGAAAGACTGTTCATACATACAAAGCTGATCAGTGGTGCCACCATGGACATACTTTGGGGTAGAAGTCTACTGGCAACACTGTCACCTTGAGAAGTGGGGAAAGTTGAAAAGATACTACCTATGCACTTGGCTATTTGCCTCCTCATTGCAATGTTTCTAGGGTACCATTTCAACTTACCCTGCTCCCTAAGGTGATAGTATGATGAGCAGAATGCTGCTCAAAGTGTATCCCTGATCAATTTTATATCAAATGAAAGTGGCAGAACCAGCTTGTGGATGAGAGCAAAGTTTGATGGTAAGTTAACAGCTTCAGCAGCAGATGATGTAGAAGCAACACCCCAGCTACATCTCATTCACTTCCCTTCTAAGCCTATTACCCAACTGCAGTTACAAATCAGCTCATGGCACCCCATTTCATCACACATGGCATACCCCCACTCAGCAGCTAGCAAATAGTAAGGCAAAGAAAACAAGCAGTAGACACATCGACATGCACACCAACACAGCTGGCAGTGGTGCCTCAAGTCCAGCTTAGTTTCTTCTTCCTAGTCCCACATGGGATCCTCTAACCTCAACACAAACCAGCCAAGTGGCAAATGAAGGAGGTTAAAATTCTATGAGCTGCTCTTTCAATGAGGTCTTGCAGGACTCCTACTAGTGACACAGGAGCATTTCCTGACCATGATTCCAGAATGAGGCTATAGGCCACAAGCTAGCTAGACATCACCGAGCCAACATCATCCACTCAAGTGCGGAAAGGGACAGGAGATATCAACCAGGAGGAGGTAAATTAGCATGACCTCGTCATAAAACTGAAAAACCTCTTTCATGAAGATGTTAGAGCTAGAAGATAGCTAGCTAGAAGTGTTATTCTCTGCAGGTTCTCTCAAGGAATAGGGAAATAATTGTCACAAGGCTTAAGTTAAAACAAAAAATGAATACAGGCATACCTCATTTAACAAAGTCCCCACCAAAGAAGCTTCATTTTGCAAAGTCTTTTTATGCCTGCCTAGCACCCATTTTTCCTCAGCTGCTGTCAAGCTGAAAAGTTTTTAGCAGCATCAGCTTTGGGGGCATGGTGAAGGAGAACTGGAGAAACAGATTTTTGGTATTAGGTTGCAGCAGCATGTCTGAAGTAAACAGCGCAATGAAGCTTAAGATGGCAAAAAGGCAGGATTTTATTCTAGCTAATCCTACTGTAATTATGTGTGCCTGTCTAAAAAAAGGCAGCTCCTTCCAGAATCCATTACTAAGTATGCATGAAATGCAAAAGGAGGAGAACAGATAAACTTGCTTAGCAGCTTCCCTCAGTATGTGAAAGACCCAAGATCTGTATGTTTGGCTACCAAAACAGAAATCATTAAAAAAGGAGGTGGCTAATGAAAGAAAAAATTGTCCTTGGAAATATTTTGGAAGACGCTTTCAAGTGGTCTGTAGAAGGCTGAAAATGTTTTTGTTTAGCTATGCAAGGCTTACTTGAACTGGTTGTTTCATTTTATATGTGCACATTGTTAGTTTTGGATAAACTTTAGGTAAGTTTGACGAAATGTTTTGAACTGCCTCTGCCTGTGTGTGTAGGAACCTGACTCTATTCTCTCTATGTTATTCTGCCCTCTGGTACCAAAGTTTCTTTTAAAGAAGTAATGCCCAGAAACAAATTTACTTTGTTAACTCAGATATATCTGTACAGTGAAGTTCACTTATACTATGGACTAGACACATTTCTTACATATAGCCCAGAATCCCCCAAGATGCATGATGAACAATTTGAACCTAGCTCTGCCCAACCCCAGTCTAACCATGATAGCTAATCTCTGTATAATTCTCTCCTGAATAATAAATGAGAAGTTCTGGTGTATAGCTGGGGTAAGAATCACACAGACCGTCAGATGTTGTGGAACTGCACGTCACAATATTCTTACCACTGGCACTGCTGGCCAGGATTGCTAAAATTGGCAGTTCCACAACATCTAGAGCACATCATAATTCCCATCATTGCTGCACGTCCTCATGTGTTGTGTGGACGTGTGTATTATGCTGAACTGCATTTAAACATTTGCCACTACAGTACAATTCAGCTTAACCTTCTTCAGTGTTGCTACAAAACTAAAATGGGGGGCAGGATATCTATGTATGCCACTACAAACTCCCTGAAGAAATGGTTAGAATATAAAAATAATCTCTATCTGAAACTTTTGCACATCAGGAAGACCAAGATATGCTCTAGCCTTGAAAGAACCAATGTGGGGACCTTGCATTCCTCCTCCCCACCAGAAAGAACACTTATAAGAATTCTGTAACTAATAAGTAGCATATATTTAAGCAATTCTAAATGGGGCTTTATAGCATTCCTCACTTTAATGCCAATTTATAGCATTCCTCTCAGTCAGAAGGGGATGGTGCCTCCCCCCTCAGCTGTTTTGTGTTTTTCTTTTCCTTAGGAGAAAGGAAAAAATTGAACACATTTATTAAATGATTTTAACGAAAGTTTAATCCTAATAAAAATGGCTGAAGATCACATATGATAATCCCAGTCATTTTGCAATCATCTCCCAGAATGCTGGAACAGAAGGGTAATTCAGAGAGAAAGCTTAGGGAACTACTATGTCAGCTGACAGCTTAGGGTAGCCAAACATCAAGGCTCAGCTGGGGTCCTGCACAGTTTTAGCTTGAGAAGCTAAGCTGAGAAAAAAAGCACCCGTAAATACACAAAAGATATCAACTCTAACTATTCTTTGAGTATTCATTACAACAACACCCAACCCAGGGGCAAGAGAAGAATGATTCTAAGGGCCTTTCCACACTGCACTGTTATGGTGTTATTATTCCACTTTCAACACCCTGTGCAATTCTAGGCTTTGTAAGTTTATTAAGGCCAAAAAGCCCTCTGGCTGGGAATTCTGAATGCCCCTCCCTAAAATGGAATCCCCAGGATTCCACAGGATGTTGAAAGTGGAATAACAGCACTGTAACAGTGTAGTGCAGACATGGCCTAAGTGTAAGGCAGGAACTTTCTTTATTGATGGATCTGGAACTCTTTAGCTAAAGAACAGAGTAAAAACACTTTAAATATTAATTCTAATAAAACTTTTAATCGTTGTCCTAGTTCACTCCACTGCCACCAAGAGAACTTGAAGTTGGGGGATTCTCAGGAGTAGATGGAAGTTAGATAACATAATTCAACATTCCAAAAATGTTTCAGATGCTTAAGAAACCAAATCCCCAAAGCAATGAAACACAAATCTTCAATTCACTTCATAAAATGAAACTGTTATTAATATAAGGAACATATCAATACATTTATATTGATAACTGGAACACTGTACAATCAAACATTAAATTCACATCAGAGGAAGTAGCATTGCATAAAAAAAACCCTATAGATGTGGCAGAAAAGAGAAGTCCCTTATCATAGTTACAGTGAGAGTAAAAATACATTCCTCAAAGTAACCCTTGAGTGCAAACAGAATCTAAAAGAAACCAAAGCCACAGTAATCAAGCTAGTTTAAAAATATAAGCCTGCATATATTCACAGGTTCTATTTACCAAAATTGCCAACCCACGTCTTTGGACTAAGGTATCAGGAATACTGCAGTTACAAAGCAAGAAATGGGTAAGGGAATGAGTGAAGACTGCTAGTTTGAAGTGAAGCAATACAGAATTCATCTAATGGCGGCGGAGAGAGAAAACATTAAGCAGAGTCTAAAATTACTTAAGTACACAACCGCAACAGATCGTTATTTTCAAAATACCGTGGAGTTATCGCGCAAACGTCTACATCCTCTTCTCTCGCGCCCTCCCTCAATTTCACTGTCTCTTCTCCTTTGTCAAAGGCAAAGTAAGAAAATCCCCAATAACAATGGAAGTTCATGGCTCATTTGTAGCCATAAATTGACACGATAAGAAAACCTCACCCATTTACCTGAGCTCGATATATATTAGGTGACGAGCCCCTCCATCCTGTGCCAGCAAGGCTGTCCCCTTTGTTTTGGTTTCCACAGGACACCAAAGCCCCCCTGTGCAGTCATCCTGCAGATAAAGCTTGTATTACCAGCTACTTCCAACTCCGCCTCCCACCTCTTACAAAAGTCGACTGATTATTAGCAGCAAGACGTCCGGAAAACTTTATTGTCTGGGTTTTTCCACCCTCCCAATTTAACCGGATTTTGAGGCGGGGCAAAGAAGAAAGGAAACGCTGCTGTTATTATATTCCTTCAAGGGAGAAAACTGCTGCCAGAGGGCAAGGTAGAGACGGCGAAAGGAAAAGCAGGAGAGTGCGGAGCTCCCCTTCAGCCCCTTATCTCCCAGCTGTTCTCCACTTGGTCCCCTCCGTTCACTTCCCTCGGTTTCCCCCCCACTTCCTCACCCACCTCATTCGGTCTCTCCAATGGGGCCACCCGCTTCATACAGGGAAATCAGTGCGCTCAGCGCGCCTCTGCCCGAGAAGCCTCCGGTCGGCCGGGCTCCTCGAGAGACAACAAGGGGCCCTTGGGGGGCTCCGGCGGGGGAGAGGGAGGGCAAGCGGCCGCTGCGGGGGACAAGACAAGGAAGGGAAAGGCTCACGGCCGCCTCACGGGCAGCCCGGTTCCACCACAGCCCTTCGCCATTTTGCTTTCCCGCGGAGGAGAAGCTGGTGCATTGTGGGAAACACAAAAGAAAGCGGCTTCAGTTAGCGGCCCCTCCTCCCGTCTCGCTCTTGCGCGCGCGTGGCAGCGCAGCTTCGACAGCCAGCCAGCCAGCCAGTTCTGAGCGCGCCTCGCAATCGCTTCTTCTCCCTCCCCTTCATTTCCTCACAAGGGGCGGGGACTGAGAAAAGAGGAAAGGCAGAGAGGAAGTCCGCCCGGCCGCGAACCCGCTGATACTGATGCGCGCGGAGGAACACTGTGTTGCCACAAATTGGCGGTCGGTGAACAAAGAAGGACTATTTTTGTAGACCGTCGAATCCCTCTTCCTCCGCCCCCTCGTCTTTTGAGGCAACTTCGGCCGCTGTTAGTAAACGGATGGGAGGTTTCAGAAAAGGGAAGTGGGTGTGTTTGTTGCAGACATGACGGTGGACAAAGAGTCCTATGGCCTTTTAAAAGCTAGCAGAAAAGTTATAGTCATAGTGCTCACGGGCTACATCGCTCACTTCGTCAGATGCAGGCAATACACGTAGCAGTGAAAATTATTAACTGAGCGTTGGCGAAGTTGTTGCTGGTGACGCCAACGTCTTGGGGCAGAAGGTTCGCAGAAAGCAGAGACCTACTGCCCCAGGACGTTGGTGTACCGTCACTCCCCTGTCAGGGGGCATTTCCACACTAGATTGTTATATTACTATTATTCCATTTTGAGGGCCCTCCCGAAACTGCAAACCTCAGGATTCCATAAGATGTTGAAAGTGGAATAATACCGTTATAACAGTCTAGTGCAGAAGTGGCCTAAGCTCAGATAAATTTAAATGGCTGCTGCTGCTTGTTCAGTAGAACATTTTACTATTGCTTTTAATTATGATGATGATAGTGTGTGGCCTGGATTTACAGACAAAGGGGAAATTAAAATCTTCCTGTGGTAATTCTGTTGCAGGAGCCCAGAGAACACAGAGACCACAGAGCAAGAAAAAGAGTAATTTATTACGCGCGGGCTTTTGGCTGGATGTCTCCAAAAGACCAAAAGCCCTGAATTCAAGTTGCACAGCTCTTTTATAGACAAAGTTCACAGCATACAGAAAGATCACAGCAAAGATCGCAGGCATGTCTCGGTCCGCCCCTCCGGGGTCAGAAATACCACATGCTGTTACTAGCTACTTACCCCCGCGCTCAGACCCCAGAAAGTGCTTATCTACAATCTGCAATTACCGCAGCCAGGCAATAAACGACACCCTGGCCACGTGATCAACATCCTAGCTATGTGATACCCTTCTTAAATCTTTCTCCGTTCCTCTGACCTAAGCCCCCAGCTTCTACTTTATTTCTACTTTATTATTTCTAATTCATACCTATATCAATTCTACAATGCTTTGACAATAATGTGTGGAAGATGCTCACAGCTAGTTTTTCTTCAAGAATGGACCAAAAAGTGACTTTTTTTTAGGGATGGGACAAACCTAGAATTTTCTGAATCAGGATTGGAATCCGTGGAGGGGTTCTGGGAATGCACGAATCTCAAATCCTTCAAATCCTTTTTTAAAAAGGGGTTTTAAAAGGAAGGGGAAAAAGGATAATTTTGGACAAGACACACTCTCTCAGCCTCAGCAAAAGCCTAGGCAGAGGCAAACCTCCCTCTGAAGAAATGTGGCCAGGACAATTGTCATAGTTTTGCCTCAGGATCTCTCCAGACTGAAAATGACATGAAGGCCCTTTCTACATAGGCAGGAAAATGTGGATTAATCTCGCATTTTCCTACCTGTGTAAACAGGGCCACATACTACAGTAGAGAGATAATCCAGGTCAAAACTGGCTTTTCTTTGCATAGCTCCTTCTGGCATGCTGGGGTTTGTAGTTTAATGATGCCCCAGTACACTTTGGCAGAAAAGGCTGTGACCCCTTGTAAAACTCCAGACCCCAGAACTGTGTCTGAAAGCTTTGCAAAGGAATCTTTCAGCTGTCCTTGAAATCTCAAGCCTGTAGCTTCCAGTCAAGTACTGAACTTAAACATTAAATGTTCAATTAAATATCTTAGAATACAACCCCAGATGTAATTTCTGAACTTGTTAGCAAAGGCCATTATGACTCCAAGGGAAAAATTCACCTACTTGCAATCTCCCCTTGTGCATTTAGCGTCCCAAATGTTCAGGTGTCCCAGTTTCTCAGGTTTTCAGGTGTCCCGGTCTCCAACAAATTATTTGGGTGGCGGATTCAAAAGATTCGGTTTGCCTATTTTGGCACAGGATTTGGATTTGCAAATCTCAAATCCCTGCCAAGGATTTAAGGAGTCAGTTCTCCCATCCCTACTTTTTTTAATCCTTTTCATTGAAAAAATATAAGCAACAAACCAAAAGGAAAGAAAAAAAAAAGAAAAATAAAGCACACAAACACATCAACATAACCAAGTCAACCAACAACAGTAATGTTGTATGCATAATTTCTTGTTTTCTGTAGTTCCTGGCTTGACTTTAAGTATTGTACAACTTAGGCCTTTAATGTTTTAAATAACCTAAAATACATAAATATATATGTAACATAAAATGTGATAATACATATATATTTACATAGATATGTAGGCTTCACTAAAGACCTTATTAGAAATAAAAAAAGAAGCTTCCTGCAATCCTTCCTATGTACGCATTAGGGTTTACAAGTTCTATAACTGCTATCATTTTTATTAATGAACTTCTATACCAGCTTCAACTCATAACAAAGTATCTCCAGAGTCTTTAAATGGACTCAAGAAAGAAGTTAGATTTGAGTTCATTTGAGTAGCCCACCCATAATTTGCCATCTGTATATGGGTGTATGAATGTATTATTTAGCATACTTCTCTATGTCCCCCCCTCAATAAAAATCATCTATCATATATGATTGTATTATCTGTGTTATTGAGTAAGTCTATGGCCATTTCCACACTACAATGTTAAGAGTGCTTTAGTCCACTTTCAGCTTCCTATGGAATCCTGGGGTTTGTAGTTTAGCGAGGGACATGTAGAATTCTCAGCCAGAAAGTTCTTTGGTGTCAGTAAATTCTAATCCTGTCTGAATCTTATGTGAGATTTTATGGTTAATTGTGGTATTTACCAATTTGTTGTCTACAGCTCTGGTTGTAAAAGGTTTTCAGTTACCGGAACCCACTCCATTTTGATTTTTTCCTCATGTTTGCCTTGTATTATGTGTGTTAGAATATCAGTGGTTTTCATTTTGAGGATTTCGTGTTGCCATTCCTCTATAGTTGGGGTATCTTTTTTCCATTTTTTTTTTATTTTTTACGTAGACTATTCTGGCCACTGTTATCAGATAAAGCATGACTCACCAATATTTTTTTGACAAATTTGGATGTAAGTCATGAGTCATATTTAACAAGTAGAGTTTGGGGGTCATGGAAAATTTGTAGTTGAAGGTTTCTGTTATCTTCTTTGGAATACTGATCCAGTATTTTTTAGTTTTCTTACTTGTCCACCAAAAATGGTAAAATGTTCCTAATTCTTCCTGACACTTCCAGCATACCCCCAATACAGACTTGTATATTTAGCTTTTCAGGTGTTAAGTACCATCAATGTAGCATTTTCAAGTAATTTTCCCTTAGTTTCTGAGCAATAGTAAATTTATATGTTAGTTTCCAACTCTGCTCCCAATGCTGTAACTTAATAACTGCTCCGATATTTCTTGCCCATTTAATCATAGAGTCCTTTATTGTTTCCTCCTCCCTCCCTGATAAAGTAAGATTTTGTAAATCTTCGAGATTTGCTTATTCTCATTACAGAAATTATTTTTTCATACTGTTTTTTCATCTTCCATTGCAAAGACTTCTTGCATCCATTTTGAATCTTTCCATGAGCTGTCTGTATGGAAACCAGTTGTACTTCATGTTTTCTTTTTCCAGTTCTTCTCTGATTTTCAATCTATAGGTGTTCTGTGAAGTAAGAGTAATTATATCTTTGTATCACAGCCATTTTTCTGAAGAGTTTTTCCATCACCCAAAGAAAGCCTCTTGTGGGGAGACCTAAAGTGGCATTTTGGAGTACTGAAATTTCTGAAACTTGTTCTAGATGTTCAGTAAAGCCTTGCTAATATAGTGATTAAAGAATTCCTTATCAGTTTTGGCTTTGCCGTACCAAAGGTATGCGTGCCATCCCAGTCTGGCATCCGCTCCTTCGGGCACTAGCAATCTTTCATTTGTTAAAGTTAATCTGATAACCATGTCAGGCTGCTTGTGTGGTAATATGTTTTTTGATCAGATATACTACATCTTGCTTGTTACCTTTTAACTTGATTTACCTCACAGGGTGACTGTAAGGATAAAGTGGGGAGGAAGAGAGCCATATATGCCATCTTGAACTCACTAAAGGAAAGTTGGGATAGATAATGAAGTAAATAAAATCCAATAACTTTTCTCCCATAAAGCAATTTAATGATTTCAATGTGATAATGATTGCAAATACAGCATACTCTGTCTAAATGGGATCTAAAAATACTATAAATCCAGTTAAGTTGGTAATTATTAATTTCACCATCAGATGATTTAATAAATACAAGTGACTATAGGAAGCTTTTTTTATGTTCATGATTAGAATATGATTATTTAGTTATTTCCAGTTCTTCTACCAAGTAGTAAGAGAAGGGATGGTGGTGATCATCCTTGTATCTAAGTGGTTCCTCAGCATTTTGCACCAGGTCTTGAACAGAGGCTCTTCTTCTGTCCCAGTAAAGTGAATATAGAAGTTCTTAATCCTTGGATCTTTGCGGAGGTCCAAACAGGAATCAGTAAACTAAAGAAGGGGAAGAAAAGGACTAAGAACATAAAGGATGCAGAAGGGGAAAGCGAGAGAAGGGCTTTTTGGTTGACACAGCTGTTTTCTTCTCTCTCAAGCTCAAAACAGGAGGAGTTGTGTGCCTTCAAGTCATTTCCAACTTATGGAGACCTTGCAGTGATTGTCTTACTATTTTTGGGGGGGGGGGGGTTGCAAGATTTGTCCAGAATGGGTTTCCCATTGCCTTCCTCTGAGGCTGAGAGACAATGTGATTTATCCAAGGTCATCCAGTGGATTTCCATGGCCAACTAGAAATTCGAACCCTGATCCAACACTCCAGCTTTCAACCACTACACTACACTGGCTCTCAACATACATAAGGGACAATAAAATCATGAATGATATTTTTCAGCATTATTTTTAGTAAGGCTTTTACTTTCAATTTAACTTCAAAGGTGTTTAAGTTTACATGGTAGTTTAAAAAACACAATATTTACTTTCTGTTCACCCAAGTGAATTTGACTTTTTTTTTTTAGCGAGTTAATGATTAAACACTGAAGCCATTTTATACCAACTATCCTATTTCTGGTTACTTCAGTAAGTTACTGGTTACTTCTTAGAAGTGTTTTCTGCCACAGGCTAGTGGCTAAAGGTTACCAAAAAGTAACCTTTCAGATTACTCTGAAATAATATAAGAGCAAAGAAACAGTTTTTTTAAAATGTCAGTATAACGATAGCTAACTACTTGGGGCTTGATACTGTAATTACATTTTAAATATAATTTTCCAAGTTCTGATTTATGGTATCTTGTCCTAATTAGTTTATGACTTGGACTCTAGACTGTATTCAGCTGTGCCACTGCCTCAGTGTAATCATTCAAGCAAGGCCATATTGGCTGGTGATATTTTTAGTATGCCAAGAGAAAATACTGAATCACCTGTATTGTTATATTTTCATCTGATTATCTTTCTTTGTGTCCATACCTCTACGCAATCATATCTCATGGTTTAATTATTTCATAAGTATTGCTAATGCTTATCTATGAAGCAAAGTCATAGTTTGAAGTTTATCTGAGCATATATTGGCAGTACTCCAATACACTGTTTGTGCTTAAGCTTACTGAAGGAAGACTCTACAGAACTGTGGCTATTGATGAGAAGTGTAAAATTCCATGACAGTTGTATGGTGTCAGTTACCTTTCAAAAAATAGTAATTAAAGCTTGAATGTTTTGATATTGTGAATAACATTAATGTCCATCTCACATGACATGTTGAGTAGCTAATAACTTTTGTGGTTATTTAATAAAGAAAAATATTTTCTAACCTTTCCTCAAAAGCTTTGGTCTGTTTTGACATTCTTCCTAGGTTTCATGTATATTGAACCATTAATTACAAATTATGTTATTTTGAGGTAGCCTGTGGTACAAATGTCTGTAAAATATATATAAATTGTCTATATTAAAAAAAAATCTGGATAAGAGGATTGCCCAACTAAGGCAATCATTTGAAAAATGTTAATTTAATAAACTGCCGCTTCATTTGTTCTTCACAACAATTGCACATATGTAACAAGCATGTTGATCTTTTAGCCTCTAAAATCTCTATATACAAATCAAAATCTATCTGTTTGGAAGTTAGGCTAGTTTGCATGACCAAACAGCAGTTCTCCAAATTCTCTTCAAATTGACACATTTGAAATACATGAACAAATAGCAAAGCAACACAAGTACATCTATCCAGATAATTTTTGGCAGGCAATTAAGTTTGTAGGCTTGATGCTTGCCTGTATTTTGGTCTAGGAATTGTCTAGATCCACACCAAATAAATTTTTAGACACCTCTCAGTCGTTTCAAGGAGGGAGAGGAAACCGAACTTCAGTTGTTGAAGTTGTTGATGTTGAAAGTGGAATAATAGCACTATAACAGTCTAGTGTGGAAATGGCCTCAGTCTCAAATTGATTCTCCTAAAGCAAAAAAACTCTCTGTTCTACCCATTATCCCTTGATGGCATCTTTGTAATTTGGCCACAGCAATTATTTAAGAAAGCAATTATTTAAGAAGTTCCACCAGGACTTCAACAACTTCCACCCTACTATCAACCTGAGCCTGGAACAATCCACAGAACAAATTCACTTCCTTAACATTACTGTGCAACTGCACAATGGGCTTCTAAGTGTCATGCTCTGTCAAAAACCTACTGATAGCTAAACAGACTTAAATGCCTCTAGTGTCCACTCAGAACACACAATCAAATCTATTGTTTACAGCCAAGTCCTCAGATACAACCACACAGAGATTCAGAACTCTTGGATTTACAACAGCCATTTCTCAGTCCATAATACTCACCCAAGGAAGTGAAGATACAAATTGACAAGGCAAGATTAATACCCGGGAACTATTTACTACAAGACAGACCAAAAACACAGAATGACAGAAGACCTCCAGAGGTCACCTATTGTCCATAGCTGAGACCACTCAAACGCATCACCAACAAGCTAAATGAATTCTGGAGGATAACAGAGTTCTCTCACAAGTTCTTAGAGACAGGCCTTTATTGGCTACAGACAACCTCCAAATATTAAAACAACTTTTCATTTAGAATAGATATCTAACATGGATGGTGATACACGGGCAAAATCCTGCCACAAACCCAAGTATGAAATCTGCCCCCATATCAACTCTGGGAGTAATATTGCAAGGGCTAATAAGATCACTTATAACAACAAAGGCATGTTTACTTGATTTTATTTCAATGTAATGTATGCCATCCTATGCCAGCAATGCCCCCTGCACTCTATATTGGACAAGCCAGATGGTTTCTATGCAAGAGGATTAATGGACGCAAATCTGATATTAGAAATGGCAATACCCCAAAAGCAGTTGCAGAACATTTCAACTTTCCAGGACACACAGTAAGTGATTTACAGATTGTGGTCTTTGAACAGAATAATTACAAAGGAAGACTAGAAAAAGAAACTGCTGAATTGAATTATGTTCAGAAATTCGAAACCATTAGCAGAGGTATGATCACACACAATGGGTTCATGGCACACTACATCTATTAATACAAGAATCCTCACTACTGCACACGTAACATGAGCAATCTTCTCAGAGAGAATTTGGAACCCTGGGAAACTGATTTTTGGTAAACCGATTTATTGTGTTCACGTATCAAAACTAACTGACCCCTGTAAAGATCTGAAAGACCTTTATCACCTTACACAGCCATCTGAAAATTTAGGGTAAAGGTCATGATTTTGCATATTTCTGCGTCCTATGACATTCTATCCCTCTCCCACAATTGTGTAAATACGCATTAAGCCTGTGGCCTTAATACACTTGGTACTGCACTCGAAGAAGTGCACAAAAGCTTGTGTAGTTAGTCTTAAAGGTGCTGTCACGTTATTCCCCCCCCCTTTTCCTTCCTCTTTTTTATGTTGAAAGAGGTTAATGTGGTTACTTCACTGAAAATTCTTACAGGAACTCTCTCTCTTCCCAGTTTAAAGGACAAAGGCAGAGAAGAACTGGGAACATTTCAGGGCATGGAATCTCATCATAATCCAGTCCTCCTTCCTATCTTTTAAACTAGTGGAAAGAAATATCCTCTCACAGTTTTATGGACACCACCCTGTATTACCTATTAAATTGGCTTCCAAATGGACAGTTGAGTAAAGTGGCACCCTTTATCACTAGTGCATTGCTTTAAATAAATGTACACCAACTGTGTGTCCAATTAAAGATTCCCAGAGCACATCAACATGTATATCTCATTTAGAGAAATTCTGATCTAGCATGTGCTTTAATCATGTGGAAGGTTATATGGATATCCTTTGTCTGGATGTGCAGCGAAGGTGATGTGGAGAGGGAGAAATCTTTATATTTGGCCTAATTTTCTTTATCAGTGGGATCAAACATAAACAGAATAGGAGAAAAATACATCAGGAGTCTTTTTCTATTTGTACAATGTGAAATAAAAGCCAAACAAATACATGTTTTTGGAATGTTAGTAGTGGTCATCGAAAATACAGGAACAAAATTGCATCAAGGAAATATAAACATGGTTCCATAAAACACTATAACTCCCTGATAAGGTTGCCAGGTTAATTGCAGGACACGGCTTCTGTACCTTTAAGAGTGAACAAATCCTGGAGCAAGAAGGCATAGCAACATCTCCTCCCTCACTCCTAACTAGTTAATGTTGTTTTTTACTATGTCATTGTTCAGTGGCTGTGCATTCAGCTGTAGGAACATAGCTGGACTGTTTTTCTGCCACTCCCCCTCTGCTGGCCGGTAAATAGATGTGTTGGGTGTGTGTGTGTGCATGCAGCATCAGCTACTAAGGGGGCTGAGGGTGACAGAGGTGTAGCATAGTTCTGCCTGGCACAACTTTAAGCTGTGTCTTCCTGCTCCAAGTTTTGTCAAATATTTTCCCTATGATTTCATTCTCTACAGTCCCACTCTTAACCATATGTAGTGAATACACACCTGAAATTTTGGGTAATCCTTTCTACATCCAATAAATAGGCTATGATCCATGGAACTGCCTGCTGTAACAACTTTGTTACTCTTTCATATGCACAGGATTCTTCACTGTTTTTGCTGCAGCAGACCCCTCTGAAAATCTAGAACGTTGGCAGGCCTTACATAAGCTGCTTGTGTTTACACTATGGAAGACTGTCACACTTAACCAGATACACAGGTGCAGAATGGGGAATACTTGGCTTCAGGGTTGGCCCTGCTATGAAGCAGAGTGAGGGACCTGTCTTGGGTAGGAGATGCTAGAGACTGGCAGTGCCAGCCCTCCAGCTATTCTTCCTGAGCCTTCTGCTCATTTCCTTCTCTTGGAGGATAGAAGTGTGGGCATGCCAAACAGCTTGCTTTCACCTACTAGTCTGCCACTCTTAGATGCAGTGATAAGTGAGATCCAGTTGCCGCTGTTGGAATAATATTCAGCTGCCAGTCCAATTGCCTCCAGTGGTTCTCAACCTGTGGGTCCCCAGATGTTTGTGGACTTCAGCTCCCAGAAGCCCCAGCCACTATGGTCAATGCTCAGGGCTTCTGGGAGCTGAAGTCCAAAAACATCTGGGAACCCACAGGTTGAGAACCAGGACACGCATTGCCAAGCAATATCAGAGTGTGGACAAGAGGAAAAAAGATGTGTATGGGGAAGAACACACAAGCTAGGAGAGGCAACAGCATTTTGCTTTTGCTTGAGTCTACAAAGAAGGGCAAGATTCTGTTCCCTCCTTTCCCCCCACTGAGTTAGTTGAGTGCAATCTACTTTTGCACTTTGAACTCAGTTTGCAGCAGTTGAAGTCAGCTGAGGAGAAAAGAGGAAGGGGAAGCGGGACAGAGAAATTGTCATTTTAAAAGTAGCTTACAAAGTGGGAGAACTCAGGATTAATCAGGGCTGTTCCTGCCAAATCAGGGCAGTTGGATGGTATGTGTCTTCTGTATCTGGAACAGAACAGAAAGGAAGGGTGGCATTTTGTACTTTGCATGAGACAGCAAAAAGTCTTGGGCCAGTACTGCTTAGCTTGGCAAAAGGATATGTGAAAAGGATCTCAGGATTGCAGCTAATCACCAGCAGAGCATGACTCAGCTGCACCCTGGAGCTCATAGGTTGCATTAATAGTGCCATATAATAGTTTTCACGTCAAGGGGTGTTATCAGTGTACTTTATTCAGCACTAGTAATGTGTAATCTGCCGTGTTGCCTCTTTTGCTTGGTACACACCTTTCAGAAAGACATAGACAAACTAGAAAGTTCAGAGGAAAACAACAAAGATGGGGTTATGCAAAGCAACTCCAAAATGTTGAGGATTACCCTCGAACTCTAAAAAAAAACACATGGGGCCAAACCTAAAATATTAGGTCTGCACGGACTACCCTGAGAAGTCTACACGATTGCAGGTAAGTTCTGAATCAGCCTGGAAAGATTCCCAACTTTGACCAAAGGGACTTTCCCCCACCGCAAGAAGAATGCAGTCAAAATGATTTCTTACATGAGGAAAGAGAAGGGCTCTCGCAAGAATATTTGCTTTCCCAGGACTAAAATTCTGATACACGATTGATAATAAAGTAACTTCTGGATAACAACAATGAACCGTGATTCACACACGTATTCACTCAGCAGTGAAGTGTAAGAGATACGATTATGGAGAGTGCACTGCAACCCAGGTACCATTGACTTTGCCAATTAATGTCAGCATAATTTTAAGTAGGACGAGGGTTAACAACAGGAACAACCTTTAAAGTTGACTAGAACTCAAAATGGAGGAACTTTAGTTATGCAAATACAGAGAGAGAGTTTTTTTTAACTTAGGCCATTTCCACACTAGACTGCTGGAGTGCTATTCCACTTTCAACATCCTAGGGAATCCTGGGGTTTGCAGTTTAGGGAAGGGCCAGGAGGCCCTTCCCTAAACTGCAAACCCCAGGATTCCCTAGGATGTTGAAAGTGGAATAATAGCACTCTAGCAGTCTAGTGCGGAAATGGCCCTAGACATTTAAGCAGACAATACTTTCTGTGAATTGAACAGTCCAGGGCACTGAATCTCTAGCAACCCTGCAGAGTAGACCAGAGAAAAAGATGGGAAACATTTTCTATTTTGTCTGTACTCTTTTTACTGCTTACAGTTTCTTTAGCTTGAGAAAGACTGAGGGGAAACATGATGGCATTCTTCAGATACCAAGAAAGGCAAACCTTTTCCTTCACTTCCCTAGATTTGTCTCTCTTAGAAAATCACATCTTAAATAATAGCAGCTCTGGGTTGGGATGGTGGGAATCGCGAAAGCAACTTCAGCCCTTTCCAAATTTAGGAAGGATTCTACGCGCAGGTGCAATACCACACTTGGCCAGCAGAGGGGCGAGAATTTTTTTACCGCCAATGCACAGGACTTAATGGAGCATCGAAGTTTCATAAACCGGAACGGGCGAAGCAGGACACCACTTAGGTGCGCCTGCTTCAGTGAGTTGCCCCAGACCCTCCTCTCCACTTTATAGTCAATCAAGCAGGAAGGCAGCCTCTTGTACAGAATACCAGGCTTTCCCTCACTCCCCAAAGTGGCTCAGACGGCTCAGAGGGCAACCGCAGGGGAACACTGTTCAGAAACAAGCTGCCTGGAGCAGCATCACCTTCAAATATACCGTATGTTTTCCGTCTTGCCTTTTGGAAGGGTTTCTGTCTACTTTAAGAATTGAAGAACCGAAAGATAACCACTAAGTGAACGTTGACTTGTCCCTGCATCTCGTTTTTGGAATAAGGACACCTCTTTGAATGGTCTGCCTGCCTACCTGTCTTTTAAAGGTAAAGTACTCTGCAGGTGGGCGAGGGGTGGGGAATGTGGTGCCACTTTTACTTACCTTACGATATGTCCAGGACAGGTACCTTGTGAGTGCAGTTCGAGCCTGGTTGTCACACTAATGTGATTTGCTCCTCAAGGCTTGGGCTTTTACAGCAGGAGCAGAGCTTGAAAAAGTAACTGTTTTGATCTACAAGTCCCGGAATCCCCCAGGAGGCATGTCTGGTTGGGAGATTCAGGGAGCTGAAGTAACTTTTCGTAGCTTTGATCAGGCGTGAAAGTGGATAAAGGTCTGCACCTCAAAAGAGAAAAATTGTGTCCTTGTGGGGAAAAAGTTTGATAAAATAATGATTTTTGCTTACTATACATGATTGGAGGTGAAAATACATGCAGGTCACAGCGTCTCCATCGAATCAGCCCTGGACCACATGTGTGCTGCATTTTTATCTTTAGGGTCATGTTTTTAAAATGATTTTATACAGTTTTAAATTACAAATGTTTTACCATGATAGCTAACTTGCTTTTTAAAACTTTTGTATCATGGCGGGGGGAGTGTTTCGTAGTCTGTTTTAACCGTGTAAGCTAGCTGCCTTTGGGTCCCCTGAATAAATAAAGTGTGCTTGATCGTTGTATGGAAAAACTGAGTCTTAGAGAAGATACAAACCATTCTTCACAAAAGCCCTTTTTGTCCAGTACTTGTGGAGAAATTTAACTCCAGAGCACATGATGTTCTCCAGTGCAAACACGCCCAACCCTAGGTTTTTTTAACGTTATTTTTTCAAGATACATCTGTTCAAGATACAAAAGAAACAGCAATTATGCAATTAGTGCGCACAACACACACACACAAAGAAAAACAAAGCAAAGGGAAGATAAAGAGAATAGAGATAAATGCAAATATTCATACTCCAGAGCACATGATGTCCTCCAGTGCAAACACACCCAACCCTAGTGTTTTTTAATGTCATTTTTTCAAGATACATCTGTTCAAGATACAAAAGAAACAGCAATTATGTAACTAATGCACACAAACACACACACACACAAAGAAAAACAAAGCAAAGGGAAGGTAAAGAGAACAGTGATAAATGCAAATATTCATACCATCTTAATCATTCTTTGAAGGCAATTACAAATGATTCTCCCCGTTTCCTACCAAAATAATCAATTAAACATTTCCACTATTTCTTACAGTTATCTATAGATTTGTCTTTTAGTAACATTGTTAATTTGCCCATTTCTATTACCTCATAAATTGTAAGCCACACCTCAACACTAGGAATCTCTTCCTTTTTCCATTCCCTGGCGTAAAGAATACTAGACTTAGTTATCGTATTAAGTACAATTCTCTTATGCTCTTTCTCAGTATATTCCTCAACCAAATTAACCATGCATAATAAATATAATTCTGGTTTCAGAGGAAAACTCTTCTTTATGATCTTAGTAATTTCCATATGAATGTTCTTCCAATATCTTTTGGCTTTCTTACAATTCCACCAACAGTGTAGAATGAATCTCTTTCCATTTTACATTTCCAGCATTTGTCATTTGCTCCCTTTATATTTTGGCTAGTCTTAGTGGAGTTAGATGCCATCTGTATAATATCTTACAATAATTTTCTTTAAACAATTGACAGGCTGTGAAGTTTAGACCTCTCCAGGTTTGTGACCAGTAATCTAACTGTAGGGGGTGTCCAATATCTTGGGACCATTTTATCATACAACTCTTAACTATCTCATGCTCTGTTTCCCGTTTTAATAGGAGTTTATAAAATTTAGCTGTGATGTATTTTTCCCCCACCTCCAAGATGGCATCTAACTCCGAGACTGAATTGTTTATAATTTCTTCCTCATTGTCTTGTTTTTATCTTGTATACAGCTGTTTATACAAAAGCCAGGAGCAATTCCTCCCTTCTTCCAATAGTTCTTCTCTTGATTTAGACATAGTTTCGCTGTCTTGGAATTTTAGTAACTCTTTATATGTCCACCAGTTTTTTTGAGGCTTACTTATGGAGTTATAGAAAACTTCTTGTGAGGATACCCATAATGGTATTTGCGGGCAAGGATGGTGTTTATATATCGTCCACATTTTAAAGAGTGAATTGCTTAAAAAAATGCTCACAAAATTCTTTCCTGAATTGATTCTTGGCATAGCCTATATATATGAATGCCATCTTTGACTTAAATCTGCTCCTTCAATGACAGTAATCTTTTATTATCCAATGTAACCCAATTCATGATCCAGGTTAAAGCAATAGCATGTGCATAGAGTTGCAAATCCTGAAGTCCTAGGCCACCTCTTTCTCTGAGATCTGCCATCAAGCTCCATTTTATCCTTGGCTTTTTCCCCGCCCAGATAAATTTAGTTAGGTCTTGCTTCCACTGACTGAAAACATCACGTTTGATTATAATAGGTATATTTTGGAAAAGAAAGTTCATTTTAGGCAATATATTCATTTTTATGGCTGAAATTCTTCCTAGCAGTGATAATTTTAGGTTATTCCAAGGCAATATTAATTTCCTTCCGAATTTTTGAGTAGTTATTTTCAAATAACTCTCGCTCAACCCTAGTTTTTAACATTTGTTTTATGCGTTCTAAGTTGCTGCTATATTTGCATAGCATCAAGAAGAAAAGGAAAAGTTCTTTTTAGAAGTTAAAAAAAAAAGAAGAAGAGGAAGGTCTTACTGGCACCCAGACCAAGTATGAGAAACTTTTGGCCCTCTCGAGATGTTTTGGTCTTCAGTCCTCATGAGTGATACCCTGCATAACCAGTGGTAATGAATTGTGTGGGATTTGTAGCCAAAAACACAGAGGGAGGAGGTAAGTTTCTTAGCCTGGTCCAGAGTTACTGAGACTATGAGCCTATAAAATACACACCTAAGAGTCTCATTCAGCTCTGTGGAACTCATTTCTAAGTAGACGTATAGAATTGCACTGCTGTCACATACGTTGCTTGACACTCCTTCAAGAATGCACAGGAGCAAAAATGTGTTTTCTCCTATTTTTCCATATGTATTTGTGAGGGGAGGGATGTATCCTACTGTAAAAGAAACATTTTATCTGAATTAATCTTTGAGATTCAGACAAAAACATTTTTTTTTTGAGGATAGACAAGATGTACAGATATTTTAAGGACTGGTGTTTTGTCAGTTTGCTCTTTTACTTCTATCAAGATTCAATTTTGTGTGTCGGCAGGCAACAAAACTCTTGACTGTGGTCAAGTCCTTTCTTAATGGTAGGAAAAGTGAGATTCTTTCTAATATGTTGGTTGGGTAAATGCAAACAGGAGGCTTTGAACTTCAGAAGCTTGCTGATAGCTAGAGTACATTCAATATCAAGAAACTATTTGTGGTTAAAAATGCCAGCGCAAGATGTTCTGTGGTCTGAAGCAAAGGACAAAATAGTTGTTAGCTGTGGCAAAGCTGGCTGTTAATATTCTTTTGACACTGATGAAGGGACTGCATTCTCCATTACACCTGAGAGCAACAAGCTAGACTAGGGTGGTTAGTGCAGGTTGTGTGTGGTGCACAAGACTCTGTCTTCCAACTCTGTGCTGTTGCTTGCTCACTGCTCCATCTGGCTTCTGCTCCTTGTATATTCAGGCAACTGCTGGAATGCCACCTGAACGATGTAAGCAGAGTAATAATACCTGTGCATATGTGATGCCTGCTGGCATGCAGGGTCTTGGCTGCCTGCCTCTTTGCCTACTTACTTAGTAAGGAGTCTTTTTCCAGCCATCACTGTATGCTTCATTGAGAGGAGGCAGCTAGGCAAGACTGCTAGACAACCATGCCAAAACAGTGCAAGAATCGCTGCCCCCATCATGTCAGTTCAAGAAGGTGGGAAAAGTTAAAGGGGAACAGGTGAGACCCTGATGCTTGTGGTGCTGTCTCTCCCCAATGGTAGAGCCAGCACTGTTTTTAAATGTGTTTTGTATTTGTAACTAGCCACTGATAAACATTGATTTATTGCATTTTTAACTTATTTTTCTCTGAGGTCTCTACAGCAGTATATATAAAGCTATTCCTATTCTATATCCCTTTGAAAACAAGGCTGTGTTACAGCAGTGGCTTGCCGTCAGGGCTACCCAATTGGGATTTGTACCTGAAGCTGTAATCAAAAGAATAACTTTCCCAAGCTGTACTGTCAATGGATTTTTTTCCTTGCTCTTAGAATGACCTTGTGGAATGCATAAAGCACGAGGAATGTTTATTTTAGAATGTTTGGATGAATGAGGTTTTTGTTTCACTGATTACTTGTTATGCAGCACCACTACTACTATTACTGCTTGCATCACCCCAAAACTTTGAGGGCTTCTCCTTCCTGCGCTGGATATAAGCTGCCTATGGTTGGACTGCATCCCTGACTATTGGCTATGCTGACCAGAAATAATGGGAGTTACAGGCCAAAAACACCAGGACGGCACCTGTTGCCCATCCTCCTATGCGCTCTTATCTCCAAGTAAATCTTACTGAATTCTGAGTAGCCATATATAAGGTTATACTGTTTGTTTTCATTATACTTTTTAACTTTTTTATTTTAATTGATCTATTGAAACATGCATTTAAGCAAGAAGGTCTTCTTTTCTATTATAACTCTA
Source organism: Iguana delicatissima (assembly GCA_948472985.1). Taxonomy (NCBI): domain Eukaryota; kingdom Metazoa; phylum Chordata; class Lepidosauria; order Squamata; family Iguanidae; genus Iguana; species Iguana delicatissima. The sequence continues at coordinate 523,849 of CAOKZL010000514.1, read as the reverse complement.
ACCAGGAAATCCCTCCTTTCCATAGAGAATTATGGCTAGATTAACTAATTAATCTAAACAGGAAATTACTTCCTCCCACAAAGAATTGTGGATAGGCAGCCTATTGAGTGCCTGATGTTCTGCACCACAATTCCAATAAATTCTATCCAATGATCAGTGGCTGTAAAATTGTAGTCCAACACATTTGGAGGACACAAGAGTCCCTACTCCTGGTTTTGACAAATAGATAACTCTTTAAGGTAATTTTTGTTGTTACTGGGAATTGCAACTCTTCTTTCTAAACAAATCTCATTCACAAGCGTTGGTGAAAAATGGTCAACCATTGCAAGAACTATTAATGACAGGAGGCGCAAACAGCAATTTTAAAATTTTCTCTCAGGTACAAGTTTATTTTTTTAGATATCACAACCTATTAGTTGGATCAACCAAACCAGTCCCTAACAATCCATTGAGACAATGGAGAATTTGGATTGTTTTCGCTTAAGTTATACAAGTCTTCACTCTAGAGGCATAGAAGTATGGCACTTTGTGAATGCACATGCTTGTTCCAGCTTGTATAATGGCTGTACTGGATTGCCGCTATTACTGCTGTAGTCCATGTTGTCTCTAGTACCAGTGAAGCTCCAAGGAAATAGCAGCCTTATGCATCTGCTCTCTTTTGTTGCCTGTATGTTTGCTGTGTGTTTGACAGACAGAAATAAAGACTATGAGTAAACAATATTGCAACATTTTTATGATCTGTTGATTTAAATGGTAGAAACTGAAGAACAAGCCCCCCACTGGAAACAGCAGAATAATTTTCTTGCATTGAAATGAATGAAAGTTTCCTGACCTTGATGGGTGTAACATTTGTTGACTGCATCTACATGCTGGATGCATGTAAGTTTGTGCAAAAGATGAGCAATCTGTATTTATATATTTTTCTCTGATTTATGTGGGAAGGAAACCATTTTCTTTAATTTTATTTTGCATTTTATAAGAGATACAGCAGGGATGGAGAAGCTCTTTTTAGCCGTAAGCTTTTTCAGCTATTTCAGCTAAGGCAAAGGTCTCAGGAAGTACATTCCACCATTAGGTAGGGTGGAAGGCAAAGTGGCTGAACCCTATGGATATGAATTTTACGAATTTTAACTAGCTAGTCATGATGGCTGGGTGTGACTTGAGCTTTTCTCTGCTACCTCATCTTCCCCTTTTGCCCTGCATCACAACTAGGTTTCTTCCCAAGTTTTCATGTGTTAATCTGTTGTGTAAGTGGTTCTTGGCAGCAGCTAGCTTCAAGAAGAACTTACAGCAGTAGGTAATTGCCAGCCAGGATGCTGTTCTTAGTACCTATTCCCAGGCTGCTGGAATTTTTTTCAAACCCATACATAGTTTAAAATTGGGGAAACTTGCCCCTCCAAATGTTTTTAACTGTAGTTTCCACAGTTCCTCTTTATGCTGGACCATAATGGTGGGATTGATGGGAACTGTAACCCTAAATATCTGGAGAATGAAGGTTTCCTTACTCTTGCAGTAACTTGCAGAATTCCCAACTAGGCATGTGATGGTCTTTTAATGTTAGATTTCACCTGCAGAAATCCCAATGAAAGAAGATTGATTGATAAAATTGCTGGACTTAAATGAAATGGACAAGTTGACAATATTGATGAGAGGAAAATTGGTGGCAACTTTCACTAAGGACTGGGAATCATTAACAAGCTTTTTGCAAGAAAGAGAAAAATAACATCACACTTGGATTTGATGATTATTATTTCTGAGAAATGTAGCAATAGAGCACTGGGAAGATATTTGCAGTTAGAAAAATTATCATCTTTTCATACAATCAGTAGCAGTCTCCGTTAGGAAAGTGGGAAAATACCTTTGTGTTAGTGTTAGCATTAGTGGTAATATTTTGTATTTAGCATTAGGGATTAGAGTTAGTTTTTAGAAATTATTATTTAGGGTATATTCAGATTGTATGGTGTCTTTTTTCCTCTTTTTTCTGTAGTTGTGTGTGGTGGTAGTTTAGTGTTTTTTTATTTAGTATGTATGTATTGTGTATTGTTAATAAAGTTTATTTATAAAAAGGTATGGGAAAACAATTTTACAGTCTGCTCTCTGTTTTTGCAGGTTTAGTATTTACAAATCTGACAATTTGCAAGTTTCTCAAACCTCTGTCTGCCCCTGACCTCAAGCAACTCTTTTCTGGGGGAACCTTCCCTCTCAGCAGCTCTGATCAGGCTGCACAGCTCTTTAAAAACCTTCCTGAGGTCCTGCTCCGCCAGCCATTGCTTGGTCAGCTGTGTACAGTGCACACCCTGATTTCTCATCATCAGAAACCTTCTCCTGATGCCCCACCCACCCAAGAACAGAGAAGGGTGAGAGAGATGAAGTAGAGGACCACCATACCAACCCAATCCTTTTTACATCTCCTTTTCCTGACCTGGTTTGGACTCTGGGCACCCATTCTCTCCACTGTGCCTTAGCCCGTTTTCCACAGGCACACACAAAATATTTTGATATTTGCAGTTTTTCCACTTTTGCAGGGTCCTGAGCTCTTAAGCCTAGCAAATGTGGAGGACCAACTGTAATTCCATGTCCTTTTGCCTGTAGGTTTTTGATCCCTCACTGATTTTTTTCAAGCGAGTTTGCACACACTGTGGTGTATTCTGCAACTGACTTTGTCTGTGTTCTTGAAGAGGTGGAAAATGTGTGATCTTGCTCTTTCCAGCTGTTTCTTCTTTGCAGAGGGTATAATTTAGAAAGATTCTTCCCACATCAGTCTGCTTGTGTTTACCTTATTTATTTATTATTTAAAGGTTTACCTTATTTGCACATATTTTATTTCTTCACAGATGGAAACACTGCCTGTGTTCTTTCTCTTCTGGAAATTGTTTTCTTCAACAGTCCTTGGTTATCCAAGTGGTCAAATCAGTATGGTTTGTGATTCTATGTTACCCAGCCATGGAAATGCCATTTCACAAACCTCTCCAGCACCATATACCATCTCCATCTCCAACACATCATTTACCCCAGGAGAAGAGATCACAGGTGAATACAGAACATTCAGTAATGTACTGATTGTGATATAACACTCCACTATTGTATTGTATTTTCAAAAATTAATAGCTTTGCTTTAGGAGGTTTTTTCCTTGAACCCAACAATGTATCTGTTTGCAAGTGGCCTTTTATTGAAAATTCCAAGCCCAAACTTGAGATGACTATCTGTCCAGAGGCCTGGATCTGAATGGCTGAGTGTGTATGTGCATTTGAGCATATGTGTGCACTTGCTGATTTCCTTCCCTTTCTAGCTGCAGTCTCTCCCATATTAAGTGCCTTTCTCTTGAAAATCACCTGACTGACAGAAATGGATGTTGCATGGAGAACTGGAAAAGCTGGGTGTGCGGGTAGACTGCTACAGTCAGTCTGCTGAATTGCTGCCAAGAATTTTAATAAATAATGGTATCTGTTGCCAACAAGATCAAAGACAGAAAGATTCTTTGTATGTAGAGAACATACTCATTTCAATCTTGTTACAGTCTATTATGGCAAGAGAAGAAATGTGTTGCTGCTTCTTCTTTTTGAGTACAGGAATTTGTAGGACTAAGTCGTGAAATCAAGCTCTAATGTATCTATGATGAACATTCCTTTCTTTTGAGGGTAAAGTATCTGCAACCTTCTCCAACCTGCCACCTACCAGAGGTGTTGGATTGCAGGTCTCATCATTGTTAGCCACTGTGCGCAAATTGCTGTGCTGGCTGAAGCTAATGGGAGTTATAATCCAAGATATCTGAAGGATATTGTGTTGTTGAAGGTTAATCTACACGTAATCCTCCAGCTGCTTTGTGCTTTGCTATTTTCCTAAAGCTTGTAATCATATTTGTATGGGTTCAAAAAATCAAGCTAAGGTAAAGCACACTGGATGTATTCTAGCCACTTTATTTTTTAATCCTTTATTTAAGAGGAGGGAATATTTTCGGGCTCTAGATGTCCAGAGTTGGGGAGGGACAAGCATTGCTCACCACAGAGGTTAGTTTTTGGAGTACAGTTGCTAGAATCTCCCACTTAATAAAGCTAATGATGATGAAAACTGCAGAACTACAATATCCAGGAGACCATAAACTCCCATTCCTCTTGTTTTGTGTGTGTGCATGTGTGAAATTACAATTATTTTTAACTCTATTGTAATTTTTGAAACAAATCTCCATGCAAGCACTAGTTTATACAATTATATTAGCATTTCAGGCAGTCTTAAGCATTTTAAAATCCTATTACTTTCAAGGACAGAATTAACCATGCGGTGACTATTGTCTAAACTTTGCCAAATTCTGCGCTGCTTTTCAGAATAGCAGCCGTAATAGCTATAGCTATAGCTATAGCTTTAACTTTTTTCCTTTTTTTCTGCTGTTAATGCCAATAACAGTAAGATGTTCCAACTCATACTTATTTTTCTTCCCTACTCAGTATCACTAACTGGAACCAATGACTCCAGCTTTAGAGGATTTCTACTCCAGGCTCGAACACCTGGAGGAGAAGCTGCTGTTGGAAGCTTTCGAATCCTAAATCCTAACACACAAGGTCTTGTATGCAACAATATTCAGGTATATGTGACTTGTATAACTCAAGCCATGTGTATATCTCTCATGTGCCCCCCCCATTCTTAACATTCCCTGCAGAGATGGGTAGACTGGTTGGATCCAGAGGCTTGCTAGTGCCTTACTAAGCTTAGGACTAATGTTTTACAGGTAATAACATTCCTTTGGTTGTTTAGGACAAATGTTTTACAGATAATAACATTCCTTTGGGAGTTAACAAGTTCATAGCAGTTGTCTTTTTGCAAGTAACTGGCTAATATCATTACTATTTTTCATGTAATAAGGAATGTTTAAACATTGCTTTTTGTTATTGTTGGGGTCTAAAATGCATTGGGAGGCATCTGGCAGGATTTCCTCCTCAATTTGGGAGGAAGGAGCTTTCCTACTTCTTATTTTATAAGGTATATTTGTTTCTTTAAAAAATTAACAAAAAAGGCAACTGAAATGTAGTGAGTAATTGAATGAGCTGTTAAACAATACACACAAACACACATACGCACATACATATATACACCTCCTACCCACCCACACAGTAATTTTAGTGGCAAAAAATTACTGGGGTGGTAGCCTTGTAATAATTACATGATTAATTCTTTTTTTAAAAAAGAAGTAAGTTTCCAAGCTCTGATGGCAGTGAATCTGAACTACGTACTCAAGATCAAGCCACCTTTCCCCTCAGAAACATTGCATTTCAACATTGTTAGCTCACAACAAGACAGCTGTTCTCTTGAGACCCAGCATAATACAGTGGTTCAAATGTTGGACTAGGACTTGAGACCAGGTTTCCAATTCCTACTCATTCATGGAAAGACACTGGTGGACCATGGGCAAATCACTCTCTCTCGGCCTTACAGGAAGCCAATGGCAAATTCCTTCTGAACAAATCTTGCTAAGAAACAACCTGAAGGCACAAAAGAAAAGCTCCAAACAATATATTGTTGCTGGGAATATCCTTTCCCCATCCATCTACTGCAAAGATCACAGCTGAATTGAGAGAGAGATGAGTAATCCAGACAGATGACACTGTCATTTGTTGAGTATCAGTGCTGGGGGAAAGGTGGGATGTATATAAAGTGAATCATCATTCTTGCTAATAAAGATGTCCCAGCACTACAATACAGTGAACTCTGGCTCTGCTGTACCACCAACAGTTGTAAATATCCAATTCCTAGGCAAGATGATGACAGCATTTGGCCCACTACAGAAGTGGATTATCTGGACTAATTATCTGGCTTCAGGCCTGGACATGGTACTGGTTGCTTTGGTCACTCTGAATGATTTCATTTGGCAGAAAAAATGTGTGGGAGGGATGCTATTTTGCTGATTTTCTTCACCTCATCAGCCTTTGATACTGTTGACCACAGTATCTTCCAGGAACCATTCAGTGAGTTGGAAAAAAGAAGGCACAGGACCAGAGCATTTCCAGTTTATGAGCAGTGTGTAGTATTGGGAAACTTTTCATTCTGCTCCTTACTGGTGTGCAGCACTGGGAAGCTTTTGCTTAGTTTCATGGCAGTTATGCTGTGGGATTGTCAAAGCACCGTCTTGTCTCTCATGGTGTGTTATATCCATATGAAGTGAGGTGCAGGGTGGATGGAGCATAGGTAGGTCATATGAGCCTTCAACCACTGCCTCCAGCACAGGCATGTGTGATTCAGACTGAATTAAGAGACAGTATTGGCATCCAGTTCTGTCTCTTAATTCAGTCTGAATCACTTGTGCCTGTGCTAGACTGGTGTCTGGAGAGAGTGATGAACTTTTTGCAGGTTGATAATAAGCAAGTCTAGTCCTGATAAGATAGAGGCTCTGTGAGTAGATCCAAGATTTGTATAAACTGTCTGTTCCAGATAGGTTAGTACTTCCCCTGATGGAGCAAATAGGTAGTTCAGGAATATTTCTTGCTTCAGAAATGTCATTGGTTGGCAAGGTTATCTGGGAGCTTTAGCACACCAGCCTGTTGTCTTGCAGCAATTGTGTTGTTTAAGCAAACAGAAACATACCCATCTGGAAGCAATCACTTTCACACATTTTTTGCAATAATGCTGTGGTGCTGCTTTGGTAATACATCTTCCTGCAACCAGTCTTCTGTACTGCCTCACTAACCCCACCTGCCTACCTGTGTCTGTACTATGGTTGTTTCCGCACTAGGCTGTTATAGTGCTATGATTCCACTTTCAATATCCTATGGAATCCTGGGGTTTGCAGTTTAGGGAGGGGCCAGTCTTGGGCCATCTTGGCTCCCACAGACTTTTCTGAAGTCTTAAGAAGTTGTATGGGTAATACCATGGGGCAACTCATGTTGATAGCATTACTCACAAAAAATTCTATAGCATTATAGGAAATATAGCCTTCTTTACTGGATTCAGATTCTCTTGTCCTCAGTCCTTTGACCCAACTGCCTCTTTAAGTGAGGGTCTAAGTGAGGGGTAGGAAGCTACTTTCCACCCCTGCAGGACCGTGGAAATCTACAAAACATTGGTCACCTCAGTTTCACAGCAAGAATGAGGTCATGGATGTTCTTGGGAAGGTCAAAATGGCCTTGGGGCCCACATGCAATCCATGGATCTCACTTTCCTCACCTTTTCCCTGAGCTGATGCATATCTCCTATTCCTTTCCCCAGTTAGTTGTCGAACGTGCAATGGCTTCCTGTAGCCATTCCCTTCTACCTTATCTCTGGCTGTGATGTGATATTGTGTCCTTGTAGCTTAGTGTTATGGGAATAATAGATTCAGAGAGCTGGAACGGACTGCAAAGACCATCTAGTCCAGCTTACTGCTATTCAGGAATACACAGCTAAAGCATTCTTGAGGGATGGCTGTCTAACTTCTGTTTAAAGACTTCAACTGTTGAATAGCTCTTAAAGTAAAGAAGTTGCTCCTAATATTTAGGTTGAATGTCTTTTCTTGTAATTTGAATCGTTTAGTTCATGGTGTAGTCTCTGGAGCAACAAGCCTGCTCCCACTTTCTACATGACAGCCCTTCAGATGTTGAAAGATGGCTGTTGTATCACCTCTCTGTGTTCTGTTCTTCAAGCTAAATGTACCCAGTTCCCTAAGTCAGTCCTCATAAGGCCAGGTTTCCAGACTTTTGATCATCTTGCTCACCCTTCTCTGGATATGTTCACGCTTGTCAATATTGTTCTTAAACTGTGATACCCAGAACTGGACACAGTATTCAGGAGAGGCCTAACTAAAGCAGAATAGAGTGAAACTACTGCTTCCTGCAATCTGGGATTTATGTTCCTTTTGATACGCATTCCATAGCAGTTGCAGCTTACCCACCTTCTCCTGTGTTTATTTAAGCAAACTGTTCCATTTCCTTGCCACCCGGTGCCACAACTACCCTCACACAACGGAGTTGTTGCCTTAAGATTAACAGGGAGTTTACATTTGCACTACTCTGATAGCAGGTCCAATAGGACACTGCGTGGGTTGCGCATGTTTTCTGCGAATAAAAGTAGCTGAAAAAACAGATCTGGTTTAAACCAGACATCAATACAAAGAGTGAAGCAAAGGGTGTGACATAATGGTCGTCCTAGCCACCCAGATAATCAAGAGACACATGGGTGACAGTGCTCACAATGGGCTAGTCTGACCACATGTATTGCCTCAGTGTTACAAGGCAACACTGGGAATGTTGTGTTTTTAGAAACCTGGAAGGGTGTAACTTTTTGGTGTATTATTCTTTTTTAAAAAACTGTAGAATTCTTCAGTGAGTCACACAAGCCGGGATGACAAGCAAAGTATAACAGCAGTTTGGATTGCACCTCCTGGCGTGGGACAAGTTCTGTTCAGGTATGGACTTACATATTTGTTTGTTGTGTTCATATGACACAGCAACCCAGGGCTCTACATGACACAAGGAGCCAGCATTCAGCTACTCAGTTGTTCCAGCTTGTAGCAGGAGTGGCTAAATAAACCATGTAAGAAAGCAAACTCCCATAGTTGGTTTATCACGTTGTCTGGCAGCAGGCAGTTTTCTATCTTTGTCCTAAGAAACCAGAGAAAGAGTACAGAGTGTATTAATCATGTCTTTCTCTTATTTGTTGGGAGGAAAGGTGCTGATTGCCAGGGAACATGATAAACTAACTGTGGAGTGAAATTCTTGAGATTTTGTTTAGCAGCTCTGGCTGCAAGTGGAAGCTTACTGAGCAACACAGTGTCCATCAGTACATTGCTTGTTCGTTACAGGTTATAGTCCAGTGGAGTACTCACTGATTGTGTTGTGCAGACAAAGCAGTGCAACAGTACTTAATAAAGCCTTAATTTCACTATTGAGCTACAGTAACTTCTTAGGAGGTAACTCCTAGATGAGAAAACTATGCACAATCCCCTTCTTGCAACCATTTTTTAGTAGTTAGTACCTATTGAGCTGTTTATAACAAAGCCCTTTGGAGGCCTCTCTTTCATAGAGTCACTATAAGTCACCATATCAATAACAAAACCTATTAAATTAAGCCATAAATAATGGCAAATGTAATTTATAAAATCTTTTCTGTCATCTTCAACTATTAAATATTGTCAAAGGGATTTTATTCCTTTAGATCTCAGGTTACAGAAGGATTGAACCTTTTGACCTCAGGGACAAAGGGATTGAACATTTCCTAAAATGATTTCTTGACTGTTCAAATGGTTTGCAAATTTGAGTAGTTTCATAGTTCTCAAAGAGTTTAGAATTTTTTTAAGTGAAACTTAATGGCATTCCAGTCTTCTTCCTCCTCTGCCAGCTGCTGCCTGGTTAGCTGAGGACAGCTCAACTCATAGCCCAATTTATTAGCACCACCAACTCTCTCCTGATGCCTCCCCCATACCCAAGAAAGGGGATGGACAGAGAGGAGGTATGGCCACCGTGCTGACATACTCCCTTCCCCTCTACTTGTCCTGACTTTGGATGCCCCTTCTCCTATCCTACATTGGCCCCTTTCCACGGACATGCATTTTAATATTTGCACAAACATTTTGATATTTGTGATTTTCCCACTTTTGCAGGGGTTCTGTGCCCCTAACTCTAGCAAATATGGAAGGCTGACAGTATCTGTAATAAATTCTTTTAATGAGAACAGTTTCTGTGTATGCATGTGCCTTCAAGTTACCTGTTGACTTATGGTGAACTCATGAATTTCATAGGGTTTTCTTAGGCAAGGAATACTCACAGGTGGTTTTGCCAGTTCCTTTCTCTGCATTATAGCTACACCACCTGTTATTCATTGGTAGTCTCCCATCCAAGTACCAGCTGGGCCTGCCATTGCCTAGTTTCTAAGATCAGAAAGGATCTGGTGCCTTTAGGGTGCCTGCTGGTAAAGAGAAAACTCTCCAAATAACATTAGAGCATGTTCCTTTGGCACTGGTAAGTGATGCAACAAAAATAATACATGTCTGTGTGTATAGTTCTCAATTTGCTGGCAAGCCTGCTAACACTTACAGAATCCAGGCTGTTTATCGTCCATGTGTTGCAAATTACTGGATGCTCCTGTAAACCAGGTTTCTTTATGGCATGACTGCTTGCAGAAAAGAAGTTTATCAAGACTCTGTTCGGCTACAGTAAATAGCTAGTATGCTATGTATTGGTAATGATATAGAAACCTTAATCATTCTGGATGTTTAACATTAAAATTATAACAATGTTATGTGGTAGGATTGACTAGTTGTAACTTGGTCAGTGACCTCCAAAATTATATGTCAGTAGTTTTTCTCCTTTCTCTAGAGCAACAGTTGTACAGAATTTTTCTATATTCTGGGATCAGGTTCAAAGCAACCTTCTTGTGTCTTCCAGCGAACCACCTGTTTCAGTAAGTTTTAATATGATTTTTAATATTAAAAATGTGTGCTACCTGTAATATATAAAATTTAAGTTAAAAATGATTGTGCTTGAAATTGCGTTCACTGGGATGGACAATCCATGGGCCATATGTTGCTTTTGACCACTGTTGGCACAGCTCACAAATCTGATGGGAACCCCACACGCTTTTCCCTGGCCTGGTGACACCATTCTCTTGCTTCTATCAGCAGCACTGGAACACACACATACACACACACTTGCAATACATCACTTTTAAAATAATGTTTGCACATTGTTACATACTAGAAAGAAGGTCCATACTCTTAGTGGGGGCTGTCATACTGGAGTTTATTTCCAGTCCTCTCAAGTTGACTCCCACCCTTGAACAAGACTGGAAATTCCTCCAGTGTTTATTAATTCTTGCCGCCACCACCCACTGAATTCTGAATATCTGAGCGGTACAGTGGGACACTGCTCAGTGGATTACCAATATCTATGCTAAGGACCTTTCCTTCCCTCTCACCTCCCCCTTCTGAGTGAGAGAAGTCCTATCTAGCATGTGCCGAAGGATGGCGTGGGAATGGAGAGGAAACAGAGGTTTTACAGAAAAGCATTTATTCAAGGCATGCAAATAAACAAGACAATAATACACATGAGAGGCTCCCCCCTCCCAGGTATGCTTAAGTTACACGTAGTTACAAAACAGATAGATTCTTTAGATCAGCTAACTCCAAAATAATAAACAGCCCTAACGCGACTAACTATCTTATTCATAGTTACTCACAATTACGTTCACAGGCTTAGATGGTCTAAGAGAGAAAGAAGGGTCAGGAGGCGAGGCATGCCTGCAGCCTATGACTGGCACAGATCTCATCTCTCAGAGGTTCCTTTGATGTCTCTTTATTCTCTCTCTCACATGGCCTCGCAAGAAGTTTTATAACTTCTTCCTGGAAGTATCTCGAAGCATCCCGAAGATGCTCACCTCTTTCCTTTTTGATTGGTCAATTCTCACCCTGTGACCTGTGATGTTGACCCACACTAAAATGTAATCTAATCCCAACACCTCATTAACCCTTGGTTTACCTGAAGAGGGAAGTATCCCCCTTTAGCTAAGTCTAGATAATGGGAAGCCCCATTATCACAGGGGCTTCATCCAATATTTTGTTTCTACATATTTCCCACCCCCATCTTCAATTATGAGAGCCAACATGGTGCAGTGGTTTGAGCATTGGACTCATTGGAGACCAGGGCTTGATTCCCCACTTGGCCATGGAAACCTACTAGGTGACCTTGGGCATGTCACACACACTCAGCCCCAGCAAAGTCCATGATAGGTTTGCCTTCGTTTCGCTATCAGTCAGAAACAATTTGAAAATGCACAGCAACAACGATCCTTCATTATAACCTCCACAGTAATCTGTACACTTATTTATTTGGAATCCTATCTGAAACTTTCTCCTTGACTGGCAATTGATGTCATTTAGTCTTAATAAATGAATTCATAAAGAAAAAAGCTGGTGTGTTCTATAGCCAGTTACCTTCTCAGATGCAAGCAAAAATTATTTCTTATTGCTTAACTTATAGAGAAGTGAAGATGCAGAAATATAGTAAACATTCATCTAGTAGCAGCATAGTAGTCACGATATCACTCCTTGCACATCCTCATTAAGAGAGATAAATGGTGCTATCCTCCTTTTTTCTCGTGGTAGAAACTGATTTTTTTTTCTTGTCACTTCATACCAAAAACATTTTAATTGTCTTAGGCAAGTCACTTTCTAGCCCAAATCTAACCTACCTCGTTTGTTGTGAAGACAGTGAAGTCTTTTTGGAGCGAGAAGGGGTAAAGTGCAACTCCTGCCATCCCTAGTTAGTGATGAGGTATACTGGGAACTGCAGTCAGGCAACATCTGGAGGGTCGCACCGTTCTCCCTCCTGCTTTGGTGTAAAAGAGGGATACCAATGAAATAAGACAGGTGAGATACAGTTGGCTACAACTTTGATGGCTGTAGAAATATTTCTGCTCCCAGCTACTGTGAGTGAAGGAATCACTGCTGTACAGCTGGCTGGGGAGCTTGTGGCCAACAAGCTCCCATGAACCTTAGCCATCATAGCTAGTAGTGATGTCTGATGTGTGGTGCATCTGGAAGACCACAGACTCCCCATCCTTCACACTGACAGTTCCTAATAAGGTTTGCACTCCAGACTTCACAAGAGACTATATAGACCATGAAAGATTTTTATTGGGAAAGCTGTAAGAAAAATCCATTTTCCATATCCAGTTTTCTATAACTAGTGGTGTTCTGTGTCTTTTCTAGACTTTACCCAGTTTCTCACAGAATACTAGTCCCTCTGCAACCGTAAGTGTTTGATTTCTGGATCTCATTTCGTTTATGGTTTTGGATTACACTTGTCTGTCTAGAAGCATCTTCCATGTGGTTACAGTAGAGACAATAACTATTGTGACATATAAGCCATAGTCAATAGGTGGTTTAGATGATGTCAAAATCAAATTTATTGATGGTGAACATCCACTACACGCAACAACACCCACAATAACAACAACAAAAACTTTGAAGTCTGCACTCACAGTATTTTGAACAAGAGCGTTAAATCTGTATTAATAAATACATACTAAGACTTAATCCTGTTAGCTTTCCCCCATGCAGGTAGAGGGAGGCAATAGGGCTCAGCCTCAATTAAAAAAAAAAAACAGGCCAAACAAAAAACATTTAAAGGAGAGGGTATGGATAGAGGAAACATTTGTTTGTCTCTAATGTTAATTAAGATCTATTGTATGACCTTGGCTGGATCCTATGAATTCTTAGGGTTTACATTTTGGGGAGGCACTACACTTCCCTATCTAAGAATTGCTAGTACCCCTCCCTAAATTAGATAGCCCAGAATTCTGTAGGGTGAAACCATGGCAATAAAGATAGAACTGCAGTATTATTACAGGGTTGGTGCGTGCATGGGTCTGCATCTGGGCATCAATCAACCCACCTGTTGACCGATGACCCTGACTCTCTGGCCTGCAGCCGGAACCATTGGGATGACAGGTATGCGATCCACCTGGGCAAACTCTCCCCAGTGTGGTCTCCCTGCCACCCAAGGATGAAAGAAATGTGTGCACCCCCAAAACTGATGACACTGGCTTCTACCCTGCATCCCCTGAGTCCCTTAAAGGGGCCTGTATATCTTACCAATGCTGAATGGACATCAGTAACTGTTGTCCCAGATCCAGGACCATGCCAACCACTCCTATAAGTTGGGACAGTAAATTAAAACAAGCAAGTATAAGACATAAATCTCTAAACCCCAGCCAACCCACTAGGTAAAGGTTGGCAGGGTGGGAACATATCGAAGATGGAAAGAGTTGGAGTCTGGGCTATAGCTCAATATAAACCCCATAAACCAACCAGGCTCCTCTGTCTGGGTTCTAACAGCCAATGAATTCAAACCATGGCTGTCAGTTCTGCTTTGTCCCGGGAGTGTGTGAGGCTACACAGACCCCGGGAAGAAGAAATCCAGCCAGCATACAGCACAGCCAACCGGATAGTACCACCCCAATCTGCAGGCTGTCGCCTGGTAAGTTGCACAGCTTCACTGTGTAATTGTATATTGCATAAAGATGTTCTCTGCTGCCCCCAGATGATAGGACTAGGTCTCATGGTTTGAAGTTACAGGAGAGTTGATTTTGATTGAATGTTAGAAGGAACGTCTTGACAGTAAGAGTGGTTTGGCAATGGAATCAACTATCAATAGAGGTGGTGGGGTCTCCTTCTCTGAATTTTGTCAAAAAGAGGATGAACAGCTACCTGCTGGGGACACTGTGGCTAGAGATGCAGCACTGAGCAGGAAGTTGCACTAGATGGTCCCTGAGGCCCTTTCCAGTGCTACGATTCTATGACTCTGTGGAAGGCATCTTAGGACTTGTTATTTTTTGGTGACTGAACAAAAATGCACACAAAAAAGTATTATGGGAGTTGTTTAGGAAGATGTATACACATCACAGAATGAGGGTTGGCTGTAGCTCCTTATCAAGTGTACATTCACTCAGAAAGCCTGGCTTGCTAGAACGACACTGGAAATAGGTTTTAAAGTCAGTTGTAGTATGAGGAAGTCTAAGAATCCTGTAAAGGAAGTGATTTGAGGAATCCTATAACATATGCACATAGTGCCAGAGGTAAACAATCATGGGGGCATATGTGTATGTGTCTTGAATAAGTTCATTTTCATTACAGATCTCCACAGAAGAAGGGTGTGGTACAGAAAAATTCTGTTTTAGTAACCTTGAGGGATGCAATCCACAGGATCCAAACTGTTACTTCATGTCATCTCAGGCATTAGAAACTCCTGCATTCAGATTTGAAATGAGTGGTCAGTCAGATGGCTATATAGCTATTGGATTCTCTGATGACACAATTATGGTGAGATATTCAAATGCTCCCTTTATTATTTGTTATAAAAAATTATATTCAAAATATCTGTTAAAGACATAATAGTGCCGATATACTATTAACATGATTAAAAACAACATGACAGAGTAGTGCTTGAATGATGCTCTGGTACCCGGAATTATGGATGAGTTCTGGGTGGCTGAAGTAGGTCATTACACCCGCTCTTCTTAAGATGACATTTCTAAGCTCTGGTACAACCTAGTACAACACTTGTATAATATCTAGCATATAATTCAACTCACGATGAAAGCTCATTTAACCAAATAATTTGTTTTAGATGTTTTTACATCTGAGTGGACAAAGTGTAGCCCATGGGATGCGTGGACCTCCCTGGGCCACTAAGGGGAAAAAAAAACACCCAAGTGCTTTATTCTAGAAGGCTCCCAAATGACATCTAGGGGGTATACAGGACATTTCCACATGTTTGGATGCCCCCAGGCTGACCAGAAGTCAAAACAAAATTTTGTGAAATTTTTCAGATTTTTTTTTTGCCTCAAAATGTCCTCTAGGGCACAGGAGGGCCCCAAAACACACCTCCATATCCCATAAAGGGTTTTGAGTGCAAAAAAATATTACTTTTGCAGAAGCAGGTACGGCCCCCCAAGGTCTCTCAGAGGCCAATGCAGCCCCCTAGTCTTCCATAGTTGCCCACCATTTTCCATTGAGCCAACATTCTATCAGGGAGAGGAAAAGCATGTTATGAGATCCAGAATTTCAGAGTCTCAGTGCAGGGACCCTTTGCACCACACAATTGTAGCAATAGTATTCCACTTTTAACTGCTGCAGCTGCATTCTGTGGAATCCTGGGGTTTGTAGTTTGGTGAGGCATTAGACTTCTTTGGCTGAGCATTCTAAATACTCCCCCTTAAACAGCGAACCCCAGGGCTCCATGGGATGGAACCCTGAAAGTTAAAATGGATTCATAGTGCTGTATTTGTAGTATACAACTATAGTGTGAAAGGACTCCAACTTTAAAGACAATCCTATTCTAATAATGCTGAGACATGAAGATATGTGAGAGGCGGCATTGCTTCAGAACCTATATAACCCACCACCAGAAAGTGAAAGAGAGGAGGAGTGAGTTAGGTGTGTGTTTATATCTTTCTTACATTATTTGGTAACATTGTGTAAAGTCACTTCAGCTGAAATAGGGACAATGAAGTTTCCCTGAGCACAGCTCAGGCAAAAAAATTTCACATATGCCACAAACGTGTTCAGTGCATTTTCAAAAGTAGCTCATCTGTCACTGCTAAGGAACACATCCAGCAAGTTCCCCATGGGCTAGTAGTAAGAGAATAAACAAAAGATGAATTTACTCTGAATAAGAATTTCTGGAGACTGGACTACAGTGATGTTTTTATTTCTTCCAGGGAAATGATGATATCTATATTTGTGGTATAAATGCCCCAGATCACATAAAGGTTCAACATGCCTTCTCAACTGGACGTACTACACCTACCTCTCTGCCTCTGGTACTAAATGTCTTCTGCTGCTGTACTTTTTAAGCATGACAGATGTTATATAGAGCTTAGAAATTATATGCTTTCTCACTGCTAGAAGCTAGTGAAAAGAAGAGGGTAATGCCCTTCATACTTGGACTGGGTGGTGAAGAATCCAGTATTTCTTTTCCGGAGATGGAAAAAGAAAAAAGAGAATCATGAGGGTTATCAGTCCTGGAATAAAATGTTTCCCATTATGTAGAAAACATTTATTGTATTGTCTTAAGATCTGATAAAAATGCAGACACTTTAATAGACTCAAATAATTGTATTGGATTATTATTGGTAATTATTATTTTATTTATAAGTTTAATAAGCATGGTCAGAATGTCAGTTTATAAATCGCTGTGTTTCTAGGGTGAAGTGGAAGTTCTAGCAACATCCTTTGAAAATGGAATCATCAGATGTTCTTTCATTTCAAGAAATGTCATATCAACTGAGCCAAGAGATGTTGGCAGTTTGTACTATATATTTTTCGCTTATGGACCTTCATCGTCTGGTGAGTTCTGTTTAGAACAGGTGTAGGGAACCTTTGGGTCTCTGAATGCTTTTGATTACAAGCCTGACTGAGATCTAGGGGACATGGAGTTCAAAACATCTACTCCATTATTGCTCTAATATTCTCAGACAGTATTTAGAACATGAATGTTGGCCATCAAAACGTAAGTTGTGAAGAGCCTCGAGGTTACAGGTGGGAATTATTTTGCCCTCCAGATGTTGGACTGTAACTCCTATCAGCTCTAGTAGCATAACCAGTGATGAAGAATGCTGGGAATAGCATTTAAATAACATACAGTGAGCCATATAATTTCCATTCCTGGAGCAAATGGAGTATCTGGAACACTAGAATAAAAATTCATATCTACATAAAAGGTAGACGAACCCTCTCATTTCCTAGACAGGTTTTAAATGTCTCCAGGAGTTGAAAAAGAAAATTGGTCATACAAAACAGGGAAATTTAATGTCTGTAGGATTAGGCAGAAATTTGTCACAAAACAAAGGGCAGACCCAAACAGAAAAAATAATAATAACAACAACAACAAATGACAGGTCACTAAGGCTAGAAAGTATGCTCAGTGTGCATGAAATTAGGACCAAGTATTGAGAAAACTGGGTGAAGAAGAGAAGGTATTGAGCCCACAACACAAACACGCTGTACTGCAGCATTTTGTTGCAAGACCTCACTTGGCCACCTGGAAGCTGAAAGATTAAATATGAACCATATGCTTAAGATATGCTAAGGGTAACCAAATTCAAGAAAAGATACGATTTTTTATCTTTGACAGAGAAAATATATGCTGCATTAAATGCGTATTAGTCAGCTAAGTCTTCTTTTTTATATTTATTCATGAATTTATTTGATTTATATCCTGACATTTTACCCAGTATATGAGGCCCAAGGTGGCTTCTGGTATAGGTTAAAACAAACAAAACAGAACAAACAGGGGGAAAAATAGTTAAAAGAATTCATAGTGCAGAAGTATTTTTTAAAAAAAGAATTATTGAAACAGACAGATTAAAAACACTAATTTAAAACAGTTCTAAAAGCATTTAAAACATAATAATAAAGATAAAAGTACAGCACATGGCACTAAAAAGCTCTTCTGCTACCACCACTTAATAGTGAAAGTCCTGTCCAAATATTCTTTCCCTGACAGTGGGAAAAGAGCTGCAAGGGGGCAAATGTAGCCTCTCATGGGAAGGAATTCCAGAGCCTAGGAGCAGTCATTAGGAAGGCTGTCTCCTGTGTTCTAATGAAACTTGCCTATGATAGTGATGTGACTGAGAGAAAACCCTCCCCTAATGATCTTAAAAACCTGAGCAGACTCATGGGGAGACTGTAGTCCCAAGCCATATAGGTCATAACCTGCGCTTTGAATTGCGTCTGGAAACTGACCAGTGGTTGCTGAAGCTTTTGCAACACATGAATTACACGTTAACTGTAACCAGTCCCATTAAGCAGTTTGGCCACAGCATTTTGGATCTGCTAAAGTTCTGAACAGCTTCCAAAGGCAGCTCCACATCTTCTGTATTGCAGTTATTCAAATAGGATATAGTCAAGGCAACTGGCACAGGTGGTATGCTAGTTTTAACTACGCAAATGCACTCCTGGCTACTGCAGAAACCTGGGATTCCAGGCTCAGGACTGAACTAGGAGTACGCACAAACTGTGAAACAGCACCTTCATGATGTGTGTAACCCCATCCAGCATAGGCTGAATCCCTTTTCTCTGATGTGCTTTTCAATCAACAAGCAACACCTCTGTCTTGTCTGGATTAAGCTTCGTTTTGCTTGCCATCATCCAGTCTATTACTGACAGCAGGCATAAGTTAAGCATTGAAATAGCTTCCTTGGAACTGGACAGAAAGGAGAGAGCTGAGTATCATTGTTATGCTGGTGACCAAAACTTTGTCCAACACCTGAGGGATTTAAAAATACACATGAGGGGCCCTGGTTCAGCTTAGGACCACTGGATAGGAGTATGGAGTTTCAAATCTTCCCCTCCACAGTTGCTTTTCTTATTATATTTCCTCTCTGAGGCAATTTCACAGGGAGGTGTGTGTGTGTGTGTGTGTGTGTGTGTGTGTGTTAAACCACACTTCCTATGTCCACTGTCCTAGACCACACTGGGATCTCACAAGCTTGCTTGTAAGAAAAAAAAAATGGAAGATATATTCAGTGCAATCTCTATATTTAATACAAGTGTTTAGTTTTATCCCAGAAGGTGACAGAGTGGGGCTTTCTCTCAATGCAAATATTTTTTTAACCGTAGCTTAAAAAAACATATCTTACCCAAACATTTAAGGTATCAGAGCCCTTTCCTTTTTTGTTATAAATACATAGTTGGGTTATGATAGACCTGTATTCTCTGTGGTTTACCTCCATCTCTTATGGTTGGGAGGCACTGTAATAACAACTACTTATTTTTCCTGTGTTTTAAAAAAATCTTAGGTCAGATACTGAAGCATATCACCAGACCTTTCATTACTGATGAGAAGGTGAACATTTCAAGTTTCCAGTCAGTAGGGGGCACCTCTTCTACACCCTTAATTATCAAGGCTCATGGTAAGTCAGTACCCACCAGTTGATTTCAGGTAATTCCTTCCTTCCTTCCTTCCTTCCTTCCTTCCTTCCTTCCTTCCTTCCTCTTTACTGTTTGCAATGTGACAGTAATAGCAGCCCATCCTCCTGCCCTGAATGCAATATGAGATTTCTCTGGTTGCTTTGGGACTGAGTAGGCCTTTTTCCCTCTTGTTTTCCAGTTTGTTTGTTTGTTTGTCCTACCCCATGCTGGATCTGAGGGAACTGGGCAATTGGCCTTGGTTTGTGCCAGTAAATAGGCTATTACTTGGCAGGCAGGTAGTGAGGGAGGATATAAGGTTTTGGTGTATACCTTTGACACCCCTTTTGGGTTTAGGGTAAGGCCCAGAAACTTCCTCTTTAAGGACATGAGACTCAGGAGGTAGGAAACAAGGGTATCCTCAAGGCTAACCTGGGATTTGGGCTCTCACTTGTAGGGTTTGGGGACTTTGGTGGGGGCCCCCTGAGTTTACTTTCCAATTACAGGCTGCCGGGGAGCAGTTCAAGTAATCGGATTGCCCTCAGGGCTCAGGTATTTCTCCCAAGTGAAGGCTGAGGAGGTGGTTGCCACGGTGACACCAAACCTCAGCCAGACCCACATCAGGTTACACCCCCACCAGCACTGTTTTTAGGCCAACAAAATGTAGTTAGTTTAGGCCAAATAAAGTGACCCTTATTTATCCCAATGTTATATGTCTGGTCTCGTTATTCTGGGGTTGGACATCAAGGAAGGCTTGCAAGCAGCTTTGCTGTCATGACAGATTCCACATGAAAATCCTGTTTTCCCACACCATTGGGACTCCTCTTCAAAAAGTGTTCCAAGAATGTGGGAAAACAGAGGGGCTTTTGTGTATATTTTCTCCTGTTCCCTCCTTCACAAACTGTCCTCGATCAGCTAGACCAGTTTCGCACGTTTATACAGGATACAGGTAGTGAAGGTTTTTGGTGTCCTTTTTTAGAGATCTTTTAATTTGAAATGGACTGAAAGGAAATTATCCCAGGGTCTGCAATTTAACTGTTTTTTACACAGCTAACTGTGTAACTTCAGGAACTGGTGCTTGAGCTGCTCTTTCCACACACATACGCCTTGTTGTGTCTTTTATAGATAGGTTGGAACATTGTATGCTGAGATGGTTTTACTTGCTAACTGATCTGATTTAAGCTGCTATGTAAGCCTTTTTGGCTTAAACAGTGAGATAAAGATGCTTTTTAAAATTAATATGCTCTTAAATTAAGATTTATTTTAGTTTAATGCTGTAACTTCTGTGTTTTTATTTGTACCTTTAAAAAAACCTTTCTTTTTTGGAGCTGCCCTTAGTTCTAGTTTTGAGAGAAAGTTATGTGTGGGCAAAGTGCCCTCAGTGTGACCCCACTAGCTCCCCTGGAATTTCCAAGCCTCCATCCGTAAAAATATTGGCAAGATAATGGCCAACTGCATCCACCGAAGCCTTGGAAGAAGGTAATATAATTTATACTATGGCCAAACACCAGCACACTTTGGGGGATTTAATTGGCCATTGAAATACTGTCCGCACCTGGTCTTTTTTAGGCCTCAAAAGTCATTTTAAAAGAACTGGAACTGACCAACTGGTCACTTCTCATCTCTTTATAAAAAGTGGGGAGGGCTTGGCCCCTCCAAAATTTTCTGTGACTGACCAATCACAGCTCTAAAAGTTTCTGGAGACACAGTTGGCTATTTTGATGACAAAAAAAATTGTTCTGGTAAAGGGAGTGAAAGATATATTGGATCTCCTGGTACAGCTTGATGAGATCCCAAAGAAGGGAAAGATGGTCCAGCAAAGTCAATTTATTTGATATAAATCAAAATTGACATATATTTGCTGTATTGATATTTATTTATATTCAACTATATTGGTCAATTTTTTTAATGTAAATCAGATAGAAATTTGGTGTAAATCAAATGGAGAAGTAAATATGCAAGTCATATTCCCTTTCCGCGACTCACCTATTTTTGGCACTGGGGTGCGGTGCTCACGCGAGCAGCCTCCGGAGAGAGGCTCTTGCTTCCCTGCTTCTTCAGCTCCGCACGAGCTTCCTGCTTGTGCGAGAGCCGTGCCTCTTCCTTTTGCAGTGCAGCCTGGGACCTTCCCAGCCTGCACCGGACAGGAAGCACGACCGGTCCAGCTCCCGAGGCTCCGCACGCAAGGTAAGTGCACGCAAGGCCTTGGAGTGATGCGTGACTGCGCAGCATTTTTGGCTTCAAGCCAAAAATGAAAAAATGCGTAAGTGGTCCCTGCCGGGCCCTGGAGTGTTGCGCAGATGTGAGTGCGTTGTGTGGACCGCTCCTCGCATGTGCTCAAGGGGCCCTTTCGCATCGAAAATGCTGTGCGAAAAGGGCCATAGTTGTATATTATGTTATTAAGATTTGTGTAATTTAGTATTTATTTCAAATGTATGAAACAGAAAAGCAAAATAACTCCCTGCTTCTTCTTTGGTTCCTTTCTGTCTCCCAAGTCCTGCTGAAGAGCGTTAGTTTTGCCTCCAGTTCCCTCAACGCTGCATACTCCTGCCTGTCACATACCTGCCAGCCAATACGTACCTATATTTGGCTGGGACATCAGATCTTGCACAGCCTTACACACCCACTTCATTGGGGATCATCTCCTCTTCAGGCTTCAGTCACTAACTAGAGATGTTGAACCATGCTGCACATTCTGTTACCTGGTGTTCTCATTTCAGACCAATAACAATGGCAAGCTTTTTGCAGGAGGAAAAGAAATTTCAGGTTTTCCAACAAGCTTTTAAGCACAGTGGTACACTGGTTATTTTGTACAGGTAATCAGGTTAACTCTTCCTTCCAGCTCATTATTGAAACCGAGCTTCTTGTTGAGTGATTTAGAATCACTTTAACTCTTACCCCATGTACATGAGTGTGTACAGTCTAAGATTTATGTACACATGCTCATCAGTGTACCAGAGAAATGGTACAGATTCAGGCCAAATGTACATTTTTACTCTGAGGAGTAAAACCACTATTCTTTATTACATTCCTTTGACTTAGAAAAACTGCTGTGTATATCCATGTATTTCAAACAGCGTCTTGAGATATATTAAGTTAAGGTTGGAAGTACTGTTTATTTTAACAAGCCTTTGGCTACATTACTTCTCATGACTATGATATGGTTTTTGTAAGGTGCCCTCATGCTGATTGCTTGGATGACCACAGGCAGTGTAGGAATGATATTTGCCAGGTATCTGAAGAAGTCCATCAAAAGAACTCTTCTGGGTAAAGATATTTGGTTTCAGGTATGCATATTTATAAAGTGTAAGCTTTTAAACAGCAAAGAACATAAATTGACTGCATTTACCAGATTTCTTAAATGGAAATATGAACACACTTGCCATTTATTTCTGAATAAGAGTTCAGGAACCAGCATGGTCTAGTAGTTTGGATGTTGCACTAGGACCCTGGAGATCAGAGTTTGAATCCTCACTTGGCCGTGGAAGCGCACTCTCAACCTCAGTGAAAGGCAAAGGCAAAACTCCCTTTGAAGAAATCTTGCCAAGAAAATGCCATGCTTGGTTTGTCTTAGGGTTGTCCTAAGTCAGAAATGACTTGAAGACACACAACAACAACAACAACAACAGTAATAGTCCATCCTCTACCTTTCTGCAAGTGGATATTGTTGTTAATGATAACAATGGTACATCTAATATATTGTAGATTACAGGAAACAAACTGTGACGATTGCACTGCAACTCCAAAGAGCCCTAGCCAGCATAGCAAGTGATGAGTTATGAAGGGAATTTCAATCCAACAACATGAAGAGTGCCAAAAATTTCTGGCCCTGTTCTAGATTGAAGGCTTTCTTGAAGTCATCTTCAGGACTTGCATTTTAATACTGTGAAGCTTGTCACTTGATACTGTTATACTGCAATGGCACTGCGTTAGTCCTGTCTTTGCCTGGAGCTTATTGCATGGTGTCATAGCTCTCCTGGTGCTGTATCCTGCCATACCACTGTTGGGCCATTTGGAAATCTATTTTTTTCTCACTTGAAATAATCTGGTTAATGACCCTATATCCTGCTGTGCTTTAATGAAACTTTGTGTGCAAACATCTCATTACATGTTTCTGCAATATTGAGACTATAATGAGTCCTATGTGGATGTAGTTCCATTGCTTCTCCCTTGGGGATTCTCCAGGGGATCTGCCGCAGGCAAACCACAGACAACTTCCAGTGGCTGGGCTGGGAGGATACCGGAATTCTCAAGAGTTCCCAAGAGAACTGGTGAATGTTTCTTCTCTGTTCTCCAGCATATTTTTTAAATATTGTTTTTCAGGGGGAGCAGTGAAATAGCATAATGTTGATTTAATCCTGCAAAGGATTAATGCTCAGAGAAACCACAATGTTTGCGAAAAGAAAGAATAAATACACAGAAGTTTAAAGAGTAAGATACAAAACCAGAACAAGACAAGTTTTGGTTCATGGATAAAAGCATAGAGAGAATACTTTCAGAAGTGGCATCGTATGTGTTCTTGCTTCCAATCTGAGCAGAGAGTGGAATGGATCCATAATAGTGTCATTACATAATTGTACAGTTACTGCTTAGTGGTTTGGTTTGATTTTTTGAAAAAACACCAATCATGGAGCAGGATGTAGAGTAACTAACGTGGTCATACTTCTGGTGTTACTAAGCAAACTGAGGAATTAATGCCAGTGAAGTGCGAATGCAGTTATGATGTGGAAGAGTGCGTTTCATTCCACTACCGCTCTGAGTACAAGAGAAGTGGTTTTCAAATGGAACAACCTGGAACAACTGACTAGAATAATGAGCACCTACATTGCATGAACTCTAATTTTTAATGTTATTGTTATATATTATATCAAAACTATGTACGAAAAGAATGACTTGATGTGACACCCTATGGAATTTTTTCTTCCCTAATTTATGTTTTGCTTTACATTCTTTACATTTCTTTTGAGTTCATTGGGATTTGCTCTCAAATAAGGGACTCTAGTTTCATTTGCTTTGGAAAACATTATACTCTAGTGGCCATTCTGTGCCAAGTGCAGCATGAGATAAGTATAGTATTCTCTCTATTTCTTAAGTGTATGAGTTTTCTCATTTTGTTTTAGAAAAAAATTAAGCAGTATCTGTATCAGCTCTTTTTCTTTTAATCTAGATTGTTTGTGTATTTATAACAGTTGTTTTTGCTTAATAAAATATAGTGGTCTCCGTCACGTTGGGGGTGTGATAATAAATAGTAAATCAATGTCTTTAAAGAAGGAATCTTCCTCAAGCTTTCTGAGAAAGGCTGCACTGGGCAACGCAATTGAAACATAAAGCAGACTGGGGTATGAGAAGGCTCAGAGGCATTATTTTGCTCAAATACAAATTGTAAATTTTTAAAGGTTGCTATAAATATATTTTTCAAATATTAAAGTAATAAATGAGTGAGACAGAATCATTTCATTACCATTAAAATAAAGCACTAACTTTCTTTTCATTTAGATACACTCTTCAGTTATGTTGCTAACTGTAGTGGCAACATCAATTGCTTTCATACTGGTCTTTGTAGCAGTGCAAGGATGGAGTGATGTAAGTTAGACTTTTTTTAATTTACAAAAATTTCTTGGGCCCTGAGGAAAATTTAATTTTAATGGAAGATTACCTTTAAAATGTGATGTAAGAATGGAGAGCAAAGTAACATGGCTCTCAAAATGGACTACTGGCCATTGTGTTCCCATAGCCATTTTTTATCCATATCCATACACTAAGCAACTTCTCCTACCCCACATGCTTTTGGTCTGGTGACTAGAATCCACATGGTACCCCTAGGTCATATGTGTCAAACACAAGGCCCGTGGGCCAAATCCAGCCCACCAGGTCATTTCATGTGGCCTTCACACCTCTCCTGCAGCTGCAGCCAGGGAGCAGAAAGTGGAACAGAGAGGGTCTGGAGAGCAGAAAGTGGCGCACTTTGGATATACTGACCAATTCTGTGTCACCTTACAGAGGTATAGGGACCATAAACTACGATCCAATAGCCCCAAAATGTCCAAGAAAATAAAAGTTGATGCAGAGGGAAGGCAATTTAAAAACCAGTAATAGCTGAATGCAGAGGCAGTTATTTAATATGATAAAAGTGTAGATACATTTATATAGTCTTACAAATACAACCGGCCCTTTGAGGGCAACCATAATGCTAATGTGGCTCAAGATGAAATTGAGTTTGACACCCTTGCTGTAGGTAATCATATTTGGCCCTAGGACTGTCAGTTGTTGATCCTATTGTTTCAAACAGTTTAATGCTTGTGAGCTAGTATGGCTCACGTGAGTCAGTATGGTAAAATGGTTAGAGTACTTAATTGGAATCCAACATGGTGTAGTAGTTTGAGTGTTGGACTGCAGCCTCAGAGACCAGGGTTCAAATCCCCACACAGCCATGGAAACTGGGCGACCTTGAGTAAGTTGCACTCTGTCAACCTTAGAGGAAAACAAAGGCAAGCTCCCTCTGAACACTTGTTGCTGAGAAAATCCAGTGATAGGGTTGCCTTAGGAGTGCCATAAGTCAGAAATGACTTAAAGGCACACAACAACAACTGGACTGGGACTTGGGAGATCTGGGTTCTAGACCTTACTAAGTCACAAAAATCATGGGGGGATTTGAGCTAGTCCCCTCGCACCCACCCTCTCATATTCACATAACCTGACAAACAGTGTTGTTGTGAAGATAAAATGAGGAGGAGGAAAGCCAGGGTTCCTACCCTGAGCTCACTAGAAAAAGGACAAGATATAAATATGAAATTAATAAAATAAATATTTCCTTAGATGTAAATATTCTTTTGATTTTGTTCAGTGGGGCTCTTTTGCTATTTAATTAAATATCAACACTGAAACAATGTTTAGAAAGCAGGCCCTCCTGTTCTGCATTTAAAGTGTTATGTACCAGCGTAGCTTTTTAAAAATTTGTTAAAATATTATGGTTCATAGTAGATGTTTTAAATAAAAATATATGTTCACTCTGCTCTTCATAATACATGTTTAAATAAAAAGAAATATGCATACATAAAAGAATAGAGAAAGGAGGAGAAGATAAAGAGATTTTCTTGTTCTGATATCTCTCAGGATTAAAAAGATACTCACAGAAGAGCGGGAATAAAATATTGCAGCTGTTGCTGGGAATTGCCAGAAAATAGAATGGGACAACAGAAATATCATTTGATTACCACCCCCACCAAGAACTACAGCAGCAAATACTGCAACCTTCTGACACATTTGCCCCATCTGAGGGAGCTCAACTATGAGAAAAACATTTAAGATAGTTTCACTATAAAAGAAAAAGAAATATTTCCCTTGATTTTAGCTTTCACTCTGTTTACTGCTTTTGTCATCTTAGCTGTTTTATACAGAAGCAGAATTGGGATATACTCTATATTCACTTAAACTAACATTGTTTTAATGAAGTGGCTACAGGTGTATTAATAAAATGCAAATGACCGACTTTTCTATTCCACAGAGTGCAGGAGCCCATGCCATTATTGGATGCATTGTCATGATCCTTTCATTCTTTCAACCAGTGATAGCATTTTTGCGACCTTCTCTTCAAAATAATCGGTCTGTAAATCCAGTTATTTTAGTAGAATATATTTTACTAGTATAATAAAATATATTATAGAATATATTGTGCATTTCAGTAGAATATATTGTACATTTACTGTGTTGCTATGCAACTTCTCTTGAATTGGGTCCTTTCACACTAAACAATTATAGCACTATGATTCCAGTTTAACTGTCATGGCAACATCCTGTAGACTTCTGGAATTTGTAGTTTGGTGAGGCACTAGACCTCTCTGGCTGAGAATTCTAAATACATCTCCTTAAACTGCAGATCCT
Source organism: Iguana delicatissima (assembly GCA_948472985.1). NCBI lineage: Eukaryota > Metazoa > Chordata > Lepidosauria > Squamata > Iguanidae > Iguana > Iguana delicatissima. Next base: position 496,598 of record CAOKZL010000514.1, on the reverse strand, counting down.
AGGATTTCATAGAATGGAACCAGGGCAGTTAAAACAGAATACAGTCAGCCCTCCACATTTTAGCTTTGACTTTTATGAATTTGAGTATTTGTGAGTTTCTTCAATCCCTACCCCTTCAATTTCAAGCGCTTCTTTTCTGGGGAACCTTCCCTCTTGGTGGCTCTGATCGGGCTGCTCAGCCTTTTAAAAATTCACCTCTGGTCCTCCTCCTCCTCCTCCTCCTCCTCCTCCTCCAGCAACCACTGCCTGGCCACCACAAACCCTCTCCCAGTACCCCTCCCCAGGAAGAGGATGGATAAGACAGAGGAAGTATAGGGACACTATAACAATCTAACTCCGTTTCCCTCTTCTTTCCTTGATCTGCTTTGGAGCCTGGGTGTCCAATCTCCCCACCGTTCCAAAGCCTCCTTCCCTCAAACACACACACATTTTGATTTTGCAGTTTTTCTACTTTTGTGGGGATCCTGCACCCCTAACCCTACTGAATGTGGAGGGCCAACTATATTGTGCTATAATTGTGTAGGCCCTATTCTAATCAGCAGTAAAATACAGACAATATATTCAGGGTTAGCCATGTTGACCATGCAGCAAAAACAAAATACATAAAACAGTGATACCTTTATTGGGTCGACTTAAAAAAAAAAGGTCAATCAAGCTTTCAAATCTCCACTGGCTTCTTCGTCAGGCAAAGGTGTTGAAAATCATGCAGGAGAAGAAAAAATAATGATGTTAGAGTCACAAGCCTACATTTTGTCTTAAGATGTTACTTCTGTTATCAGTTAACATGGTCTACAGCAGTGGTTCTCAACCTGTGGGTCCCCAGATGTTCGTGGACTTCAGCTCCCAGAAGCCCTGAGCATTGACCATAGTGGCTGGGGCTTCTGGGAGCTGAAGTCCATGAACATCTGGGGACCCACAGGTTGAGAACCACTGGTCTACAGGGATAGCAATGCAGGCAGAGGACATTCCCCTTTTTTTTTGGCCGCGTGAGGACTGGGAAACAAAGAAGAATTAAATACAGATTATCACATTTCAATTCCATTAGCAACCGAAAAGTAATTGCCTTTGAGATCTAAGCTATCCCTGTCCTGTAGAAGCTACCAGCCCATTTTTTAGGCAGAGAACATTGAATTTCTCAAGAAGCCTCTGTACTGTTACATCTGGAAAAAGTTTTAAGTGTTCTATAGGTAAAGCTTGCCATTGTAGTCCAACAGAGAGAGTTTTTCGTTCATTGGAGGTAGAAACCTCAAAGAGTTAAATCCCAGTCCTTTGGCAAACTCTTGTTTAGGATTCTCCTATTGTAGCTAAATTTGGTATCTTGAAATCCAGGAAACATATTTGGGGTAGCTGTGTCACCCACACAGCAATCCACAAAACAGCAATATATTTATTGGGTCACCAAAGCCTCTAAACCAGGGCTTTCCAAATGGTATGCCGTGATGCATTAGTGTGTTGCCTGAAGTGTGTAGGTGTGTCACCTACAATCTTGGAAATGTACGTTTGTTATTTATAAATCATATATTTTTAAAAATATACGAAAGGTTTTCATGAGATATGTTGTGTTCCCATACATCTTGTTATTACAGTTTATGTATGTGTCTGTATCTCTTATAAGGGGTTAGTTTAACCTCCGGTTTGCTAGTAAAACTGAATTACTATATTGCGAAATGATGCATGTCTAAGAAAGTATGTCACCAACATGAAAAGTTTGGAAAGCTTTGCTCTAAACCATCTTATCAGACAAAAGAAATAATATCTTCTAACTCCAACATCATAATTTTTCTTCTTTTATATGATTTTTAACACCTTTGTCTGATAAAGAAGCTGGTGGAGCTCTGAAAGTTTGCATGATGTATTTTGTACTGTTTTCATTGGTCCAATAAAAGTACTCCTGTTTGTGGATTTGGGGTTTTGTTGCATTTTGCTCCATGGCCAACATAACTAAGATACAGAAGCTGGCTGGCTGCCTTCTCTTTCTTTTCTTCCTTCATCCCTTCTTTCTTTCATTTTTTTCTCTTCAAAAGATGCTAAAAGGCATCTTTTAACTGCCTGTTGTAGTCTCCAAATTAAGACATATACCTGAAGTGCTTGATCAGTGGAGTTTGTTTTAAAAAGTACCTTAGCCAATTCCTGGTCATTTCACCTATTTTGCAGCCCTTGATGTGGCTACAGCAGGAGGAATCTCTGTCAAATAGCACAGGAATTGCAGCCCTGTGGCTGTGTGCAGCAGCCCTTGGTTCTTGCCTGCATGGTCTGTGAGGGTTGCAGGATCCATCTACTCTTGTTCATTTCCTGGCTTCTAAGAGTCAAACTAAATATTATATAGAACTTTTATCCCTTGCTATTACCCATTACCCCTCCTATAACAAGAGTTTCTTAGAGATGTACACTTCAGCAGTCATCTTAGCAAATTAAACCAGTGTTTACCTTCTACTTACCAATCACAAAATACAGCATGCTGGATATAAGACATGTAGGTAAGGAAAATACACACTATAAGAAACAAATGTCTTTCAACACTTGGGAAAACAATTATTTTTTAAAAAAAACATATAGTCTAGTGTGACTCTAAATTGTTGCTTACCACCTGTTATGAACAGTGAATAAACCATAAGTTCTATGGAAATTGTTAGGGGTGAGGTGAAAGGGGACGTCTGTGCATGTGCGTATGTAAACATGACTATGTATGTTCTGCCCTCCACCCTTGGGTTTTGGATGTAACGCTTAGAGCCAAAAAACTTGTGCATTTCTTGTTTAGTGGAGCAAAGTCTTACTATTTATTCAAAGTCTGCTCCATTATGAGGAGCGTGGGATGGAAAGAGAAGGCATTGCACTTTAGTTCTGCAACCAATTAATGTTTACACCTTGGAGAACAAAGTTATCTAACACATTGTTTTGCATTGCACCAACAGGAGGTTTGTTTTTAATTGGTTTCACATGCTAAATGCATTAGTCATCAAAGTTTTGGCAGGTAAGTAGATGGATATTTCTGTTTCAGTTTAAAAGTACAATGCTCAGTTCCCACTGAGCAACACAGTCTAGAAATTTAGATGACTGTGATGATGTGGCAGAGAATGGGATATGATCTACAACAGCAACAATCAGGTAGCTGCTGTGGGATGTCAACACCCTGATCTTAAGAACACATGCTTAGAAACTCCAGTGGTAGGTAGAAACTTGGAACACAGGCAGCAACTAATATACATAAGGAAGATTCAGTGTGGTTTGCCTCCAAGTACCTGCATTCAGAGGCAGATTACAAGGAGCTAAGTTTTTGTTTTGAAAGAGGAAGTTCCTAGTTTTGCATTGCCCACAGAAACCCAAGTGCAAGTGGCTCATATTTTTCCAATGACAAAAAACTGAAAAGGTTCTAGATAATGTGTACAGAAGCAGACAACACATACCAATACTGTGGACGTATATTGGTCTAACAATAATTTCTTTTTCTCCAACATCTTGGAAGTTACAATTCTGTGGCTTGGGAAGGCATCTCTGTTAGTAAATTCCTACTACTGCTTCCAACAAAAATTCCCACTACTGCTTCCAACAAAAATTCCCAGAATTCTTTATTGGAGTAGTGGGGAATGATTGGCCTGCCAGATTTTTGGAGTAGAGTTACCATAATGCCTTGGGTCTTGCATAAGGAGAAAAGTGATATACAAATCATATGTATCTATGAATTACTGAATGAATGAATAAATAAATTTTCCATTTGACATAATGGTGGAAGTGTGTGGGAGTTCTACTCTAAGATAGCTGGAGGGCCAGCGGTTCTCAACCACTGCTTTATAGGAAATATAAACCCATCTCTATATTTATAGTATAGAAATCTCAATTTTCTATTGACAATTTGGGGATGAGTTGGGTCAGTAAAAGCACTCAAAAAGCAGCTAGGTAACTGAGTGTTTGAAATTTGTTTGTTTGGATCAGCTCATGTCACTGACAGCCTATTGTAGGGAGTGGTGTGTTGGTGAATGTAGGGCTATGGAATGGTTTGTCATTCAAATGCTGATGGCTTGCCATGATTTGTCTCTCTTTCATCTTTAGTTGCTGCCATATTTCTTGGACTGCAAATGCTCGACAACACTTCTAGCCAATGGATGGTTAAAACAATGGGAGGTTTTGTGGGCTGGGAGGCTATAATAGCCATCATGCTGGATGTAGATCTTCGGTTGAAAAAGAAAGGTAATACTTAATTTGAATCTACAAAAGCATACCCAAGGCTTTTCTTTGTATTTTAACAAAGCCAGCAAATAATTTTGGAATTCATTGCATTTATGTTTTTCCTTTTACTTTTTCCAGAAATCTATGAAGATCTACCACTGAAGGTAATCCTTTTTGCTGCTGCAGTTGTATGGACTTTATGTTTGGATATTTCCAGTCTTACCACTGGCAGTCATTGCTCTTCCACTCTTAAGCTTCAAATCAAATTCTCATAGACTGTCCACATTTCAGGGGGTCTAGTGTTCCTTTTGGTTGGGGGTGCTTCTCAGTACATTCTCTGTCTGTCCGCACAGTGGGTATAAGATAGCCAGGTGGATGTGGGCATAGTCAGGCTCCCTCCTTTTTCTGATTTTTCTTCTCTCAACAGAGAAGGAAAGCATTAAATCCTTTCTCCAATCTTGTTTTATCTCAATAAATTCTTTCCCTTTCTCCCCATTCTCTTTCTCTGATTGTCTGTCTGTCTGTCTCACTGCATTTTTTAACAATCTAGGTCAGAGCTTTCCAAACTTTTCATGTTGATAACACACTTTTTAGTAGAGATGGGATGAATCCAGAATTTTCCAAATCCGAATCCAGATCCGAATCCCTGGAAGGTTCTGGGAATCCACAAATCTTGAATCTTTCGAATCCTTTTTTAAAAAAGAGTTTAAATAGCAAGAAAAAGAAGGATAATCTTAGGCAAGACACATTTTCTCAGCCTTAGCAAAAGCCTAGGCAAAGGCAAATCTCCCTCTGAAGAAATCTGGCCAAGACAATTGTCATAGTTTTGCCTCAGGATCTCTCCGGATTGAAAATGAAGTGAAGGCCCTTTCTACATAGGCAGGAAAATGTGGATTAATCCCACATTTTCCTGCCAGTGTAAATAGAGCCACATACTACAGTAGAGAGATAATCCAGGTCAAAACTGACTTTTCTTTGCATAGCTCCTTCTGGCATGCTGGGGTTTGTAGCTTGATGATGCACCAGTATACTTTGGCAGAGAAGGCTGTGACCCCTTGTAAAACTCCAGACCCCAGAATTGTGTCTGAAAGAGCTTTGCAAGGGAGCTATGCAAAGGAATTTTTCAACTGTCCTTGAAATCTCAAGCCTGTAGCTTCCAGTCAAGTACTGAACTTAAATATTAAATGTTCAATTTAAATATCTTAGAATACAACCCCAGATGTAATTTCTGAACTTGTTAGCAAAGGCCATTATTACTCCAAGGTAAAACTCACCTACTTACTATCTTCCCTTGTATGTCTGGTCTCCCAGGTTTTCAGAAGTCTCAGTCTCCCAGGTTTTCAGGCATCCCGGTCTCCAACAAACTATTTGGGTGGTGGATTCGAAAGATTCGGTTTGCTATTTTGGCACAGGGATTGGGAATCTCAAATCCTTACCCAGGATTTGAGGATTTGGTTGGCCCATCCCTACTTTTTAGACATGCATCATTTTGCGAGGTTAAACTACCCCCTTATAAGAGATACAGACACATACATAAATTGTAATAACAAAATGAATGGGGACACAACATATCTCATGAAAACCTTTCAAATATTTTTTAAAATATGTGTTTTATAAATAATAACATACAGTTCCAAGTTTGTAGGCAAGACATCTACACACTTCAGGCAACACACTGTGTTGCAGCACACCATTTGCAAAGCCCTGATCAAAGTGATTCTTTGTTTGGTTTGGTTCTAGTTTGATTCTTTGTTTTAAAACAGTACTTCTGCCTATCACTTGGTGGAACTTGTACTCTTCTGTAAGTGATCACAGAGAAATATTCTAGTTGGCTAGGTGAAAGGCAACACCCACAATTTATCTTCTAGCCAGCCTTTGTCACATGTTTCTTTCTCTTATTTCCTACTTCCTTTTGCTTTGCACCTCTTTCACCTCTGCTCCCCTCTGTTCTTCCCTCCCTCAGCCTTCCTTTCTCCTGCCTCTCTTTGGCCCAACCTTATGCTTCTTTCTTTTCATGTTAAAAAACATTCCTCTAATGTTTGAAATGGGTACGGAAATGCAACTGACAGGATAAGGGTTGTATCCAGGGCCAACTCTTCCAGTAGGCGAGTGAGGCAGGCACCTCAGGTGGCAAATCCTGACTCTTATTAAGTTAGTAAGTCATTTAATTGACAATAGCTAGTTATCGAATTTGTTGTTTTACTGTAAGGAATAGGGAAAAGATGTTTGTGGGATTTTTTGCCCTGTACAGTCAGTTCTCCATATCTGCAGATTCTATATCCACAGATTCAACCAACTGCAGCTTGAAAATATCCCCCCACCCCACACCCTCAAAAAATTCAAAAAGCAAACTTTGATTTTGGCATTTCATATAAAGGATGCCATTTATTACACCATTCTACATAATGGGACATGAGCATCTACAAATTTTGATATCAAGGAGGTGGTCCTGGAACCAAACCCTAGCAGATACTGAGGGCCCACTGTATGCCAAAATAGCTTGACTGGCTGCAACTTGAATTGGCTGGTAGAATATGGGTGGGTGCTCCACCTCTGGCAGTCAAGTGTCTTGGGACAACCCTGGCTATATCTGAGTATCAGGTTAGAGGCAGCCATCTTTTCCAAGGTTTGTTACCTTATTGCCTGGGAAGTATGCTGGCCTTTTAAAAAGTGTTAGTAGTTTGAATGGTAACTGTAACTGTTTGGGGTCTCCTATAGAATGATGAAGGTGTGGCATTGTGTTGTGATGCCATATTGGATGAAGAGGGATTATTTGTAAATAATACTAATATCATATATAATATATATAATATAACCAGTGAGATTGACTGCAGCAGCTCCTGTGCTTCTTATACATGTATTGTGCAGGCATCTTAGCTGTTTCTTCTTTTGCCACTATAGGGCAACAAGAGTTGATGACACCCCAATTAGACTATTCTGAAACTAAGACCTTATTGTTCTCATTGCTTTTTGTAGGGAAATGTGACATTTTGGGAGCTTTTTCCAGGCAAAACCGCACACATTCTCTAAATATAGTTACTAGTTTTTCAGGTTCCTCCTAGGATCTTTCTGTCTATGCTGGTGAGCTGGGATTTTATAGAACTGTTAGTAGAGACAGCTTCTAAGCAAAACAAAATATTTATGCAATGTCTATTTTTTTCTTTTGTAGATGAAAAATGAACTATTACTACTGCTAATATACCTGTGTGGCAACCTGGCATTTTTAATAGCTCTGCTTGTAGGTATTGGAAGATCTTAAAATGAATGTCTTCTTTGGTGGGAAAAATGAAAGCAGCACCTGCTGTTTTGCCACCTGCATCACAAAAGAAGTTTACTTTCATCAGTGCAGTTGCTGTTTTGAGTATCCCAGTTTCTTGTTCAAAGCAGGATGCTGTACTAAATATTATCTGACAATAACAATTCTGAAAATGATTCTAAGGGAACCCGATTTAAACAGATCCAAAGATTACAGATCAAAGTGCAGTTCATGCTAGAAATATATAGCATGATCTGGAGTAAATATTTAAAATACATGATAGACATTTCCACAGATATTGCATAATCCACAGATGTCAAACTAGAATAAGGAAGACTGATGCCTTTCTTTTATGATACAACTGTTATCATCAGTTGTTGTTCTTTAATCTGAAATACATGATGGTATATACCACTTCACTATCAAGACAGATTCAAGCTAGCATAGAAGCTTTACTAGCTAGTCTAACAGAAACACAGTCCTGTTCCTTTTTGATACTTCCAACTGTAGGACTGTGATTCTACAAGCATTCTTTAAGAATAAGTGCACGCACAAGACGCCTGTCACCAAGCAATGCTGGCCACCCATGATACTGAGTCAACAACACAATCAAGAGTATAAATGAACCATGACTGAAAAGTGGGCAGGCAGAGCAGACGCAATGCGTAAGAGCACATAAGAAAATAACCAAACTATGGCCATTTCCACATGGGGATATAGCCCACGCTTGGACGACCTCACCAGGAGGTCATCTACACCGCGGGGTGCGCTAGGGCGGTTTGAAAAGGTGAGGTTCTAAACCTCAAAGCGCCCTCGCGCGGCTGCGGGGGTGGTACACCGTGTTTTATAGGACCACCTTTCAAGTGGTCTTTTTAAAACAAGATCACACTAGCCCGTTGCAGCGCCCCATGAAGAACTGCAGGGGCGCGCAAGCGCGTCCCTGCAGAGCTGCCCGGGGGCGGGCTTCCGGCTGGCGCGCTGCCCCGATTGGCAGAGCACTGCTGGAAGCCGCTGGATGCCATTTTGGGCGCTGCCGGACGCCGCTGGACTGTGGCGGCGTGTAGAGTGGCGACCATGCGCTGCTCCCCGCGGGGACGGAGCCACCCGGATTAAGGTAAACTCCGTCCCCATGTGCGCCACCCCGTTCCACCGTGTTTCGGGCCCCCCTGTGTGGAAATGGCCTATGGCTACTTAACCAAGTCCTATGTATGCATTATATGATCAATAACGTAAGCATAATAAAATGTACACGTTACAGAGGTTAAGTATTCAGGAAGCCCAAAGCACTTTCACTCTTTCACAGAGATTAAGTGTACAGGATGGGGCTCAGGACTGAGGTGGCAATTGCTTTTGCATTTTTAGCTAAGCAATGAGAGAGAACATAAGAGCCTTGATGGCACCCAGTACTCCTTCCAATTCCATCACCAGCATCCCGACCACTTAACTCAAGGGCTGCCCATCTCCTCTGTGAGCTGCCTCCTTTGCCATTGTTGTTACTTTGTTCCTTCTCACTACTTAGTCACCCAAATCAGTCAACACAACATAACTAGCTGTTCCTTGCTCTGCTTTGCCTGTACTGCTGTTACTTGTCTAGCAGCCTGGTCCTCTACAGTGACCAAGCAGGAATTTGTAGGTCTCTGTGCCCAAACAGCACCTGCTTTGCAACCCTTCCCTGAGCCCTGTATGCATGTGTAATCTAAAGGAAGAAAAAGAGATAAAACTTTGCCCATTTCTCATCTAGCAGAGGTGGTGGGTGTGGAGTGGAGACTGAAATAGCATTCTCCCTGTTTGATTGGCAGACTCAGTATTGATCTGAGAAAGCAAGGTAATTCTCTTGTTTGTAATAATTAAAAATGAAACATTTTCTCAGTGATGTAATTTTTTATTATTCTTGTTTTTATACCAAGTTTTTATTTCTTTTATAATTTGAGATTTTTTACAATTAAGTGTAATTTTTGTACCTATCGAAATAAAAGTATCATCCAAAATATTCTGTCTTGCAAGCGCATTGTTCTCTGCACAGTTTTGATTTGCAGTAAGCCTCACTTTTCCTGTCTCAGAAGCTTCCCTGAAGAAATAGCTCAGAGGGTAAACAGTTTAGCTCAGGTTTGGTTAGGGTTGCCAGACTGAAAATGAGGAAATTGCTGTACTTTCAACAGTGGTGCAGAAGAGGGAATTTTGTTACGGCTGCTTGTCACACAACCAGGAAACAAGCAACACTTGCTCCTCCATAGAAGGTGCTCCCCCAGTTTTCAGTCTGGTAAACCTAGTCTGGCTCAAGGTACATTGCTGTCTAAGGTGAAGGACAAGATGGTTTCCATCTCTTCCCCACTTTAAATAAAAAAACTCAACTAACTATCAGTTGAGTCCTAATTCAGCATTGGTGACAGGACAGCACGTTCCACCATATCTGAGGAAATGAAGTAAAGGGCAGGCTTGGGATGCTCTAGGAGAACAATGGGTGCTCCCACAATCAATCCATACTCCAGCATTCATTGTCTTAGGACTCACTCTGTCTAATGGTACAACTGGATATGGACACACACTCTTGATAATGGCCAAACTGCTAAGTAGGGAAGGGTAGAAGGGAATGAGTGCTCCTGCTCTTCCTATTTTCCCTCCTCTTTTACAGCATATGTAGACACTCTCTCTGTCTGCCTTTTTCTGTATTTGTATTTTGTTCATATTTTTGTTTGTCCACAAGTTATATTTTCATTGAGTTCTGATAACGGAGAAACCAACACATAACATGTTATGAGTGGATATAAGAGCAAGCTAAGAAAATGGAGGCACTATTGATCTGCCATCTATAGGGTGAGGTTTTTTTTCCCCCTCATAAAGGCTATGTTGGAAAGCACATGAGGCCACTGCCCACAGTGAGTGTGGCTTTCACACTGTTCCTGAAGCACCAGTTCAAGATGCCAGGAGCAACTTAATCTAGCAGTTCTTCACAGAGTCCATTTTGCTTGGCCCTCATCTAGAGGCTTGGGGTGAAATTGGAGTCTTTGGGACTGCAGCAGGTGGCTTGAAGTGTTGATGGTCAACATAGCTGGCTCCTCAATCCCTTCTCTGAGAGGAAAGAGCAGGCCAAACAGGGAGGCCTGGTAGGTTGAATTCAGCCCTTAACCAGGAGGCTTTCCTCCCTCAGTATAATGTTTATATCTTAGAATCGTAGACTCATTAAGTTGCAAGAGACCACAAGGGCCATTCAGCCCAACTGCCTCCCTTGTGGAGAATATATAATCTTGTTTCCATAATCTTTATTTCTATTGTAGAGTACCATAGCTAAGTGCAGGACTAGTCCTACTAATAGGCAGAATGAAGAACTTATCTCAAGCAGCAGAGTTTGGGTTGCACAAAAGGGCAGCAAAGTATTACTTAACTGATAGCTTTTTCTTGACTGGGATAGGAATGAGGAGAGCAGCTCGTGGGATTTTCTGACTCATGTGTCAGAATACCTTGCCTGGCTTTGGGGATACTGGCAAGCACTTTGATTGACTAGAAGGTAGATCCTATTTGATGCTAAGCCTCAGGTGGCAAAATATATTGGGACAGCAGTGGCCAAGTGACAGAGGACCTGCTTTGCACATACATTGTAAGGCTCTGTCTCCACAGTATCTAGTTAAATGATGTCAAGTAGTGAGGCTGGAAAAATATCTCTCTGCACTGAGGCCCTTAGGAGTTGGTAAGATTCAGAACAGATAACATTAGGCTTACTAGGTCAATGATCTGGTAGTTTCTGGCAGGTTCGTATGCTCATTCAGAACTTGAAAAAGTCACTTTTTTTGACAACAGCTCCCAAAATCCTCCAGGTAGTACAGCCACTGACCATGCTAGCTATGAACTTCTGGACGCTATGTTCCCCAAAAGTAACTCGGGAACCCTGGAAACGTATTCGGGGTAGCCATGTTGGCCATGCAGGAAAATACAACAAAATCCAAAATTCACAAAAGAGCAATACTTTTATTGGCCAGCTGAAATGTGCAAAATACATCATGCAAGCTTTTGGAGCTCCATTGGCTTCTTTATCAGGCAAAAGTTGTTAAAAAATCATACAAGAGGAAAAAAGACGAAAAGTCAGAGGCCTATATTTAGGATCAGATGTTGTTTCTGTTGTAGTTCAGTTCTTCTGGAGGGATCTCAATGCAGACAGAGGCCACTCCCTGTCTTGCCATGGGGGGACTGGGACACTAGACAGTAAAATTTAATGGTAGCAGCAATAAAGTAACTTCTCTTGGGAATCAGTCTGTCTTTGTCAAACCCCCTATTCTTCTCTAGAAAACTATGGCACTTTTATGATGTGAGCAAAACCAGCACTTCTGTATGGATGAATTGCTGTTGCTGCTGTTGTTGTGTGCCTTTAAGTTGTTTCCAACTTATGGTGACCCTAAGATAAACTTACTGCAGGGTTTTCTGGGGCTGAGAGTGTGTGACACACCCAAGGTCACCCAGTGGGTTTCCACTGCCAAGCAGGGAATCAAAGCCTGGTTTCCAGGATCACAGTCCAAAGCTCAAACCACTATACCATGCTGGCTCTCAGGATGAATCCTTAAATGGGACCAAATACCCCCAAATATCATTTTTTCCCTTTACTAAGTGATAGCAACCCCTTTCATATTTTGCCTTCCATCTATGACCTACTAGGAAAAGTAATAGGAAAACAAAGCAATAGTTATTACATTGATTAACCAATGCTTCCTACGTACAATCCTTGCCCAAGGCCCCACTGCATAGCCCAGTGGTCATATCACATCCTTGAGGCAGAGGAAGTAGCAAATAGTGATTCATTTTTAGTGTTCATGTGCTAAATGCAGATAATTAGTCTTCAGTAGTTATCTCCAGGCAAAAGGCGTTATCCTCCTAAAGCATATACATTCAGCATTTCTGATTGTGCAAGACCAATAATATAATGAGCACAGAAGAAGAAATAATAATGTAGCACTTCCTATAGCTATGAAAATACAATTGTTAGGAGCTCACATTATTATTTGTCCCTCTATTGTAGCAATAAGGAATGTGTGGCCTTCCAGATGTTGTTGGACTGCACCTCCCATCATCCCTCTCAATTGGCTGTGTTGACTAGAGTTTATAGGAATGGCAATCCTACAACATATGGAGGTTCACGTTTCCCACCAATAAACTATTGTCTTTGATCTGTTATTATTTCTGCTGTGGCACAGGTGGGGAATGTATCTTCTTACAGATATTTTTGTACATAACCCCATCATCCTCATCAAGCATGATAGATGTTACACTTTAGCAGCATGGTGGGGGAGATACGTGTTTTGATCCCTGTGCTGTGAATTTACCATTTCAACCAGCTCCCTGTTTCCAGAAGGGTTGCCTAATCTCTTTTGCTGTTTCCCTCCCTTGCAATCTCTTTCAAGTGATTGAAGATAGAACTGCATATGCAATAAAGTACCAAACTGGATTTGGGGATAGGCCTCCAACTATAAATGTACTTGTCAGGACAATTTGTACTGAAAATTCAAGGTCACTTGTAATGCAGATCTAAGTGCAGTGCAGACCAAGACCTATCTGGCCTTCAAGAATTTCAGACAGGTTTTAAACTAAGGGTAGTAATCTCAAACCCTCCAGATAATGTTAGATTAGAACTCCAATTATTTTTCTAACCATTGGCTATCCTGTTTGGGGCTCAGTAAGACTCAGCACTGTTCACAGTAACTCCTTGTTAAACATATAAGTAGATGAACCAGTACTGGATGAACTGGGCTGTGACTGCAAAAGGTTTATGTCATAAAAGCTGTTAGTCTTCAAAGTGCCTCAAGACTCTTTGTGATTATTTGAGTTGCCCTTGGGGCTCCGTCTTGACTAATTGAGAATAATTCTCCAAAGTGAGCTGTGTAAAGTAGCCTGCCATTTCCTTTGACGAGCTTCCTATGATTGACTTTAAGCCTGTCATTATCACAATGAGTGTGCAGGGCTGTTTGTACAGGGTTAAGAATATTGTATATATTGCAAATCAAACCTTTATAAATAGCACTATCAGGAACCACAACAGAGAAGATGAACTGTGCAAACTGGTTTCAAGAGAATGTAGCAAGAAAGAACTCTTTAAAGGGGAGGCCAATGTTGTAGGTTGTGTTAGGTCATATTGATGCCCTCTGTATCAAACCGATGTGGACCTCTTTTTCATACCTTTGTTCTTTGTGGCCCTATAGCAACAGAATGGGTGAGACAAGGAGAGACTGCTTAGCCAGCTGAGCCTCTGTGACATAGCCTGTACAGACAATGTGTCACATACCATCCTGTTGGAGTTTTCAGGGGCCACGCTGTCCTCTGAGGACGTCAAAGGGAGAAGCGAGGCCCACACAAGGGCAGCTACATAATTACAGGGCTTCAGGCCAGGCAAATAAAAAACCAGCAGAGTCAAAAGAACAGAGTCCAGGCCAAAAACATATTGTCAAAAACTGTCCTACTGTTTATTGCATACAGCATGGTTATTCACTTGTAGCATACTGGTATCAGAAAAACAGAACAAAATCCATTAGACTTCTCTGTGCTGAGGCGTGACACAAAAAAGCAGGCGGTAACAAGCAGAGAAGGAGAAAGAGAGACAGTGAGAAATCTCTCACTGTAATAGGCTCTGTGTGACCGCTTAACCAAAACATTCCGGCATTCCCAGCAGAGAGAAGTCAGGTGTTTCCTTATCAGCTGTCTGGGTCACACTGTCTTGCTAGCTCCAAGGCTGCTAGGCAGAGCAGAGACAAGACAAACATCAAGTACAACTCTTGAGATAGAGGACCGGAAGGCCTAGAATCTTAACACAGCCAACATTTCACAGATGAAAAGTGGGACGCATGTATCAGACTGTGGTCAATATGGCAAAAATTATTAACGAGGAAGAATACACAAGCTAGGAGAAGCTGCTGCAGGCTGCTTTTCCCTGAGCCTGCTGGGAAGGGCAACATTCCATCATTTCCTCTTCTTTCCACACTGATGAGTTAACTGAGTGCAAACTACTTTTACACTTTGAACTCAGTTTCTGGCAATTGAGACCAAAGAGAGAAAGTGGGAGGAGGAAGGAGAAACCAGGACAAGTAAAAGCTGCTGAAAAAAATGGGATGACAGAAGATTAATTGGACTGTCCCTGTTTCATGCCAGAACTGGTCCTTGTCTTAGACCATTTCCGCACAACAACGCTGTCCTGTGTCATCCTGTCACAATCCCGGCAGCGCCTCTGCTGGGTTGGGAGTGTGTCCCCAAGGCTCCCCTCTGCACCCAGCCAGCTGCCTACAGAAGGGAGTGTGAGGGACATGCTCCTTCCTTCTGCACTGTAGCCAGTCTTCTTCCCATGCTGCAGTTGAGAAGGAAGCGTATGATTGTGCTTTTGGCCCTTCTGCATGGCTGGTGGTGACAGAAGCCTCATGTGATCAGGCACCACTGACAGAGTTTTTCCGTCAATACTATACCCTGCAATCACACCAGCTGGGAATGCAAGAAGGATGCGACCATGACCACATCATGGGAAAGTATTTTTGTGGCTCCGCTCCTCTCACGTGCCCATGTTGGCAGGGCGCCGTCCTACGGAAATGGCCTTAGACTGTCCACCCTGATAACTATGTCTATTTGGCATTTTCTGTTTTGCAGCTCTTCTCCCTTCACTACTTTTTGTGAATGAGGGATCACCTTCTAAGTCAGAGGTGGGCAAAGTATAACCTGTGGCTGCATGCAGCCCCAGAGCCATTTTGTGATTTTGTAAGGGGATATTTGCAATGTTGTTCAGAAAGATGGAGTTCACAGTTTGCATTTCAGCTGCTTTTGCTTTGCTTTTGAAGTGGCTGTAAATTCTCTGTGGTTTCCTAACAACTGGAAAGGTTTTCTGTCCGAAAATCTTTCCAGGACAGAAAACTGACCTGCAACATACTGCACCTGTTAAGTCCTGTCCAACACTGTTAGACTGATCTTGAACTAGACCTGCAAACTTGAATCAAACCAGGATTCAGTTCCTGGTTCCTGGCCATGGAAACCCACTGGATGATCTTGGTCTTGTCGCACACTCTCAGTCCCAGAAAACCCCCTTAGGGTCACCATAAGTTGGAGTGACTTGAAGACACACAACAACATGAGTATATTATAGTATAATAATATAGTATACATTGTACAAGAGCCAATATGGTGTAGTATCAGACTATGGTGTAGTATCAAACTAACTTTGAGTATCAAACTATGACCCTGAAGACCAGGGTTTGATTCCCCACTTGGCCATGGAAACCCACTGGGTGACCTTGGGAGTGTCACACACACTCTCAGCCCCAGAAAACTCCATAATAGGGTTGCCTTAAGGTCATCGTAAGTTGGAAACAACTTGAAGGCACACAACAACAACAAACCTCTTTATGTAAACAGTTATAGTACAACACTGAATTCTTAATGCAGAAGTATCGCCTTCCAGATACTGTTGGACTGCAGCTCCTAATGTTCCCTTTCCCAATGTTTAAGTACTTTAGCCAGCCATAGTTATCCATAAGAAGTTATATTAGTCACCTGTGCTTAATTGGCTTGATGCAGGAATTACTGGAAGAAGTATAGTCTACATATGCTAACCAACAAGTCATACCAGATTCTTTCTGTTACTTTTGTAAACTTAAAACCTGCTCAATCCTCAAGCCTATATTCTGTTCTATGCCATAAGTTTTCATCCTTGTGACACAAAAAGGTGCTGGAAAAAGGCATCAGAGGCACTTGTGATTACCTTTGAATACTTTTATAATATGCGATGTTTCTTTGTGCCTACTCTCTAAAAACCACGCCTCTGAGCACTCCTGTCTTAACAAGCATAGAAATTAAGGATGGTGATACTTGTTGGACCTGACTGTGGTGCACTGATGTCCACAGCCCAGCCCTGGGCATAAGGAGTTGGCCTGTTCCAAATCACTCAGGAAATAAATCCCACATAAGACTTTTCCATGGTTCCTTATCTGGCTGTGACCTCCTAAAACAACACATTTATTCCCTTTACACCCATGTGGGTTGTGTTGCTGTAACAACAATGTGCCAGGCGTTATGTAATGGCTACACTAATATAGTAATTTTTAAACTGTCTTTCAGGATATTTTAAAATACACTTTAAAGTACAAATTATTGGGTTTCCATATTCTCATTAAAATGGCATGTGAATGGAAACTTCTCCACTCAATAGGATCTTGATGTTTGGAATGAGGCAAAATTATTAGTTTTATTTATTTATTGTTTTCTATTTTGCTTCCCCACCCCCCAGGCCTGGGACTCACGATGGTTTTCAAATGTTAAAACAGGTACAGCTAAAGTTCACATCATACAAAAGTTAAAATATAATTATTCTATAAATAGAATTAAAAGAATTAAAAGCATATCCATGAAACAGATACAGCTAAAAGCTCACATCACATGAAAATATTGTCAACTGGATTAAAAGCAATTAAAAGCATACTTGTTAAAAAGAAAAACAACAAACATAGAACTGTAGCACATCATTAAAAGTCCTTCCTTGTTACTGTGTGCCTTCAAGTCATTAATCCAAAATATGGCAACCCTAAGGCAAACTTAACATCATGATGCACCCAAGGTCACCCAATGGGTTCTCATGGCTGAGTGGGGAATTGAACCCTGGTCTCCAGAGTTGTAGTCTAACACTCAAAATGCTATACCACACTGGCTCTCTAAAGGTCCTTTCCCCACAAGTAATTAGTTCTCAAAGGCCTGCCAAAACAGAAAAGCCTTCAACTGCCTATGGAAGGAGAGCAAGGGAGATAACAGTTTAGCCTCTCTAGTAAGGAAGCTGCAGAGCTTGGGAGCAACCACTCAGAAGGCCCTCTCCAATGTTCCTACTGAACATGCCTATGATGTGATATGACTAAGAGAAAGGCCTCCACAGAAGATCTTAAAAACTCATGCTTATTAATACAAAGAGATAGGGTCTTTCAAACAGCTGGTCTATGAGGGAGGAGATCCAAAACCTGTATCTGGGCAATAGCTTGGTTAGGGTCAACCACAATGTTGCAAAAGAGAGTATGATAAGCACGTATGGAAAAAGAAAGTCTAAAAATTAGTCCAGATTGTCAAAGGCTTGCACATTCTTTAGTGACATTTTGTTTGGTTCAGTCAGGCTATTAATCAGCTACAGATTTTAAATAAATTACTCACTTAAACAAACCCTTGGGGTCAAATTAGACAAAACAATTAACAAACCCTCTAGGGTGAACTATGTCTGCCATATCATGCCTTCAATTGGGTAACTTGCATTTGGAGTGCTTTTTTCTTGATTCATCACAAGGAAATAATGACAGAATTAATTTGCATGTCTTATGGCTAGGGCACACACCTCTGAAGAAACTCAACTGCGAGAAGGAATTCATATTAATTACACAAAGTACATATTCATGATAATGTCTAGTTTGACATTCTGCAGCAGCTATTGGTGGCTCCCATGTCAGTGAGGCATTGCATTTGCTATGGGTTTTAGTCTGAACATGAAATAAACACTCTAAAATGCTGAATCATATCCCCTTAATAAACTTGGCACCTTGGATAGCTCCTTTAAATTTCAGACTAAAGCTCAAATTTGCTATTCAACTGACATAGAAACCACCACTGACCTCAGAAGTACACAGTGTGAGTTTATTTGGTCACAGCAAATTGCTTTCTTTCTTTCTTTCTTTCTTTCTTTCTTTCTTTCTTTCTTTCTTTCTTTCTTTCTTTCTTTCTCTCTCTCTCTCTCTCTCTTTGAAATACCTCTAATCTGTCCTTAATTCTAGGATAGCAGGTCAGTATAAAAGAGGCATCAGACCCACAATATAGCATGATATATCTGTAAAATAAGACATTTATGATTATAGGTTCTTGCTTACTCAGATTAACACAATTTCTATTGTAAATTTATGCACTTGACTGGTCATTCTTAATTAATCTTGAGAATGGTAATGACCATAGGTCAATGCCATTGATATGCATGTGTGCCACTCCCCACCTCCACAATAACATCTTCCTAAGGCTGCCCCCAATCCTCACCTCTGACCTCTTTCTTAGATCCACAGGCCTTGTCTTTGTTGCAGTTGTTGCATCCTTTAAGTGAAACAGAATTTAAATGAAACATGGCAGAATATGGCTGTGTACAAAGATAGTAGAGAGAAAGAGGAGCTCTGACATAATTGCCCTGTGTTGTTTCCCTAGAAACAATGAATTGGTATCACCTGAGTGATTGCAACACCAGATGATGTGTGATGGAGAGATAATAGGTTTTGTACACAGGAGCCTCACACCCAGCATTTTCTCATTTTATAGGGCTGGTAAATACATCATCTTGCCACTGAGATTTCTAATTGTGTAGAACTGACACAACCTTCCTCTCAACACAGAGGAGGACACCTACTCTACTTAAGGGTATACAGATTCAAAACTGGAAGGTCATCATCTCAATTATAATGATGTCACGTGTCACTCACGCTCTCAATTCTGTTCCTAAGGCTCCTAAGGAAGGACCTTCTTGATTAGTTCACTCCTCTTTACTTGATTTTCTGAATCAGCTCTTGTCCTCTGGTCTCAGGTGGCTTCAATTAACTTGCATCCTTTTCCAGCTTCTCTGGATCACTATACCACCCTGAACATTGCTGATCCCATTTGATTTCAGAGACTAAGCAGGGTTTGGCTTAGTCAGTATGAAGATGCAAGACCACCAGAGAACACCAGAGATCTCTAGGGAAGAGTAGAAAAGAATTTTGCTTGAAGCCCTGAAGATCCACTGCCAGTCAGAGTTGACAATACTGGCCTCGATGGAACAATACTGGCCTGGCTCTGTATGAGATAGTTTGCTATGTTTCTATGCATCCCACTGTACAGTGGGGATGGCTCTGTAGATGTTGTTGAATAGCAACTCTCATCATCTCTTTCCGCTGGTTGCAGTAGCTAGGAATGATGAGAATTGCAGTCTCACAATGTGTAGAGGATCATTCACTCCCCACTTCCTGTCCCACATTTTTCTCCATGCTGTAGCTTTGACCAAATATCTTCTTGAGATTTTAATTTCTCCAACTACTCCAGAGAAAAATCCCTGAGCTACACCTAATAATCTTTTGGTGTAAACTTTAGGCTTATTAAAGAGACAGTTGCTTGACAGAAGAATCAGTGTCTTACTTGGCTATACATCTGGTACTTGGTCATAAGGCTGCCATTAGATACATATTGAAGAACCAGGGAATAACTGTTGCTTTTTCCACCAAAGAGACTTAGGGAGTTTGCACTCTGAGACAAAAATAAAAGAGGGAAAAAGGAGCTAATGCAGAACAGGATGTGGTGAAATAAACAGTCTTCTTTCTGAAGTGCATCCAACAGACTGTGCGCTACAACTGAAATGATACAAATCAGGTGCACAAGGGCATTGTTACTCCTCATATGGAGGCTGGATTGGCAGGCAGATTTGGCATCTGGCACTTGTATAGTGCCCAGCATATCCTGTTTACTAGAAAAACGGGACTGTTTAGACAAAATGTTATGAAATTTCAAGTTGTTCTTGCAAAACTTTGCAAGGTTTTGTGAATTGCTGTTGTGGTTCTTAGGTGTAATGAAACTGTAGAGAAGAAAAAAGATGAACAAACATGAATGTTTTTGCTTTATGACTTTTATAAAAATGTGTCCATTATGCTATTAAGCATGCTGAGATTAGCGTGTTCAAGGACTGAAATGAGTAAAGGAAGGTGTGGGATTATCCTGAACCTTTTACTTTTCAAGGTAGAAAGACCTAGATGTTTAGCTATGTTCTAGGGCAGAAGTGAGACCCTTCTAGATACAATTAGACTGCATCTCACAGCATTCCTCACCACTGGCTATACTGCCTAGGGATGATGGGAGCAGCAGTCCAACAATGTATTGAAGCCCTCACAATTCCATCCCTGAGATGTATACATGCGGGGCTGACCTGAGAAGAGCTCCCGTCATCCCTTATGGCCCAAAATGAAAGAGCTTCCATAACTTATGGCCCAAGATGAAAGATGAATGGTTCCCTCCCATTCCAGAAACTGACTAGCAATTGAATCTTAATTCAGCAAACATCACGGATGGCAAAATCTTCCACTATACTGGATGCTCACTTAGGGGAACACAAGGCCAGCTGCATGGCACACAAGGTTTTTTTTTTCCAGTGCCTTGCTGATCCTTCCTGTCTCTCTGCATTTGCTGCCTGAGGCAGTTCCTTCATTCCTCCACAATGGTTCCAGCCCTGAGTATGACCAAAAATAATTTAATAACATATTTTTCTGTTTAAATGAGCACTGTTATATACTTTGGGCCAAACCAGATGAGAGTATGAGAGATCCATGATCAGATAGTATCTTTTTTCTAAGCCAACCATCTCTCCCCAAAACTTGCTATTTGTGGAAAAAAAAAGATAATGTTTTCCTGTAAGCTAGTTGTATTCTCTCACTGAACAAAGAGAAGGTACTGGAAGTGATCTTAATTGGACAATTAATCTGTGGGAAAGTATTTCCCCTCCCTTATTCCTAATCAGATTTGGGTACATCTGTAATTGGCTTTAACTGAAATATAAATAAATAACTTCGCAGATCAGATTGTGGTTGTTGTTGTGTGCTTTCAAATCGTTTCTGACCTATGACAGTGAACCTAAAGTGAACCTATCATGAGATGGATTCCCATGGCCAAGCAGGGAATTGAACTGTAGTCTCCAGGGTCTGTAGTCCACAGCTCAATCCACTACACCACATTGGTCTTCAGATTCTGGACCTTCTGTTATTTCATTTATTTGGTCCATCACTGTAGGCTACTGCAAGCCAACAATTTCTGGAAAGCTCTGCTCCACCAGCTGATGTAGCAAGTTACATCCTTATTTCAGCATCAGTACTCTTGGGTGACCTTAGGCGAGTCATACTCTCTCAACCTCTAAGGAAGGCAAAGGCAAACCCCCTTTTCTGAACAAGTCTTACCAAGAAGACCCCATGATAGGTTCACCATAGGGTTGCCATAAGTAAGAAATGATTTGAGGGCACACAACAACAACTCTTCTACTTTGTTGTGGGTGCTGTTAAGCAATCCCTGCGTCATGTGTGATGCTTCTCTGAAGAGGAAATACTTATGACTTTACATATCCCAGATTGCATCAAGCAGTATGACTACTGTGTTTCCTAGAAAAAGGAATCTGCCACTGCCCTATTAACAGATCCTTATTCTTCCTTGTCCTTGAATTTCCAAAGTCTGGAAATAGCACCTGCAGAAATCTCTAGCAAAGATCATTTATATCACAATGTTAACTTTCTTATCACTTCTTTTGGTGGGATCACACAGAGAAGTTTTCACCAAAAATGACATAGTAAAATTTTATTGCTTAATCATCCAGTTACACACTGTTTCCATACACTGCAGCTTAGGCTACTATGGACCTGCACGCTGTGTCTAGTAGCAGGAGCTAAAACAATTCACTTGTTTATTGGAAACTGAATGTGGAGCTGTTTGGAGTTCCAGGCTAGTCAGCTCAGTTCCTCCAGATTGGCATAACACCCTTCCTCCTGGCACTATTAGTTGTGTTTGTATGTTTTTGCAAAGTTCCCACCGTCATTTTGAAAAGCCGAACATGGCCTATATGACTGTAGAAACCTGAGCTGTAGTATATGACAGCACATGTAGCTGGATAGCAGGCAATGGTCTCTTCCATACTTGTCTAGGGCAGAGTGTGTTCTCGCACTATTAGCTCCTTGGATTTTGCTGGGTTTCGCCAGTTGTTACCCCTGAATTCACATGTGAGCTCTTGGATCTGCACTAATACTCTTTGGAAGGGCTTTTTTTTTCTTTAAACTTACTGAACTTACTAAACTTATTCTAAGTTTATTGAAGTTCTGAAGGGCACTTGTCTTCCTATGATTTTTTTTTAAAAAATTCCTAGAGTTATAGTGCTGTAATACAAAAGTTCTGTTTCATTCATGTATTGATCCACTAGAACAATAGCACTATAATTCTTCTAAAAACTTTAAAAGGAAGAAAGGAGAATTATACTTTTATTCTCAATAAACCCATTTTAAAGTGGGAATAAAATGTTTCCGTTGATGCTCGGAATGTCCAGAAAATAATACTGCTTGGACATTAAAAAAAAAAACTTGAGAACTACTGCAATGAATATTGCAACCTCCTGGCCACACTTGCCTTGTCTGGAAGAGCCTTAAGACAGTTTTACTGTTTCAATACCCATTTGCAGTCACTGAACTGAGGTAATTGTTAGGTTGACTATACAGTCCTCCATCCACATTCACAGGTTTGACCTTCACAAATTTGATTATTCATGAGCACATGTGCCTCCCCCCCCCACCATTCTTCTCCTCCCATTCCCATGCATTTTGCCCCAGAACGGAAAACTCACATGGAGACAAAACAGAAAGGAATGGCAAGTGGGGGAAGCCTTGAGAGGGCCTTCCTTTCCTCCACCTAAGCTCCCTGCTTCCCATTTCCATGCAAAACAGAAGGGAATGAGGGTAGGGGAAGCCTTGTGCAAATTCTCTGTGCTGGGGTCAAATGCATAGGAATGGGAGGGGGAGCTCCAGAGGGGGAAAGAAAGGGTTGTACAACGCTTCCCTCAGCCCCACTTCTTTTCTGTTTTGCCTGGGAATGGGAAAGGCGGAGCCACAGAAGGGAATAAGAGGGGGAGCAGAGGTGAGTTATTCACAGTTTTTCCATTTTTGCAATGGTTCTGTGCCCTGCAGCCTTGCAAAAGTGGAGGGGCCACTGTATTTCATTCTTTTGTCTATGTACTAAATAAAGTAGTAATGAGGTAATTCTGGAATAGGAATTAGGTGGAGTGTATACTATATGAGAATACAGGGGCTCATACGTTGCAGGAAGTGTCACTTCATATGTTGTGTTTAACTTTGTGGTTAGACTCTATAGTGCATATTATCAAAGCGATAATATACTACACAGCTGTAAATGATGGACAAAAGTTTGATTTGGCAGATATCATTTGAAAAGTGTGAAAATTAGAGCCCCATACAGTATTTATAACATAGCTTAATTGCTATTGTATTTTTTCCCTATCTTTGTTGTAAAATCTAACCAGAAGCTTGGAAAAGTTAGGTCTTCAGGGGCCACAGATGAGAATAATATTTGGAAAAGATTAGAAAGATCATCAATAAATGCATTTCAAGCATTTTCAAAGCTTTGAAAGATAGAAAAAGGTGACCTAAAGGTCAGGAAGAGAAGAGAATGACTATTGTCATAGATAATTTCTTCTGGCATGTGCTAATTTATGAGGCGGAGATTCTGGTGTCATTGATTGGCTGCTCTCCATCTTCCTTCATCTGACTGGCTGAGCCTCTCAACCCTTCACTGCTATTTGTCATCTTTCCCTCAGAGGTTGTAGCACACAGACAACAGAGGTACCAAGGCTGACTAGAAACGGGGACTATTAAGGTAGGTGGCTGAAATGCAAGAAAGAACTCTTACTAAACTGTACCTTTCCGTTTCATAGTTACTGGGCTGAAGGTCAGTGATTTCTGTCTCTTAAGGATTTTTTTCTTGATAGTGAAATGTATATTAATTAGCATTAATACTGAATGAGAATATGTGGGGATTCAAACCTGGAGTTGAGCCAGTGTGTATTGATTGAAAAGTGACATAACTGACTTTGTTTATGAGGATTCTTGGTGTTTTTAATGTAAGCATTGAACTAAGATGCTGAAGAAGGATCAAACTCTTGAATACTAGCAGCAGAGAACAGTTAGACAGACATGTTGACTATGTACACAGTATCAGAAGAGGTATTTTTTTAGATTCCAGCTTCCAGAATTCCTGTTCTTTCATGATAAGTGCCACACTGGCTGGGTGATTCTGGGAGGTCCTATTCAAACATAATTTTTCCATGCTGTGCTAGGAAGTCAAGGTAAGTTTAATGTGTGCTCAATGAAGATTTTAGGGCACACATTCCTTCAATCACAGTAAGAACATAGGATAGCCATGCTGAGGTTGAAGAGGAAAAGAAATATGAATGTCTTCATTCCTCACATTTCTACACTGCCATTCATGACACTCTGTAGGAGTTGCCTGTATGAATCTGTAAAGTGCAGGCAACTTGTAGTTGTCTTTGTCTTCGCTATGTTCCTATCTGGCAAATATTTATATTTGTGACTGAATCTGAATTTACATTTGGGTTTTCTTGCACAATGTTGTTATCCTAGTTTAACTGGCTTAAAGGAGTGGGTTGCAGTGACCGCAAAACTGGCCTTACAAACTATACGGGTGAGGTATATGTTGGGTCTACTTGGTAATTCTTACCTCTCTGGAAATATAGTGGGAAGCAGTCCCTCCCAGAAAAGTATACGTTTTCTGCTACATCCAGAAATTCCTGTTGACAGGAGTACCGAGACAATTCTTGTTCACTAGCTCACCTGATGAAGGATCATACTGAGCATCAGAGAAAAAGGGCAAATCTCACATTGTCTCCAAACTAAGCCAAGTACCAACGGGCTTCAGCAATTGTTGCTGGAAACAGAATCTTAGAGTTGCTGACTCCCAAGTGTAAGCAGGAGGGACTGTGAGTAATATCTGAAGGAGCTGAATTTTACCCAGATGTTGTAATAAATATCCTGTACTGTCTCTCTGTATATTTGACTGCCAGGAACATCTTTGGTTCCACTCTCTTAGGGAACAAAATTAGGGTTGCCAGGTTTCTGTACTCCAGATGGAGTCTTAGGGAGCTGCTGTGCTTCCCTGATTTCCAGGTGACGAGACACATCTCAGGGCATGTGGCACTGGAGGAGGAAAAGGCTTGTTTTATTGTGTGAACTGGCTTTCTCATTCATGCACACCCATCTCCTCATAATAACCCAAATAAATAGATGCCACACCAGTTAAACTAGGCAGTTTCCAAGCCATACTTATTTTTCTAGTGACAACGTGTAAGAAATGACTGTATGCTTTGTGATGCATCACTCTTTGAGCATGCTAATATTAGGATATATATATTAATATTAATCGTATTAGCCAACAGACAATCTGGCTGTTTGCATGTAGCTAAAAGTTGTTTAGGAGTTAATGCAGGAAATCTACACTATCTGTCTCACTCTCTAACACACATGCATGCACACACATAATTTTGTAATTGTTAAACAAGGGGTTTGCCCTTGGCATTATGCGTTGACTCAGGGAATAGAAAGCCACTGATCTGGCAGCCCTAACTCCTAAGAGTAACTCCAATGAGCACACATGCCTGTATCTCACTGACCATTTTCCTTTACTTGTCCTTCCAGCTGCTTTTGACTTCAAATCCACAAAGCTCCAATCAGCATAGCCAGTGATAAGGATTTATGGGAACTGTAGTTCAAAGTATATAAAAAGACAAAGGTTTCTCATCTCTGTTCTAAGTAGGAAGGTATATAGCACCTTACCCCAGTGACTTTGTTTGACCCCAAAGCAGCAGAAATAGAGGAGTCTGCAGGCATGACTGTCTAAGGAAGGTGGTAGTGATGATAATCTGGTAATGCCAGTGGGGTGGGTGAGAATTATTGGACTTAGGATTCCTCATAGTGAGAAATGGGAGTTGGTCTCCTACATTTGCACTGTTCCTGTACAAACATGCCAGTACACCTCTCTGAAGGTAGGGTGGCATCAGAGTCCTGTGATAGGACAATGTCACATATATTTTTGAGACGTAAATGCTTCCCATCCCTCCCTTTCTCTATTCCATTTTTGATGTCCTGACAGCTTATAGAAGTTGTAGACTGAGTTTCAGTGTGAGAAGATGATGATGATGATGATGATGATGACGACGACAACACACTTTGCTTATATCCTGCGTTTTCTCTAGAATTGGGACTCAAGACAACTTACAATTTAAATCAAAACATGTAGTAGTAGTAGCAGCAGCAACAGCAACAACTTGCTCAGGATCTGTATGCACATTTTTGTGCAGTAGTTTTGCATTTCTTGAACCTAGAAAGCAAATGGCATTCCTTGGTGTTGTACTATTATTATGATGATAGCACTCCATCTTCTCAAAGTGCATTGAAAAAATGCAACATTTCTCCACAGTTCTCACTCTTGTGTGAAATATGGTTATGTAATTGCGATTCAGAACATTCAATAGATAGCTGTTCATTGATAAGCCTGACTTTAAAATTAAGCATCCCACCAGAAACACAAGAGGAGGGTCAAGCACTGAATCAGCATTGGAAGCATGGTGTAAATACAAAATTAGCATTCCAAAAGTCTGGGAAGTTCAAAGCAGTGACTGCTGCTTTTTAAGTTCCATTTGGCTATACTATAATTAGAAATGCGTATAGTGTAGTGACATG
Organism: Iguana delicatissima; assembly: GCA_948472985.1. Lineage (NCBI taxonomy): Eukaryota > Metazoa > Chordata > Lepidosauria > Squamata > Iguanidae > Iguana > Iguana delicatissima. The sequence continues at coordinate 469,895 of CAOKZL010000514.1, read as the reverse complement.
TGATCCCATAGTTTGAAGTTCAGGTTCCATCAAAATTTCAAAGGCCTGAACAGGTTTCAACAGGAGAGGTTTTATATCAGTCACTGATACATAGCTCTCCTCTGCAGTATTTTGTAGATGATGGTTAAAAACCTTTTGTTTTAATTAACTGTCTTTTCTCATGAAAATAAATATTGTTATTACAGTGATAATAAAAAGACTGAACAGCAATCATTAATTGGCTTTTTTTTTTAAAAAAAAGATGGAGCAAATTAATCATTTTTTTCCAATTATGTTGTTTAATAAGGCTGTCTGATAAAAGCATAGTGAGATGAAAAGAAATAAGTTACAGCTTAAGTAACATATAATGCTCTTGGTGAACCATAACCAAGATCCATGGACTGTAACTCATGGATAGAGTAATGTGTTATTTATATTTTATTAACTATTAGATTGAGAGTGTAGGCTGTTGAAGAAATTAATCAAATATGAGGTGAATTCAAATTAAGTTAGTTGAACTGAGCTCCCATTGAAATCAGTGAGGCAAGAAAGATGTTATTTAAATTTCATTTATTTCAGTGGAAATGAAGTTCAGCTGGTTAGTCTGGATTTAATAAAATAAATTTTGTTCTTGTATAAGGGTGTATCAATTCTTTACTTACACAGTTTGCAAAGGTCAGTGTTGTGTACTGGTCACAGTTTTACTAAATTGTGACTTTGGAGATCCAGGTTCAAAGCCATAGTAACCCACAAAATTCATTGAGTGCTGCTGGAGGTTGGTGTTTTTCACATTGGTAGGATGGTGAGTCCAATCTGAGTATTAGTCTGAAGTGCATCTATCCGAGGTGCACTATCTTGGGAATGGGATTCAATAGCAATAGTAATAGCAGTACATTTCTATACTGTTTATCGGTACAAAGCATTCCCTAAGCGGTTTACAACATGTTTAGCTAATTGCCCCCAACAAGCTGGGTACTCATTTTACCAACTTATGGAAGAATGGAAGGCTGAGTCAGTTTGGATCCATCACAGCCTTTAACTTGTTCCCTATAGTGCATAGGGAAAGTCCTTGAAAAAGACACCTAGGTTTGACAGCAAAGTTTTCTGTCCACCTGGTTACATGCTATAGCACAAAACCTTGAATGCAAGGTGTAAAACAAAATACTATATGCATCAAAGTCTTACTATACTATATGCATCAAAGTCTTACTTTTTTGTGGAAAATCTTTCCAAAAACGTCTCTTGAGTATCTCTTTCTGACGTTCCTTTGCCAGATATCTGAACTGAATGATTGCCAAGGGCCACATGAAATCAAATATTCTAATGTTATATGGCCCATTCAGTTGGATTTCAGTCATAAAAATGGAATGATAATTAATGTGTTCATATAATTACTGGACAAGAAAGATTGTCTTCGAGTTTATAAACCACTTTACTTATTCAAAGTGCTACATACTCAACAATGTTTGAAAAAATGGCATTAACATTGTTATTCAATATTTTTTGCTCACTCTTCTGGAGCAGTTTTACTATCTCCTTATTGATCCTTGTATTCTCTTTCCTCAGATGGAGCAGTATTCCTTTCTTGCTGTCATTTTTTGTGCTGTGTTCATGCACAAGGTCCTAGGATATCCATACAATGATGTCTCCATAGATTGTGATTCTATGTTGCCAGATCATGGAAGTGGACCACAGAGGTCTACACCGCCTTATGTCATCTCAGTATCCTTCGATAGATATGACCCAGGAAATGAAATACAAGGTAACTTGCGCAAACCTGCTGAAGATATAAGTTAGAAATGATCGATTCTTTGGTAACCAAGTCCTTAGGTTCATAAGAGAAAATTTTTATAGCCTTGGGTGACCCTATCAAACTTTAATCAAAGTGTGTGGTTACATGTTTTCCCCCCGTTTCATTTATTAAAAAATAATAAACATTTTCAATTTGTAAGAGAAAATGATAATCATGGAGCTTGGAAAGACTTGTGTCAGCATTACAGCATCTAGGTTAAATTGTTGAAAAGAACATGTTGTTAATATTAAAACATTAAGAGAAATTATAAATTCATTTTGTTAATTTGCTTAATTTCTTAACTGTTGATTTGTTAAAAATAATTCAAAATAAGTAATAACTAACAAGAAAATAATGACTTAAAGTAGCAAGAAGTAGTGGTCATCTCTCAGAAATAATATTATTTTACAACCAAAACAACAGATTTTAAAATTGCTGTTGAAAAAAATTACGGAATTAAGGTTAAAAAATTTAAATTATTTCTGAGCATTGGGTAGTGTTGGTTTTTTTTTTACTGGGATGTTTACATCTCTTTGGATTTACATGCATTGCCCAGACAATACTTATGCCTTGGAGCTTCCTACTAAGGAAACTACTATAGCTGCACTGTAGCATTTTCTTGAAGAATCAATTTTTGCCCCCTGTATCACAGTCTACAGACTTTTTGTTGCAACTCTACCATGGGAAAAGGTGAGGATGAGTTACTCATTTCAGCACTAAGCTTCCTGAGTATTTAAACATTAATTCAAAGAGCAACCTTTTTGTTCACATGGCTAGAGAAATATTCAAAACACATGAGCAAGGCATGTTGAAATCTCACAAACCACAATAAATTCAAAAACAGAACTACATGGCTATTTGCCTGTCCTTACAATAAGAAAAAGTAGTTTAATTTATTACAGAACAAATTATGCATCTCGGGAGGAATTATGCAAATATGGTATATTTGTTTAATTTATACAGACTGCAAAATCTAGATTTTCTTGGTAAAAGGATTTCAAATATTTCCTAAGCAGTATCTTAGTATCTGAGAGTCAGTGTGATTTAATGGTTTGAGTGCTTCATTATGACCCTGGAGACCAAGGTTTGATTCCCCACTCAGCCATGGAAACCCTCAGGGTGACCTTGGGTGCTTCACATAGCCCCCAGAAAACCCTGTCATAGGTGTGCCTTAGGGTTGCCATAAGCTGGAAATGCCTTGAAGGCATACAACAATAACAACAATAATCTTTGAATCTACATATACATAATGAAGTCAGCAAAGTTCCTATTTGAGTAAATCCCCTAACCTATGACAAAATAAAAGACAAAAGAAATGAGATAGAGAATTTCTGATGCATGTTTTTAACGCTATTGAGCCAAAATACTTAGATACAAAATGCAGAGTTATCAATATGTTGGGTTCCCCCAGTGGTTCTGGAAGCAACATCACCATCTGGATTTAAAGCATTTATGGCACAAGCTCGAGAAGTAGATGGAAATATTCCTGTTGGTATGTTTCGCATCGTAGATCCAAACACACAAGGCCTTCCATGTGCCAATGTTTCGGTATGTATTCACATATACACATCATATATTTATTTAGGAATGTCTTTCTGTTGGACCAAACCTCCAGCATCTATCTTTCTTTCTTTCTTTCTTTCTTTCTTTCTTTCTTTCTTTCTTTCTTTCTTTCTTTCTTTCTCAGTTCCTCTTCAGTTATCTTTACTAAAAGTTTTTTTTTAAATGGGCATCCAGCACTACATGTTGTGGCTCATAAAAGGTGCATCCATGCTTTGCCCTGTTCTGTGTTTTAATACTGAGGTCAATGTATAACTGTTGTTCATCATTCCCACAAATACCAAAAAAAAATAAAAAAAATAAAAAAGTGATATTCTAGACATGAATTAAGGAAGATTTTTCAGCTTGGACTCATGGCTGTCAGTCAAGCATGTTGACAGCCGTATCCCAAGGGAGCAGAGCCAACCATTTATACATAAGCCTAAAAAAACTAGACTACACACAATAAATTAATGGTACTCCCGTAAGTGTTACAATTCTGCAATTAATTCCAGTCTAATAGGAATTTCAGTCACACTCAGCTGCTAAACAGTTCTCAAGCAGTGCATTAGCTTGTACGTTTTTTTAAAAAAAACTTTACTGAAAGTCCTGCATTTGCTTGGAGAAAGGAATCTAAAATCAAGAGTATTAAATCTGATTTGATTTGCAGTACTCTGAAATAACACTGCCCTCCAACATTCTCCTATGTCAATTATAATAGTTGATATTATCTTAATGCATAAATGTACTACAAATATTAGATATTTGACATCAGTTACTTTTGAGGGAATCTGGTTGGTGATTTGTGGTAACATCTGACATGTTATTGTTAGCATTTGTCAGCATCTTGCGGGTGGTTTGTAACAGCACAACGAAATTTCGTTTGTGTACTCACTCAGGAAACATCTGCTTAAGAAGGTGAAAGAAAACAAAATCATGCCGCCACCACCCCATGGACAGTTGAAAAATAACGTTAGAGCAGATTTTGAAAACTGAATGCTGAATTGCAAAAATTTGAAAATGAATTAGATTTCTCTCACATTTCATCTCAGCTGTAGTGGAAGCCTTAAGCTGCAATGCTCTTATGCAGGCCAGGTTCACTGAAGGAATCAGGGCCACTGAACTCAGTGGCATATGCTTCTGAATAGAAATGCATAGGACAGCATTTCTAATTTGTGGTTTTGCGCCATTTTTATCATGAGAAGACTATTGCCTTAGGCAGAGTTTTTATCTTTGTCCTTTCTTAATGAGCAAGTGTCTCTGAGTTTCCATGGTTCTTAGTATTACATATTTTCTCTTTTCAGAATTCAGCAGTAAGCCACAGAAATCCAAGTGTAAAGCACAGAATTACAACAAGTTGGATTGCTCCTGAGGGTACTAAAAAAATTCGGATAATGTAAGCTATGATTTTATTTAATAAATCAATATTTTAAATAAAATATATTGCTAAATATTTTAAGGCATTTTAGCTGCTCATGCAGAAAAGAACATCTTGAAATAACCATAAAAATGGTATTTTGGTAATGAAGGCAGGGGCATGTTATTGAACAGGTAAACATTCTGGAGTAGTAATTCTTTTTCTTGAGGAGAATTAGTATTTGGAAATCAATAAATAGACTGAAAACAATCAGATGAATAAGGTAAAAATACCGTGGGAAATTCATGTTGTACTTTGTGATAATTCTGTGCCTGCATGATAACTTAAGTGTAATGATAGCTTCACAGTTAAAAACAACTGACCTATTTAACATTTCTTTTTTCTTTTTAATTCTTGCAGAAAGTAATTTGCTAAATTAATGTACAGTGAAGTATAATGCAAATTATGATGACAGAAGATTTTACTCAATTCTGTTATGTATCTTGTTCAAGAAAACTTTCTTTATTACTGATAGTTTTAATCTCTCACTTTTTTCCCTTCCAGGGGAACTTTTGTTCAAGATTATGATACCTATTGGGTTGGTGTTCATAGTAAAACTCTCTCACCCAGAGGTTTTGACATAGCTAATGATACTCAAGCCCTCAACGATACAATGACAACCAATAGCTCAGACATAGCCAGTGTTACATCCGTGGTTTCTGAGATCACTACTGGTTCTGAAACACCTGATGAGGAACAGGAAGAAATTGATTTCAACACCCTGCTGGCTGAGGCTGAAGCAGAGTCAGAGACACCCATCAATACCAAAAAAATAGATGACTCCAAAAGTGAAAATGACATAAGGAAAAGTAGGAGGAAGGTATTTATGAAGTACTGATTACTAACATACATAAAAACTGGGATTTCGACTGACTGGCACAAACACATGCATTTAAAAAAAACAGTTATCCAAGATTTTAGGGCTACCCCTCAGATATACATGAACTTAGGGTGAGTAATTATGTTACTTAATCAGTGTAATTGTTCTTCTGCATAGTTGTTTCTCATGACACTCCAGTAACATATGAAAGTGAAGAGACCATCTAGGAGGGATTCATGATACAATTGCTGTCATTATTGTTTTTGAAAATAAGCCTGTAGGCAAGGACTATGTTGCTTTATTGACAAAATGTATGCTGCTCCAAGAGTCTTTTGCACAAAAGAGTAAAATAGAAATGCTAATGTTAACTGTCATCATCATCATCTTATAAACTTCTGAGGTTGTATCCACACTATACAATTTATTGCATTTTGATACCGCTTTACCCGTCAAGGCTCTATCCTGTGGGCTTTCTAGTTTGATGAGAAACTTAGAATTCACTGACATACAGTGGTAGACTCTCTTGCCAAAAATTCTAAGTCACTTGCCAAACTACAAATTCCAGACTTACATAGGAAAGGGCCATGCCAGTTAAAGTGGTATCAAAGTGCTATAATTTCCTTATGTGGATATATCCTAAGTCTGTACCTCTACCACATCCCCCCTGAGCCTGCAGCATTTGAACAGGAAGTCTTCAGCTTTTATGTCCATGCCCTATGGCTTTTCCATTTGATATTCAACCAAAATGGCACAGGAAGGAGCCACATGGGAGCACTAACTAGCTGCTGAGGTACTACAGTGGTCTCTTCCCATTTGCAAGGCTTCGGGGTGCAGAACCCTCATGAAAGTGGAAAAATCATGAAAAACTCTCCCTCCTGCGGTTCCTCTTTCATTCCCTTTTGAGGCTCTGGTATGGAAGCCTTCCTTCTCAGCACCAGGGCAGAGGCAAAGCAATGTGAAGGCCACGCTCTGGAGGGCACAAGGAAAGCACACATGCACATGTCTTCCTCTGCCCCATTGCCTTACCTTTTGCCTCAGTGTAAGTTCTCAGAGCCAGGGCAGAGGCAAAACAATGGGAGGGGACTGGGCACAAGGAAAGTGTGCGCACGTGTCTTCCTCTACCCCATTGCCTTACCTTTTTCCTTGGTGCCAGTTCTCAGTGCTGGGGCCAGAGGCAAGGAGATGGGAGGGGGAGCTCCAAAGGGCAGAAGGAAAGGGCACGCTGCCTTCCTTCCCCACTCTCATCCTTTTATCTGTTGGCTTGTGGGAGTTCTCAATGCTGGGGCAGAGACAAGGAATGGGAGGGGGAGCTCCAGGGGACAGAAGGAAACAGCACGCATGTCTCTTCTCCACCCCGTTGCCTTACCTTTTGTGTTGGCACGCTTGACTTCTTTCTCTACACTGGCAAAACATGAGGGAATGGGAGGCAGAGAATGGGGGGGCACAAAAATTCGTGAGAGTCAAACCTGCAAAGATGGAGGGAGAACAGTATTCTACAACATAATCATTTTGATGACTTGAAAAAGCACTTCATAATTCTAAATGTAGATAATGCTAATAAGCGATGCTTACTAGATCTGGCTGTGTCCCAAAGTAGTATTGTACTTAACCATGTAAGTAACACCTAAGCCAATGTCCATGATGAGTGATACACACACACATGAACTGGCCTGACAACAGATTACTAGGCACACTTTTTAGTAACTCTTTGCCTCTTTTCTTTTCAGTCAGTTGTGACTTTTGATATAAAGTGTGGTGAGGTAAGAACCTTTTTTTACCAGTTTTTCTATCAGTGGGTTCCTGTTTTATGACTGTCAATGTGTTCTTGTTTTCAATTGTACTCATACACAGTCGTGAGATCATTTCATGAAAGAAAACAACAGAAGAAAGGATATTTCTTCTTGACTAGATCTTAGAAGGAAGATGGAACTTCTTATGAGTCAGCACATTGGAAGAAACCTATTATGCCCTCAGTCAAGTGATTCAGTCTAGTGTAGAAGCTTTCATTTTGCTTGTTCTACTGTTCCATTTCTCTCTTAACTAATTTAACTGTTCTCTGTTTCTGGTAAAATATCTTTCTGGTTTATGATGTCTGGACATCCAGTATGACTAAAGTTAGACAACTAAAAGAAACCTGCCAGTTTTTGTGAGGGAGGATATTGCAAGAAAAATGTCAACCTTAGCTTTATATTCTCTTCCAATAATTTCAGAACAAAAAGATCAGACTACCTTCCTCACTCAGAAGGATATTTACACATAATAGTTGTCCTTAGCTAGAATTAGACCTGTTCCTTGCTTGTCCAAGAGATTTGTTTGATCCCAAGATCCCAAGATGGTATAACCCACTTGGTTCAAAACAGGGTTTTTATTGGTGATTAACAGATGCAGCAACATCAAAGGAAGCCCCACTTCCATGCAATAAGAGAGCTGGACCCCAAGGCAAGGAGGAAGGTTCTGGAAACACTCTCATATAGAAGCTTATCCTCTTATTTCTGGAATGCTATGCCAAGATTAATGGTGGGCCCTTTTCATACCACCAGACAGCTATATCATGGTTGTCTGTGATACTGACTAAGGACTCCAGAACTCATCTGCCTTCTGGCAGTGTTAGGCATACTCCAGCTCTTTAAGATAGATAGATACATACATACATACATACATACATACATACATACATACATACATACGTACATACCAACCAATCAACCAACCAACCAACCTTTGGTGGTTTTTCCCCTAGGGAACAGTATACCAATCCAGTAGTGGTGCTTGTGTCAAAGTAAGTATTCTTTTTTTCTTCTTAAAGACATGATAAGAAAGGATATCTTTTTCTAAAAAAATGTATTAAGTTGTAATTATGTAGTACAAAATTATGTACATTACAAATTTGCTATTTTTGCTCTGATCATTGCTTTGTGCAAAACTCTCCAGTCTTTTTAGCTCAAGGCGTGCCCATCCTTTTAAGCATGGTTGGGTGATCTGTCAGAGTTCCTTCCCCACTCTATAAGTATATGCATGTACCTCATGTATGCACATACCCATTCCTAAAGACACAGATGTATCACAAATACATGTGCACTATTTTATAGACACAAACACATCAGAAACTCAGACAATCACTCTTGCCTTCCCGGTATGCCTCCATACACGTAGTCTTGCATACACTAGACACACGGCCACATAGCAATGGGAAATCCTCTCTCTGGGTGCTGAGATGATGTCTTTTCCTCCTGATTCTGTTGGGAGGCAGAGTACATAGAGAGATTCTTCTCATGTACCCTGTTTTCCAGCAGAATTGGATTATTGATGCTTTAATCTGCTGGGAGAGGAGCCACAGAAGGAGAGAGTCAATGTTTTAGATGGGCTGTTGGGAAACCTGATTTGGCCTGGAATGAGAAGACAGTCAGCCTTGTGCAGTTCTTTTCCAAGCAGAATTGGTTTCCTGCTCACACATCAAAGAGTTATTGGAGAAGCTGGCAAGAGCCCAATTCTGCTGAAAAACAGATTGCACAAGTAAGAATCTCCTTGCAAACAAGGAATAGACTCTGGTTTCCATGGCAGGGATGCAGTAAATCCTCTTTGGTTTTTATTCCAGATTTTAAAGGAGCTATCCACAGGGTAATGCACTATCCCCCAAGTAGGTTAAGCATAATGATAGGTCTTTCAAACTCTGGAATAAAATCAGAGTGGATTCACCACCCCACTAACTTGGAAGTCACTAAATTGCAAGCCCTACTTCACAGCAGCACCAGCAGCCTGGATGGGGATGATCACACATGTAGCCTTTGAGAAGGAAACATGTAGCTTAACAATTGCTTATTCCTCCTGTTAAATTTTAGAGGAAAGCCAGCATGATGTAGTGGTTTGAGCACTGGCCTGTGTCTCTGGAGACCAGGGTATGAATCCCCACTTGGCCATGGAAACCCACTGAGTGACCTTGGGCAAGTCAAACTTTCTCAACCTCAGAAGAAGGCAAAAGCAAAACCTCCTTTGAACAAATCTTGCCAAGAGAACATCATGATAGGGTTGTCTTAGGGTCACCATAGGATGGAAATGACTTGAAGGTATACAATAACAATTTTTAGAGATATCTTCCTATTTTGACTGAAATGGCATAGAAGAATTGTGTTCATCTTTCATTTTCTGTTCTTGATGACTACTTCAAAGTTGTACTTGTCAAAGCTTCTAGACAACTTTTAAAACTAATCTTATCAGTATGAAAATAAAAACCAAACAAACTAGGCCACATCCAGTATAGTGAAGAGGCTCAAGGAAATGAGTTTCAGAGCAATTCTGTTTATAAGAAAGCATTTTTATAATAAATGTTTTGGTTGAAATTTATCCCCTGATGCATTCTATTTAAATTCATGGTATATTTCAGAATATACAAGGCTCATCTCAGAGTAGTGGCAGACAGTCTGAAGTAAGTGTTGTTTTCCTTTTAACACTTGAAAATTAATTTTGTGTTTCTTTTCATGACCTGGTTAGGGTTAAACGTTTACACTGCAGCCTCAAAAAAGTCTTTGCGAGAGTTTTTAATGGAGAAGTTGCTGGTGAAACAGCAATTGACAATTAACTCTTGTTATTCTGTTCTCTCCCTGAAACTATCAGTAATCTCACAAAAGCTTTGCTCTGGCTGAGATTTTAGGCCCAGTTAGCCTAACACTTGTGAATCTGGAATCTGATGAGAAAAGGGAGTTTCACAGGGAGAAGAGTGGGAGCTGAAGTAGTTAGCATCACTATTCCCTGCTGTTTGTTCATATGCAGTTCCTCCAGTTCCTCCCAAAGCTGTCTGTCCATAAAGAAATGTCTATAAGAATTTTTTTATATGTAGTGCACATTCTCAAACTCTGAGAATTTTTCTAGAAATCCCTAGCAGCTCTCACAAAATCATAGCTTCAAAGCTCTTGAAAAAGAAAATTAAATGAAAAGTTAAATGGTTAAAACACTAGAAGTGGAAACTGAGACTATCATACTTTAGGCAAACATGAAAAACAATGACTCACTGGACAAGGCAATAATGGTCAGTAAATGGAAGGCATTAGGAAAAGAGGAAGACCACATTACAGGTGGGTGGACTCAATCAAGGAAGCCATAGCCTAGAGTCTGCAAAGCCTAAGTGGGGCTGTTCAAGACTGGGACTCTTGGAGGTGTCTCATCCATACCGATGCTGCAAGTTGAACCAGACTTGTTGGCAAGTAACAGACATACAAATAACAACCAAGAAAGGGAAGCAAGCAGAAACTACCTCAAAGCTTGCTCTGGCAGGACTTTACCTTCCACAGGGCCATCCTCTACCAGTGGCTTCATGGGAAGGATTCAAAGAAATGGTGGGAGACATTCTCTGGCTGGACAGACCCCCTCTCCTGTCTCCTGGATATTCTGCCAAAAAGTGCCCTGCTATTTGGGAAAAAATATTATGGAGAGATATATTCTGACACTGTTTACTGCGATTTATTAACATATCTTTAAGCAACTTGTAAGACATCTTGCAAGGCATCTTGCATGCTGAAAATAGTTGCAATAAATTTAAAATCTTTGCAGTGTAGCTATGCCCTATTTTCCCCATACAGTGTGGCTTTTAAGCCTTTCTCATACTAAACATGTGAGTCCCAAATTACAGTTGGTGGGGCCAGATTTAAATCAGGGGCTGCCCCAATCACAGGTATAAATCTAATGGTGGTTAGCATTGAGTTTGTCAAAGATGTGAACTAGCTCTAATTAATGTCAGAATAGGAAAAGGAAAAGGAAAGGGAGAGAAATTTGAGGAGGAAAACAGGGAAAGAATTCCATGAGCCAAGGAGCAATCATGAACAATCTGTTGACCATAGCTTAGGGATCAGAAATTGTTATGATGTCCACCAGTCAAATGCCTTAAATATTTTTTAATTCTCTTTGTATCTACAGTAGGCTATAGTTCCTTCCCTTTCCTACTTCTGCCTCTATTGTTAAAGTGAAGATATGAAAAAAATGAATACTATACTTGTTTTTCTTCCAGGTTATTGTAATTAAACAAGGAACGAGTAGCAGCAGCAGTGGATGTGTGGGGGTAAGTTCACACTATGATCTAGATTTAGGACATCTAGGTTCTGGTAGGGGCATCCACATGTCTAAGTTTCCATTATGTATGCAGATATCCCTTTTTGGGTGCTGTGGGAATTGATATTCCTTTCCTCCTTGTGGAACTCCCAAAACTCTTCTCTGGACCTACTGATCAGGTCCTGACACTGCCTGCATGGCCATTCCATGTTTCTGGGTGAGCAAGAAGGCTTGGAGAAGTGTCTGGCTACATCTCTCGTAAGCAGACATGAAATGATGACATTGGTACTGAGATCCACTGGAGTCTTCCAGGGATTTCAGTGCTGCTGTAAATCATGTTGTGTCTGGCTATGGGGGACATAAGCAGAAACTTCCGCTAGTCTGTCTACTTACTGAGGACCACAGAATGTGCGTGTGGAACAGCATAGGAGGTTTATCAGTAGGTAGGTGGGAGTGAGAGGGTTAAGTGGCTCAGCGTAGGTGGTTACCTATGCTACACTGAGGGGATGCTTATCTGATGCCTTAGAATGATACATAATAAGAATCAAATGATATTGCAAGTGAAATAACAACAAGAAATGTATGTTTTTATTTGTTTTGAAACTTTAATAAAATGATTTAAAAAAAAGAATGATACATAATACTTTTTGTCATCCAGTTGTTCTGAGGGTGTGCTTTACTGCAAAATTACATAAGGAGGTTACTACATCACTCAGTTCTCAAGATAGCTTGTTTCCCCTCTGTGAGAATGGCTTTTTTCAATCTATGGCCCTTTCCGCAGCACCTTCCCATCCCACCATGGGGACAGGAGAAAGACTGGGTCACAACTATACTTCTGCATGATGTTGTCACGGTCCATTTTCCATGTCAATGACCCGTGATTGCACCACCATCCTGCACTCACCTGTCCTGCAGAAGGGCAGGAAGCATGATGGTGGTGCTTCCTGACCCAGTGCAGCCTAGGAAAGTACCTGGCTGCACTGTGGAAGGAAGTGGTGTGTCCATCACACTCCCTTTTGCAGGGAGCTGGTCTTGTACAGAGGGGAGCACTGCTGTTGTGCTCCGTTCCTGGCAGACCCTCTTCTGGAATTAGCACCAGATGCCGCCATAAGAACATAAACTGCAGAAATGGCCCATCAGTGGTCAGATTCTGTACAAATGAAACAGATGAACAGCATTCAAACTGCTACATTCAAAATGGTTAAATATTTCTATTTTTTTCTGTCAGTGTGGCAATTAAAAGTTAAAAACTGAGATTCTCTGTCTCAAAAAGTAAGATGTAACTAGGTGGGTTCAGCCCTTCCTTTAAAATAACCTTGTGGATTAGGGCCACTCGGAATCCCATTCCTGAACCTAATGGATTTCTATAACCCTCCTTTGCAATATCTGTTGCCTGTTTGCTTTGTATTGATTATTAACGTTTATGAGACCCAGGTCTTAACATGGTATATAATGCTGCTTCATTTGTTCATCTTAATCATGCATGAACTGCCATGCCTCTATAATCATTAATAACTCTTTTCTCTAATGTTATATAGACAGTTGTGTATTTGTTGCCTGGCCAAAAAAAAAAAAAAAGTATGTATCTCTTTTCTTTTGCTCACAGGGCAAAGTTGGAAGTGTGTACAACCAATATGGCTGCAGAGATGTAAGTATTTTTATATCTCTTTCTTCCGTGATGTACACTGCTCAACAATGCAAAGAAACATAAAAAAAACTGTTGCTCTACCTAATACACCATTGCCTATCTCAGTACTACTCAAAGTGATGGTACATGGACCAATTTTAATCCACAAACCTTTGAATGCTAGTATCCAATGAGTTTTCAGGAAAGAATTGTAGCTAATGGGAACAAATAAAGTATTGGTCCCTGTCATACTGGGGGGAAATTGCTGTTCCCCACCGTCAGATAGCTTGAAATGCACCGGTCTGTATGGAATGGCAGCAGGTCTCTAGATAGGTAATGCTACCTTGAAGCACTACATGTTCGTCCTTCCCAGATTAGGACATTTAAAGCATGTGGTCTTCCATTTCCATTATAAAAGGTAATCTAGTAAAGACAACTTTCAAACTTAACATAAAACAAAGCAATATCATTCTCTCTTGGAAACAGGTAGAGAAAGATACAACTTTTTATGCAGACTATCTATTGTGGATTAATATCTGTTGGAAATTTTGGATTAGTTACCTACTTAGTTCTACATATTTATGTATAGAAAAGTTATTTGCTTATATGTTTTGATCCTGAAGACCTACTTTTAATTGTGATGGCATCATACAAACCTTTTAGGAGCGCCTTTAAGACTGTTTTTTAAAATTATTTTTGCATGAGCTTTTGTGAATATAAACCCCGTTGTTCAGAAGTAGTACAGAGTAAGCTCATGCAAAAAAGAAAGCTCATGCAAAAATAAAGCCTTAAAGATATTGTTACTTTCCTTTATCCCCTTTTTCCTCCCCCTCCTTTCTTCTTGTTTATGCTGCAAGAGATTAACATGGCTAATTTCTTTGAAAAATATAAGCATTGTGTTACCTTATTCCCAGGAGGCAGGACAGGGCCTTCAGCTTTTCCCCCTTTATCAAACATACATCCTACAATCTGCTCTGGATCATTAACTATTAGGAAAGGAATGTGTAGGAGTGTACCATCTTTCTATTCATCCTATCAGCTGAAAAGTCACTAGGAGTTTTTTTTTTAATAACCCTAGCAGTATGGCCTACTGTTTGAAGGGTTTTAGCGAGTGTTATCTTTATTTAGACATTGCCTCAAAGCTAAAAGGTTGTTCTAATAACTTTATTTCTGGATCCTCTTTTTCTACTAGGCACAGGCTTTGCAACACCATTTTATTTCTCAATATGTAATGCTTGAGTTTTGGTTTATTTACAGACTGGAGCTGACATTAGTGGTCAGTCTACTTACGGCCAGGTAAGAAGGATCTTTACCTTAGCATTTATTTAATGAATATTTACCATAGTTTAACTCATATTGTGAAAGAAATTCACAAGAATCACCTGCAATCAAGGATTTTATTCAACAGAAGTTTGAAATCCTTGCCATTTTAATTTCACAGATAGTTCTGGACTCCCAACAATTCCCATATACATTTAAAAGTTCTCACCTTGCTATTGGAGGCAACTTGGTAGAATGGTTTGAATCCTAGGTTAGGACCCCAGAAGTCCAGGGTTCGAATCCCTGCTTGGCCATGGAACCCATCGGATGACCTTGAGCAAGTCACACTCTCTCAACCTAAGAGAAAGGAAAAAGCAATAGCAAACCTCCTCCGAAGAAATCAAACAACAGGGTCACCTTAGTGTCACCATAAATAGGAAGTGACTTGAAGGGTCATCCAAGGTCAACATTTTGCTATTAACATATTGCTATTTGCCTGGTGGCGCAGTGGTTAAATGCCAGTACTGCAACCACAAGGTTGTGAGTTCGATCTTGCCGGGCTCCAAGGTTGACTCAGCCTTCCATCCTTTCGCAGGTCAGTAAAATGAGTACCCAGCTTGTTGGGGGCAATTAGCTAAAATACATTGTAAACCGCTTAAATAATACTAGTTGATAGGCGGTATAGAAATAAATGCTATTGCTATTGCTATTGACAGAAAGGAGATTTTCATCTTGATTCCCACCCCCTCATCTACCCCAGTGACTCCAGAACCTTGAATAGACAGAGCAGACAGCGCAATTTACGCTTACAGTTTACCTGAGAATGTTGATAGTAAGGATAATACAATTAATGAACTGCATTTTATTTTAGACAGTTATAACCAATATATATGGTTGTTCTCTTTCTTACAGTCTGTTTCCACCAATGCAGGCAGCAAAGTAAAGGTATGTTTCGCCTGCTTCATTACATTTTAAATATTGGTAAACTGTGATTCATGTTTCAGTAAGCACATGTATGATGATATATCTTTTGCTATGTGGACATTGGTACTATGGGTACCTATTCATTTCCATCCTTAATACCCTTTCAAGTCTTATCACATGGCCATCCACTGCATACCCATATCATTTTTAACTTTCTCATGTTGTACACTTCAGTTCTCCTTTTCCCTCAAAGGTGATATGTCGACTGCATGTTTCTTCTTCAGAAAGGCCTCTTTTTCTCAATGGTAGCCCAAGACATACTGCTGGCTGAGGTGGAACAAGAAATGGCACTTCCCACAATCAACAGGTGCCTGGTATTTAAAGCCAATTGTATTATTTTGCCATGAAAGGCAGCAAATCTCACAAACATTTTCTCCATCCATGGCAGTAAAAATACTTCACTAACAAATAGCGCTTTGCTGCTTTTTCATACCAAAATGTTACTGTCAGTGATACAGCTGGCTTTGCTTCCCCCCACATCACAGTTACAAAGTTAAGCTGGCAGCCATGTTACTTTCTGTAACGGACTGAGGAAGTCCTTGAAAGTCTTTTGAAAGTCGGAAAACGTACATAACTTCTTCACTGTGATTACTCTTTAATTACTATCTGGCATCTGAAATAATTACTGTCAATGAACCCAGCTTATTGGATAATTAGAAAACGTTGGAGACAGCAGCTTTTTTATTTGTTGATTTTTTTGCCAATAGTCACTGAGATTAGATATTGGCAGCAGAAGCTACAACACAGAACAAAAACAATTTTGAATGTTTCTGTGCTCCCTCTTTCAATTCTTGCTATTTTTTCCCCAATTGAAAATTATTCTTGAAAAATAGTAAAAATCAGAGTATAGGAAAAATGATTCCCTGAATAGTTCCATCAATTGCAAATGAGTATGGAAAGAGATCCTACAATGTCATTTTTCTTCCTCCTTCCACGTATTTTGAAGATATTTCTTGCCTTTGTCCAGAAAATAGGGAAAAGCAAACACATATTTACTGATATTTACATATATTGACTTTATTATTGTTTTCGTATTACAGGTTTACACCTACCCACAGAGCAACCCCTACCCCCCAGAGGTAAACACTTTTTCTTTGCCTTATTTTAACTCTAAGAGAGCAGAGATTGTATTATGCATTATTATCCAGCTAAACATAATGGAGGAAGGGCTGTTTATTGAAGCTCTATTCTGCTGCAGTCATGTATAGCAATGATAATAGTGGCCTGTTTCTCTCTCTCTTCTTAAATCTTTGTCCATTGATGTGGCTTTATCATCTGCTGCTATTCTGATATGTTTTTCATTGTTAAATAAATGGTTTTGTTGTTAGCTGCTTTGGGATGAAAGGAGGAAAGGCAGCATATACAGACTTTCAGATAGATAGATAGATAGATAGATAAATTTTTAGAGCTGACATAAGAATAATGTGGACTTTGAGATAGGGACTGCAGCTTCCAGTATTCCTCACCATTAGTGATACTGACTACAGCTGTATGGAATTGTAGTCCAACAACATCTAGGTAGCTGTATGATTTCCACCTCTTGTTTTCAAGCAAAAGTGGTGTGAGGGTAATGACTGAACAGTAGGCATTGCCTCTCTTGGCATCATGCCACTTTCCATGCTTTTCCCCCACCCAAGCTCTCTTTTGGTGTCAGATGGAAAAGAGAATTTAAGGACAGCTAGCAGTAAGCTGGGGAGAAATTAGCATAGATTTTGTTCTGCAAAAGTTAAATCCCATCCAGTGCTTTATACAAATTGAAATAGAGACCCAAGTATGGAGAAATTAGTCAGGTACACCATCATATATAATTTGGTCCTTAGCTGCCTAAAAATGCCATTGATTTCAATTAGACACAAGCCCAACTATGTTTCATTGGATAGGTACTGTTAATATTTGGACCAAAATGCTGCCAAAGATGGCTACATATAATATCTGCAATATCTGCAATGTGTCAACTGTGAAGGGTGTGTGTGACAGAGGGAGGGAGGGAGGAAGACCCATTGCCTTTTACTTTGAAATCTACAGACTCAATGATCCTATCCTTTTCCAAATGATTGTTTCTATGCATCTTCATTTAGAAAGACTTTTAAAACAGGATATATGTGGATATTTACTAATTTGTACATGGAATGCTGTGCTCGTATCGCAGTGCTTGATATCTCCCCTGTTAGTTTATGGAAAATCCTGCACCCATTGCCTTAAAACAAGGTACAAGGATAGCATTCAGCTTGTTTTTGAGCTGAATTGTGCTTCCAGTTGCAGGGTAGCTTGCTACTGTTGCGACTAGCATTCAAGAATGCAGTAACTAATCTGAAGGTTTTGCAATGGCAAGCTGCAGGTGGGTGAGCTAAACGGGAAGATGTCCACTCCTGCCAGGTAATGGGATTATATTAGAAAACTTGGCTCGGAGACTTACCTAAGGTAAGTCCTATTGAATTCAGTGGAGTTACTTCTCCGTAGACAGGTATAAGATTGCACCAATGCATACAAAATCACACTGTTCTATTTTTCTGTGAGGAATAGTTTTTCAAGCTAGTAACACAACTGTGTTTCTTTTTCTTTTCCCAATAGCGTGAATCCACTTCATCGGTAAGCAGAATGCTTCTTTTAATAGCCTCAGCTTTCCTCATAAGTACACCTCTTGCTCCTACCCACTGTCTTACTACTAACCCGTTTGCACTTCCCATACCATATAACTGCATTGTCCTATGTCCACCACGAGAAAAGGCCTCTCAACACATTGAGACAGCTCACTGAAAAAAAAAATCATCAACTGCTGCAAGATTTTTTCCCCTTTAGCTGGATCAGAAAGACCAGAGCTTCTTTGCTTTGTGTCTTTTGTGAAAAAAGTGTGGTTTGGGTTTTGTTTTGTTTTTTGCAATGTCTTCTGTCCCATTTTTTCAACAATTTTTTTTTGCACAGAATTGATATGTTTTGTACAAAAAAATTTGCAAAAAAAGTTTTGAAGGCAAAAAAATAATAATATTGAAATAAAACAAGCATCTCCACCCAGAACAGAGAAAACTTTTTGAAATGTTTCATTCTCACTTGGGAGAATGAAGTAACCAAAGCTTTACGTCCTTACCCAGGATGGTACAAATTATAGCCTAGCATCACCTAGAGGGCCACAGATTCCCAGTTTCTGATATAGAACAATGGTTACAAACCTTCTTGCCTCAAGGAACTAGTACTACTTAGGCCTCAGGTCCAGCCTGCTTGTGGTGAATGACAGGATGATAATCCTCACTCCATTTACTGAAGCCAGTCAAATTCACAGTTCAGTTTTAGTTCAATACTGGGGATGGGACAACATCTTCCACTGTACCTCAGAGTAGCATGCTGTCTTAGGAGGCACTGGGTAGGCCATATGAAACAAACATCTCTAACTCCTTGGCATCACCTCCTGCTCCCCAACATCTGCAGGTTGTGATAGCTGCCTCAATTGTGGTAGGGGTACATTGCTGTTTGCATGAACCAGAAGTGTATTGCACAGCAGCAGATCTCAGCATCTTGATCTTCAGATGTTTTGGATTTCAACTCCCAGAAGCCCTAGCCAGATCATCCAGAGTTTATGGATGTTGAAGTCCAAGGCATCTGGAGTACCACCAGGTAAGAACACTGAATATCTCCCCCTCCCTGATGGTTACACATTTGAAGGAATGGTTGAAAGTGGAATAATAGCACTATAACAGTCTAGTGTGGAAATGGCTTTGGCTGCCATTGCTGATATTCTTGTGGAAGAACCATTGACAAGTGTTAAGGTTCTATGCAACACTGTTCTCAAACTGTGACTTTGGTGATCAAGCTCAAGATACAGACTTAGACAATTTGCTCATATGAATTACTCCCATTTCTTATAACTGGATCATATTCAAACTAAATAGCTTCATATTTTCTTTCAGAAAATTGCAAATTCCAAATATAGTGGAATCATCTATTCCAAGGTGAGAAGTCGTTTTTCATCTGTTACCAATACAAGAGTGCTTGTGTAATCACCAATTGTGCACTGTGAATGGCAACACAAATAATATCTTATGCATTTGAACTTTAACATGATTGTTCTAATTTGTGCACTTCCCCCATTTAATTACCTATTCCTATTTCTTATAATTCTGTCCCATCCATGTGTAGATATACCCACTGGTTAAGATATCCACAAATGTTTATGCCATAACAAATGTCTTTGTTAGTCTTTGTCATACCAAAAGACTGTTATATTTATTAATTTAAACCACAGACATCACTTCCTATAATAACATGTGTACCCATGCTCTATGGAATATCACATATTCCCTCTTTTGATATTCCATATCACATGGCTACACAATATTGTCTCCCTTTGACAGTAAGCATAAACAGCGCAAATTTTATACTATAAAAATATTGAGAAGACCTTTCTTGGGTAATCTGATAGAGCCATGTTTGTGTGATTTGGGCTGGGGTCCTTTATGTTTCAATGTTTGACTGTCATTTAGTGGGGGGAATCAAATAACACCCCTCTTCTTGTCATTATTTCTGTATAGGGTTCAAAACCTCAGAGTGCTTCATCAGAAACCATTCGCATTACTGTTCAGGTAACTATCACTCAGTTACATAGCAAACCTAAAATGTGAAAAAAATTTTTTTCAGGGATGTGCATAATATGCCAGACTAAATGTTAAACCCTTGTTCTAATCTTATTAGAATTTCATAGAGTAAAATCCTTGCAGATATCTTGAATCTGGAGATCTATGTTTCAACTCTGAAGTATGAAAGTATTCTACTTTCTGAAAATCTAGATTTGTTCAAAATGGAGTCTTTCCTGGAGAAAGATTTTTCTGCCTCCTATACACTACTTTAAAGAAACCAGACTGCATAGTGTACTAAGATGTCAATGTCCTTGTTCAAACATCTACTGATAGATTGATATGTGTAAATGTATCCCAATGGGATACAGCCTACATGTGACAGAATTTTCCTTTTTTACCTTATTTCATTCTAACTCCATCCCTACAGCTATTTAATTGTGCATTTATATCTATGCATTGATTATTGCACTTCCTTTATGGGGACAGATTGTAATCCATGAAGGGTCACGTTAAATAAATCACTTGGTATCAAAGGTGCCACAAGGTTATTTTTAACTCTCCTGACTTTCCTTTTTAAAAAATACTAGCCAGTATGTGGAAGGGGAGGAATACAGAGGGTGTTTATTTTGGAAGAATGTAACACTGAATTTTACAGTGGATAAAATAAATAATTGGTCACTTGATTTATGTATTTTCTTCACAGAGTGGACAAGGCAGCCCAGTTTGTGATAAGGTGAGTGAAACTTTTTGATAGTAAACTGTACTTTGTTAGTACATCATAGTTTATCGTTCACTACGTGAACTGTCCTGGGAAAGCATTTGATAACATTTGGTCAGTGAAGGTCTCCCTGTGAGTGCTGAATGCTGAGAAATTATTTCAGGACAGGTAAAAAGAAGTGCTTCTTCACATATAGTACAGGCTTAAACTACCAAAGGATGTAGTGACAGGTAGCTTCCAATTTTAGCTATAAAAAAAGATCAGACAAATTAATGGAGGATGAACCTACAAAACTAGTACTCAGGGTGGCTGTATGCTGTCATAAGGATCAAAAGCAACATGTCTCTGAAATCCATATGAGCCTGTGGCAGAAAAAGGAGAAATGACTCAGGGTGCTCTTGTAATGTAAAAAAAGGAAACTTACATTCTTTCTTTCATGAAATCCATCTTGGGATAGGAAAGGAGACAAGCAAAAGATTGCCTAAACTTTTTTAGAAGATCCCCTAAAGCTGGTTCTTACATGTGGATGTTTGCTTGTGTTCATTATGAGTTTGGAGCCTCATGGATGTTCCCTTCTCAGACAAAGGGAGACAAAGGACTAACTTTTGAGAGAAGAGGGAAATGACTTCTGGTTTGAAGGAAGCAAAAAAGGCTTGAGTACATAGATCAAAGAAAGAAACAGAGAGGTGAAACAAAAGGACAGGTGTGTTCTCTAGTGCTTCCTCTGTCAGTAATCATTTTACAAGTGTCGACGCCTCTCTACTTCCAACATCTTTTTATGTTTTATGATACTGTAAACCAGTGGTTCTCAGCCTGTGGGTCCCCAGATGTTTGTGGACTTCAACTCCCAGAAGCCCTGAGCATTGACCATAGTGGCTGGGGCTTCTGGGAGCTGAAGTCCACGAACATCTGGGGACCCACAGGTTGAGAACCAATGCTGTAAACAGAAGATCACAGCCTGTTTATTTATTGCACAAGAATACATTCTAGCCCTAGTCCCAAACCATACTATTGTGTTTGTCACAGTGTAATTTGGAGTTTGCATTTTGTACATCATATTTAGCAATCTGAAGTGGAATGAAGAATAGTCTGCAGGAAAGCATGCACTGAATGCCAGCCCCACAATTCATGACCAAAGTGGAGTAACTGGCCCACTGATATGGGAGCCACCACTCACCACTAGATATCCGTTATGAGATCTAAACTATGAACATTGAAATTATATCTCCATAAACCATTTTTAATATTCTGATATTATTCATAACTTGATTGTCTCTAATATATGTTTAAACCTCTTAGCACACCCCACATCCATCATGAAGCAACAGTTATTTCCAAACCCTTTTGCACAGCAAATAGGGCATTATTTTTAATGAAAAATTTAAAATGCACAATAGAAATACACAAGGAAAGTTCTCAGTTACATACTGTAATATTCCAGTATAATGAAACAGAACAATGAAAACACAAGAAAAGAAAAAATAGCCATGTTAATAATAGTTTCCATAAAAGCTGTTTAAATGTCCAAATATAAGTCTATTTGTATATATTTTTCTGTATGTCCTTCTCTCAAATGTTACAAGAGTTTTTAGATCTTCTATCCATTGAACGGAGGAAAGCTATCTTTCCAATACCAAAGTACCAATTTTTTAGCAGAGAAGAGGGCATGAAAAATCCAATTCCACTGGCCTTTTTTAGTTTCCGAGATGCAGGAAAATAATTCAAACAATAAGCACATCTCTTAAGTATTAAAGACCTTTCCTATACTGAGCTTATCCACCTAATTACTTCCACCCAAAATGAGGTCACTACAGGACAGTTACAAAACGTATGTGTTAAAGAGGCATTAGCCAACAGTTTTCTAATTTAGATAACCTTTAGATAACCCTTTCTTTAAAAGATGCTGTGGTGACCGATATACCTGAAATAGCAATTTCTGCTACATAAGACATAATTAAGGATCTATACCCATACTTGCTATAGATGTTAAAATAGTAACCACTGATTAACCAGAACTGGGCATCCCAATTCCCTATTCCATTCCCGGTATAAACCTTGCATGTCATATTTCTTTATTGATAACAGAAAAATTATAGATACACACTGTTGGTTTGGATACTTACTGAGCCTTAACCAATGTTTTAATATTAAAGAAACCTCAAAACCACTTTGGGCTGCAGGGCCAAATCTGGATTGTAGCAAATGTTTCAATTGTAAATATTGCCATTTTGACAATAGAATTAAGCTAAACTGTGCTTGTAGAGTTGAGAAGGGCAGAAACTCATCTTCTTCACCACACATTTGATTTAAGGTAACAATCCCATTATCTGCCCATGTCTTCCATAAAAATGTTCTTTCCAGTCTTCAAATCCAGATCCTCCCATAAGGTCAAATTAGCATGAATATATGGATCAAACTTTAGTTGATGAGACAATGACTGCCACACACTGTTCTAACATCTGAAATTGTTGGCAAAATATTGTCTTTTTTAAATAAAATGAGAGCCAACTGCTGTCTATTTAAATAAAGTCCCATTAATGAAGAGTCCAGAATTGACCATGGTGGATTACAGTAGAAGACCAAAAATAAATGCAAGATAATAAGTATGCTTGATGGTATGTGAGAAGATATGGAAGGCCAAATCCTCCTTTTGAATTGAAATTTGCATCTTTTTCACTGAAATTCATGGAGTAGATAACCCCCCCTCAAAGTTTTCGAAAAAGTGTATTTAATTTTTGAAAATACTTGCAAATACTTGTATAAAAAGAGGAATTCTATGTATTACATAATTATAGGAATGATGTCTATTTTAATTGTATTTAACTTATTCCGTAGACTCAGCTTTAAACCTGCTCATTTCTCTAAATCTTTTTTCTGTCTTTTATTAACTTGCTTATATTAAGTTTAATTATTTGAGGTATATTACTAGGAATAATTATAACCAAATAACTATTAGAATTTGAGCAATATCAGAACTGGCATGCATTATATACACTAGACACTATCTCGTCTCCTACTGGTAGTATTTGACTTATTCCAGTTAATTGAGTACCTGGATATTTTATCAAAATTGTTAATCAGTTGCATTAAGGCAGAGATCAACTGTTGGGCCTTAGCAATACACAATAAAAATTTGACTGCAAGCGGACCATTTTCAAATTCCAAACGAATATGTCCAAACCCACTGATCATGGGATTTTGTCCAGCAGTGCATGCTAAAAGTTCTAAACAAAGAGTGAATGTTAGTGGAAATAGTGGACATCCCTGCCTTGTGCCCTGTTTCAGTTGGAAAAAAGGTGAAAAAAGGCCATTGGTTATAACCCACATTCTTGGTGCTGAGTATAAGATTTTTATCCATTTCAGAAATATTTTAGGAAACTCAGAATTAACCAGTACAGTGAAAATAGATGACCAGTAAATTTTATCAAAGGCCTTCTCAGCATCTGAAGAAATAAATGCTGCTTAATCAGTTCTATCTGAATTTAAAGTAACTAAGGCCATTTCCCACTACACTCTTATAGCGTGATTATTCCACTTTCCAACATCCTATGGAATCCTGGGGTTTGCAGTTTCAGGAGGGGACCGATAATCACGCTATAAGAGTATAGTGCGGAAATGGGTTAAGTCCAGAACCAATCTAGTGTTGTCAGCTCCCTTTCTATTTTTAATAAATTCTGCCTGATCAGGGTTAACTAAAGATGAAATAATTTTTTGTAACCTATTTGCTAAAATAGTTGCCAATATTTTAATGTCAACATTCATTAAGGATATTGGTTGATAGCACAGTGGGTATATAAATCTGCATGTGTCAGAACAAATTGTGGTCAGATAACCTGTTTTCAACAAAAAATAATTGCTCTTGGTTCTCTCTGACAGAGTTCATCCTCTTATAGTATCCAGGCTTGTAATCGGGTAAGCATGTCTTTGTTTTTTAATTTTTTAAAACCTAGTGTGCCTTTTAGTAACCATTGACACTACCTTCTAAGAAAATCTGTGCGTATCAATGATCTGTGAAACTTAGGCCATTTCTGCACTAGACTGTTATAGCGCTATGATTCCACTTTCAACATCCTATGGAATCCTGGGGTCTGCAGTTTCGGGAGGGGCCAAATGGCCCCTCCCAAAACTGCAGACCCCAGGATTCCATGGGATGTTGAAAGTGGAATCATAGCGCTATAACAGCCTTGTGCGGAAATGGCCTTAGAAGTGATTTCTAAAAAACCCTTACATATTTATGCATGGCTGTAACTCCTGAGAACTGACATTTTCATGGTGAAGAAAACATGATATATCTCTGAAAGAATGGTATATGAAAAAAGTCTGTGGAAGAAAATTAGTTAACAACTGTTCGTTGGCTTCCAGACCCTTGTGCTACAGGATGAGAAAATGGACATAATTTTGACAGGGTGGAGGGCAAAATATTAAATACTGAAAAGGATTTCATTATGAGTGATGCTAGATAGTGGGAGTAATCTTCTATGAAAGTTTTCAGTTTGAAGGTTTTCAAATTCCATCACAAGGAGTTTTTGAAAACAGTGAGTTGCAGAGAAAAAGACGAATTCCTTCTGAGTATACCTAAGTGTTCCTTGCCTAAAAAACTCTATGAAATTCATGGGGTCACCATAAGTTGATGTATCACTTGAATGTACATACGCACACATACATGTATTAGGTTTTCTGTTATGCATTATCACTTTTTGTTTTATTTGTTTTTTCATAGTGCTCAGATTTTTTTTTTAAAAAATATCCTCTAAAGAAAACCTTTTCATCCTCTCTTACCAGGAACAACTGTGCCTGTTGACACAGCTGTTTTTCCATGACAAAAGAAAGCCTTTACATTTGGAGTTCTCCTTTCTTATCTTATCAGGAACTACTGTGCCAAATTTTTCCATGACAGTATCTAATGTTCTTTGATTCCTGAAACAAAATGCTGTCAATCAAAAAACTGGATTCACAAAAGCATGGCTAATATATGTTTTGCTTTGCAGTTGGGCCAGTCTTCAAGCTCACAGAGTAGCAGTTCCTTTGGTGCACAGGTATACATAACTTTACCTTTCCATGTCAAATATCAAAGAATACATAGTTTTATCTTTCCATATAAAAAAAATCAAAGAATGCATTGTGCTTTACAACAGTAACTATAAAAATCACTCAGTCAATATATGTTATCAAGCACCTGTGTAAATGAAAGCACATTTGTCTGAGTTTTTATATCTCTGGCAGCCTCAGAATGCAAACTTATCTTCTTTTTTCATTTTTCTTGCATTTCTCAGAATCCTACTCATATTGTTAACCTGTCCTGATTCTACATAGGCAAAGATTGTGGATAGTTTTTTTCACATAGCATCTGTTTTTGCATGCATTTCTGTATAAATTATTGCATTGAGTGAAGTATTTTCTAAATATACATTTTTAGAAACCCCCAGTCTCCATTCCATTGCACTTCTCAAATCTCACCTGTATTGCCACTTCATCATTCATTCATATCAGTTTGAAAATCTTGATTTTTCTCTTCCTGCATCAGTATTGATATTGACTTTTCATATGCATTTATTCATGTATTTTTCCTAATCTACATGTTTTTGTACACATTTTCACTATTGACCGCAGTATGTGCATATTTTTCAGCTGTACTTCTTTCTATTTGTTCATATTTAAAATATGTATAAACCATGATTTTGTGTCCAAAACATACCACATGTGTGAATTTATGAGACGAAAGATATTTTATTCCACGGCAAGTCTTGGGAGATGTGAAAAGAGTAATTTCAATAAGAATCAAGAAACCATTGACATTATTTTCCAGCACTAATTTTTAGTAGTTTATATTTTTCAAGTACACACATGGTTTTGTACACCTTCCCATGTAACAATCACACCCATATACCTGTCTTTTAACCAAAGTGTACTCCATCCTGTTGCCCATCACAGGTGGAAAATAAATAGTTTCATAGCAAAATTTGAACCCAATGAATTTCTTTTCCATCCCAGGCCCTTTAAGGCAAGGAATTTAAGAGAACTGGAGCCAGAGTTGAGAAGACTCTTTTTTATGTTCTTATGTACTTCATATAGCTAAAGGATATGAACTGTCACATTCTAATTACTGTTGTGGCTATAAAATGCACCTCTGTGATACAGTTATAAGACTTTTAACAGCATGAAAAAATTTAAAAAGTGATGTAAGGCTTGTCCATGAAATGTTCTGCATTTTGGTCTTATATTCTAACTGTAATCACCTTCTAAATATTTTCCTAGAGTGGAAAATTTTCATCAAGCAGCAGCTCTGTATATGGCCAGGTAAGCATCCTCCTATTCCTTCTAATAAAATTAAACAAAATAACTTGGCACATCTTTCCTTTCTTAAATTCAGTATTGTCTCCATACTTTTAATATTCTTTCATGACCAATTGTTGTTCCCCCTTGAGAGAATTGTATGCCACTTCTTTAATTTCTGGATGCAGAAATAATGCAAATGGATGCATAAGCTCTGCACTTCCTAGTGTGGCGCTATACAACTTGTGACCCTCCAAAATGTTGCCAGACTCCACTTTCTACCAGGCCAGCACAGCCAGTGGTGAAGTACAATGCATAGTACATGCCAACAACATCTGGAGGACCACAAGTTGCCCATTCCTGTTTTAGTGGCACTGATATGATCAACCCTTCCAACAAGAATCTTTCATTCAAATATTACAGGTGTAGCATGGGGTCCAAGCACAGAGAAATCAAGCCAATAGCGTTTTTGCTGGGCCTCAGGGTTCTTTCAGTGCTCACTAGGCCTGAGTGAGAAGACAATGAGTGGGACTTTCATATACTGTGCATTCATACTCCTTTTTCCCCTAGCGTCTTCTAGTAGATAATGAATGGTAACATTGTACCAAGAAGTAACCTTTTGCTGTTTGCCACTCAAGCTTGCCCTGGTCTTGAAGGTGGTGTGGGGGCTTGACAAACAGTTGTACCTGTTGAATGGTATTTAATTAATAAATAAAAACCAAAATGCCACTTCCTGTAATATCAGAGACTGCATCTGATGAAGGCTTTCCTAACTTTGCGTTGTCTGGATGTGTTGGACTACAATTCCCATAATCTCCCAAACTATGCTATGGATTATGGGAGATGTAGTCCAACACAATTGAAGGTGAGAAAAGATGGTTCATTATCTACTTAAGTAAGCTGGAATAGCGTTAAGTTTCCTCTTTTGGTCTAATCCCCCTTATCACAGCTGCTGATAAAGGCTCTTTGTATAAACAGTTGCAAAGGCTTATCACAGATTCATTTCGTACAGCCTATGTTGTATGATTTAATTGCTTTGGTCTGAGATTATTTCTTCATGTTTTAATATTGGACTGTCATTTGTATGGTTTTAATTCTCACAAAGTCAGTTTGTGGATAATTTTATACAAACTAACACTCCCCCTCCCTCTCATTCTGTCTTTACAGGGTTCAAGAACTCAAAGTGGTTCATCAGAAACTGTCCGGATTACTGTTCAGGTAACTATCCTTCTGTTATGTTCAGTTTAGTAAGTCAGCTGAAACGTAAAAGCTTAATTCTTCTTTGGCTTCAGTGTCTTCAGATGGAAGCCTCACTAACACATGGGGAGAATAAGTAGAGGTGAGGGGCCTGGGTCTAAAGGAGGCCTGAGGTCCTTTCATGCCTCTATCTATCAACTGTGGAGAGAGAAGGAAAATTTTTGAGAGCAAAGTCACATAGAAATGTAAGCTACATAAGAACACCTACCTGAGCAAGTGTGAAAGCCACTGTGGTGTGAGAACCACTGTGGTATTGCTGTTAGGTTTTTGGGCAGGAACTTCAGGGATTCAGGTTCAAGTCACTACTGAGCCAGGAAATCCACTGAATCTCCTTGGCCTGTGACACTTAAGCCCAACTACCC
The DNA here is from genome assembly GCA_948472985.1 of Iguana delicatissima. NCBI lineage: Eukaryota > Metazoa > Chordata > Lepidosauria > Squamata > Iguanidae > Iguana > Iguana delicatissima. Next base: position 441,260 of record CAOKZL010000514.1, on the reverse strand, counting down.
TTAGTTCATGTGGCAGTAGTGAAGTTATAGTCAGGAAGAGGAGATATATGTACGCTGTCCTCAACAAATTGCAGAAAAAGCATAATATAAATGTAACCAATAAATAAATACAACATATAAAACAAGCCGTTTTCAATATATTCTGATGGACTCTTGTTTACATTTGAATATCTTAGGCCATTTCTGCACTACACTGTTATAGTGCTATTATTTCACTTTCAACATCTGGAATTCTGGGATTTGCAATTTAGGGAGGAGCATTTAGAATTTTCAGCCAGAGCTCTTTGGCCTCAGTAAACTACAAGGCCCAGAATTCCACAGGAGGTTGAAAGTGGAATAATAGCACTGTAACAGTGTAGTGTGGAAATGGCCTCAGTCTACTCTACACCCATCATCAAGTCACAGTTACTTCTTTAGCATTCTGTGGTGTAACCAAGAGAAGCACCTGGGACCAGTGAGAGAAGTCCCAATTTTGATTATGGATGGGGAATTTAAAGCACCCCTGGATTTAAGACTGCAGTTTATGTGTTCTCACCAAAATTTTAGGTTCTTCGGACTACAGCTCCCATAATCATCCAGTTAGGGGGGTGACCAGACCACACTTGTAAGGTGATCCTGGGAGCTGTAATCCAGAAAAAACATTTCCAATCTGTGGCTCCTGCACCTAGATTAAGATTTCGAGGAGATGATTCATCCCATCAAAACCAACTGACTAGAAGTTTGTCAGAAGAGAGCAGCTTGGTCACCATCCCTAATTAAGAGGAAATGTTTACTGGTAATGGCTGTTTTGTTGTTAATGAAAGTGAGGTCTGTTTCTCTTTTCAGCAGGGCCAGCCATCAGGTTCTCAGAGTAGCAGCACCTATGGCATACAGGTAAACTTGCTTTCACATTTGTATATCAATTGTTGATTACTTTCTGAAACAAAATTTCACTCAATAATTAACTAATAGAGATGGCTCTAGATTTTTTTGCTGCCTGATGCAAACTAGCAAATGGCATCTCCCCGCCCCCCCGCCATCAAAGTGCATTTTGACCAAAGCCAGTCAAGTTATTCTGATGCAGAAAATCAGTCACACACCTTTATTAGTAGGAATTAAAAGTGTAGTAACACATTGTATAGCCAGCAATTGACTGCCCTTTAGTGAAATCCAAAGTCTTTTGCCTGAAGCGGTTACCTCACTCTGCCTAATACTAAAACTAGCCCTTTTGATTAACAATTGCACATTGAAAGGGATGGGCAAACAAAAAAAGTTTGTCTTTTCCTAAAATGAACTAAGCTCCTAAAAATGAGTGAGCCATTTGAACACTGAATCCATTTGTGGCAGTTCAGTGCTCAACAGCATGCTTGAGAGGAATGAATCTAACATTTCTGCCATACACTTAGTTCTTGATTTTAACCTTCTTGCCAATTCTACCTGGTCAAGATGGGGGAGCTTACCATGGGGGATGGGGTGGGGATTTATAGGCAGAAGTTCCTTGGAAGATAGAAGAGGGGTGGGGAAATGACACCAGCGATGCTGAATAACATTACTAGAGTTGTCATTCAGTCCCAAGAGCCAGTGTGGTGTAGTGATATGAGCACTGGACTAAAACCGTGGAGACCAGGGTTTGATTCCCCACGCAGCCATGGAAACCCACTGAGTGACCTTAGGTGCATCACATATTCTCAGCCCCAGAAATCCCCATGATAGGTTTGCCTTAGGGTTGCCATAAATCAGAAATGACTTAAAGGGCGCAGAACAATAACAACAACATTCAGTCCCCATGATCTCAGTGGCAGTGGAATAGTGACACTGTTTACATTTTAAAAAAGTATCTTCAAAGAAGCTGCCACCTGTGACTTTACCTGGTTTATCATATAAGTACCTCTGCCTCAGGGTGGAACTAGGAAGGACTGGCATGGTGTGTGTGTACACAGAATTTGGGAGGGTGACTGTACAGGTAGACTGTACGGCTAGCTGAAGTTCTGCGTTTAAAAATGAGGCAAGGGTGATCACCTACACAAACACCCCTGCAGGGTCCTTTTGCTAGCTAATTTCTATTTTATTCTACAAGGCCAGTCTTCAGGCTCACAGAGTAGCAGCTCTTATGGCAAACAGGTAAGATAGGCCTGTGCCAAGAGCAGAGAAGTTTTTCCCAACCTGGTGCCCTACAGAGAGGTCAGACTACTGGAAGTGACTGTTAAAGCCAGTTTAATGTTGTAGTGTGGCTGTGCCTCCTGAAACAACGCTATTGTTTTAATTGTGTAATTAATTGTGTTAAGAAGATTAATGGGGTCCAAGAACACAAAATTGGAGGAAGGGAGGAGAAGGGATGTACTTTCTTTTGTCACTCCAACCTAGGCAAAGATGTGGTACCCTAGATGTTGCATTTATTCAATTACCTTAACCAGATGTTCATTAGGAAACAATATCTTCTTCTTCTTCTTCCTCTTCTTCTTCCTCCTCCTCCTCCTCACAAGAGATAATCCTTTTTTTGTTGTTGTTGTATTCTGAGTTGTGTTCTGTATTAATGATTCCAAGGGCGATTTAAAAAAAAAATCATTGGTGAATGACTGCATTAATAATTTTCAGGTAAATTGTTTGAATTCTTAGGTTGTTAAATAATTAACTAGAAAGAAAACCACAATTTTCATTTCTTGTTTGTTTAGCAGGGTGGATCCTATTCAAGCGGAGGCCGCTCTTGTGGTCAAGTATGTTCTCTTTATATAACAGTTTATTTCAATATTATCTCTGTGCTTGTGGTCTGGTAACAGAATGATTTGATAACAAGAGAACCTCTAAACAAAATTTTTGAAAATAAATCTGTGATTTTTTTTTGCTAGAGTAAAAGAACGGATAGGTATCACAAATATATCCATTATTAGTACTTGTCAAACCTTTAGTTTTTAAAATTTTATGTTGGAACAAATATATCACGCTTGGGTATAAGAACCACTAAGACAGTAAATATAATTCAGGAGTGGATAGAAGGTTGATCTAAATCTATTGGGAGATCTTGGAATGATTTACAGGAAATCAGCAGGGATTTATTTTAGCTATAGTACCTTAAATCATACTGCTGAAATGAAAAAAGCTTGGGGTAGCCAGGAGCTGATGTCTGTGTAGAAGGACTGAGACTGCCACATACAGTGCTGGCACTAACATTTTCTCAAAAATAAGTAAAATAAAATAAAATTTAAAAAATCCTAAGTTCAGAATTTCTACATTCTGAGTATTTTTAACTCATTTCAAGATTATGAGATTCTAGTAAAAAAAACAAAGGTGGTGCTGCAATCCTGAAGTCTGTCTATCTATGTAGTTAACTCTGTTTCTGTTTGTGTGTACTGAGTATCTCATCTAGGTATCTTATCCTCCATAGGACAACAGAGAAATCTTACCTCTGTTGTTCTCCTGACAAAGATTCAGTGCACCCCTGTTGAACTTCTCTAATCCATCTGGTAGTCTAGTGGACATGAACTCCTTTGTTCATTTCTCCCCACAGGAGAGGTTCAGAAGGCATATAACATCCTCTCTTCACATGCATACAAGTATACTGGGTTTTCAACATACTGCAGCAAAGCCAGTCCAGCCACTAGACAGAGGGAGGCAACTGGGTAGGCATCAGAGGCTGGTGGGCACCATCAGCAGCCTCCCAGGGCTGCTCCTCCTCAGCTCTTTGGATGTCTACCTGTGTTGGAAGGCAAAGCAATGTATTCCAAAGCTAATTATGTTCCAGATGTTCCAGATTAGCATTACAGCTGTAAACAGTGTCACTTTAGCAATGTCTGTGTGGATATCAATGTCATAGCAACTGGTTTTAAGGCCTGATCTCAGATGGGCCCAGAATCAGTTATCTAGGAATTTAAAGAATAAACGCTGGACTGAGAGGATAAACACCAGTGCAATCCCACAACAATAACAAGAATATAACTCTTTCTTTTACACAGGGGACAACATATGACAGCAATCCCTGCAATCAGGTAAGCCTCCTATTTCGGTTCACTTAAATATTTATTGAAAACAAATGTCTAGTTTTTAGGTGGAATTCAATGCAACAGTTACCAAAACACAAATTACATCAAACAGGGGCAAGCTACCAGATTACAGGTGGCAGGAAGCCCAGAATCCTTTTCTCAGACCACACTTTCTGGGGACAATACTGCCTCCCTCAGTTGTAAAGTCTTAGTAGGTCTTCTGACAGAAGCTGCAGAACCTGGCTGAGGGGGGTGGCATGGGTGGCTTGGCTTCCAGGGAGAAATTGCAGGTGGAAGAAAAAATCAGTATCCTCCTCTCTTCTTCATACAGAATGCCCTTTCTTTGCTCAGAATCATAGCTCCTTGCCCCCATGTGCAAAATGGTAGCATTTGATTTGATAAAACAGAGTTTTGTTCTTGAACTGTCCTGAGGTGGATAACATACAACCCCTCTCTCTTTCTATTTCTGCAGCCCATTGCTGCAGCCATTGATCTGTTGCTACAGCTGCCAATAGAACCAAATTGGCAACAGTGACCATGCAAGCAAACACAGTTTTTGCATGCTTCCCTTCCAGAAGGAGACACTCTGTCCTGCAGGTTCATGGGACTATGGCATTCTCCTATCCCAAGACTAGACAAAATACAGCCTGTGGGCCTCATGCAGCCCCTGAGACCCTTAAGTGTGGCCTTTGGCACCCCCCAGAAGACTTCTCCTGCCCCACCATTTTTGTAAAGAAATCTGAGGGCCAATTGTAGGCATTTTGTTTTCTCCCCAATGAGGCCAAAACTGCTTAGAAATGTAACATCTCCTAACCCTGCAAAGTCCCCCAAACACACACATACACAAACATACAGAGGAAGAAAATCAGCCCAAAATCCACAAAAATGGCAGCTGGAAGTGACATCATGGCACTTTGGCCATACTGAAGCTCACTAGTGCAGTCTGCTGGTCAGGTGCTGGGAGGTAAAATGCTTCCAGCCCTCTGCGCAGTTGCCCACCCGTGTCCTACACCAGAGACCTGCTGAGGCAGCTGCTGGATTTTGAGCATTACAGCCAAAGCAGCATTGTTGCCAGAGCAACCTTTGTAGGCATCCAGTCTTTGGCCCTTTCCACACGGGGGAAAAACACGGGGTAACACGGGGTAGGACGGCCTCACCCGGAGGTCGTCCACACCGTGGAGTGCGCTAGGGCGGTTAGAAATGTGGAGTTTCCACACCTCAAACCGTCCTCGCGTGGCCATGGGGGGGCCTTGCGTGTTTTATAAAGACCACATTTCATGTGGTCTTTATGAAACATGTGCGCGCTAGCCCATTGCAGCGCCCCATGTGGAATTGCAGGGGTGTGCAAGCGCATACCTGCAGAGCTGCCAGGGGCGGGCTTCTGGCTGGCGCGCTTCTCCAACTGGTGGAGAGCCGCCGGAAGCTGCCAGCCACCATTTTGGGCACTGCCGGACGCCGCCGGACGCCGCTGCCGTGTAGAGTGGTGAACACGCGCTGCTCTCCGCAGCAACAGAGCTACCCACATCAAGGTAAGCTCCGTTTCTGCATGCGCCGCCCCGTTTCCCCACGTTTCATGCCCCTCTCTAACCACAATACACTGCCACCTCTAAATCAGATCATTCATATAACAGCAGAGTCAACAAGGGGAAATCATTTTTTATATTTGTTTTTAATAATGTAATATGTAATATTTATTTTTTTAAAATGGGACAAACACATTTTGGTGCAGGGAATACCCACATCATCTTTAATAAAAGGCCATACAATCTGGCAAATAGTTGGGACAGTGCAGCATTGACACTGGAGAATTCTGTTCTGAGGTGGGACTAGAGAGGTTCCAGACCTCCCCAGGAGATTCATATTATACCAAGACCAGCACAAGCCTTTGCTGGAAAAGAAGATTTTATTGATAGTTAACGGATGCAGCAAGCCAGATTCCCCTCAAAGCAAGAGATCAGCTGGAGTTTCCCTAGCGGAATCCATTTAGATGTACCTCATGACTCAGTTCCCTAGACTGAATGTACCTTATTTTCCTCCTAAGGTGCCTCTTCTAAATCTGCCTTTGGCAATTTCCACCCTACACTGTTATAGTGCTATTATTTCATTTCTGCCCTACACTGTTATAGTGCTATTATTCCACTTTCAACATCCTATGGGATTCTGGGCCTTGTAGTGTTGCAGAAGCCCAGAGAACACAGAGACCACAGAGCAAGAAAAAGAGTAATTTATTATGTGCGGGCTTTTGGCTGGATGTCTCCAAAAGACCAAAAGCCCTGAATTCAAGTTTCACAGCTCTTTTATAGACAAAGTTCACAGCATACACAAAGATCACAGGCAATGATCACAGGCATATGTCGGTCCGCCCCGCCGGGGTCACAAATACCACATGCTGTTACTAGCTAATTACCCCCACACTCAGACCCCGGAAAGTGCTTATCTACAATCTGCAATTACCGCAGCCAGTCAGTAAGCAAACAACACCCTGGCTACGTGATCAACATCCTAGCTACGTGATACATTGGCTCTTGTGACCTTTTTACCCTTCTTAAATCTTTCTCCGTTCCTCTGACCTAAGCCCCCAGCTTCTACTTTATTTCTAATTTATTATTTCTAATTCATACCTATATCAGTAGTTTACTGATGCCAAAGAGCTCTCTGGCTGAGAATTCTAAATGCCCCTCCCTAAACTGCAAGCCCCAGGATTCCATAGGATGTTGAAAGTGGAGTAATAGCATTTTAACAGTATAGTGTGGAAATGGCCTTAGATATCTGTGACTGTGACTGTGTTCTGCTAGAAGCTATTAAGAGGAGCTTTTGATAGGAGAGGGAATATTATTCTCCCTGTGTAGTGCAGAACCTCAGCAATCTATCAAGAGGTGTAGAAGGGTACCCCAGCGTAATATTCAAGGAGGACACTAGTACAACCAGGAATTTCAAGGATATTTACAAATATGATTGACTCAATTTGTGTACAGAAAGGCTTATTTTACTGAGAGTCTGTAGCAGTGGTTCTCAACCTGTGGGTCCCCAGGTGTTTGTGGACTTCAGCTCCCAGAAGCCCTAGCCACTATGGTCAATGCTCAGGGCTTCTGGGAGCTGAAGTCTAGAAACATCTGGGGACCCACAGGTTGAGAACCACTGGTCTATAGGATCTACTAACAATAGTGTGTGGACAACACAGCCTCTGTCTCCTTTGCTGACAGGTGGCATATTCACCATAAATTCCAGGCATTCTTTCATGCAGAAGATAACATCTACAATGTCTTTTTTGTAACAATGGGCAAGAATTTTCCATTCACAAAAGAGCAGACAGCAGCAGTTATATGCAATGATTGTTTATTTGCTTCTTCACAGGGCTCTTCTTCCTCTTCTTCACAAATCACTTACAGCAACCAGGTAGGTTCTATTTACCTGAGTTATTGGTTTTGCCATTACATGATGATATAGTCTTATCCCTTATCTCAGAAGAACTGATTTTGTTCATGTATTATCTGAGTATTTTTTAAGGCATATAAAGGGGAAATGACAGAAATTCAAAATATGGCTGCACATTTGAGTCAGTGTGGACTTGACATTGTCGTATATTAAATCCAGATCTTCTGTGGACTTATTGGCTATCCTTCAGCAAAAAAAGCACAACTGAATTCTGTGTGGTGACTTATTTTTTTGTTCTTTCACAGGGACAAGCATCTTCCTACAGTAACCAGGTTGGGACCTTTTCCTAGGCCTTTTCTTTCTATTTAGATAATGTAAGAACCTCACAACTGGGAGACATGGTCAGAAAATGTTCATAAAATTGTGATACTAAAACAAACAAGCAAACATCCTTCTGGGTAGCTCTCTGGCATACTGAGCTGTTGTACATCTCCCACATCTCTTAATGGGGCAAGCACAGGGAAACTTCTCAGAAATTGTCCTGAATTTCTATTTTCAAATTTCAAATGTATTTTTATCTACTATGAAAAATGACAAAACATTTCCAACATTCTGACTGTCTCCACAAAGTTTCTAAGCATTGTTTCTGAAATTCTGTGAGTTCTAAAAATTACTTTTTAAAAAAATCCTTACACTGCTTGTTCTCCTTAGGGTAGTTCACAGTATCAAGGCAACAGCAATGCTTGTAATCCGGTAGGTTCCATTTCTCTTTATTTATCATTTTCTGCCTGGTAATATGATTTTTATATGCATTAGTAACCAAGTTTTTTAAAAGGTGCAGTTCAAAAGTGTGAGATTGGAGAGGGACAAGGATTTGGGCTTTCACATTGTAAATGGGCCTTCCATCAATATATCCCCATTCTTTTCACATTTCTATGAACTTTAAACTTTTTCTTTCATTTTTAACTAGCTCTCATTTTCACATTTTTACCTAAGTATTTTTTTTAATTTGAATACGTATAAATTGTGGTTGCACTGAACTAAAGTTTATTGAAATAAGTCAGCTTCTAATTATGCAGTATGACACGGTGGGAATGACTCTGAAGCAAGGGCTGGGCTGTGTGGGTCAGAAGACGTCAGGAGTATGGCTATTACCATGTGCCCTGACACAATTTGTTTTCCACTCAAATTTGTGGGTGGAGCTTTCCCACATGGGAAAGGAAAGGAGCAGCAAAATGCCTCTCAGCTAGCATTTCTGACCAGGAAATGCTGGCTGGGAGCAAGAGAACAAATCCCCACCATGTCAGGTCAGTGATCAGAGATGATGGAGATTTTCATTCTTGGGTGGGAAGGGGTCTAACTAAGGGAGAGATGTGGAATATTAAATCCTCCATGTGGCAGATTTGATCTGTGTGCCATCTAGGTCTACCACACTTCATAAAGTTGTCTTGCTTCAATAAATGATAGCAAAATGACTTCATGTATCACCAGAGTATGACAACTGAAAATGGGAGGAAAATTTTCCCATCTTCTTTTTATGACCATGCCAGAAGCCTCCTAGATGTGCTCCTGGAATGGCAGAGTGTAGTTTAGTGTAATGTTCAAATACCACAAATCCATACAAAGATTCTTCACGTAATTCTCTAATGTTAATATTTGCAAAGAAATTTAGAAAGCAATTGCAGAAGTTCAACATATGCCCACACTGAACAAGAATGGACTTGACTTAGTGTATAGATTTTATTCAAATGCCACATCTGGATTTATAGAGTAGCCTTTATTGAGACTGGCCTACTGAGAAAACAGATGAAATATTTTTTAAGGCAATAATAATAGCTGTGATCAGTTTTTTTGGTTCTAATCTTCACAGGGATCTTCTTCACAAAGTTACAGCAGTAAGGTAGGATTTCTTTCTTTAACAATTTCTTCAGTTAGGAGATGCACAGCTCTTATGATCTTACAATAGATTTGATGTGGAGAAACTGTATCCCAACCAACCTTATTTATATTGTTAATATATTACATTAAGAGAGAAAAGTAAAAGCACAGCAATAAATTTGAGCCAATATGACTTGATAAGATATTGCATTTCACACCTTCTGTGGACTTCCTGCATAACCTTTGGCAAGATAAGAGAATGCAAATTGATTTTGGAAGCAGCAGAACTTCTTTGTGGTGACTGGTTTCTTGTTTCTTCACAGGGCCAAGTATCTTCGTACAGCAACCAGGTTTGGACTTTTTGTTATATTCTCCCCAGCTTCAAGTTAAATGGTATACAGTCCTTAGGACAATTTATTTGGAAGATATATTCAGAAAATGGCCATGGCTGCATTCAAACATATTAAAAACTAAGGTTTCTCATTATATGATTGAGCCTTAAGATAATGTAAGTCCAACTCCGGTTCCCTCCTCCAGTGAGAATGCAAGGGAGAAACCAGAATGGATGCTTTTACTTCAGTTTTTACATAGCTACACTTTCGTATTAGTTTCAAGCCTGTAGAAATTACAGTTAGTCGTTACTTGTAGTATAAACCAAGAAGTGCAGGAGTTGAACATGACACACTCTCTTTCAATCTCTCTCTCTGTATGCATTTATGCAACCTCCCAAGAGCAGTATTATATACGATTATAACCAGCCTTTTAGGCTCTGCATGGTTACAGTTCAATAAACAGTGACACTTTCCTCTAACTTTATAGTTCAGCTTCTAAAGCAGTTGTTCTCTGACATCAGCTAGCTATGAAAAAAGGGGGGATTAGTAAATAATTACTATTAGTATCCAGTAATAACTTTCCTTATTTTTAAGTTTTTGTATCTCATCTGTCACAAATAGTGGTAAAACTTGAAATCCTTGTTATCACTTCCATTTGCAAATGCAAAGAGATTTGGTCAGTTATCCTGATGGTTTAACAGATTATGTCACCACTCTTGCTTTGAAAAAGATCTGAACTATATTGTTTTGTCATTTCTTCTCTACTTCACACTAGTCTTTATTATAGTTTACTGAACTAAAACAACTTTAACCCATAGTTTGAAGCTTAACCACTACTTAGAGTTCCAATGAAATGGAAAAGTTTACTGAAGCGGTGGTTTATGGAAGAGAAAGCTTTCAATTTGTTCATGGCCACACTGGAGGAGGGGAGGCTAGAAGCACATAAGATCTCAAGACTTGTTCATGTATTGATAAATCATAGTTTATCACTATAGCTAGATACAGTCTAGATATGTTGGTCTGAACCTGTAAATCATCCTTCACATTCTTAATGTTTTTGAAATGTTACAATATGGACTTCTGTGGTCATATTACTGCAAAATTTACAGTGAAGCAGCCATCTCAGTGGCAAATACATATGGCAAAATCATTCCTAATTTTTTATTTTTCATCTCAGGGTGCATCCTCTTACAATGACAATAGGTGTTGAGTGGTAAGTATAAGTTTCTGTGCCACGGGTTATATAGTTACAGGAGGGTTTTTTTGGGGTTTTTTTGGCAGAAACCTTATCTACTTTGTACACTCACGTGTAAGTTGACCTCATGTATAAGTCGAGGGCAGGTTTTGGGACCAAAATTATATATTTTGCTATGACCCCGTAGATAAGCTGACGGTAAAACTTAAGGCACTTAACAAACAAATCTTTTCCTGTCCTTTAAAGAAACAAAGAGGGAAAATATTTAGGAAAAGCTAAAGAGAAGGAGAGGATCTGTTTATTTGAGGAGTTAGAGCAAGTGTAAATTGCATTGCTGATCTTAAAATGTCTACATCTATACAAATACAGATGTGGGGAAGAGCAAGGAAACCAATCTGCTTCTATTATGCACTCAGTGCAAAGCCAGAGGCCAGAAGCCCCACTTAGGCCATTTCCAGCCGGCCCCTCCTGGAACTGCAAACCCCAGGATTCCATAGGATGTTGAATGTGGAATCAAAGCACTATAACAGTCCAGTGCGGAAATGGTCTTAGTGTGGTAGGGTGTGGGAAGCAGTGCTCCCACCTCTTTACGCCTTCCTTGCCCAAACCAGAAAAAGAAAGACAGCTCTCCCACCTTTCCTCCTTGCCTATCTTTTTTTCTGGCAGTGTTGGTGAGCCTGAAGAAATGGCATGCCCATCATTTTGGGTGATTGAGGTAGAGCAGAGTGGCAGCAGCCATTTTAAATAAGGGCTTATTCTATAAGTCTCACCTTGAGGGGCTTGCATAGAGACTGTGAGGCCTCAGGAGACTTATACAGTAAGCCCTTATTTAAAATGGCAAGGTGAGGATTATACAGTAAACCCCTATTAAAAATGGCCACTCTGCTTCACCTCAGGCACCCAAAATGGTGGAGAGTACAGTGCTCATTCAACTGTCGTCGTTGTTACATTTCCAGCATTGATTGATCCATGGATAAGATGACCCACGTTTTGGGTGTGGATTTTGTCAAAAAAAATTCCACTCATACATGAGCATACATGGTAGTTTGCAGCTCTTGGCCAAATTAAATCCCATACGTCTATCTTCTTTCACTACTTTCCTGGGTTTGGAGTAAAACTTTACTGATATTACAAAGAAGTACTCTGCACTTTTCATACACAAGCATACCCACCTTTCGATGCCTAGCTTTTCAACAACCCGCTCAACTGTTCTTAATTACTACCCAGTACTGTATGTTCGATACATGGTCCACTCTTTTGACCACATGTCAAATTAATTGATTCCAATTACATATAATTTAAAAGAGTCAAAAGACTGGTCTTGTGGCTGCAATTACTACAGTACTGTACTTAGACGGAGTAAAAAGATGGCATTTGCACGACTCATTTGCGAGCAAGTGCCCCCCTTTTTTTTACTCAGTATTTTCTTTCATTCAGTCTGTGTATTGTACAGTACAAAGAGCCTTGAGGGCATCTCATTGTTCTCCTCTGATGCCGAAGAGAACAATTGGGAGGGATATTCGGCCACACTCGGAAACTCTCTGCTTTAAAGAGCTGCTAGCTCTGCTGAGGAGTATACACAAGAGGAGAGAAAATGAAGCAGGTTGAGAGCGAAAGTGGAGTGCAGAATAGGCACTGTATTAGAACACGTTTGCTCCCCGTGACTCTGGAAGGCGGGGGACGATTGAGGTGAAAGGACTGAACGTGGGAGGAAGAGGGGTGCCTCTTCCTCCCACATATAACTTAGCCAACTTGTGTGGCATTTGTAAATGTAGGCACCAACCTACACATATGGCCATCTGGGTTCACAGAGTCCTGAACAACACTGCCCTGCCTGCCTAGAAGGCTAGTGTTCTGGAGCAATCTAATGGTATTCATAGATCATATTAATCTTCTTGAGCTCTTCCAAAACAAATCCACGCTTTCCATCCCCTCAAACAGTAGGTGTTCAATGTCATTATTCTTTGTCCACTTCACTTAAATCTGATAAAGCTGAAACCCAACTTGTATATCATCTATTGATCCTAACATGAAATGGATTTATTTAGCATTGTTAAGGACATAGTTCTGTGCCCACTTAAATGCTACTAGGTACCATAGAATTTATAGAAAATTACTACAGAGTAGATGTGTACAGAATTATACTGTCTATGTTCCAGATAGAGCCTCAGCCTTAGTTCAAGCAAATGATGTCTAAACCAGATTTTTTGGGAAATGTGTGAGAGAATCCTGGCTTTCTCTAGCAGAATAATCACATTGGCAAGGCAGAAGTGAAACAGCAACCAGTCCCACACGCCCCCTCAGGGTCTAACAGAGAAAGAAATAAGTGCAATTGCCTTTGTAAAACATATAAAGGTAACTTTATGTGCAATTTACTTGTGCATAATCAAATACATGGTCTAATGGAGGGAAGCAAAGAAATGGATGCAGGTGTGGCAAAGGAAACAAACAAAAAATCTGCAAATGTGCAAACTAGTGATCAGTGATGACAGGCATGCAAAGGTTGCTGACTCTGAACTTTATAATTCTGTGTGAAGAGAGCTAGATTAGTAAAACATTACTAGGGAAGTATGGCAGTAGTAGGGGATATAGATGCTGGTCCTTCTATTAACAAGGCAAGGTAGCTACCTCAGGTACCAGATTTTGGGTGTTCTGAAACGACAGTAAAAGATTATTTAACTGGGTGTGTTTATGAAGGAAGAGTGATTGTGGAATTGTTTTGCTTCAGTTATAAAAGTAACTTGAATGCTCCAGGTAGTATGTTCTTTCACCTGGTGAAGAGAAGGGCACCATTTGCTACACTGCTTTGGGCAGTAAAGTGCCTTGGGCCAGACCTGTGGTTATATGGTATAATTATTCAATAAGATGGTGGCAGTAGGGATGATGGTAATGAAAGAACCACTGGATGACATGGTTATATTTCTATGTTGTAGAAATGTCTGTGAAAATAGAAAAAAAAGTCTGGAGTTGAACAAGGGAATATAAAAGAGGGACCATGAGCGTTACTTCAGCACAGGAGGAGGACTGAAGTACACCGAACTACAAATACATTACAGAATTATTCTCTAACTGTATTGCTTCAATGGTACATGCTGCTGTTCAACAGAAGAGTTCATATTTGAATAAGTCACGATCTCAATGGAAAAGATTGAAAATAAAAAGAATATGAATCTTATTACAACATTCTTGAATAATCTCTTCATTTTTTATGTAAACCTTATAATATTGCTACAACATGGTAAATCATCCCATTTTAAGGGACATGTTTTCTTTACCTATTTACCCTGCTGCCCTGTATGGTGAATTTTCTTTTCAGAATCAGCAATGTAAGTGCAGACCAAATCTGAGGGTTACTGAACTAGGTAAAATCCTCCTGGAGCTGCCTCAAGCCAAAATATTCAGAAGGACTTCTGCTGTTCACAGTCTACTTCTATTTGGTTCTTTCCTTGAGCTGTGTACCTGAAGTTGCAGATCAAGACCACTAGAGGATCCTATAGGACACCTCTTTATCTTGGCTAGATCAGTTTGTATTGGCTTTGTATTGGCTAGATGAGTTTCTACACAGTTTCAACACTGCTTTATAAATTAGGGCCAGAATTCCGTGTCACATTTTTAGCTATTAACCAACTTAGTTAGCTGAGTAGTGTCTCCTGGCCTGTCCCCCCCGCCGCATCCCCACTTACCAAGAAGCAGCTGCTGTGAGCAACAGGAATCTGTTCAAGTGGGAAGCAACTGATTTACTCCCATGAGTGGTGTGACAGTCAGAAGCAGGGTCCTTGTCACAGTGCCTCCTCACTCCAGAGATCTCTTTTGTGAAGGGTGAAGGGATTGTTAGCTGTTTTCTCATCAACAGGGGATGCTCTCAATGGCTGCCTGGTAAGTGGGGACTGGGAAACTCTTACAATCTCTGTTTATTCCCCAAACTATTGAATATGTAGGGATCATGAATACAAACCAATCATGAATGAGCAACTCCAGATAACTTCATAACTTAGTGAATTCTGGCCTACTTGTATACCTCCTACACAATTTCATATTTCAAATTCCAGCAGTTGGTTGAAAATTTTAGAACACTTGCCATCACTGGATGGATGTCAAATTGTCTATTAATGTAATAGAATCATGACCATGCCCTGTGCAGGAATTATAAAATGGGAATAAATTTTTATGCTAGGGTATCTTGACTTCTTTACATCTGATGGAGTATCCCATAAGCAGCAGCAACAGAACAACCATTAGGCAGGAGGAGCCAAAAGGGGATGATAAGTGAATCAGAGGGACTGGACATCACAGGCTGAAGGCTCAAGTCTTCCTTTTGCTGATATGGCCATAAGACCAAAGACACATAGTTTTCAAGTCTGAAGTCAAGCAGCAAATGAGAGCTGAATGAGAGCTTTTATCTTTTGCAGTTGTGGCAGCTCAGCTCGTGACACTGGAGAGATGTAATTTTTCCACATCTTAGGGTATTGGTGCTGCAACTCCCATTAGCCTTAGAATAGCCAATGGTGAGGAATGATGCAGTCCAACAACATCCAGAGTACCTGCTCCTAACTTAGATCCCGGAAGGGGATGCCAGTCCTATCTCTGATACCAGGAATGGGACCAGAAGGTTAGCCTCACAGATATTACATAGAGTCTCCTTCACATAATTACAATGTGAAGGTATACCACCATCCAAAAGACATTTTGGCAAATGAGAGGAGTCTGTAACTTACTGATCTTGGTCAAAGACATATGCTTGATCAAAGACATAATTCAGTCATGTTCTGCAAGTCTTTTGTACCATGCTTTGCAGTGCAAAGATATTTGGGTTAAAAAGTTGCACATGCTATTTGCAAGTCTGTACCTTCAAAATAGAAAGTACCCACTTCGGGACTCAAGTATCCAAAGCCTTTGAATGGTTTGCAGTCACATTAAATATCTGAGACAGGACAGC
This sequence comes from Iguana delicatissima, assembly GCA_948472985.1. Classification (NCBI taxonomy): domain Eukaryota; kingdom Metazoa; phylum Chordata; class Lepidosauria; order Squamata; family Iguanidae; genus Iguana; species Iguana delicatissima. The sequence goes on along the minus strand of CAOKZL010000514.1, from coordinate 425,588 downwards.
AGGAAGATGGAAGAAGTCATTTGAAAATGCACATTATGGGCACAAAATAGTGGACATCCAATTAAATTGGATACATGGGTGAGGGCTTGGAAAACAGATATAAAATTTACATCAAGCTTAAATTTAAGAATTTTTTTTTATAAAATGTTACATAGATGGTATATGACACCAGAAAGACTGTAAAAAATAACTAAAAATGGAAATATAAGATGTTGGAAATGTAATGAAAAGATGGGCTTGTTTTATCATATGTGGTGGACCTATAAGATAGCAAGAAAATTTTGGAAGGAAATACATGATGAAATTCAAAGAATTTATAATCTAAATTTTGAAATGAAGCCAGAGTTTTATCTGTTAAATATACTGGGGCAACAAAGAGAAATAAGGTCTCACCAGAAGACAATGTTATACCTGATAACTGCTGTGAGACTGATATATGCACAACAATGGAAAGAAAAGAAATATGTTGATATAGAAGAATGGAAATTTGAAGTCCTAGATATGGCTGAGATAGAAAAATTAACATTCTTTTTGAAAAATAAACCTATCCAGAACTTTGAAAGGGAATGGAGAGAGGTTGTAAACTGGATAAAGATATAGTATAAGAAAGGGAAAGGAATAAAGTAAGAAAGTATATAAAGTAAAGCAACAAGATAATATGGCAATGTAACAAAGTAACAATGTTATAATGTAACAATGTAATGACCTAAGATGTAACAATGTAAGAACATTTTCTCTTTTGAGTAAGTAGTAATTATGTATGAATGGTATGTAAACAAGCAGATTCAATTGGAAAGTAAGTTTGGAAGTGGGGAGGGTTTTTTTAAATTTTCAATTATAAATTTCAATAAAAATATTTAAAAAAGAAAAGAAAATGCACATTATCATCTAACATTTAGATCCAGTGTGTGATGAGACTACAGAAGAATGGCTAAGTTCCTCTAAGATCAAGCTCATGTACTTGAAGTTAGTACTACACAATCTTTAAATAAATAAATAATGGAAGACGTTAGATAGCTTGGACTTTACAACCTCCATCTGACTTGTTTTTTAAAAGCATTTAACAGCATGTAGTGTACAGAATAGCTTTGGGATATCATTGAGACAAGGCAAGGAGTTGTAGCATCTCTCTTAACTAAAAATAGTCACAAATTATGCCCACAAAGTAATAAGGATACTAATGCAATGTCAACCTGTGCAAGGTATTTGAATAAGTTATAGGATACATCAAGTTTTCCAGAGTATAACATCTAGCATTGAAGAATCACCCGGAACAAAATATGCTCACAGAGCATTAAAAATAGGGAAAAGGGGCACTGACTTTTTTTAAAAAAAATCACTCTGTAGCAAAGCCTTTGAGACAAATGTTTATAAAAATGCAGAGCACCTTCAGGTCACAAACCCATACCTGCGTATCTCAAAATCAGCTGGGTTCATTAGAGTTTACTTTAAGGAAACTGAATATAATGTTGTGGGCTTAAATTTAGGGGAACTTGAAGTAGTGCCCAGTTTACTTCCGTTTTCATCTTTCTGAAAATGATGGTCTCTTATGATAGCCCTTCTTCTGTACCTCCCTCCATCTCATCCAAAGTCATTCTCCTTAGTCATTTTGCTGTCACTGGACTCTATTGTTTTTGCTGCTACAGATTAACACAGTAATCCCTTTCAAAAATAGCCTACTTATTATGGAATTAATGTGAGAATGATTCTCATTTCCAAAAATTAATAAAACGAGGCAACATCTTTACTCCCCAATACTTCCGTCATTTCAGAATACAGTGCATTAAATCCACTTCTTGATATGGAGTGTACTGTGCTGGCTGGTGCTGTTTTGAAGTACATAGAGTCTCAACTTTCTTTGTTAAGCATAAAATAGTTAAATATATGTTCACAGCCAAATGATCCTTCAGGGGACCAGAAAAAGCCAGACAATGTATTCTTGGGAAAATAGTTTTATGAAAATAGTTTACAGAGAAACAACTATAGAGTGAAGCCTGCCAAGTTCTTCCATGCCTATATAAGTGAATCTAGTTGTAACAGAGAAAAAGAAGGAAGCATGGAGACCTAAGTAACTTTTATGTTGATACTAATCCAAACTGATTCTGGTGAACAAGGAGACAAAGTGAATATCTAAATATTGAACACATTAAGAAAGTAGAAAGAAAAGAATCGAGGTTGGTCCCATTATATAGGACCATATACCATGATATACAGCAAGTGGAGAGATAAATATGTGAAAGTTCATGGAAGTGGGAAAATTTAATGAGCAATGGGTACTTCTTAGTACTATTTTGCACTTATCATTTCCAAAAGCAGTAGGATGCCTTAGTCTGCTGGTCTGTGATGTAAGTGTGCACAGACATGATGTTTATGTGTGTAAGGTTGTCTCAAGGCATTTTTCTGCCTGAGTCAAACAGGAAATGGTGTTCCTACTCACCCAAGTTAAGATGGATAGTACCCAAATCCAGCCAACCCCCCTCAATGATCCCTCTTTATCTCTGACAGTAAAAATAAAATAAATAACTAACAATATGCTGCTCTTTCATCACATTCCAAACATGCTGCCTGAAGTGACTGGCTTATTGTACCTAATGTGGCTTGCAGTGTACGTGTGAATGCAATATTTTATGATTATAAAAATTGGCTATACAGGAAATAAGTGAATACCCGGCCAAATTACAACATGCAACATCTGTTCTCCAAAAGCAAGCAGACAACACACTGGAGTTGCACTAGATGCTCTTTGGTATCCCTTCCAACTTTAAGAGTTTATTTACTTGGGATCCTTCCTGTTAGCCAGCTGCTGCTCTCAAATTTCTCTGACTCCTTCACTGGCTCCTTTTTAATTGAAAAGCCCCCATTCAGACTTTGCATGCCTAGCACCCAGTAGCCAGTAGCCATCATAAAATTTCACTGTTGTTTTTAGAAAAGAATCTTCTAATAATCTGTGCCTGTTGAAGAAGCATCCTTGGGCCGAATTTCAATTGTTAATCCCAAGTACAGTAAATACACTGACTTCATTGCAACTTGGTCACTTAACTCTTAAGTGACTTGAAGTTCTATTGTGGTTGGTCCTAACATCTAGATTTAGGCCTCAGTTATTAACAGACATAAGAATATACAATATACACAGCCTCAGTTCATGGATCTGCTTTGGAATATATACTGTCAGCTATTCGTATGGCCAAAAGAATGGTAAAAGATGAGGCTTCTAACTTGTAGGTATTGTAGGACAAGGCTGGAATTAAGGAGTGTCTGGGAATCAAGAGATCATTAAAGTTGCCTTGGTACAGAGGTATCAGCTGGCAGCTTGGCACGTAAGTTAGACATTACAGATTTTTTGGAAACATATTTAAGTACAGCAAGCTCTCACTTTTAAGTATCGGTGTGCTGCTACTCTACCAACATAGCTGACCTAATTTGATCCTTTACTCTTCTCTGCCTTTGAACTCCTCCCAGGCCTCTTTATCTAGTAGTACCAATGTACCTTCTCCACCCACTTCTAATTCTCTCATGATTTCCCTTCATGATTTCCCATCTGCACGTGGAAGAGTTTCAAGGTCAAGTTCAGTTTGTCATGCACTTTCTGCCATCACTCATTTCTCCACTAAACATTTATCTTGCCAAACAGCATGCTAAGTTCTAAAATATAACCTGTCTCATTTCTAGTCGTATTATCCATGTGTTGGTCTGCTCCTCAGAATGAAATTTCTAAACTTGTGCATGGCTTTTCTGCAGTTTTTTAAAAATCTGACTATTGTTTCTGCAGAAAGTGTCAGAATCATGTTTTGGTGATGTAGGTAACAGCTTGGTGATTTCTTCTCTTGTTGGTTCCTCGGCTCTCCCAAATTCATGTCAGTAAAATCTTTAGAGCAAAGCATAGCAGTATACCTAGCATAACATAGGATAGCATAGCATAGCAGTATATACGGCTGTAAATGCTTCAGGGTGCTAAGCTAGCCCTAGGAGCTCCACATCTGGAAGTGCCCATTGCCAGTGCCAGGCTTCCATTTTACATCTCAGTGCTAGCTGGAGTATCCTTTCACTTATCAATGAGGAAAGTCAACGCATTTGTCATGCTTTTGTCATGTCCCTGCTGGATGAATCCTTGTTGTAGGGATGAACCATTGTTGGAGGGAGACTTGGGCTTTCCTGAGCCAAACTTCACAGATGTTGAGACAGATCAGAAGAATCCAGAGCCCTTGAGGGAGACACAGTCAAGCTTTCTCCTCTGGATGCAAATGGCCCCCTCTCTGAGCTGGAAAAGGGAGACTGCCAGCCACCTTGCCTCAGACAACACAGACACACAAAGGTACAGGATGGGTCAGGCAAACAGGTACAGACCTGTCAACCTGATGAGTAGCCACTCCTCATGAATAAGGGATATTTCTGGGCAGTCCAGTTTCCTATGTCAATGGTTTTCAACCTTTGCCTCTCTGCACATGTGGGATTTGGCTCTCAGAATCTGTCACCTGTTTGACCATGCAGGCCATGGCTTCTGTATGTTGAAGTTCAAAACATGTAGGAGACCAAATACTGAGATACAGGTATATTTGCACTCTGGTCCAAAACACTTCCAGTGTGGCACTTAGGGTTAAAAATAAAATTAAAAAATTGGTAACACTGATGACCTGCACCACTGGTCTGGGTGTGTCTTTGAAGATCTCTCCACAGCTGGCTGTACCATAATTCTAGGTGCAAAGTGGCTGATTACACAAAACTATGACTGCATGAGATCACTGATCACATGCATTTGGAGTACTTACCTTGCCCATCAAAGCCAGCTTCTGCAATAATGGCGTAATTGTTTATGTGTAGACACTTGCTTTGCTTTTCATCTGCTGTTTTCTTTATAGCTGCCTAAAGAAGACTATGAAGATTTGTATTTTAGGCTGAGAGTTTTCTCTGAATTTATGACACTGCCTCATATCATCTACCCGTCGGATGAGTGGTCCCTCAAACCCAGAAATGCTTATTCTAACACTATCTGGGTGCGACTTTAAGGATTTATTCTGTCCCTTTCTACTTGATAATTTTACTGGAGATGCCTGGGTTTGAAGTTGGATGTGCTCTGCTGCCACTGAGCTATGGCTTCTTCCCACTTGAAGCCAGTCTGTTTCCCTTGATGTTAAAGGCCTAAGATTCCACAGTTAAAGATGGTAAGAAAATGGGTATCATTCACCAGCAATAATAAAATTGGCAGGCCATGCTGAGAGCACTTGGAAAACATGGATTCCTTAGAGAGAGAGAGAGAGAGACTCGAAAACATACTCTTTTTTGACTACCACTCACACAATCTCTCTGGCCAGCATGAAGACTCAGATTCAGGAAGTTGTATTCACCTCCTTAAATTAAAAAAAGAAAAAGAAAACTTTTCTCAAGTTCTGCATTCACTACTGAACTTGAAGTTTTGACATTACATGATGAGAGTTGCAGAAAACCATATTCCACAGGAGTCAAGGTTGAAATCTATGTTTAGTTGTGAAACTTCCTGATCATCCAGTCTCACCTACTTCAGAAGATTGTTTAGAGAACGAGACTAGATTCTTTCTACTGTAGCCTGCCATTGGGATAAGGTAAGAGAGTTAAACAAACAAACAATAGGGATTATCAAATTTCTTTCCCAAATGATGGATAGAACAGGTTTGTAAAAACCGCTTGCTGTGTGGCTCTGTAAAACAGGGCCTCTAAACACTCAGCAGAATTAGGTTGTAGACTAGATTGTATCATTTGAGGTTACAAGTGGAAAACGCCAATTTTATTGCTCCCTGCCTAAAAAAAGAGTGTGAAAGTAAAGCTAACATATAGGAGAAAGATGAGTTTCTAGCCCTAACCTCAATGTTACATATTAGTTTTCTACCTGGAGGAAAGTAATGTAGGAAGATATTCACATAAGACTCCCATTTCTTGTCTAAAGTGGTACAGTCTATTCTATCCCCTTCAGAATTCTACTGCCTGGTTCTCATCTCATTATCTCCATATTCATCAGCTGGTGAAGACAATATGAAGTGAGAAACAGTTGCCAGAAAGTATGCAAGACTATCTTAGAGCCATAGAATTAGGTCCAGAAGTATGCCAAGTCTCACCATTATAGCCTAGTTTAACATAAGATGGCATCTAGAAATAGGGTGTGTGGAACACATTCAGTCTTTTGAGAATAGAGGCACAAAACCAATCTGAAACCACAGCTGCTTAGCTCTTTTAGGCTAGAGGCAACCCATTTGGTACTTAGGGGGCAAGGTGAGTGAATATCTGCCTGTTTGTGTTACTGCTTTGCAGAAATTCTACAGACTCGAAGGCCTGGCTAGGCTCCAAGAGATCCTAGGTTGCCAAATATCTACTCTCATTTCATTCTGCTACTAACACCTCCCTCTAGTCTTACAATAGTGCCATTATGTTGACAGATACAGGGCGAGGTGGAGATGAGCATGAGAAGGAAACCAGGGAGGGACCAGAGAGAAGTATTAAGTATCTGACAGATTACTAAGGCCTTTTGTGGCCTTGAAGAACTAACCTAGGAAGCTCTTTCACTGACAAACACAGTAACTGGGCTTTATATAACTAGAACAAGGTACCCTGGTGGGCAGCACACCTTTCTTGTCTAATGGTAGAGCTAGCTGTGGGGGGAGGAAGCAGAAAATCTCATAATTACCTCTTCTTATATCTGGCAGTAAAAATACAATAGCTGTTAGTCTGACACTGATTAATAGTGGGACTTGTCCTGGGCAGGGACACTATTGCATATCTTTCTATGAGCCTGAGCTAAATTTTCCCAATAACTCACTGCATCTTGCAACACTCTCACATTCTAACACCTTACAGTCATCTTTCATGTTCAGACACCTTCTCTATCCCTTCCCCTGCAATTTCTACTAATTTATAAATACATTTTCTTGGATCTTTATATATTACATATGCATTGCTATCACACTCTGATGTGGTGATGCTCTGGAAGTACCATAAAGGGAAACAAAGGCTGAAGACAAGCAGGCAACTGAAAATATAGTGGAAGTGGTTTAAATATGCACTTGCAGCATTCCAAGATCAAGGACTCTGGGACTGCTTTTAAGGGGAGAGCAGGCTGTCCTTAATTTTTCCTACTTGTCTGTATTGCAGGGAGAGGGAAAATTGCTTTTCCCATTCATTATGCTCAAAAAATCTTTAAACAAGAAAACTCTTATAAGTGCAGTGTTCCACACAGTTTATTCCCAAGCAAGTGTGCACAGGGTAGATTGCAGGCAGCCATCATTATTCTTAGGAGGGCTCACAGTCTTAATATTTCTCATTTCTTGATCATTTAGTACACATCTGATTGATAATGCCCTGGAACATTCAACTACATGGGAATCTTGGTGGTCCAGTTTTTCCAGGTCATCTTCACAGTTTTGCCTTGTGGGGGCTCAAGGCCCCCTGCCCCCCCCCGCAATTCTGGGGTCCATTTCCAAGATGTTTTCAGAGAATGCTATGCTAAAAATGTGAATAAGTAATACATACCTATTAGTTTTTTTGTAGTGAGCCTACTATGGAAATGCATGTACTACAGTTTGGGTGCACATAATTTTGGCCCTTGATTGGCTGCAAGGAAGCTGTGAAAAGCACTAACTGTATTTATGTTACTACTTGGATTCTTAAGAGAATTGCCAGTGAACTTTCTGTTTCTGAGGAGAACTGACCCTCCTTTCATAAAGTGCCCCTTTTCAGGTGAGTGAGGCCTGAAATTCTAGCTCTTGTGAGAGGTGATCTTGAACATTCATAATAATAAAGTGATGCATCCATTTGGATGCATTCAGGTTTGAAGGGCTGGAGGTGGATTTCTGTTTATGTTATAAGTGTCCCATGTAACGTTCTCAAAGATATTACTCTTAGAGATGCAATCTATTCCTGATGTCATATGTTGCAACGTGCAGTGATAATTGTTCAACTTGAGCAACATTTAAACATGCATCCTCTAACTTGCCACATTAGACTATATGTTCCCAAGAGATGTGTGCTAATTGTTCTACAGATGTTGATTGGTTCACAAAACTCAGAGGCAGGAAGAGCATGCAACAAGAGGATCTCCTGTCATGGACCCTTTAACCACAGTCCCCTAACACTCATTGCACATATGGCACAGGTGATGATGGAGAACCAAAGTTTTATGCCCTTACTATGGATGTGCACATAAAGGTAATAGGATGAGTTCCCGGGATAGAACCTAGCATCCGCGTCTCCCTTGCTTTTCTGTACCATTTTATTTCAGTCACTTGTAGTTAGCATTCTGGTACTCTGTCTTGACAGATAAGAAAACTATTATTAGGGAATATCTGATAGAATATATCAGAGAGACTCAGATGAGGATAAATAAACATTAGTTATTTGTCTGTTTGCTTGTTTGTTTATCACCTCTCATCCTGATAGAGTACATGAGGCAATGTAATGAAAACATTCTCTTAAAACAAGCCAAAGCAAATTTTCAAAAACAGTTTAAAGCACATGCACAGCTAAAATAATTCAAAATAATCCAAAGGCTAAATCAGGTTTTAAGAACCAAATGCCATCTCAGTGGCTGTTGTGAAGCTCCAAAGAGCAGGAAGTTCAAAAGATTCATTTTCCCTAGGAGGAAGTTTCACAACAGAAGTGCCACTACAGAGAAAGCCCTGTCTTATGTACTCAACAACCCAGGTTCTTGGGGTATAGAAGATATAACACAGCCTCTGTTGTGGGTCTCCGATTCCAGGCAGATTTATATGGTGGGAGGCATCAATAATTTGTATATCTAGCCCCAAGCCATTTAGGACTTCATATCTCAAAACAGGCTCCCGATAAACAAACTGAAAGTTAATATACCTGGTATAAGACCAATGATACGTTGTGCCTAAAGCACCCACTAGATAATGGTTTGGTCACTGCATTTCCCACCGGTTTTAGCTTTTGAACACTTTTCAAGGACAGTTGTATGTAAAGCACATTGCAATAGTATAACTGGGAGGTAATTAAGACATGAACTTCTGTGGTTAAATCTGCCTTCCCTTGGAAAAGGCACAACTAGCATACCAACTAGACCAATTATACACAAAATAATTTTTCGTGCTCAGAGCTCTGGAAGTGTAATTGAATGTGCCTGGCCATTTTATTTGCAATATTCTTGGGGCCGTGTGAGAGAGCATGACAAAAACAAAAAATCCAGTGTGTAGCCACTTGAGGATGGTGATCCATTTTGAAAATCATTGGGAAAATAAAACTACTAATGTCATAAAACCTTCAATCAAATACAGTGTAGCCACATCTGTGCATTTCTGGTGACTGCATCTCTAAAAGCTTATTGTAGAGATATTGTATGTGTACAAAGTAGAAGACTGAAAAGGTACAGAATGAGCAATCAAAAGTATTGTAGCAATTTCCTTATGAGGAAAATTACAATCTTTGGTTCTTCTTTGCTTGGAAAAATAAGAAGGAACATTATGGTTTAATACATTGATCAACTGATAGATCAATTGAATCTGCCGCAGGTGGACTGAATTACACTTTGGATCCCTTCCAGCACTGCACTGTTGATTCTGCGTTTATGCAAAGAGTTAAGAGAGTGGCTCATGTTGTGTTTTTTGTCACTTTCAAGAGATGATGTACGTACAATAGCAATGATGCTATTACAAATTAGTCTCACCTTACAAATTAGTTCCACTTTTCCTCTCCTGAGCAGCACCAAATTTGAGAAGCTTTGTTTGAGAAGTCTGCATGTTAACTTAACTCTGGAAACAGCAGGGTGTGAATGTGAACTTACATATGTAAGAGTTTGTGAGAGTTTAAAAGTTCTGTAGCTGCTTTTTGGTCCTCAAAGTAGAAAAATGCCTAGCTGTCCCTGTCATTCAAATCTTGGAAGGAATTTATGCTGATTCTAACCAGCATGGTTATGAAACAAATGTTATCCAAAAGGGAATAATTGATAGCAACCTATGTTTATTTCCTAGGTTTTTTCTGAGTTCAGATGTAGACATCACAGCAAGATTGCTTTTCGACTGGCAGGCCTGCACATTTTCATAATGTTACAGTTAAGAATTCTTATAAAAGAGCCATTATCATTGTCATCACTTAGCTCAGGTAATATATTTCACACTGGGCTTCCAAATTTCATTTTAAGCTGTTCAGTTATAAAAGTGTCCAAACTCAGACATTATTTTCATCTAAACTGGAGTTGACAAGGGTGGGTGTACTCATTGTGCCTTTTCTCAGCAGCCTGATGACCCCCAACACGATGGCAGGGACACCAACATTTTATGATAAGGGTATGGAGATTGACTTGAAAGAATATCAAATACATTAGGCTTCAGACATGATCAGGACTGGTTTTTATTGCCCTATACTTTACATTGGATTTTTTCCTCAAGATTTATGTTAGTATCTTTTTGAAGTAGTTGAGTGCCTCTCAATTTCATGGTAATCCTCCCTTTTCCAGATGGAAATCAGTTGCATAAAATATTTTAAAGTAGTGAAATTGTCATTAAAGTAAAAAAAGGGGTGTGTGTGACTGTATTCTTAAATCAGCATACATACCCATGAAAAGTAATTTTTGAAATGGTACCAGATGCATTGGCATGGTGCTATTTGTTACACAGTATAACAGCTTAAGTTACTGAAATAATCTTCTGTCCCTATCTGAGTTTACTACATTGCTGTTTCTTTTCTAGTTAGTGCAGTCTAGTCTAACTCTCTTTTCCAGTCTAGTAAGAGTAGTGAGCATTTAAGTACTTCAGCTTTATGGGTTTTTGTTTTTAAAAAGCCTTCATGAAAGTGAATCCCCTTATTTCCAAACTGAAGAACTTCAGTGAATCTTTAGAATACTATTTGTTTTTCTGACCATTTCGTCTCTCTGAAAAACCTCATCTTACCAAGTGTTCTGAGGAAAACTTAAAACTTTTCTTTGACTCAAAATAGTGTCTGTGGCTGTGAAGTACAAGAGGAAGTGAATATCCCCGAGGAACTATGAGATCCACTCCTATAGATAATTGCAGGGTTATGTCGATCTTGAAACAATGCAGTACAGGATATGTGGAAATGCATGGCCTTTACTCTGTAGCTAGTCCATGTGAAGCTCAGGGTTCACATTTTATGAAGTCTGTGGGGCAGGATAAAAAAGCTTGCAAGTACCTGACTTTCCCCAGGGACATAGAAACTCACACTTTCCTTTTAGATGCCTGGGTTGTCATGAAAAGTCTCATTTTAGACATATCCTTATATTTTTCCCAAGCAAAGGAGATCCTGAGGCTGTATTTCAGAGAGACCAGCTTGGATCCAGAGGTCACACAAAAACTCCACTCATGGGACACTTTGATGTGGGTTGTTTGCAAAAGATTGGCAAAGAGTTTAGTTTTGGGGTTTCTCATATGTTCATATACATTTTTAAAAATATAGCCATGCATACCCTCAAACATTTAACAGATGAAAACCAGGGTACATGGTACCAGATTATATCATAGTGTGGTCAAGGTGGCAAAAATGATTTAACAAGGAGGCAAACATGAGCTAGGAGAGGCCACGGCATTTTGCTTTTGCCTGAGCATACTGGGAAGGCCAAGATCCTGCCCCTCCTGTCCTTCCTCCCTCCCTGTTAAGTTAATTGAGTGCAAAATAGTTTTGTACTCTAAACTCAGTTTGCAGCATCCGAAGGAAGCTGAGGACAAAGGGGGAAAGCGGGAGGAAAGAGAGGGTTAGTCAACTGCTGGGGCTTTGGAGTCTGCATTAGCTCCTCAGAAGAGGGTTGCCATGTTCTACTTCCTCAAATCCAGCATATTATACAAATTATTCTAATTGTGCAAGTGATTCTAATTTGTATTATAATACGCAATTTTGGACATATTAATTGTTGTATTTTTTCCTCCCACTATCTTTTTAAACTTCATACCATTTTTATAGTTCCAGCTGATCTGAGAGAAACAGTACAAAATCCAGTGGCTCTACTCAAGTCAGACTAACAGTAGTTTTCAATAGTTGTTTGAAAATTACTGGTATCATTCATCCCAGTGCTGCTTTGTTTTGTTTTATTTTGGGAAGGATAATTCTTAGAAGTTTAGCACAGAGGCAAATAAATCACAATTTAGAACAAGATAATACCATCTTTGGTTGGGACTTACCACATGATATCTTTTCTCTTCTTTTCTTCTTCTGGTGGGAGAGCATTTGAAAAGTATTTTATTAACACAAAATATGCATTAATGACTTCCTTTGTAAAAGAAACACTTCCCATCTGGAGAACAACAGAAAAGGAATGGCTTCCTGTGATAAGTCCCAGGCAAAGACTCTATTATCCTGCTGTGAATGAGATTTACCTGCCTCAAATGTTTATAAAGAACAGAGAGCCCAGATTTGAGCACTTAATTTTTATACATCCAATAATAAGAAAGTGGTGATTTAGCCAGAAAAGTGAATAATATGTCATGTCTGGAAACAGTGGACACCCCACTGCAAAAATGTTTCTTTATGTCACTAAATGCCCCCCCAACACCCTCTGGGACTATGAGGGGCATTTTTACTGTGTTTTTAGCCCCTGCCTCAGCCATTTTAGGCTCGGGGGAGGACTTTGTTCAAAACCCAAAGTGACCAGAAGTCATTTCTGGATTATTTCATTTTATTATGCCTTCCCCTGGGCCTCAAATAGCCTAAGGGAGATACACCATGTGATGAAAATGCCTCAACATCCCCTAAATGGCATTAGGAAGCATTTGGGGGGTTGGGAATTGACCCCTGGAAGACCCTGAGGCCACAAAAACACCTCTGGTTGCTGTATGTGGTCTGCAGTCTGTACTTTGCCCACCCATGCTTTATCAGAACACCTCTAGAACATTCTGGTTCAAAGCTTTTGTGTTGCAAGCAACTCAACACCCTTACATAAATAGCAGCAACACAAGCATGATACAATACAGTAATATCAGCACTTGAGAATATATGAAATGGATAAATTGATATGCCTTCCACTGAGTTCTCAATAATTCAAGTAGTGGCATGGAAGCATTGTAGCTATATGTTACATACAAGTGATTTTTAAAATCAGTCTGGGTACAACGCATACATTCTCCGCTCCAAGAAAACCTTGTGATAGGTTCAGTGTAGGCTTGCCATAAGTCAGAAATGACCTGAAGACACTCCACCACCACTACCACAGCAACAACACAATGCATCGCAATTTGAGTATGTTTAATAATCACATTTACTTTTTCTCTACTCAAGGATTATGCTTGTGAGCTGATGCTGTTAGAGTTCAAAAGGCTGTCTGTATGGGTTCATGCTTTTTAGAGTAGGAGATCTTCTCTGTATTTTGTATAGCTTATTGATATCATTGCCATCACTGTACATAGTGCTTTACAAGTAAAGAACAAGAAAAAACAGTTCCCTGTTCTCAGGTTTACAATCTAAAGACACAACACAAAAGCAAAAGGGGATGGTGCTGTGGGAGGAGATTAAGTCCAGAAGATACTGCCTCTGCTTCTCTCACTCTGAGTCCAGGGGAGTGGCAGCTGGGATGGAGGGAGGGCTTTCCCCCTGCTTCTGGGTCTAGGCATGATGGAGCTGTGCCTGTCTCTTCTCTCCTTCTGAGGCCAGGGCACGTACTGTTTTGTAAACCAGAGGATCTGTGGAAGTCAGATGACTCATGAGGGCCAGAGGAAAAGGGAAAGAACTTGAGGGGTACCCTGTGGCTGTTTATGAAAATTTTCCTTCTGGTGAGAAGATGTGCCCGGGAATGAGAGGCAAAAGGAGGATAAGGGTGTATCCACAATACACAATAGGAGCACTCTCATACCATTTTAACTGCCATGGTTCATCCAATGGAATTCTGGGATTTGTAGTTTCCTGAGATAATTATAATTCTTTGCCAGCGCGCTCTAGTGCTGTAATTCAAGGTAGTTTACTAGAGAATTCTAAGTATTCCATGAAACTACAAATCCCAGAATTCCATAGGATGGAGCTATGATAGTTAAAGTGGTATCATAATTATGCAGTAAGGATATACCCTAAGGCTGCATTCTAAGCTTGGTGGAAGCAAGCCTGGGCATATGGTAGGACTTGCTGAAGCAACTGCCTTAAGAGGCTGATTGTGGGTGCTAAGGAAGAGCAACAAATGGTTGCTTTTTAATTATCATTGTATTTATTATATTTTTATTGCCATGGAAAGGCATGCTGCAGTTTTCTGCCTTGGGTGCTAAATAACTTGGCCAAACTTCAGGGTCACATACTCTGTCTTAGGCAGGGAAAGGGCTCCAACTGCTGTTCTGCCTTTGGCAGCAAAATGTCTTCAGTCAGGCTGGAGTGCAGTTCCCATTGATCTTAGGAATTCACTGTGTCTCTGAGTAAGCTTGCATAGTGCCAGGATACTAGATGTGGGGACATGTGACCAGACCCATTTTTAATGTTTATATATGCATGGCTGTTGCACAAGATTTGACCTTGCAAAAGAATAGAAAACAATGAACTGAAGGAAAGACAACTGAAATCCCTTAATCAGACTAAAGAAGGAAATAGCAGTACATTATCACCTCCTACTGAATTTCTGTGCAGACTTGCTTTCTAAATAACTGATATTTAAAAAATTCCTATCAGCACTAATTGGTCAAGTGTTTAGGTGATGTCATCATGTTTCTATAGCAACCTTCATGACAAAATTATAATAGTAATGTAATGACTGTGTATCATTGTCTGCAACCCATTTCAGAGATGTGAATGAGAAGCACGTTCAGCACCCTGTGGCACGCTTAAGATATTTATTCTCAGTTTACAGGGGAGGAAACTCCCTGGTATGGTACATAACCACTCACAATTTTAAAAGGGAACCCTTCTTCAATAAACATAAAGGCTTAGCTCTGAAAATAAACTAACATAAAGAAATCAAGCTGCACATTATGCTAATTAAGCAGCTAAGATCACTTTTCCCCTAAAGTAAGCGCGTTAGGCTCTGATTCTGATCAGAAACAACACAAGCAAATGAGGATGGTTAAATCTTCCTCCATTTATGTTCTATCTATTCTAAATAAATCACTCTGCCATCCATTGGAGGGGGGCTAAGAAAAGAAAACTCTTATCAGCTTCAATTGAGTTTTCATATTTTTTAAATTCCTGTATATGTCTGTGGTTTTTGTACATTATAATAATTATTATTCAATAATTAAAATATTACATATGTATCATAATAACATAAAATGTAAGCTTTCTTTACAATATTCAGACAAAGTTATAATATAGACAAAACAACAACTGAAAATGAATATAAATGATAAAAAAAGGCAAGATGTTTATGAATTCCATTATTCAGTTGATCTCAATCTACTATATAAATGTGAATGACTTTGTCTGTTTGTCCGTGTCAGGCAGGCGAAGACCTCATATGATTGGTTGGCTGTGAAGATTTTATGGAATCCTGGAGTTGGCAGTTCAGGGAAGGGCCTTTAGAATTCTCAGCCAGAGAGCTCATACCAGTTGCTATGGAGACAAGGCCCAGCAGCAAGAAGAAAGGCAGTGTATTCCCTCAGAAACCAAACTTCTGTTATGTTAACAACTCTGAATACAGATTGGATTGGGGAATATGGGAAACAGTTACAGATACGGAAATAGGCCAGTTACTTTGAAGACAAGGCCTAGCAGCAAAGAGGAGGACAGTGTATTCTCTCAGGACCCCAAACTATATATGTAAATAACTCTGAGTACAGATTGCATTGGGAAATATAGGGAAAAGCTACAGATACTGGAGAAGACAGTTTGCTGAGTTCTTAAGAGGAAAATAAATCCCAGGCAACACTGGGTAAATACACTAGTCATAAATAAAATCAGAGTTTGGTCAACTTTTGGTTCATTCACTTTAAAATAACAAGCTCAAGTTGTTTTATTTTGTCTGTCTTGACAGCTTCAATCTAGAATTGCCCAGGTTGATGTGTTTGTTATTAACTTTTCAAATTTTAAGTGCCGAATTAGATGTGCCATTAACTTTGTTAATGAAGTTAATACACTGGTGCTTTAAAAATAATTTTAAATATGATACTGGTATGAAATATGAACATTTCCCAAAGTAATAATACATGTGCATTATTCAGTGTATGACTTCTATTTATATTTTTTTAAAAGATCATTTTGTGTTAATAAGTTGATGTTATTCTTTTTTATTTAGTAGCACAGAGATAACTATGCTCTACTTCTGCTGTACCATATAGGATGATTCTGCTCTGCCTACACAGTCATTGAATTCTACTGTGCTTTGGGTATGAGTGGAAGGAGAAAAATCACAAAGGGCCCATGGGTGGATTCTGTCTGTAAAGATGGTGAATGTGAGCTTTTTTATGGTTGACAGTATTTGGAAAGGTTTAAGTAGGGATCTAAATTATGACTGGGAGTTGCTTCTGTGCCAGAACTGGACAGGAACTTAATTTGGCTAATCATAGTTTGCATCACAGAATGAGTCCTGTCAGAACAATGTACAGTTCTGTGGATTCTTTAACATTACGTAAAAATGACCACCACCAACAGCTCTTTTAGTGCTTCTGGAATGACAATAAGCAGAGAAAACCAGACATGTAATTGATCTGCGTTTCCTATTTGCTGTGATTCTCCAACATGACCCCAAAGGAATTTCTGTTCTTCTTAAAAGGAGAGATGTGTAAGCCTTGGGGATGGGAAGTAACAGCTTTTGCCTCTAGCAGAAAGGTGACATGAAACTTACTTCTTCAGCTGTAATGGAGGAGCAAAGAGAACAGGAAGTATACGTCAATTATACTTCCTGTTTGCTTGTTTATTAACTAGTCCAGAACTGCTCCCAGTCTATTTGCCATGCGTAAAAGAGCCAGAATCCATTGGCAAGATGCTATCCAAGGAAATTAATTCTCACATTTTCCTGCTGTGTCAGGGTTTTCATCTACACTTGTCTTTAGCAACAAGACCTAATAGCTTTCATGCCTCAGCTCCACTCCTGTAAGATGGAGGTAATAGTCACTTTCCGGTTTCTCAAGGGTGTTATGAGAAATGGGTATTAAAGCACTACAGCTAGCAGAGGCATTAGCAAACCAGTAGCTGGCCAAGTACAAGGGTATTTCCAGTTTTAAAAAAGCAGTAACAACTTGCCAGTCATGTCCTAGAACTTTCCTTAATTGACGGAATACTACTGAATGGGTATGATGCTCTTGGAAGCTTATATATCTAGAATTTCTTTCTGGCTCAGCTATTACTTTTAGGGCACTTGCTAATAAAATAATTATTTGTGAATCATAGGTAGTTCCATTTTGATGAATAATGCTCACCTCCCCTACCTTTCCAGCATGTGACCATAATTCTGTACATTTCACATTAGTCAACAGGGTCAATTCACAAGTTTACCTGGTCCAACAGTTCTCATTCTGTGATGGAAGGCATGCAAAGTCTCTGGCCCTTTCCACACGAGAAGAGGAATTCGCGTAGTGAGGGTTCCGGCCGGTTTTTACCGAGTTTTTTGTATCCGCGCTAATGCGCGCTCTCTATTCATACGTCTTATGTTTGATCCGGCTTAGCGCGGTTTCAGAGATCCACACGTTGCCGTCCTGACCACCCCCACTATTAACATAACCTCGCCCACTATGGCTGTGATAGGCTGATTTCGATTTGAAGAAATGGCGCGTTGCGTCGGTACGTACCCGCGCATGCGCACACGTACGTATGCAAGGTCCTCCCCCAATGCCTCCCGCCTTTCGCCGCCACCCCCCACCTCTGGCTAGTGCGTCGGTTGGTGCCGGTTGTTGTGCTTCCTGCTTCGCAGATTTTCTGGCTTGTTCGTGGCTTTGCGATGGAGGGCGAGGTTCTCGATGACCTGGTCAGGTTCCTGGGGCCCTTTGTTGCGGTCCTGGGTGTAGTGGTGGCCACCATGCAAGAACAATGGGCCAGAGATCGAGCGAGGAGGTCCAGGCTCCATCGCGACCATGAGGAGGAGGACGTTTTCTATGCGCCCCTTCTGAGAGGACACTCGCGGCGTCTCCCACGCCCCAGAAGGTGGTGGGTCAGGGAGAGGATGCGGAGGACATGGTGGGCTGAGGAGGTGCTTGCTAAGTGGGACGATGACCAGTGGCTCTACCACTTTCGCATGACGAAAGCCACCCTCTTTGAGATCGCCAACCGTCTGCGTCCCACACTTGAGAGGAAAGCCACAGAAATGCGTCAACCCATATCTGTGGAGGAGAGAGTGGCGATTACCGTGTGGTGGTTGTCAACGCCGCTTATATATCGCAAAACGGTGAACACCTTCGGCTTGGGGATCTCCACAGTCGCTGTGATTGTCATTGAGGTGTGTCTGGCGATAGAGCAGGTCCTCCTGTCGTCCACCGTTTCCCTTGGAGACTATCGCAGAGTGAGTACTCAACATCCATCCGCCCTCTCTCCCTTCCGTCCTTCCCCGGCACCCCGACGTCTCCCGGTGACGCTATCTCAGCCCAGACCATTCCGGCCACCATCCCTGCACTGGCCACGCCACGCGCGCGGCCATCCGCGGCCCTCCGTCCCCCCTCCCCACCTCCATCCCCCCTTCCTCCTCCCGCCCTCTCTCCCCTTCCGTCCTTCCCCCGCGCCCCGACGTCTCCCGGTGACGCTATCTCAGCCCAGACCGTTCCGGCCACCATCCCTGCACTGGCCACGCCACGCGCGCGGCCATCCGCGGCCCTCCGTCCCCCCTCCCCACCTCCATCCCCCCTTCCTCCTCCCGCCCTCTCTCCCCTCCCGTCCTTCCCCCGCGCCCCGACGTCTCCCGGTGACGCTATCTCAGCCCAGACCTGTCCCGCCGCTATCCCTGCACTGGACATGAAAGGAGTAATGTTTGTTTTTTGTGTTGCCACCCATTGCAGGTCACGGATGGATTCCATCGCATGGGATTTCCCCAATGCATCGGCGCGGTTGATGGTACACACATTCCTGTGCGGCCACCAAAAGGAAGAGGGGAAGAGTTCGTAAACCGGAAGAGCTCCTTCTCCATTCTCCTGCAGGGGATGGTGGACCATGAAGGACGCTTTTTGGATATTGTCCTTGGCTTTACGGGCAGAACGCATGACGCGTTTGTTTTCCGTCACTCCTCCTTGTGGCACGCCATGGAGGCTGGACGGTATGTTCCTGGGAACCCTACCATCACCATAAATGGCGTTTCCATTGGTCCAGTCATCCTCGGAGATGTGGCGTACCCCCTGTCAAGGTGGTTGATGAAGCCATACGGAGGGGCCATGGACCCAAGGAAGTTGGCTTACAACAGGGTTTTCAACCGCTGTCGGAACGTGGTGGAGCGGGCCTTTGGAAGGCTCAAGGCACGGTGGGGCTGCCTCTCAGCTCCCCTAACCGTGTCCGAGAAGAACTACCTTCCCGTTATATCCGCCTGCGTGGTCCTCCACAACATCTGCGAGTCAAAGGGCCACATCCTGCACCCCGATCTTGCTCCCCCCACCTCTGCGCCTCCCACAAACACGGGATGACTTCCGACCCCACTCCTCCGCCAGGAGGCTCCGTGAAGGGGAAACAGTTAGGAATGCCATTGCAAGCCTTATTGCCGAGGACAATGTTCAGTCCTAGATTTGTAGTTTTCTCTCTTGTTTGTAATTGCAATTAGAAGGTGTTTTGCCCCTCCCCGTTGTAAATACTTTCCCCTTTACAAATAAACTTTACACTGGTTTTGTTGCAAAAATAACAGGTTTGCTTTTATTATTTCAAAAACACAAAAACAACATGAATGGCAAACAATAGTACTGACTTCAAAGGAAAACAAGATATATGGCAACTCCCCTTTCATAGGAGAAATAGGAAACATATAACTTTAAACAGTTAGATCATGGATATTGCTAACAAGTTAACGGGGCCATATTTGTACCTATCCAAATGGGCAGGTAGGTGGGGAGATGCATTTCTCAAGGGCTGTACCTGTGGCAGGGTCTCTTGACCCTTGGGAAATGTCGTCTTGCCACCTGCTGCTGGGAGGAGGTCGATGGGCTTCCCCCCATTGCAAGGATCTGGCCTGGTTCGGGCTCAGTTTGTTCGGAAACCACACTGCCATCATTCCTGGGGAGGATTGCAGCATTTCTTGCATTCACTGCATCCGCGATTGCGGACATAATCCTGATACATTCCCTAAGCAGGGAGAGCAGCTCCCTGCGTTCTTCTGTCGCTGTGGTACTCTCATGCTGGAACTCCCTGGCACACATGTCCCTGTTGAGCTCCTGCTGCTCCCGTATGAGATCCATGGTAGCTATGGTAGCAGCGGGAAGGTTCTCACTACGCCCCGCTGCAGTGGTCCTATGGCGCGACATGCGTAGTCTGGACCGGGGAGACAAGCCCGCGGCGGTAGTGCTGCGTGTCACCTCTGCTGTACCGTTGCTTGCCTCATCTAGGGAGAGTGAAAGCAAAACGGAAGTAGCATTGTACTGGTTAATGGGATGTGATTTTTGAAACGTAACACAACATTCCTGTGAGGGCCGCACAAAACTGCATGCCGGGCAGCGGCAAAGCCAATCACATCTCTCATCATCCCATGTAACATCACCTCTCGTGTCACATCTCACTGAGGAGTGACAGCCACAGCGAATACCTACCTTTAGGAGAAATGTGTGCAGGGAGAAGGGAAGCAACAGGAACCGTGCATGCAAACAATTATATGTCTAGTTTCATGGATCCTGCTCACTCGTGAGACACCAGGCTTGACTGTTGTGCAAAAGGTCCAGCAGGAAGGTTCCTGTACCTTCCGGCCAACACCTCTAGTGCTATGGTGACAAGGTGTGGAGTAAGGGTGGTGGTTAAAAACTCACCTGTACCAATGGTGCTCTCATTTTCCGCTCTAGATGTCCCGGGATGAACTGGCGTGTTGCTGGTGTCGTCCATGCCTGCATCGGGGGATAGGTTGCGAGGTGTGAAAGAACAAGTCTGCTGAGAATGCATTCTGCATGGCTCCCGGCGGCCCCCCTTCCGGCCTTCCCCCCATTGACCTATGCACATTGATATCCAGCTGGAAGGGACCAGGCACATACTGCGCGCCGTTTGCATGCTCCCACACCTTTAGCATACCCAGAGACCCACAGGAATCCAAGAGTTCAGACAACTTGGCCGTTTTGGGGAGCAAAAGGGCTTGCTATTGAGTTACTGAGTAAGTAGTGATGCAGGAATTGAAAGGTAGGTAGCATGCACATTGCAAAAGCATTCTTTCCGCTTCATAGCAGCCATGCCCAAGGGCTATTGCGACCCAGGGAGATAAAGCGAAGCTTATACGTTTGTTGCCACACTAACAACCTGCCTTACCTGATGTCTCCGTATCAGAGGTATCCGGGGAATCCCCAAAAAGCTCCTGGCTATGGGCACGCTCTGGAGCACAAAAAGGGAAAGGAATGGGTGGAATTTCCATGCATAGATGAGTTAGTGATACAAAACCAAGATGAGGGTACCCCTCTTAACATTCATACCTTCTGATGCTGCAGCCCCCTCCACTCCGTGATCCCCGTCCTCTGCAATCTGTAGGCTCGCGATGACCCTTGGTGGGTGTGCACCCGCGTCACCACCCAAAATTCGCGACAGCTCCTCGAAATAAGGACAGGTAACCCGGGACGAGCCTGTCCTTTTATTTGCAGCGACCGCATGACGGTAGTCCAGCCGCATCCGCTTGGTTTTTGTGCGGCATTCTTCCGCTGTCCTTTTGTGCCCTCTTCTTTCCATTTCCCTGGCTATTTCTTCAAATATTTCGATATTGCGGTAGCTTTCCTGAAGATCCGCCTGGTACTTCTGTTCGCCCCACACTTCAAGGAGATCCTTTACCTCGGAGTGGCGCCACGCGACCCCCCTGCCTTTTGCCCTGCTTCTCCTCGGGTTGACCTCTCCCTCTCCAGGGCTGGACACATTTCCCTGGCTTGCATCTTGGGTCGCCATAGCCACCTTCAACAAAACTCTTCCGCAAAGTTTGGCTGACCACGAGGTTGCTAGTTCCGAGTAATGGCTTCCTCCTTGTCGCCCCAGCGCAGTTTCTCCCGGCGACGCTTCGCACATGCGCAGCGGCCACCAGGACTTGGCGCCGCGGGACCCCCACAGGAAGGCGGTGGAACTGCAGCCTTCCTGTGGGCGTGTCGGGGCGGAAGGTAGGAGAGATTAGGAGAGTGGAGGAGCGTGAGAGTTTGTGGATTTTGGTTTTTAAGATACTTTTATTAGATAGATAGATAGATAGATAGATAGAGAAAGAGAGAGAGAGAGAGAAAACAGATAGATAGAAAGATAGATAGAGAGATAGATAGAGAGATAGATAGAGAGATAGAGAGATAGAAAGATAGATAGAGAGATAGAGAGATAGATAGATAGAGAGAGAGAGAGAGAGAGAAAGAAAAAAGATAGAGAGATAGAAGATAGATAGAGAGATAGATACATAGCTAGATAGAGAGATAGATAGGAGTGTTAGAGAGGGGGGGAGAGAGAGAGAGAGAGAGATGGAGCGTGAGGGTGCCCTCTGGGAAGATTTCAAAACCAGGGAGATGCTGGCAATTGTCGAGTGGTGCGGAGGGGTAATTGATTTCCTCCGAGTACAAATGCCCCAAACAGGGAGTACTCGAGACCATAGCCAGGGGGTTGTCAGGGGCAGGGGTTCGACCGGACGGCCGCGCAGGTCAACTCCAAATTCAAGGCCATCAAGGCGGCGTTCTACGAATGCAGGGGAACGCTTCAATGGCCACCCACCCCATGCACCCAAAGGCCTCCCCACTTCCGCATCATGCTGCGGCTGTGGAAGTCTGCCGGGCGCCCCTCCTGGCGTGGCCGCAGAAGGGGGGACCTGGGGCCCCCGAAAACCACCCCCCTCCCAATGAACAAGTATGGTCAATCAAACGGTGGGGGGTTCCGGGTTTCCCCCCCATTATGTGAGCACACACTGACAGCAGCATGTGCTATTTCCCCCTTCCCAGGTGCCAGATGCCGTGCCACCAGGAAAAAATTTTAGGTCGCCGGGACCCCAGAGAGGGAAGGCAAGTGCAACACCTCCACTTCTTTTTAGATTCCCAGCCCTGCCCCCTGCGTATGCAAACACGTGGGGAACTGGTGTGTTTTACGGGAGGTCTGCCCGCGGTTTTAAAGGTTAAAGAGCTTCTGTTTTTTTGGGGTTTCTCCAGAGCCTGAAACAATCGTGCTGGGGACACCTCGGGCCCTGGGGAGGAAAGTGACGTTGGAGGTGCAGGGGAAGATATAGGTAAAACAGTGCAACAGCTTTGGCGTGAAAACTTTATTCACAGCTAGGAAGTTGATTTTTTGGGGGGAAAATCTGTTTTCCCGTTTGTTTCTTTTTTAGCCACAGGCGCACAAGCAAGACCCCCGGGGGGGTTCCCCCCCCCGGGGCCACGGTGACCTGGTAATTGATGTGCCAGGGGAAGAGGAGCGGGGCAGCTGACGGTACAGTAACCACCTATGGGGGAGAAAATGTGGAAATTAAATGCACAATTGCTGACAGGGATGTTGAACAGTTTCCTTCCTTTCGCAGCTGGCACACTGTCCGCAGCAGAGGAGCGACAGGGACACTTTCCTGTCGCATCCTCACACACAGCTGGAAAAGATAAAAAAATTACTCCGCAAAAAGGGGACACATGGAGGCCCACCCCAAAAGGAGTGCCTGGCCCCCAAAGTCACCTTTTCTTTACAGGTCCATCCCCCAGGACCTGAGGTCCATCGCGGACTCCATAATGGCGGGGATGACCACGCTAAAAAAGAAAACGGCTGAGAGGGTTAAGTTAGCAACACGGGTGGCCATGATGGAAGGGTGGCTACGGTGCTTTCACCAAGCGTGTCAGCACGGCGTCCTAATACTACTCTCCCTCCAACAGACGAGTCCGCACAGAGAAGCCTTACGGAGGTGTCAGCTGCCCTAGAAAATACGTATGGGGGGACAAAAAGGAGGGAACTGAGGGAGATAAAGAGACAGCTGAGGAGGGGCAACCTCCTGTGATGTTTTTAACCTTGTTTTCTTTTTTTCTTATGTTATGTTGGGTTAGTTATAATATCTAGAAATTTTAAAAAAACAATTTTTTAAATATCCTGTGACTTGTTTTCAATGGTTGCATGTAACCAGTTCACCCTTGGAAGCAGTCAATTCAACCTGGATCCACCTGCCATAGCAAGGCAGGTGTGCAAATCCCATGCCAAACCTGGATGCAAAAAGCAGGGTGCATTGGGATTTAGACCCGGATGGGAGTCCACCACTTGAAATCCATGGTTTGAAGGACTGCGCATACAGCTTATGGCCTATACCTGCTAGTACTTGAAGCAACTGCATCTTTTGACAGAGAAGCCAGGTGACCAGTTCGAGCTGCAGGTATTTTGGAGAACTGGATGGAGGTTTCTCGCCACGGACTGTTCCTTGTTTTATCCCTCGTCTGCCTCGAAGGACAGGCCACCGGGGATCCCCCTGCAAGGAAATAGTTGGTTTTGGGGGGGCTGGTCATCTTTCTGCCGGGAACCCCCTCCCCATCCAGATAGACCGCGTCCCTGTCGTCCCCCACCAACCGCCCACCAATCAGGCTCTAGTTCTGTTGGAGCAAGGGATGTCAGTCGGGTCACACTCTCTCAGCCACCCACAGATGATTTGGAGAAACCTTTCAGAGGTGTCAGCTGCCCCCCCCAAATTGATGAGAGATAAGGAGGGAGCTGCGGGACCTCAAGAGACAGAGGGGAGGAGGGAACCTCCTATAATGTTTTTTGACCTTTGTTTTCTGTTTTTCTGTTATGTTGGGTGATAATTTTATCTAGTTATTTAATAAAAATATTTCTTTTTAAGCTTTCCTGTGACTTGTTTTCAATGGTTGCATATAACCAGTTCCCCCTTTGGGAAAAGAGTCTACAGTTTGACCTCTCCACCCGCCATAGCAAGGCAGGTGTGGAAAGCACTTGAAGATCACGTGAACAGGCCCCAAATCCCATGCTAACCTGGAATGCTAAGCGGGGGGTGCGTTAGGATTTAAACCTGGATGGGAGACCACCACTGAAATCCATTTTGGAGAACTGGATGGAGGTTTTTCGCCACGGAGCGTTCCTTGTCTGATCCCTCTCTCAGCCTCGAAGGACGGGCCACCGGGGATCCACCTGCGAGGAAATAATGGGTTTTGGGGAGGCTTGTGTACAAAAAAGCAGATGGTCATCTTTCTGTCCGGAGCACCCCACTTAGCCCCCTCCTCCCCATCCTGCCAACCGCGTCCCTGTCGTGGCCCCCACCAACCGCCCACTAATCAGGCTCTAGTTCCGTTGGAGCAAGGGATGTCAGTCGGGTCCCCACCTCCGGCCTCAAGTGACACCAACTGCAAATCAATCACGCCGTTCAGGGAGATAACTGGTCGGGCTGAATGCATGGGGTTTGCAGGCCCCCCAGCTAGCCACCCCTCCACACTCATTTCGGTCCATTCTGCCCAATGCAGGACATGGGCCCCCCGCCCCGTTTTCCCTCATGTTCTGGGCAGCATTTCCGGGGGACAGTCAGGGTAGCCCCATGACGCTTTTTCAACGTGAAGGTAGGTTTTTCCCTGGCCCCCCTTTCCCCCCCGGGTCACACATTCAGCGCTTTGTGGCGGGTTGAGAAATGACGGTATTAGGGGAGACTTTCTAAAAAAAACCCCCCCAATATGCCGCCGCGGAAGAATCCACAGCCCCCAAACCCTTTCCCGGCCCCCCCCGAAAATCCAGATGGCTGTGGATCTTTCGCTTTCATCCGCGGTAGCAATGGGGGGGGGGTTTTAAAGAAATAATCCAATTTGCCAAACCTGCAATTGATATCCCCGCAGCGCTTTTTCAAAGGAAGGCGCCATTACTCCGAAAGGGTTCCCGGACCCCTTGGCGGTCACCATGCTGCCCTGTCCTTGGGCCCCCCTTGGCAGGGCGCCGAAGGGTCCCCCCGCCGCCGCCGCGGCCCCCCCGCCCCCCCGGGTCACACATGCAGCGGTTTGTGGTGGGTTGCGAAATTTTGGGGGTGTCACTAGAGGCGACTTCCCAAGAAATTCCCCCCACCCCCACCCCCACCCCCGGGTAGGCCACTCCAGATGAAGGCAATAAATCCACAGTCCCCCTGAAGCTCCAATATCCCCACGGAAACATCAAAAGGCGATTTTAAGATGGACTGTAAATAAATAATTCCAAAAACCCCGCGGCCTGCAATGCTTTTTTCTTTTTTGTGGTGGGCTCTCGCTAGCGAGGATTAAAAAATGGCGCCGTTCGGCTCTTTGTGGGGCGGGCCAAACCCCGAAGCTGTCCACGCCCACGGCCCCCCCCCCGTTCATCTCAGGGGCGAATCAGCGCGTATCTGCGCCTCCACACAAGTGAGCAAGAACGTGATTGCGCGGATCAGGGGGGAAAAAAAACAATTTTTTTCCGGTTTTTAAAAAGCACATGCAAGCACAGTTGGAGACGTTTCTGAACGGATTGACGTGTGGAACTTGGAAATTAAAAAAACGACCAGCGCACTTTAAGGTATGGAAGACCTCCGTAGATATCGCGCTACACTGCGCTAAAACGTTTTATTACCCCCGTGTGGAAAGGGCCTCTGCCACTACAATGATGTGGGAGTACTGCTCAAAGGTCCAAACCCTCAGGTCATTAGGAAAAGGCAGCATGGGATGGTCTGTCATGCACTGGAGCTGCCCCATGCTATACACTCACTTGTAGTATATTACAATGTGCATTTGTTCCCTCAATATGAGAACAGAATTGTCAAACAAATATGCAAAACAGTTGTTAAATGCCTATATGTATCTCACGTCTCTATGTGGAATCAAAATAGTGCTATAATGTTTTTCCCTGTTCGTATTCTTCTGTTCATGATTGTTTGCCCTGAAGGTTGAACTACACGTCACATTAAAGGAACAGCATGCAACCAAACTTTACTTTCTCTTTGGATTATGCTTAGGATCAGATTTAGACTCATTGGCATAGTAGGATGGTTAAAACCAGTCCTTTAGTTAGGATTTGTTGTTGTTAAATTCCTCTCCTCCCTGGCCAAAAAAAAACTCCTCACCTTCATTTGGGACTGAAATAAATTCCTTCACCACTAAAATAATGGCAAGAGGTAATGTGACTTGTGAGAATCCATGAAGGGGAGGAGTAGGGCAATCCCACAGTCTGTGTCATCCAGAATATTCCATGAGGTCCAAGACTTGCCAGAAAACTGTGTTCTTAAGACTGAACAGTTCCATTGTTCTCTCATCCCCCTACTGAGAGATGCCTGCAGTCAAATAAT
Organism: Iguana delicatissima; assembly: GCA_948472985.1. NCBI lineage: Eukaryota > Metazoa > Chordata > Lepidosauria > Squamata > Iguanidae > Iguana > Iguana delicatissima. The sequence goes on along the minus strand of CAOKZL010000514.1, from coordinate 398,401 downwards.
CAATGGTTCAATTGGTATACAGTCAGCCTTCTACACCTGTGGGTTTCACTTTCACTAATTTGATCATTTGTGAGTTTCTCCAACCCGTGCCTCCCCACCTCAAGCACTTTTTCCCTGAGGGAACACCTTCTCTCTTGGCAGCTCTGATTAGACCACACAACTGTTTAGAAAATCAACTCCGGTTCTGCTCCACCTCCACCAGTCACTGCCTGGCCACATAACTGTGGCTCCCAACCTCATTTCCTAGCACCACGAACCCTCTCCCAATGCCTCCCCATACCCAAAGAAAGATAGGGGTGAGAGACAGGAAGTGTAGAGCCACCATACCGAGCCACCCCCTTTCCCTTTCCTTTCTCTGACATGGTTTGGACTCTGGGTGCCGCTCTCCTCACAATGCCTCAGCCCTCTTCCCACGGACACACACATATTTGTAGTTGTTCTACTTTTGCAGGGTCCTGTGCCCTTAACCCTAGCAAATGTGAAGGGCCAACTGTAGTTGCTCCAGGCCCCTCACAATCTGTGGTCCTGGTGCAGAAGGAAAAAAGATATAGTTTGCTTCCTATTCCTCCCCCAAAATTTTATAAATCTCCTAAGGCTTCTGTTTATCTTCAACATTCTCTGTGTTGAGTAATTGAATGAAAATATGCAGGATCAGACCGTTAGTCTCAGTGAAGCAGTAGGATTCAAAAGAGGTTCACACATGAAGGTCTTTGTGTCTCTGTCTATTGTACTTAATATTCTGTTTTGTATGTACTTATTCATTACATTAATTACTTTATGTGTCACCACTCTCAGAAAATGACCAAAAAATGGGCCCTGTTGTTCAGATATGCCATAAGGCCCTGACCACTATACTCTAGCCTTGAGCTCAGGCATTTCTGGTCAAGGTGATACAAATGCCGGAGCACCAAAACACACAGTTTTGGGGGTCTTTCTTGAAAAGGAAGACCTAACAAATAAAGAGTGCAGGATTAGGGGGAACCTAAGGGAGGGGCTGATGGATCCCTCACTTTGAAAAAAACAATGAAGTTTTATTGGGCATCAGATAAACAGCTCAAGTCATATGCTATCAGATTGAAAATCAGAGACAACTTCTGTCACTTTACTGGTGGTATAGAAGGGGGAATTTCAGCAGGTACTGTTTGTCATGAAACCAGGTAACTAGCAGCACTGACCAAAATTCCCTCTTCTACACAACCACTAAAGGCACAGGAGCCATCTCCAGTTTTCACTGTGGCAGGTATTAATCTCTGTTTTCCCACCACAGTGAATTTTCATATATGATGTAATGGCCACCTCAGGACTTTCAAAGAACCTTCAAGAGCAGAAGATTTTCTATTACTGCTAGAACTAGCAATATATGAAATGGAGGAAAGAGAGACTACAACAGTGCCTGTATTGAGAAAGGGGGTAGCAATACAGCAGTGTTCCTGAGCGAATACTTAAAATCAAGCTAATGGTCCAGCTATAAATGGATGACATTGCCATAGCCAATGGAGTTGGAGTTGTGATAAAATATTTTTTAAAAAAAGTTCCCCAGAAACAACCATGTTACTTTTGTTTAAAGAATACAGCGCCTGTCCACACCACAGTGTTACAGTGCTGTTATTCCACTTTCAACATTCTATGGAATTCTGGGATTTGCAGTTTACTGAGGCCAAAAAGCTCTCTGGCTGAGAATTCTAAATGCTCCTCCCTAGACTGCAAACCCTAGGATTCCATAGGAAGTTGAAAGTGGAATAACAACACTATAACAGTGCAGTGCAGAAAGGCCCATAGCCTTATTTGTATAATAGAAATATAATTTTTTTTTTGAGGAATGTATGGGTGCATATTCTGATTATGTCCTTTGCCACTCTCCTTCTTTTTTCTGTGCTCTAAGGAAGACCTCTGAGTATTCCTTGCCAAAGAAAACCCTATGAAATGCATAGGGTTGCCATAAGCTCACAGGTGACTTGCAGGTACATACATAGACAAGGAAGAGATCAAGTTTTGTTTAGGGCAGTCTAAGCTGCTGCCAGCACCATGCAAGGATGCTATGTGTGCATCGTGTCTGGATCTTTTAACAACATCCTGTGAAGTATTTAAAAATTGCCTTGGATCAGGTGCAGTTAACATGGCCCCAACCACTCTTTGTCCGATAGAAAACTATACCACAAGAAAAGGGAACCCACGTGGTTAAACTTTCTGTTCCTGAAATCCAAAATAATCTTGCCATTGAATTTTCATACAGTTTGGTTGACGTAAAAATTCCTAGCGATTTTAATGTAATTTTTAATACTGGTTTTGTGCTCTTTCCCACTACCTGGTTGTATCTTCTTTAAAAATTATTTGTACTTGTAATGGTTTGTAACCACCTTATGGCTCTTGGAAAAACTGAAAAACAGAGTACAATTGTCTTTATATGTAAGCAAGTAACCTATAAGCAGTAGTTAAATGTAGTTTGCCTTCTATTATGTACTATTGTGTTAGCGGTCACACCCAAATCTTTGGCTGAGAGATATATGGAGGCTACACCATGCAATATTGTGCGTGTGTTGCATTTCACAACAGATGAGATAAGAGGGAGCAAGTATCACTATAGTTCCATGCAGCTGCCTCTACCAATAAAGAGTATATATATGTATCACTCACTAATAAACTGTAGAAAAGGATTCTTTGAAAACTGCAACCCAACTGTTGATAAAATAGTAATTAGTTACAAAAGTATTCCTTGCCTAAGAAAACTCTATGAAATTCATAGGGCTGCCATAAATCAACAGTCAACTGGAAGACACATTGACACTCAGTTATCCTAATGACCACCCAGGTACAATTTGTATCAGCATAAAATTTCATTTGTAACTTATTATAAAGCAAATAACTGTGGTCATACAACTGTTTTGCTGTGTAAGTAATGAATTTATTGTTGATTGCATAGAGATAATTACTATTTATTTTCATTATCTGATTGAACAGCTAGTTATGCGGTTAGGGTTGCCACAGAATGTGAGAAAGGTAATTTCCTTCCCTAGTTTTTCCAAAACTTTCTGCTATATTAAACAAGCCGCTGGCATCTTTGGTTCCAGTGATCCAACTTGTAAACTGAGACTAATTATCTTACATTTAGAGTCTTAGATATTATTTCACTGATTAAGCAAAAAGTGTGAGGACTTATGTTCTAGGTCACTCTAGAAGGTGGGTGCTTGAGGTGAGCTGAGCAAAATGCCCCCTCCCATTCTATTTGCAAAAGCTAATTGGGCTGGCAGCTGAATGTTCTTCAACATTGGTGAAGTGATTGTATCCTTCACTACATCTGAAGGCAACAGGCAAGATTAGGGGTCACAGGGATGGCTGCTGTACACACACAGTTCTCTGGTCCAACTGCTACCACCCATCATGTTATGCCTGAGACAACTTCCTAGCAATGCCAAATAGCATGGCTGACTCTGAATATAATATCAGTTCACCTTATATCTACTTGTTTACTTTAAGAAACATTTTTCAAGGATGAAAAGAAAGTCATTGAGAAATCACTCTGTGCTTACATTTGTATAATTTCGTCCTATTTGCAAATGAGATTGGCTCTAGTGACAGAAATATCACAAAAGTTTATTTCACTCTGTTTGATATAGAAAGTTGCCTTTTAGGTTAGCTCAACCCTTGTTTGTGTATGTATAGACATCACTTTCAGTTAGACAATTATTCCTTGTAACAATGAACTCAGCTAGTGAGCGTTGCTAAGACGACTGGATCCCAAACAGGGCAACTGAGAGAAATCTTAAATGGGTGAAGAGGGAGTAAGCATTGTCATGTTTATTTGTATACCATTTTTCCATGGTAAAACCATGCATAAAATGGCTTACAGTAACTTTGTACAAAAGTTACACAATACAGAACAGGCCACAGTGGCAGATGGTGACTCCCATGTCAGGGAGCAGTAAATCCACTCAGGGTTTTAATCTGAAGACCTACCCAAGGTGCTGAAACTATCTGTGGCAAGTAGCTCATTTAAATTTCATACTAAAATCTGGAGTTAATTTGCCACACCATTAACATGGGAGATAACAGTGATAAGCCAAATAATTTATAGTAAAGAATAAATTATTACAATAAGAGTAAACAGTCCGCTAATGGTTCTTACTACAGCCTTCCAGAAAATAAATACAAAGGAAAGGATTTAAAAGTATAGTTTCCCAAAGCTAAATCTAGCTCCGCTGGCAACCCTTAAAGCAGAGCTGGGCATGCTCCAAAGCTCTACTCCTGGTAGCCCACATTTCCACATTTTCAGCTCCTCCAAGAATCCAGAGGCCCTCAGTATGTCTCTGTGGCTACCATTTTAGAAGATCAGAAATCTTCCAATTGGCTTTAGGAACAGTCTGTTTGGGGAGTGTTGCTTTATGGTGGGAAGCCCCTGAAAAAGCTTCTTTTAGTCCCACAATTTTTGTAACCCCTCTTCCCTTTATTGTATTTTTTTTCTACCAAAAATGACTTTTTTAGCTGAAATTTTCAGGGAGATGCTTGGGCTGGGATCAGTGGAGGTTGCAAGGGGGAACACTTGACACTCCCTCCAGGGTCACATTCAGGCTGTAGGCCTCACAAGTCCGATCTCTGCTCCAAAAAATATCTTCCACACAGATATAAAGAAATCTTTATAAGCACTCTATTTGCCTCTTTTCCCCTCTCTGTTCCCTTGGCAGCTCCCATGACAGGCTGTATGGAACAGATTCCAAGAGCAGATATTTTTAGTGAGAATACAGATTAGAGATGCAGAGGGTCAAGAAGAGAGCACTGGACAAGCTGTCTGGGAAGACTCCGTGTGGCAGGCCACAGCTCTTGGCCTGGACTGAATAATGGTTGTGACATTATCATTCTGTCAATGACTTCAAGATGGCCAGTCAAAACTTCTGAGTGATTCACCAAGAAAGCTGAGGTTTAGAGAACTGAGGGACATATTTCTTCTAGTTTGGGTATACGTTGGTGTAGGCTTAATGCTGGGGACAAATTGGCCCCCCAAGACAAGTAAAGAATTTTGTGGGATCTTGGCAACCAACAGATATATTTTTATGGCATGGTTTCCCTCATCAGGGATATAGACATATTACTGCAGTTTAGACCTCCTTGGGGACACCCCTGGATATCATTTTGATATCAAACCATTTGGCTTTCTTCCACCACCCCGCTCCACATGTTTGTGAGGCCACTGGGCAAGCACACAAACAGGCACGGCCGATAATTGCTGGACATTCCATTCTCTACCCAGGCAAGCCAGACATAGCCAGTTTGTCGCTTCAGGGACCTCTCCGGCAAACACTCCATTACACATGCGCGATACTAACAAAAGCTTCCTGCCCTGAGTGGGCTACTGGACAAAGGTTGTGCCGTCAACTGGTAAGCGCTGCGCATTTGCATACTGGCCACACTATTGTTAATTCGGCTCTGATTCCATCATGCAAAGTTGTGACCTTTCCGAGACATTGTCTCGCACTCAAAACTCATTGTTGTTCCCTGAGTAAGGATAGTCTGCAGTCACAATTCACCCTATAAAAACCCCTGATTCCGAGACCTTCCTTGGATCGCTCGACCTGCTCCAGAGTTCCATCCTGCCTTGCTGCCGTTTCGAGCTCCCCTCAGCTAATTGAGCTGAACTTCTTCTCCGCATCCCTGGCTTCTCTCCTAAGGTCCAGGACTACAAGACAGGTGTTGTATCACCCATTTCCCACTGAAAATCTCTCTCTCTAACTCAATTTCTGATTCCTTAGTTATCTGTGTGGCTGCAGTGTCTTTAACGTTTGTCTGTATTCAATAAAACATCATTTTTACTGCTTTAAACCCGTCTGGCTGCTTGAATGACCAGACCCCATAGACACTGGGTTGCAAGATCTTGCTAAGTTACCCTGCCTCTCGCTAGCTTAAGTGAGTGCTCCAGCTAATTTTCCCCAAGGTTGTGTTATATTGTTTGCTTGTTTAGGAGTCCCTCCCGGGACCCCCAGAGAACAGGGTAACAGAGATTTGAGGGGAGAGGGGGAATTGTTAATCTTAATTAATCTTATGTTAATTACCTCTGCGGTGTGTGATATCATGTGCTATTGCTACTGCACAGCAGTTTAGCGTGGCAGGGGGACAGTCTGGAAAAAAATATGAGCCTAATCTAGTTTGCGGCCATGGAATATTTTGTAGGGTTTTTGTGTGACTCTGAATACAGCAACAGACTCACAGGAAAGGTCATGTTTCTGAAAGAAATGAAACACCACAGTGGAGGTTCTGCAGGGCAGGGACGAGACTAATTGTTTTTTGTTTGTACGACAGTGTATAAGGATTTGGCCCTTAGATGCTACTGCAATAAAATACCTAATAATAGTTAATAAGTCTCTCTGAGTCAAACGAAGGAAAAAAGAGAGGCGGTGAGGTGTCTGAGGTATTCCAGTTAAAGGTGCTGACATAGCCATAAGCTTAGCTGCCCCAAGCCTCACCCAGCCTCCTCCCTGGTGTCAAAGCAAACAGGAACGTGCAATCAGTCTCCAGCATCTTTCTGCAGTAGTGATGACGCTGCCACCAGTACAACAAGGTGGAGTGGACTAGGGTGACCACTTCCACTTTACCAAAAAGAGGAGGGAAAAACAGCACATATTTGCTTAAAATCTGCATATAATTAGCACAGGGTGTTGTCTCAGGTAGGTTAAATATATATACATTTAAAAATGATTGCAATAATTTGAATACAAATGCAATATAGCACACCTTGGTGGGGAAGATTATCCATGCAAGCTGTGTGTCTGCTCAGTCTGCTGTCCAGTCAGAGCTAGGAAATGCTATAAACTACAGCTCCCAGAACTCCCACCCATCAAAAATATTTATTTATTCATTTATTACAAAAAGTAACTTTTCAAAGTTCTGTGTCCAGTTGCTGTCAAGTGTCGCTGAACTGGCTTGCAATGCTTATAGTCATCTTAATTGAAAACATAATATTATAAATCAGAAACCAAATAGTGTGAAGTAGAACTTCATCCTGAACCATTTCTTCTAGTTGTTTATTACACCTCATAGCAATATGCAGTAGTGACAGCCAGACACTCAAAGCTGGGGCTGTGGGCATGCAAGGATTTTCCTTTGAGACTGAAAGTAGTTAAACTGTGGGTGCTTTGCTTTCTGTGGCTCATGGACCGGAAATGCTGGCTTAGAAGAAATCTGTCCCTAGGTTCCATTGAAACCTCCTAGTTTTAATGTCAGAATAGACATGTGAATCATGAATTGTGTGCGTGGCTATTGCCACACTTTTCCACACTTAGGATGCAATGTCCCTATTATTGAGGGGGAGTGGCCATAGTCACTGATTGGATTGTTTCCTTTTCCTATCCTGATTGTGATTGGTGGATCCTCCCACATGTGCTTTGATTTTTCTGCCATTCTCAGGGCATGTTCTTGCACTCCAGGGCTGTACTTGCTGCACTCTTGACCATCTGGCTGCTTCCTTCTGATCAGGACTCAAGAAACAAGGTATGTTGCCTGGAATTTGTAGGATGAGAGGAGGGAGTGGAGATGCAGTTTCACTTGGTTACTTTGGTTTCCTATAGCAGTACAATTTGCTTACCAGATATTCTACAATGATTTCATTACCAACTATTATATACTAAGAATGACTGGATAAAAACGTGGCTGATTTCTGAGACCTAATCTAAATAGCTGTTTAGCTCATGCTGAAAACTAAAAGAAGTTTAGACTAAATTGTTGTGATATAATTTGGAGGATGTCTGCAAATCTTTTGTTCAGTATGACTTTATTGGGTTTTTTCCCCCAAAAGGGATGAAATTGTCTAGTATTTGCAGCTGAGCCTCCCAAATGGAGGAACTGACAAGTCAATTATCCTATATCTCTAAGCATATATATTGCATTATGAAGTCATGCTAAATTGCAAGTGGGTGGATGTTTAGAGCTATGCTTAGGGTGAGAAGGTAAAGGATCTGAAAGTTTCCAAGATGAGGTCAAAGCCTGGAATGTACTTTCTATTTATACAGCTTGTTGCTTTCATGTAAATAAAATTAGTGACTGAATTCTTTCCTCTTCCAGTGTTTTTTTATGATGCTGGAAAGATTTATTTCTGTATGAATGCTACACATCTTCAGTTTGCAGATCTTTATTGTCAGGCATAAAATGGAAATTCAAGAAGAAATTTGCCTACAAATTGCATTTATAATATTTGTAATATGAAGAACACAATCATTTGTAGGCTTTTTTCTACCAGTTTCGGGCAACCTGTGCAAACAGATGAGATGGTAAACCTTAAAAAAATTGATGGAATGGCATAATCATGGAATATGTCCTCATGGCTAGTGAGGGGTGGGTGAGATGAGAATACCTGCATGTAAAGGCAAGGTCAAAATTCTTCTCTGTTATACCTATGTTTGTGTGCCCAGAGAGGGGGTCTCTTTTATATAAGGAGGAGTATTTGTAATGTGGTCCCTCATATGGAACAGTTTTATAACCTGTGCTGCTATTGGTACAAACTAATGTTTCTAGGCCACCATATGGGCCTTCTTGGAGGTCTGTCTGATATTTTCATCTGTAAATTAATGAGAGAATTCAGGGTTCCTTATTGCAGCACTCAATAAGCTCATTATAAGTCAGCAATTCCTAGTTGTGTGGTCAGCAAGTGTCATGCATCAGTGCAGATGAAAAAACATGCTAGATGGCTGGAGAACAGGCAGGTTCACTCTGCTGGATTATTTGGCTCTGATGTTTCTTCAGATCCTATATTTCTTTTCCATATGTAGCTGTGCCTATAAACTTCATTTCTTCCCCATTTATCTAAATCAGCCTTTCCTTACCAGGAGAGTATCCATGCCAACAGATGTGTTGGACTCCAATTCCCATAATTACCCAGAAGGTTGGAAGATTGTGGGCATTATAGCCCTACGTGTCTGGAGGTTGTGGCAGGCTGATCCTTGACCCAGATAGCACTCCAGAAGAAACTGGGAAATGATTAGGATTGTTTGGTTTACATAGAAGCAGGTGAGGGAAAGAGAAAAGGAAACCCTATATAGATTTACATGAGGCTAGGAGGAAGGGGAAAGTTGATATACTGGTTGCCCTGTGAGGTGAGAAATTGAATTCACTGAGGAACAGAGAAACCATGCTGGTTCTGGTAATCTTTCTGAGAAGTAGCAGCTTATATTAGTGCTATGAGAAAAAAGAGATGAGTGCAGGAAGCTCATGGTGGTATTTCCCCTCTTCTCCCAGAATTCATAGAAAAGAAAACCACTACCACAGTTTGGAGGCTTTGGAATGATCAAACTGATAATTTGATGCAGGTTTAACCTTAACTATATATGAATGCTAGTGAAAAAAAGAACTAAAGGTCTTGAAACAGATTTTTGTCATATACACTTTTGAAATCTCCAGACAATGTTCTCATATTCATGTACTGGCTTGGAGAGCATTAGGCATATATACCTGTGTAATGTTTGGTTTTGCCAAGGGAAATGTTTATATTTGTCAATAAGACCCCAGTATTCTCAGTTCTTATGTTGTTGTTCTAACTCATCCCATTTGTTCAAATTGTCATGTCACTGATCTTTCTCTCTCATTCTCTGGCATATTTATAACTTACATATTAATATACTCCCAACTTGTATATGTGACTCTCCATCTCATCTTGTTGGGCTACAGTGGACACTTACTGCTTCTTTGATCCACCCAGTTGCATGGAGAAGGGCAAGTCCTCACCATCTTTCCTCATCAGGTTTGGCCCAAGGTGTTTTGTTGCTCTGTGTGTGATTGTGCCTTCAAGTCACTTGTTCAGATATGGCAACCCCCTGAATTTCATATGGAGAGATGTACAGGTGATTTGCCATTTGCCATTTTGCAATATAGTCTACAGCCCCTGGTATTCCTTGGCATTCTCCCATCCAAGTACTAAGCAGGGCTCAACCTGATCAGCTTCCAAGATCAGACAGTACCTGGTGCTTTCAGGGTATTTAAGCCTATTTTATTGCTTGAAGTAAGCAAAATGATGCACCCCTGGACTGGACTGCTTGTTGATTCTTACTTCAGTTTTGTGACTGAATACTATCCACAATGCAAAGAGAGCAGGTTAGTTTAGGAGTGCAAGACAGAGCTGTGTGGCACAAACACCTTTGTCCTCCAAAGCATGGAAGTAGCTGGATCAGGAGGAACACTTACGGCTTTCCCATGGCATCTGCCACCAGAGGTTGTTGTATCACTCTGCCAGCCTTGCTCGACATTTCCACTTCTGTTGTTCCTGCACATCCATGAAGGCTAAAATATGCCTAACAGTGTAAAATTCAAAGCACTTGAGGGAAAATGGGTTACTGGATTTTGTCAAAGAAACCAAGATTGCAATTTTTAATCTAAACACATTGAATCTAATGTATGTAGATGTTGTTTACATGTATTGTCTCTGCCTGTGCATGCTCTTTGGCTGTTTGGGATATCTGGGTGGGGAGGAAATGTGTCCTTGCTTTCTGCTGTACCAAGGGTGGGGCCTGTGATTGAATTGTAAATCCCAGCAGCTCTAGATAGCTAACCGGCGCTAGGAACTGTAGTCCAACATCTGTAGGGCTGCAGGATCCTTTCTCTGGGCTGGATCATGGTAGCAGTATCATCCAGTCCAGCCCACAAGAGGGTGATTTTACACATTATACAAAATAAACTCAGTTTTGGACCCTTGGTTAATGTTCAAAAGAAATTAGTATGCCCATCTGAAAGAAAAAATCTGAAAGAAAAATGTTTGTCACATTCACATTTCACGTTATAACATGTTTAAAGCACCTAAAATATAGCCCTTTTGTTCCAATTGTTATTGGAGTTACAATATATAATTACCAACAAATAAAAAAGGAAAAGGTGAAAAAAAGAAAAAGAAAAAAGAGGAAGTGCAAAAGATATGAGGCATATACATTAATATTAACTGATTGTATTTCCAGAAATGTGTTTTCTTTAAATTTATGTCTGCAAAACTCTGAGATCTTCTGGCCATTGAATGATAGATGGTGAATATTTCTCTTTCCAACCTTGAAGTGCAAGCCTTTTAGCAGCAATAAAAGCACACAGGATCTAACTACGTTGGCTTAAATATGTACACTTTAAAAATAGTGTAAAACAGCACTGCAGCTGATGGTTTTGAGAAACTGTTTTTGCCTTTTTATGTCAAGATCAGACAGGAAGAAGGAAAGGGAAGAAATATTCAGATTTAGAATTATGTTTAAAGCTCCTATTTCCTAAACTAGCAGTGCAGTTTAAGTGCCGCATTTCAGAACAGCAATATTTATTACTGATGAGTCAGAGTGAAAGATGTCAACAACAGAGACTGACTAGCTCATGTGAAATCACTGTTTATCACACCCCATTTAATAGACCAGCACCCACATTCTGTACTTAAGTTTTAATTAGAGATGGGCCGAGTCAATATACCCACAGGAAAATTAGTAACCACACCCTATCATGCTGATACCTAAATAGTACACATGCAGAGTAACCTAAGTGAATGACATTTCTCTTGGTAGCCTGCAGTGAAACAGTTTCCGTTCTCCCCACCGCACCTTTTTTTGTTCTTTCCATTTTGGAGATCGTTAGTTTCTACAGGCATCTGATTGGCTATACCTTGATTATTACAACTGCTAACACTAAGCAGCTTCTCCTGGGTTGTGCCCCTGGCATGATTCAGTCATTTCATCATAGGCTTTACAGTCTTATCTATCTGCTTATCCAGTAGCTAGTTGTTCATAGGGCACTTGGTTTCTGTTGGCATTTAGTTCTTTTACATCTCAAGTGCATCACTGGAATATCTTTAGGAACTCTGCAGCAACCCACAAATCTGGTTAGCTAATGGCTTTGAAGTCTGAACGTGCTGAGGAAGTGGTGATGGCAATGAGGGACAAGAGTGAATCCCAGTTCACTCATACTTTTCTGCTAGGAATAAAGAACATATGGTGCTCCAGATCTTCTTGGATTACAACTTTCATAAGCTCATACTTTTAGGTATCCTGGCTAAGGCTGATAAGGAGCTGTACTCTATCATCATCTGGAGGATCACACAAAGCCCATCTCTGTTCTATATAATATCCAAAATGTAAAATCGCAACATAGATTGGTCTGTGGATGACTTGCAATCAAATCTGATTGATTTCACTTGACTGAATGTGATCTTTCTGGATGTGATTCTACATTTTAGTTTAGTATTCCAAATCCATTCCATAACAGTGCCCCAAATGGTGTGACTTTCCAAGAATGTTTGTGAAACTAAGAGAAGTGGAGAGAGTTTGTGCTATATGGTTGATTATGGGTATGTCTGGATTCCTGATGAAGGATGCTTTCGAATGCCAACACTCAAAAAATACGATACAGCTTCTTCACAATTCCCTCTTTAAAGGTGGGTGGGAGTAAGTAACAGAAAAGACAGAAGTAGCAGTGGAATACAGAGGATGGTTGCAAATATAGTTGGCTCTCCACTTTTGCAGGGGTTAAGGGTGCAGGGCCCCCACAAAAGTGGAAAAACCACGAATATCATAACCTCTTCAACTGTGTTTAACACATACACAAAGTACCCGTACTGGTGAGGTGGCTAGGCCCAAGTGCATGTGCATTCCCTGACTTGCTCACTTACTCACATGGAGGGATGGGGTAAGAGGATGGGACAGGGAATGAAAATGTGCATCCCCTCTCCTCCTGTCCCATCCTCTTCCTCTTCCTGCCTGCACAAATCAGCAAGTGAGCAAACACATATGAGGGTCCTCCTCTCATCCTATCTTCCAACCCTCACCTGCAAGAGTGAGCAAATGCATGTGATCTGCTTCCCACCTCCCATCCCCTCCCACTCCCACCTATGTGTGTGAACAAGTGAGCAAATGCACATGCCCTCTTTTCCTCATCCTGTTCCATCCCCTTCCTCCTTCCTGGCTGCATGAGCAAGCAAGCGAGCAAGCAAGCAAGCAAGCAAGCAAGCAAATGCATGCCCCCTGCCTCCTTCGATCCTATCTCTTTCCTGCTTTCCACTTGTGTAAGTGAGCAAATGTGTGTGCCCTCCCTCCTCCCACCCACATGAGCAAGCAAGTGAGCAAACATGTGCACGCCTTCCTCGCCTCCCCTTCCCCCTCCCACTTCTGCAAGTGAGCAAGTGAGTGAATGTACACACCCATCCTCCTTTTGTCCCATCCCTTTCCTCCCTCCCACCCAAACAAGTGAGTGACAGAATGCACACACAGCTGGGCCCAGCCATGCCCCCAGTTTGATTTTGTGCCAGTGACACAATCTACAAGTAATCAAATCTGCAGATGATTAAACTGCAAATGAGGAGGGCCGACCATATCTGTGGACATAACACACTCACACACTTTTCTATGAAAGAGGTCACATAAATGAAAACTTCATCTGGATGCATTCCTTTGCCCTTTTACTTTTGGAATCTTTTAAAAGGAATTAATATGCCTTAGGCAGAATGAGTTCTGGATCAAACATGCCAATGCAGGATCAAGGTTGATGTAAATCCTGATAAAATCTTTAAGAAACAAACAAACCAAAAAGAGCATCGCTCCCTTAAGGTGAAATGTTGAGTTGCTGTCTAAGAATTGGTTACAGTCTACTAGGTATTTCACTGCCCAGATGATGCAAAAGTGCACTTGCTGGCATAGCAGTCATAATTTTTCTAACATTGACTCACACAGTACAAGAGGTTGAAATTTTATACCGTGGAACTACAGCATTCTAGAAAATATCCTGCTTAGCATTCCTTCAACTCTTCAGGAGAGAAAAAATTCCTCTGGTACTTTGTCTCTTTATCTGCTTATGCCCCTTAGCATTCAACCTAAATTGGCATACTTTGTATCTGTTGGTACTGTTACTTTCCAACTTGGTTCTTGTAACCACCTGTTCCTTTCTGAGATTCTTTTTAAATCTTTTCTCTATACTCTTTCCTTTCAAAATTATTTATTTATTAATTTTAACACAATCTAATTCACAATCAAAGTAATATGTGCTCAAAAAAGAAAAAGAAGAAAGAAGAAAAGAAAAAAATGAATATTAAACTAAAAGATAGAACTAAAACAGCAAACTAAAACACTGAACACGATTTAATTAAAACACTAACTTACTGAAACAAAAAATGGCCCTGACCCCTCACAAGCCAAACTGCAATGAAAGAAAAAAAAGGGGGGAAGAAAAAATATGTTATTCTAACATTACAGATCTAACTAAATAATCCTACCAAAATTACTAGTAACCATAGCCTCAGATTACAGTCCTCTCTCCACATTTGTGGTCCTGACCATTGCAAATTTGATTATTTGCAAGTGCGTGTGCCTCCCCCCTTTGTCCTCCTCCTGTTCTCATACATTTGCCCCAGTGCAAAGAACTTACACTGAGGCAAACAGAAGGGGGTCGGGGGAGGCCTGCACAAGCCTTCCTTTCCCCCATGAAGCTCCTTCTGCCATTCTTATGCATTTTGCCACAGCGCTGAGAACTTGCACAAGCCTTCCCCCCGCCATTCCTTTCCATTCTTGTTGCAAGGCCAGAGGGAGAAAGGAAGGCTCATATGGGCTTTTCCCCATGCCCCATTCCCTTCTGTTTTGCATGGAACAGGAAAGGGGGAGTATAAGGAGTTCTCCTTAAAGTGGCACCCCCAACATTGATTTGAAACATTCTTATATATTTTTGAAAGCTTATTGGGGTTAGATACCATCTGTACATCATATTATACCTGTTGTCTTTTAAATTACTACACAAAGGAAGTTTAGTACCTTTAGACCACATTTTCTCCATACATCCATTTGAACATTATGCCAATTTTAGGCCAGCCTTATTATATATTCTTTTACAGGTTCATCTTCTGTGCCCAGTTTTATGAGGTATTTGTACACTTTTAAAAATTACATAGACATCATTTTTACACAACTCTAAATAAAACTCTTCTTCTCCAACATCTACGGCTAGATCTCTCTTATCTTGATTAAATCTATTCTTGAGCTGCATATAAGCAAACCAATTAAGATCTTTGCCTTTGTTAAGATGCATCTCACTTGATTTAAACACCCAGCTGTCTTGTTCAAAATTCAAAAGGTCATCATAGAACAACCACCTACAGTTTTAACTCATTCTTTTCTGACAAAGGCTTCCTGTGGTGATGTGGCTAATATTAGCTTAAGAAAAAGTTTCTGCTTGTACTTTTATACCAAACTCATAGAAGAGCCTTTCTAATACAATGGTTTTTAAATTCAGCATGTGCTTTAACTTTGTCATGTCAAAGATAACCATTTCACTCAGATCTTAAATCATAACTTTTGTGTTCCAGGAGTACCTCATCTCTAAGCAATATCTCTTCTTTCAACCAAACGAAACAATAGGCCTCGTGATACAATTTAATATCAGGACTTCTCAAACCACCTCTTCTTTTGTCTCATACAATGTTTTAAATTTCATTCTGTGCTCCTTGCCTGCCAAACAAATCTGGAAATTTTTTCTTTCTGCCTTTATACAAAGGATATTCCATTTCTTATGGTAAGGATCATATGGAAATAGAATAGATGTCCTGGCAAAGCATTTGGTTTGAGTCCTGCAAGTCTTCCGGAAAGGGAAACATTTTCTAAGTCTCTTTTAGAGCTTTATCACATTAGGCAGGTAAATCACACTTACAGCTGGATAATAGCATCTTTGCTGGGTACTTATCATTTGATGTTGTTGTTTTGTTGTTTTTCTGTGGGAGACCATTTGAAAAGCATTTCTTTTTATTAACACCAAAAATCCATTAATGACCTCCTTTCCAACTTCTGTTGTGCTTTGATTTCCTGTGCAAAAGTTCAGTTGCACCTTTATGCTGATTTTGGGTGGTTAGGGAGTATTCAATGAGTGCACTGTGGGTAGAGAAACATCAGTAAACTTCCAGTGATCAGGGGATAAGGAAAAACCATGGATTTCAATTCAATTTTCTTTCAATTGGCAAGGTAACTGAGAAACTTTTAAACTTTTTTTCTCTATAGATAAAAAAAATCCATTGCCAAATGACCACTCTTCCCCAAATGGGGCTTACCAGGCGAGCCAAACTTTGCTTACATCTCCACTTCCTTTTCCAGCCCCATTCTGGAGTCTGTCTCTCTCCCGGCACCCACACTCACACACACCTTGAAATATGAGTGGAAAAGAGCTTAAAAGAGTTTTAAAAAGCATTTATTTTATTAATACATTGAATTCTTGCTTTCTTCTAGCTTTAGGCTTAACTCACTAGCAAATGGAAGCCAGCATTGATGAGACAGATAAATCAGTAGTTCCTGCCTTTCATCTGCTAGCAGCTAGTTTGGTCTGAAGCTAGAAATCTGGTCTCCTGATCAAGAAGGGCCCCCCCTCCCAGAAATAAAAGACTTTCAAGATGTAAGACTGTTTTCATTTATATTTAGGGGAGATCTGTGTATGTGTGTGTGGACACACGCGCAAATGCATGCACTTGTGACAAACAAGGAAAAGATAATATCTTGGAGGAGATAGTGGAGGGATAGTCCCAAAAGCTGCATGTGATGAGCTTTTAGCACAAATGAACAGAGGGAGAGATAAGACTCAAATGCCCCCCCAAATTAGTATAGGGGCTAAGCCCCTCCCAAGTGATCAGGCAAAAGTAGGCCGCCAGAGATCCTGTGCAGTTCAAAGGTATGAAATCAATTAGAAGTGTACTAAATGATCATAATTTTGCTACTGCTTTCATGGTACTCTGATTGTTACTAGCTTCAGCAGGATACTTATTATCATCATGGCGGTTGTTTTAATATA
The DNA here is from genome assembly GCA_948472985.1 of Iguana delicatissima. NCBI lineage: Eukaryota > Metazoa > Chordata > Lepidosauria > Squamata > Iguanidae > Iguana > Iguana delicatissima. The sequence continues at coordinate 381,655 of CAOKZL010000514.1, read as the reverse complement.
ACATATTCTGTGCTTTCATTGTTTTGCAAAAACATAATCGTCAGGTAGTTGAATTTAATAACAATCTGTGTATCAGTGTAGAGTCCCTCCCTTGCTTTAAAAACAGTTCTGAGGTCCCTGCACTGGGTCAATATATCTGAAGACCATTTTCACATGTTTGACTTTGCCTGTGAACTGTGCCACAGATTATTGTTGTTATAACTGGACAGAATCTGGAAGGGAGGCCAAATGCCTGTTCTGATCATTGTCATTCATGCTATAGGCAGATTTCAAGACAAAACTCTTTGAACATCATGTATAAGACCTCCTTAGGTACCATCTTAAATCAAAACAGTCAAACGTGACAGCATGTGGAATAGGTTTTGGGTGCAGATGATGGAGAAGTGCAGGTTTTAATTATCATCACTGTATAATGTGAATAGACACCCTGGTGGCACAAACTGACAAAAGCAAAATGAAGTTTGCAAGCCTCAGCAGAAGAAGGACCTGCCTAGCATACCTGTGGCTAAGGCTCATTGTTCCCTGTTGCAATGTGAAAGCCACTTCATGTTTTTCTAGGCATTCCTATATAGTAGAATATGGAGCAGTTCGGAGCCAGGGCTAGGTTTTAAGTATGATTCAAGTTTTTTATATAATTTTTATGTAAACTTCAAGCTCTTATATATAACCCTATATAAGTTAGACTGGGCAACTGTGGAAGATTTTGATGGTAGGACTCCGTTTACGTAACTGTTGGATATCATAGTTTTTCCTGATTTTTCCTGCATCCCTCACTGGTATTGTACAGCCATCTTTACAGACCTTTATTATTGCTGTCTTCTCAACTTAGCAAACTAAATATGGATGATATGATGGGCAATATATATACTGTAATGGTGCAGTCTCATATTGTGGACACAAAGGTTGATTGCTACCGTATTTTAGCCTTTCTTTGGTCACTATGTTCAACTGTTCTGTTGTTTTTTGTTTTCCCTCAGGATGGAGAGATATCACTTCTTTGCATTTCTGCTTTGTGGCGTCTTCACGTCAGGAGTCCTCAGCATTCCATATACAAATTTTTCAATAGATTGTGAAACTATGGTGACAGACCACCCAGTTGAACCACAAAAATCTGTGTCTCCCTATCACGTTTCCTTCTCTTCAGAGCAATATGATCCAGGAAGTGAAGTAAAAGGTACAATATATATATGTCCTCATCTTCATTGCCTAGCTTACCATAGATCTTCCTCCTTCTTATTTAGATCATTTTCTTGGGAAGAAACAGAGTAGGTTAAGGTAACTCAATTTACCAGATGAACTTGTGATAGCAAAGTAGAATGTGGGTTGAATTCAAACAGAGGAATGCTCAGTGGAAGTTCATTTGTGCTGGTGGAAGATGGTAGGGAAGCAGTCTTTGTGATTTTTTCTTCCCCTTGCAGTCTTCTGTGCATACTCAAAAGCAGAGTTGAGGGCTGCAGGATCCCCTGGAGCAGCATCATATTTTAATCCAGCGGCTACAATTGTTTCTTTGTTTCCTGGAAGCCAATGACTCAGGGATCAGCAGTGATCCATGAACCATCATTTTGAGTAGCACTGGTCTGGACCTCCACAAATGAGACAGTGCAATTATACACAAAAAGCCTCCTCTGGAAGCAGCAGGAACATGAATATGGATTTAGTGAAGGCTGCTTTAAAAGTGTCCCCTTATGGAAATTTTAGAGGGCAACCCAGCACATGAAAGACTGTTCTGTGTCTAGCACCAGTGAAACACAGTACACCCAATATACAGCACTGACGATTTTCATGATGTCTGTTTCTCCAGTGAACATAGAAGGACCACCAGATGCTGGATTCAAATGGTTTATGCTGCAGGCCAGAGACATTGATAGAAATATCCCTGTTGGTTCATTTCAAATCACAGATCCAAATACAGACACCTTTAATTGCTACAACTTATCGGTATGTTTGTTCATTATTTAACATGGTTGAAATTGTTAATGTCTTCTGGAACAAATCTCTTAAATGCATTATATGGGAAACTGCATGACAGAGAATTCTTAGCGTGCAGGAAGAAGATTTCTTTTTTCAGAATATTGCTAAGACTAGAAATTATGATTTTGAACAAACAGAAAAAACCTGTAACTTCTGATTTTATAAAGAATGCCTAGAGGGCTATGCTCCCTACTGCCATTGCAAGGTAACTTTTGCTGGTAGTCTGTGGTGAAATCCTTGCTTTAAAGAGTCCCGTGTATGAGGGGCTTCTTGCCCTCCCTCCAAGTGAAGACATTCAATAACAGTAATTTGAATTATGGGTCACAGCTTTAGCCTTAAAAAAAAAAAAGTTCATAACAACAACCAGCTTAACAAATGACTAAGAGCAGATATCCAGCCTAGACTAGATGGAAGCTTACTTCAGCCTTCTATTGGACAACCCTTCCCTAGTTCAACTTTCTAGTTCTGTTGACCAGCAAACCTAAGCTTTCCTTGCATGCTGTCCCTGAAGCTGAGCAGGTCCTTGGGTACGCTAACCCATTCCTGCGAGCAGTGTTTGATGGTGTAAAGCTCTAGGCTATGGGAGAAAAATTGAAGGGGGACCATAGCCCCAAGGGCCAAGGGAGTAATTTTCACATTTAAAAAATCACCCAAAGATCCTCTGTGCCCTGTAGAAGCTGTGGGGAGCAACTTAATCATGTTTTAAAACCCTCTTGGCCTATTTTAAACAAGGAAAAGAGTTTTTTCAAAGAAGAGGTAAACCAGAACTCAACTTCCAGTTTACTTCCTGTCTGGAAAAAAAAAGGACCTCTTGTCAAACAAAAAAAAAACACTCCCCAGGCACAGTAAAAATGCCACAAATATACATACCTGGGGAGGCCTTCTTTCCCCTCTTGAGTTGGCCAGCAATGACAGACTGAACAAAGAATCAATCATTCTCTAAGGTGCCAACCTCAGGGTGCCTGTTGTTATGTGCCTTCAAGTCATTTCAGACTTATGGTGACCCTAAGGTGAACCTATCTCTAGGTTTTCTGGGGGCTGAGAGTGTGTGATGCATCCAAGACCACCCAGTAGGTTTCCATGGCCAAGTAGGAAATTGAACCCTGGCCTCCAGGTTTGTAGTCCAATGCTCAAAGCAATATACCACACTGGCTCTCTAGGGTGCTCATTAGGAGGTGTTTAACCAACCCACTCAGTTTATTTATTATTTGCTGTAAGAGAAAGTGAATATAGGCTTGATTTATTCATCCCATACCATGGTAGGTTTTTTTTTTAAAAAAGATCAATATCAGTTTGGGATAGATGCACACTTTCTTCTTTGTAGAAGCATGGGACATTGTATTAGATATCTGGGTGTTGGTCGTAAGCCCCACATGCTGAGATCTACTGCTTCATGATATCCCTGATTACTCATCTCTGAATCCAGCCTATTTGGTTGAGATGAAATCCCCTAACCCTACTAAACTCCTTTGCAACAGTTCAAACTGAATTAAAATGTGCTTAGGTCCCAAAGACTGAACTTGCTTCAAGCTAAGCCTAATAATGCAATTGAGCTAGAAACCTGATGTCTGCATCAAGTAATTTCTTTGGTCAGAGCAGCTTTTAGCGGGTGGTGGTGGTGGTGGTGGTGGTGGTGGAGCTTTTCATAAAGTTCCCAGTAAGCATGGACACTGCTTCATTTGCTGCCCTACTTCAGGCAGCAAAATGTCCTGCTTTTATTTAATCCTGGCACCCAGAATCTGGGACCAATCATACCTGTCTGGTATGATACCAGTCATACCAGAGTCTGAGCATGAAATGTGTTTCCTTATGCTGCCTCTGTCATGGCCATTTCCCTTTGTGAACCCAAAGCATACCCCAGAATTATCTGCAATTGTATAAAAATTCTGAGATGAGAAGATATTCTCAGTTTGAACGCAATAATCTCTGCCTCGCCCTGTTACCACAGAAAAACACTTGATACCACCCTAGTCAAAGGAATAAATACATTTTAACACAAAATAAGCAAAGTATTATCCCAAGCTTTTACAGAAAATACAACTTGAATGTTCTTTGCCCAAAGCTAGTGATGGAGGAAACTCACTTGTGTAACATCATGTAGGTTCTGTAATGCTCTTTAGTATCCTGTTTTGCATTTACTGTCATTTCATGGAATAGGAGTTGGTTCTACAGTGTGGCTTATAGTTAAAGAAACAAACTGAGTAAGTTTATCATGTTCTCCTCTTTAATTTTTCAGAGTTCAGCATTAATTCATGTAAACTCAGACGAAAAGCACAATGTCACATCTATTTGGGTTTCGCCTGATGCTAGGAGGGTTCAGTTTATGTAAGTACATATTTAAAAGATTTCACTTTGGTTTTGATTTTCTGTTTCCTCAGGATTATTTTTCATTCTAAAATTTTAGTGATTTCCAAAAGCGTTGCTCTAGCTAAGCATCTTAGTTTCATAATGTACATCACTTTATTTCAGGCAGTAAGAATGATGGTTTTCTGTAGGCCTGTGGTGTAATGATTTATTGTTTATGCACTATGCTGCTTTGAATAATGACTTCTCCTTTTTGTCATTGGTGCCCTCTGATAGTAAAATGGAGGTGTCGTTCTGTAAGGCTTGGCAGTCCTAGTCTAGTCTAGGTGGTGACTACGAAATTTGTTAGGTTTACATTTTTGTTAAGAAGTATTCAGTTTTTCCCTGTTGAGACTCATAGTCAGATGAAGTGCATCTTTCTTTGGAAATCTGCAGACATACATACATATGTTCATATCACAGGCTTGAGATTCATTTCTTTGAGGAAAAGATATGCACAAGGCCATGTAGGCATTTGAAAAACGTACTTAACTAAAAATGCATACATTTCAAAACTTCATACAATTGTGCTCTCGTCAATGAAAAAAGGCATACAAAATGTGTGCATTAGAAAAAATACATATAAAAACCATACGTTTAAAAAATTTACACACAAAAAAAATACACAGGTTTCTATGTTAGAAAGGGGAAGAGATTTTGTAACCTACTGCAGATCTCAGGCAGAACAAGAAGGCTGATGAAATTCTGAGAAATGAAACAAAACAATATTAATGGATGTTTATTTATCTAGCCTAGTATAACTTTTTCGAATAGCAGACTAAACAGTCCTTCTGGCCTGGGCCTGAGTAAACCACAGCCAATCAGAGTAAATTATACTGGTCCAAGCTGGCTAATGCTTTGAATCATAGAAAAGTTACTTTTTTGGACCACATTTCCCAAAATATCCTGGCCTGTGGCCATATTGTCTGGAGAATTCTGGGAGCTGTGATATAGAAAATAAATTTTCCCAGACATACTGAATCAGTAAAAGTCAACTTTGTTAAGTTCACTGTTATGATCTCCTGCAGCTTCCCATATCAGTGATCAAAAATGTGTTCCTTACAGTCTGAAAATGTTGGTTGAAGCGAGACTAGAAGTAAAGTAGCACTGGTGGATTGGTTTAAAAGTGACAAGCTGAGGCAAATACATGTAAAGGACATCTTTTCTAGCATTTAAGCTGCATCTAGTACCTTTCACTGCTGAAGAATGAAACTGAATGCTAATGAAAAAGCAGATTTGGAGAGTAGCTTTAGTGGCAAAGACAGTAGCAGTAGCTTGCTGCGTTCTGAACTATGGAATGGATGTAGAGTTAGGTCTGTGCAACTGGGCTGGCAGAAACAGAATTGCCCACCATTTCATTGCCATGAAAACCCCTCCAAACCATTAAAAATGTTATACAGAGGGCCAGTAGATTCTGCTGAATAGAACTATAATATCTCTGTGTGGCAGGGATCCAAAGAAGGCGGACAGGGACACTTTCTAGGATCTTCTTCTACCAGCAGAAGTCTGGTCCTGGATGCAGTCCATCAGCTTTAACGGCTAAAGATTTTGACAGTTCATAAACAAAAGAAAGAGAAGGGTGGGAAAATATAATCAGATATAGAGATGATTTCTTAAACATTTTGAGTAGTATAATATCAGGATCCAGTAAAGATATCAAGATAATATATAGTGGGCCTTCCTTATATGCAGCTTTTGGATCCATGATTTTGAGCAACTGTGGAGCATCCTATATCTAAAATGTTGGTGACATGTGTATGCACATGCTGAAGCATCCACATGCATGTTGCCACTACTGAATATAATGGGATAGAACCATTCATGATTTCTAGTATTTGTGGGAGTTCCTGGAATGGAACCCCCAAATACACAGAGGACCCACTGTATGACAAAAATATTAAAAAGGAGGATGGGATAAAAGGGGAGGACAATTTAGGTTTGTAGCTGTTGTTATAAAGCCATTGAGGATACATTTAAAATTTTAGCAACCCTTTCCTGCCTCCTCATCTCAAGCAATCGCTTGTAATCGATGGTATCTTAAGATTCCTAGGTCCTGGGCCAGCGAATCCACTTTGAGTGTTACTCTAAACCTGAAAGGAATTGTCCAATGTGTTAAACCCTACCTCCAAAATAGATTCAGCACCTTGTATAGTTTCTTAAATATCCAGACAAATACTCAGAGTGTATTCACTGCCACACAAGACTGGAACCTCCAGCTGCCGCTGTCTGTAATACAGAAGAACAGCCAGATAAGCTGTATCACCCCTTGACATTCCACTAGGAAAACGTTCTAAAACAAAATAGGACCTACTAACAATTCTATTATCTTTCCAGAGCAACCATTTTTCAAGATCCCGAAACATACTGGCTTGTTATTCCCAGAATAGTCCTCTTTCCTAGAGGTGCCAATGTGACTCCAAATGTTTCTGAAGTTGTCGATGAGCCCAAACAAACGAATACATCATCAAGAAGTAGGAAGAAGGTCTGTTGAAATATCTTAGTCATCATGTTTTATATGTTATCAGCACAGGTAATACATTTCATGGGCTGGAATAAACTATCAAACTAGAGTTTAATCCAGCCCATGAAATATATTTGGGCAAAATTCTTTTTATGCCAGTCAAATTGGCAGAGAAGTTGGCATGGTTTGTTTTGTTTTGATTTTTGTCTTACCTTGTTTCCTGGAGAAAGATACCACCCTAGATTAAGGTCTATATATTAAGTGCTTTCTTATCTTGTTATTGAATATAGCTGTCAAAACTTTAGTGTGTATGAAAATTAAAGAGGAGAATGCAGAAATTTAGCCCTATGCTTAAAAATGCACAAAATTAGAACCTGTGGGGTTTGCTGGGGCCATCCAGAAAATTTTGATAAATGCCGAGGAGGTTGAGCTATGCCAACTCTACTGATACTACATATGGATGACTCATATTACTAGGGTGGGGGTTAAGTCATGAGCCAAACATCCAGGAAACCAATATGGTATTGGCAGCCTGTCCAGTTCAGTGAGATAATAAATCAATGGTTTGCAGCCTTCCAACATTTAGCTTGCTCATTATAAATGCAAGTATTAACACTGTGGAGGCAAAATTTAACTCGACACTTTATGTCTGCCTCTATCTTCTCAAATTTAATGAACCAGTGTGATTGTAACATTTGCAATTATAGATTCTCCATGGCACGTGATTTTTCACACTATGTCAATATGATTCAGAGTAAGTGAATTGTAGCTGAAGCCCATTAGATAAACATTCCCTGTTTCCTTTTCTTTACAGTCTTCGAGTATTACTGTAAGAATAAACTGTGAACAGGTAAGAATACCTGGACTATCATTTCACAATTTATACCTGATCAACATAAGTATTTTATCAACTCCATTATCTGTGTGGCAAGTAGAGTTAGATTTGAGCTTTTGGCTCTTGTACCGCAGACTAAAAATAGTGCTCCTTTTTTCTGCCAGATGTAGTCTTGAGCTAGCTCAGGACTGTGGACCAAGTTTCTTTTATGAGTTTGGCACCTTTACCTACATCTTCCATGACAGTTTGGAGAACTGGAGGAAACCAGAAATGTAGGGGCTCCCTGTTTCTGCACAATTTTGTAATGTGGGGCAGGAGTTCATCTTTTTGGACTAAAACTCCCAGAAACCTGTACTCTGTTAGTTGTAGCTCTCCAAAATACGTTCACATCTCCTCATGGTAATAAGATTTACCGTCTTCTGATATGACTATAGCAGGCTCATCTCACACAGAAAAAAAGATGCAACAATCCTAAATGTGCCAAAGAATGGTGAAGAATGGGAAGCATGAGATATTTGGACTTTGCTTCTCATTCCATTTGCATCTTCAGATCTGTGGAATTGGTTTGTGTAGAAATTCATCTGCTCATATTCTTCTGACACTTAACTGAACTTGGAGCTGCATATAGTTTGTTAAAAATCAATGGCCTCGTTTTACTTTCAGGGTGGTAGTGGAACTTACGCAAGCAGCAGTGAATGTGCCAAGGTAAGAACTCTTTTTCTTCTCAAAAAACAAAAAACCTCCACATGTTGCGCAAGTGATAAGAGCAGCATATTTACTATAGATAATTTCCTTCATCTCTTTTTCTATTTTTTTTAACTTTCCTTGATCCATACCACATTTTAAGATACTCCTAAAATTGCTAATTGTTTTTATTATTGTTGTTGTGATTGCCAAATGTATATATTGGGTTGCATCAAGATTTAGGCATGCTTAGAATGTAAGAACTACTGGAATCAATAGGAAGAGTTAGCTCATCATCCCAAAGATTTAAATATAAGCATGGGTCTCAGCCTAAATTACCTAAAGGCACCAGATCCTGTCTGATCTTGGAAGCTAAGTAGGGATGCCCCTGGTTAGTACTTGGATGGGAGACTATCAACAAATACAAGGTGCTGTTGCTATATTTCAGAGGAAGGAATTGGCAAACAACCTTTGAGTATTCCTTACCTAAGGAAGCCTTATGGAATTCATGTGGTTACCATAAGTCAACAAGTGACTTGAAGGAATATACACACAAATAAGCATGATTTGGTATAGATTTCACCTATTATTATTTCTTATAGAATTTCAAGTTTTCACTCCCATACTTGCCTACCTGGAAGTAAATTCCATTGAATTCAGTGGGGCTTACTTCTGAATAGGTAGGCCTAGCATAACACTCTGAATTTACCTGTCAGCAATTCCTATTGCATCTATTTCTTATTACATAATCTGCCTTGGAAAATCATTTTATTATTTTATTATTATTAGAAACTCTCAGGGTGGTGGGAAGGGGGCTCTTAGGTGCTCTTTTTGTGGCTTGTTGTCTTTCTTAGATTTTGCCAGTCTACCCACTGTTCAAGTACCTAGATAGATTTACTTTTTAGATTGGGGTGGGTGAATTCTGAGGGTTCTCCTACAACCTCCCACAGACTACACCAGGACTCCAAAATGGGGGGGGAAAACTGAAAAACTGAAACAGGAGGTTATTGGATTTTGACTTCGCTGGGGTTTGGGGGAGGCACCACACAGATCATTGCAAAGGCATTTGTGGGGAGGAGTGTTACGAAATTGATGCTCTGGAGAAGTTTTCTGTAGATCATTAACAATTAAATACCTGTTGTGAAATGGCCTCGGCAGTGCTATGGGATTGCGAGGACCATTCCACATGACATCCTTGCAATCATACGGCGTTCCTGAGGCCATTCCATGGCCATCGTGCAATATATAATTTTCAGCTCGTTGCTGAGAATGATGCGCAATCACGCATCCCTCCTGTGCCCTACCTGCACTTACCTTGTGTACGGAGGCTCTGGGCACACAGCCATTGCACTTCCTCCCCCAGCGCAGCCTAGGAAAGTACCTACTTGTGCTGCAGAAGGAAGGGGCGGAGCCCTCACGCTTCCTTCCGCCCAGAACGGAGCAGGTGCGGAGGGGAAGCAGAGGAGACACGAGTGCCTCTTGCAAGAGGCTTCTTGCGTGATCCCCTTGTGACGACATCGGAATGAGGTAAGGTGTGAAAAGGGCCATAGAGCAGTAGACTAAAACAGAGCTGAAAACATGTTGAGTAAGCTATCTTTATGTTTTTCGGTTAGGGAAAAGGCAGAATATGCATATTAATATTTTAAGAAGCAGGGTATACATATTAAAATATTGAAGATGCTGCTACTAAATATTTGATTTAGGTGAGCAAATCATTGCCTTTTGTTTCTCTTTTGGTGAGCAAATCATTGCCTTTTGTTTCTGTTGCAGAGTTCAACATTTTCCTCTCAAAGTGGTAGCAGCCAACCCCAGGTAATGTTAACTACTAGTTTAGTATCCGGTTTGGTTTACCTTTCAGAAAAGGCATGATGATCAAAAACACAGGAATTACCCAAGGTTGTATTGATTTCCCTAACTTGTTATGTTCCTTGGAGATCATTTGGTGGTGTGAATCATTAGAGTTCTGTGTGAAGTAAATATCCACATACTAAGTAAAACGTTCACACACATATTCCAATGATTAATTACTTCTGTATCTTAGTATAAATTCCTGTTAGAATACTTGCTGTGTGAGACTCACAAGAGGAATCCCATCCCTAATAGTCAAGCCATTTTGTCTGTGAGTTTTTGTGCCAGGACCCCATGGGTGCACTACATAAGCGATTGCACTTCTCCCAGAGTCACACAAGACAGTGCTGAGGGAGATAGACAAAATTTCCTGGCTCTGGGAAGCCTATTTCTCCTGTGACTTTCTGGCTTCATGGCTGCTGCCCCATGGCCTTTTTCCTCCTGCAGCCAATACCTATACTAGTATAGTTACACCAGCATGGTATAAGAGCAGGTTGGGTTCTTCCAAACTGGACTAAAGAAGCCCAGGTTATCACAATATACCGCATTAGGTTTTGTTGGGGTTTGCTGGTTCCTGTCACTTCTATATCCGCTCATTCCATTCTTTTTTTGGATCTGCCTGTAGCTACTTGCAATGATTTCTTGGATCTGCACTAGGGATCCAGCAAAGGATTTTTGTTTTGTTTTGTTGCTTTGTTTTTTAAACCAGGAATGTGATTTGCTATAAATTTTATATCTTTAGATCACATTTTCTCCAACATGCATTTAAATATTGTCCCAAAATTTTTGGCACATGATATCGTACACTCTTTAATAGCTTCATATTTTATCTCTAGTTTTGTTAAGGTATTTTTCTACTTTTTAAATTACATGGCCATCATCTTTACATAACTCAAAATAAAACTCATTTTCTCCAGCCTTTGTGGCTAGATCTCTCTTATCTTGATTAAATCTATCTTTGAGTTACATATAAGCAAACCTATTAAGATCTTTGCATTTCTTAAGAAGCATCTCACTTGATGTAAACTCCCAGCTGCCTTGTTCAAAATTCAAAAGGTCATAATAAAACAACCGTCTATCATTTTTAATCTAATCTTTCCTGACAAAGGCTTCCTGCTTACTTTTTTAAAAATGAGAGGAGTTGTGCTACAGTATAAATATGTCATTTTACCAATTCACTAGTTCTGCTGATTCACTACAACTCTTAGAAGACAATTTTAAAAGAAAGAAGGAGAAGAAATTGAGACTTTTTAGTTCCAATATTTCTCAGTATCAAATAGTAACTTGTTTGAGAGTGGGAATAAAATGTTGCAGCTCATGCCAGGAATTGCCATGGCGATAGTAACATAGTTAGGATATTTTAAAAAAACTTTGAGAACTACAGCAACAAATACTGGAACTTCCCAACATATATACTGTATCTGGAGACGTCCTGATTTCCAACCTGATGTGGTGCCTCCTTGGCATCCTAAAGCCTTTATGGGCTACTTCTGGTGAAATACACCATGTGTGAATAGCAATGTGAAAATGCCTCAGCCCTAATTTTTCTGCAGTACTCTGAATGCCACTTGTGTTTTCTTCCAGTTCTTGTTTTATGTCTGTGTATGATAATCTTTTTTCTTTCCTGCACTGAAATTGGTGTGCATTTTTCCTAATGCACAATGTATTTACATGTGTTACCTAATTTATGTATTTTTCCCCACCAACTAATGTATGTTTCTCTACAAGTGTTCAGATTTTTAAAGTAGGTGTATTTCTTCTCATTATGAGCGTGAAAGGCTGCTTTAGGCAAGATTATCAAATCTGGCAAGATTCATTTCCATCCCTTGTGAAGCGCTCATTTTAGAGGATGGAGGATAGAGTGAGAAAATACAAAGATGTCATTTAGCCAAAGACGTCATTGAAGCTCTTACTTAGTTTCACTCTCCCTTTACACCAAAGTAATCAATATTGCATTTCTTTGCAGATTGTACATGTTGCTCCCAAGGACAGCAACAGTTATTCTCAAGTAAGCCTTTTCCCTCCAAAGTAAATGGATTGCAATGAGAGCTGCTAGTGTTACACATTGCAGGCTTCTTTGCCAGTCTGTTAAATAATGCTCTATACAAAGAAATTGTTTGTGTTTACTGTCTTCCAGGGAGGCATAGTATACCAAGGAGGGATCAAAAAGACTGGATGCATTGGTGTAAGCATACATTTCTCAATCTTTTTTAGGCTTTTGTCCCCATGCAACTGTTTTTCTTAAAACTGAATGCTAGGGTTGGGTTTGGGTAGATATGTTATTTCAACAGTGTAGACTTAGTAAAGGGCATTGAGAGGATTTCCAATTGTTGAATGGCGAGAAGTACACCTTACTTGAGATGTAGGCCAAACTCTTCCACTTCTCCCATGCATCCTTTATTGGTCCTGCAGTGTAAATCAACAGGAACGGCTCTCAGGAAGGCTAAGTTCAGCCTGGATCTTCTCTTTCAGAAATTATTCCCCAAGGAGTAAAATTTGAAGGTTCAATCTAATATTTTAGATTGCAAAACCAACCAGAAAAAATGAAATATTAACACTTTATCACTTTATGTCATTTCTCATATTCTGTTTCAATTAGTAAGAATGGCCATTTCTGCACTACACTGTTATCATGCTATTATTCCACTATCGACAGCCTATGGAATCTGGGGTTTGCAGTTCAGGGAGGAGCATTTAGAATTCTCAGCCAGAGACCTCTTTGGCCTCAGTAAACTACAAACCCCAGAATTCTACAGGGTGTTGAAAGTGGAATAACAGCACTATAACAGTGTAGTGCAGAAATGGCCAATATTGCTACGCCATAACTTGCCTTTAATGACAAAAGAAAGTCACACAATTCCTTCTTTATTTTCTATATAGGGTGGAACAGCTAGTGTTTACAGCAAGTATGGCTGCGGTGATGTAAGTATTCTTCTGAAGTCCCCTCTCCACTTGGGAGGTTGGTTGAGGAATGGTGGCATTATTGCAGCTTAGTCTTGAATTTAATAGCCCCATACATTGTAATTAAATGTATTCATGTGCAAGCTTTCCCCATTTATCTGACAGGTTAGAGACCAGAGCACTGTCAGAAAATGGAATTGGTTGAAAAGTGGAACCCATGTACTGTATTTTAGGGAGCATGAAAGATTTCTGGAGGCATGCTGCTTGCAAAGTCTCTTAGCCAGCTAAACACCTTTTCCCCCCTCAGCTTGCTTTGCAAGCAACATGCATGTGCAAGCAGCCCCCAGTAAGTCTCCATAAGCAAGAAGAACTGATGAAAGAATGGAACTTCCATCAAATTAATGGAACTTGTTCTTAATTTGGAAGCATTGAAAAAGTGAGTTGTCAGATAATGGGGCATCAAAAAGCAGGGGCTTCCTGTATCTTACAAGTGAGTTGGTGTTAGTATCTATCTGATGGAAACTATCTGATGGAAAACAGAATTGGAAAGACTGTAGCAGAACTGAACTAATGAATCATGTAATGATCCAGACATATTGGGCTGGATTCTCCGAACTCTCAGTAGAACAAAAAGAGAGTTTGCTATAATCCTGATGGTTTGTGATGTAACTAATGCATACTTGTGAGAATCATGTGGCAATTTCCTCTGCGCAGTATTTCCAGAATGAATTGTTCTTTGTTTGCATCATCCTAGAATGATGTTTCTCGGCCAGGATTCCCTGGAATCCTAGGATTCTACAAAAAGATCACTAGGGGTTCAAGGTTGAGAAAAGTTGCTCTAAAGTAGGGGTCTCCAAACTTTGAACATCCAGATGTTTTAGACGTTAGCTTCCAGAATTCCTCACTGTTGCCCCAGCTGGCTAAGGCATCTGGGAGTTGAAATCCAAAACATCTGGAAGACCAAAGCTTAGGAATCACTGCCCTAGAGGAAATCTGAAGTACATTTTTCCCAGTGCTTTCTCCAAGTTTGAGATCAGGGTTGGACGAACTCTGTCCCTCCAGATTCAGGGGATTCCCATTGCTACCAACTCCAACCATCTTGTCCAATGGTTGTGGATGATGTAGTACCCAGACTTTTGAAGTACCACAGGCTCCTAACCCCTGGTTGGTTCCAAAATTACATATTCATTATTTCCAAAATGTTCTTAAATAAAATTAACTTTCCTGGGTTATTGCCAGATTTACTTCAATGTACAGTTATAAACAGCTTCAATTTCACTAAATAGAAATTTGTTGGACTGCATGCCTTTCATTAAGAAGCAACCAAAATTTGTTTTATCTGCAGCCGGGTGTCGACTATGGTGGCAGCAGCTCATATGGACAGGTAAGGTCTTTTAATCACCTGCTGTGTTGAATTTTTCAAATTAATTTTAAAAATAAGCCTCTGTGAAACAGAATAGGATTAATACTAGGGGAGACAGAAATTGTTTCTGATGCCTCTGCCCCAATCAGTTTAATACAAGTGAATAAAATATAAATATTTGCTTTCTGTTTCCCTTTCAGTCTGTTTCAACTGTGTCAAATAAAGGAAAGGTATGTACAATTTCTGCCCACATACCCTAAAGCCATCGAATCATGTCTGAACTTGAAAGCTAATCAGCCCTGATTAGCATTTGGATGGGATATCACCAAAGAATACTAGGTGCTATAGGCTATATTTCAGAGGAAAGAATGGGCTAAACCATTTCTGAGTATTCCTTGATAATAAAATCGTATGAAATTCATGGGATCACCATAAGTTAACAGGCAATTTGAAGGTGCACACACGCACACACTTCTAAATTAAATCACTGAATATTTTCTACATTAGTTCTTTCCTTCAGTGTGCCCATTTCTTATAACAATAGCTCTATTGCTCATGAGCCCACATTAGTCTTCAGATGACCTGAGCAGCAGCTAGGGTTACAGCTAGCACAACCAGACTGTCTTCAGTAGGGATGGCCCCAGACACTTTGCTACCTGAGAGGTAGCTGTCAAAGGTTCCTGCCTCATTTTTCAGCTGTGTTATATCCTATGCAAGTTGTTTTAAGACAGAAAATCCCACACATGGTCTCCGTCTCCCTAGCAGAAAGAAAATACAAACAAAATAAAATTTATAACTACCAGTTTGTTGCCCCTTTTTTGATACCCCAAATCTGCTGCTTGGGGTAGGAACCTCTCTTTGCCTAGTGGTGGGACCAACCCTACATGATGTCAATTTGGGGTTGTCCATCTAAATCCCAAAAAAGATGTAGCCCCAGAAGAAGGCTTCCATTTTGTAGACAATGATGCACCATGCTCATCCAGGTACTAATAGTTGATGCTAACTGTTGCTAAGGACAATTAGGTGTCTGGGTACAATCCTACCTCCTCACTGAAATCAGTGACAAAATTACCAGTGAGAAGACAGGATTTTACAAAAAATGGGCCAGTTCAGCAACATTTGTTTGTAAAATATTAATCATTAAATATATCTAAGTTAGATATCTGGAGCAAGAAGTTGCGGTGGGGGGGGGATAAAAGGTTTGATTATGTTTTCATGTTTGCTTTTCCTTCTTGCTCTTTGGTGTTTTTCCAGATGTCAGTATTTATGGGTAAATGATACTTTTTAATACCATGACTATTTTCTATATCTTTTGCTCTTCTTAGCTGAACACTCTAAAGGGTTAATGAATTATTTTTTCTGTCTCTTTGCATACATTCCATGCTTCATCAAACAAAATTATAATAGTGGAAGTAGAGAATAAATTAATAGCACACCAGAAATTTGGTCTTTTGAATTAATAAAAAAATCCCTAACTTCTAATCAGTTTATTTTTTTATAGGTCATAGTGTATGCTCCAAGCAACCCCTATCCACCTGAAGTAAGTACTTTCTCTTTAAAAAATATTTTTAAATGTTGTGCTTTGAACCTAAATAGTGATATGAGAAAATACTTGATATGAGAGGATAATGTGCTGAATACCTTAAAGCAAGTTGCCTAGTAAATGTATTTCTTGACTTGTCAAATAGAAATGCTTTTGTTATAAGAAAAAATATTCTATAGTTATCTGCCAAATTAAAAAGCCCTTTCTGTTTTCTTTATAGCGTGCGACATACACGTCGGTAAGAATGCTTTCATTTTACTTGTTCTGTCATAAACTGCAGCTTAAAACAAGTATGGGCAACTTGTCACTTTCCAGATGTTGGTGGACTGCAACTCTCATAGGCAGGGGTGGAGGGAGCAGCAGTTCAGCAACAACTTTAGGACCACAAATTGCCCACCTATATGTCAAGCCAAGCCAAGCCACACAAAGAGATCTTCCACACATGTAATTATTTCTGAAAGTAATTTGCATGCCTGGGTACCTCTGGAAATGTAAGGTACATGGATTTTGTGGTTACACTTTGCTTTGCTACTAAATGTTTACTTACTAGGGAACAATCCATGTGTATAACTTAGCATTTTCAGGGATGTTCCTCTGATGGGAAAATGCAGTGCGTGAATCAGCCTAAGCTGTATATTTATTCACAGTTCTCTCACTGTGGGCATTTCTGCACTACATTGTTATAGTGCTGTTAGTCCACTCTTAACATCCAATGGAATCCTGGGGTTTGCAGTTTAAGGAGGGGCATTCAGAATTCTCAGCCAGAGAGCTCTTGGGCCTCACTGAACTACAAACCCCAGAATTCCATAGAATGTTGAAAGTGGAATAATAGCACTATAACAGCGTAGTGTGGAAATGCCCTGTGTATATTTTACACAGAACTTGAGAAAGTAATGTTTTTGGAACACAACTCTCAAAGATCTCCAGTTGGTGTGAATATGTGCAAACAACGTCCAGCTGTATAGATGCAGGCTTATGTGTTCATAATGACTATTCATTCATTTATTAGACACTCATCTTAATAAGGAAGAAAAGGTTACCTCTTTTATTTTCTATTAACTGGTATATAATGGCTAGTACAGTTTATTTCCAAATAGATTAGTACCTGAAATAACAAGTAAGCTCAGAAAACTCGGATTCAAGCCAAAACACTTTCTTCAGAACTGTACTATCTCTTGTCTGCAGAACTATATTGTTCATTCATTCATTCAATCATTTATACTCCAGTAGTGGGATTCAAGTGGCTTACAATATTAAAACAAATATAGTTTAAAGCACTTATTGAGACATAAATAAAGTATATAAAGGTTATTGTTAAAATAATCCACAGGATTAAAAATATTTAAAATAAATCCATTAAAAGACAAAAGCAAACATTAGTAACAATCTTATCAATCAATTCCTAAAAGACTTTCAGAACAGAAAAGTTTTTATTTGCTGATGAAAGGGCAAGAAGCAATGGATCGTGCAGTTTGCTGAAGAAGGCCATCTACTTCATACCAAACCTGCATGTGAACTTGGTGTTATTAAGAGAAGGCCTATCTCCAAATATCTTAGAGCCTGAGCAGGGTCTTATAGTTCAGATAGTCCACACCTAGACTTTATAGGTTTTTAGGTCTGTCCATATTATCAATTCATTTGGTTTGGGCAAGAACCATTTCTCCTATTGGACTTCCTAAACATTATCACAGTATTGACCATGGTTTTGATCAACAATACTGGTTATTTTCTGTTTGTTATTGAATGTTTTCTTATTCCTTTATAGCAACTTGCCAACTCCAAATACAAGCATATTCAGGTAAGCATTCTGTCTCTGCTTTATTGGAAATAAATTTTGGACTGTTAGAGTAGGACACCACAGTATAAGTTCCTTTAAAAAAAAAAAGAAGAATGGAATAGGATGAGATGACCTAGCTTATTGTTTGGAATGGTTAGCTCGGAGCATGATCTCAAAACCCTCTACTTCAGGGAAAAAAACAAATGATCCTGGATGATAAAATAGAAGTGAGTGTGTGATATTATCCAGCACATGAATGCTTTTCAGTTTTGTTCACACAATGCTTTTATTTTATATGCTTGCTGTACAAGACCTGTATCAGCACAGATTTGCACAAATAAACACCATATAAGAAGTAAGCAATCAGGGATATGTCTGGCAGCTCTTCTTTAATTGTTGGAATACAGTCTTCCACCTTTTCTGATCACATGTGTTGAGCACATGTTGGCCCTTGAGCAGCCAATTCAAGGTATTACATTGTTTGTACAAATACAAATCCAGGGGTGATCAGGACCAGTGGTAGCTGGTCATTCCCATGTTGATGGGCAGTGAATCCACTCCAAATTTAACTCAAACTTTAAAGGAGATATCCAGGGTACTTAACCTATTTGAAGACAGTTTCTTTAAAGTTCTCATAGTTCTTTAAATCCTTGAGTAGATACATTGACTCACTAACACTGAAGTAACTGGCTGTCAAGGATCAGGGCTGTTTAGCTAGAAGAAAATTTCTGGTGAGACAGATTTAGTTGGGTTAGTTAGAAGATGTGGAATGAGAAACAGACATCACAGGGAAAAACTTTAATTACTCTACTCTCTCTATATGTTTTGAACACTTTTCTTGTGTAGCCCTAAGTACTTTTTGAGGGGGGGAGTTCTTTATAAAAGATTCAAGATTCTTAGGTTCTAAAATCTCTAACTGATTCCAAATATTAGCAAATGTCACATCCACAGATGCATGGATTATCTATGCTATTTGGCTGCTGAGGTACAATGGATCCTGTGGAATCATGTTAATTGAGTCAGGTGGTAATCTGTTGCTTAGAATTATTTAGCAACACCAACAACTGACAATAGCAGTCCTTCATATAGTCTGTCAGATGTCATGCTTGGTCACAAGAGATCTTTGAAGCAGTAGAAGTTGGAAACAATGCAGAACAAGAGGCAATGATTTTATGAACTGAGTATAAATAAGCATAGCAAGTATTTCTTTAAGGCAAGGATTCACACCCTTGGAGATAATTGGTTTTTGGTTCTTTTGCAGAGTACTAAATACAGTGAGAAAATCCATTCACAGGTATGATTAGATTGTTCTTTTCTTCTACAGTACCTCTGGATCTTTTCCTTTAGCATTTTCTAAAAGTATGATGCAAAAAATATTTAGTCATAGTCTCCCATAAAATACAGAGAAAGAGAGAGAGAGAGAGAGAATTACATTCAGCCCTCTACATTCAGTAAGGTTTGGGGCACAGAGTCTCCTCAAAACAGGAAAAAATCACAAATAACAAAACGTGTGTGTCTGTCTGAGGGAAGAGAGCAAGACATGGTGAGGAGAATAGACACACAAGGTTCAAATCAGGTCAGAGAAAGGGGGGTGAGAGAAGTAGGGTGAGTCAGTATGATGGCCCTGTACTTCCTCTCTCTCATCTATCTCCTTTCTTGGGTGTGGGAAGACATCGGGAGAGGGTTTGTGGTGCTGAGAAATCAGGCTGAGAGCCATCTTAACTGAGCACACAGCTGCTGATGGAGGAGGAGGAGGAGTTCTAGAAGTGGGTTTTTAAAGAGCTGTGTGGTCTGATCAGAGCTGCTAAGAAGGAAGGTTCCCCTGAAAAAGAAGTGCCTGAGGTGGAGGGGCCAGAGTTGTAGAAACTCCAAATAATCAAATCTTTGCAAGTCAAATCTGCAAATGTAGAGGGTCCATTGTATATATTAACCAAACAATTAATTTTTGTCCCAATGGAGATAATTGTGGCAATTGAAACCATATTGGAAGGTAATTATTGGTAACATCAGAACTGACCATTTGATAAATTTTTAGCATTCTGTTTGCTCCATGAATAAGGCCATGTCTATTCAAATGGCTGCAGGGCATTCTAACAGCCCTCACTTTGATTGAAAATTGTTTCTTTTTATTGCAGGGTTCAAGCCCCCAAAGTGGTGTTCGTATTACCATTCAGGTAAGTATAATTTTGTTGCACTAAATCCTCTAATTGTCAAAATTGACAGTGATTATCTTTATTGGCAATGTGCCATTCAGGAATGTCCTGAATGTCCCATGTGCAAATTACAATTTTATATCACTGTGATTCCCTTTTTCATAAGTTACTTTGAAAAAACTATACATTTATAAAGTGATTCAAAATACTGAGTCCTGGACCCCTTATCAAATAAGAGATTGATAATGCCTAGGAGTTTTGGTGGGCTTCATTTCTATGCTTTCACTTTGTGAAAAATGTTTTAGTGTAGAAATCAAATCAGCTTCACTCATAAAGCTGTTTCAAACAAGATCACAAATTAGTTCTATTTGGCCAGCACATAACGTATATCTTGCAGTTTGAATGAGTTTTTTGTAATACCCTCCTTTCATTCCTCTTCTCCCTCATTAGAGTGGACAGCCTGGACAGATTTGCGATAAGGTAAGTTCTATTTTATCACTGAGTTGGCTGCATTTTAATAAAACTGCTGATCATAATTTTGTATCTCTATCACAAAAACAATGTCAATATTTCTAGCTAGCCAAAAGAGAAGATAACTCTAATTGACAGAATCATCTAGAAGACATCTAGGCATTTCCTGTTTCCTCTGAATGAGATACTATGCACAACAGAGAACAAATTGAGTTCACTCAGCTTTTCCAGTTGTCACTGCTAATGTTTTTTGTGTAATCTACACTGATTTAGCAAAAGTCATGTGAAACAGAGAGATGTATCACTATGCAATTACTACCGTGGCTCCATCCTATAGAAGCCCGCAACTTGAATGTTGTAGTTTAGGAGAGCGAACTAAAACCCTTTAGCACAGAATTCTAAGTACCACACAAAACTAAAAATTCCAGGATTCTGTAGCATGGAGTCATGGCAGTTATTGAAGTGGTCTCAAATTGCAATAACTGCATAATTCAGGTTAGGATACAAAGAATATGTGTAAATATTCTCTTTCCTTATTAAAACTAAGTTTCCAAAATAGTGTCTCTACACTTGAGGCATTCCACCAGCAAAGTGGGAAAGAGCCACGAGACTCTTTGCACTTGGGACTTTTTTCCAGAAAATTTCTTCACACTATATCATCAGCTTAATTGTACAGAAAATGTGGTGTTTGTGCAGCAAACTTCAACAAGGTACAACATTTGTGCAAAAGAAAAGAAAAATGAGGTTGTTAGTGCAGAAAATGTGAGGTTGTCCAAAGGAAGCTTCTTTTTTTGTGTAGAAGACCTGAAAGTGGCAGGTGCAGACTTGGGGCTGCTTTGGGATAAGATATCCTTGGTTTCCTTTCTTGCATAGCCCCAATAGGCAGGTGGACAGAGAACAGTACCTACTGCTACTTCCTCTAAGGCCCTTTTCACAAGGCATTTCTGAAGCGAAAGGGCCCCTTGAGCGTCATGTAAATGTGAGGAGCAGTCCACATGACGCATTCACATTTGCGCGACGTTCAAGAGTCTGATGCAGACCGCGCACGCATTTTTTCATTTTCAGCTCAAAGCCGAAAATGCTGCGTGGTTGCACATCGCTCCGGGGCCCCGCACACACTTACCTTGTGTGCAGAGCCTCAGGAGCCGGGCCAATTGTGCATCCTCTCCTCAGTGCAGCCTGGGCGGTCCCAGGCTGCAGTGCGAACAGACGAGGCGGGGCACTCGCGTGGCCAAGAAGCAGCTGCAGAGCCGAAGCAGGAGGGATGCGAGAGCGTTCCTACAAAGGCTTCCTGCACGAGCCCCACAGCCCAGCACCGGGAAAAGGTAAGGTGAAAAGGGCCTAAGAGAGGAAGCAGATGAGTGAATAGCAGTCCTGAGTAAATGGGTGGGCATATGCATGGCAAAAGCATTAAGGACTGGCTGCAGGGAGTCCAAGTTCTTCTGAGCCAGTGGCACGTGTCTCCTGTGCAAAGACAACCAACACCAAATTGAACAAGTATGAATGATGATGAAACATTTGCAAATAACACAAAACAAAACAAAAACACAAGGTGTACATTTCTGTAGTTTCATATCAGGAGGGAGGAAATTCCATACAAATGTGGGATCTGAAGATATTCAGATAGTCTGTACTATCTATAAACTGTACTCCTGGGCTTCTAATTATTCCACTGTTTAATTTTCAAATATTTTTCCTACCTCATTGAGTAAGAAATGCTAGAATGGTAAGTCAATAAGTAACTTGTTGTGACTGTGCCTTCACCAATCAGATACCAGTTGCTGAAAGAAATGCTGTATTAAACATAACATGTTAATTATATGCTCAGGAAGTAATTGCTTTGGGGTTTTCTCTGTCTTTGCAGACCTCATCCTCCTACAACAGCCAAGCCTGTAAACTGGTAAATACATTCACGTGACCATAACTCTACTTTTACCTCTTTGAAGGATCTGTCAGTGAATATACATCATACACCTACTTGAGTTTACCTTGGCCATTTCCACAGTAGACTGTTATTGTGCTGTTATTCCACTTTCAACATCGTATGGAATCCTGGGGAATCCTAAACTGCACACTCCAGGATTCCGTAGGATGTTGAAAGTGGAATAATAGCACTATAACAGTCTACTGCAGAAATGGTCCTTCTTGTTGTGGACTATTACTATTGTTCACTTGAATATTTGATGAGATGCTTTGACAATAACTCTGTAGGAGGCTCTAGGAATATGGCAAGAGATTGGAATCCATGATGGGTTGGGGGACGTCCATACTAGCAGTACATTTTGTCAAAGCTTTATGGCCATTTCCAAAGCACTGTCTATATAGCACCTGAAAGAGTACAAGGGATGAACAGATTTCAGTTCTTTTGATAACCCTGGATCCATTGAGACTAACCAAAGCTTTATGTAAATGAAATTCACATCAGAATTTAATGCCCTCTGGAACTTGCTTGGGTACCAAAATTCTCTCGCAGTCCTTCCACACAAAATTCCTGTTCCACACTTGCCCCAAACTATCTTCACTTTAGCAATATAATTACGGGAGGGGGAAAGTAATTTTGTTGCTTCTGTTGTTAAACAATTGGGAATCATAAAATTTTGATGACCAACTGCAAATCAGCCAGATAGCTAATAGATCCAGATAGAAGTATATCTTCTGCCTACCCATGGAGTATAAGACCAAAATGTCAAACCTCTGTTTCTTTACTGAGTTTGCCATGCCACGATGTAGGAAAACAACTCCTTGTCTGTAATAATAAAACCTACTCCCCAAATATGTACAACTACTATGGAGGTAACTGTGGCACTAGTGGCCATCTTTCCTAGTCTATATATCACTTTCAGTGCATTAGTGGACTGTCAAATTTGTAAGGAATGTGCTATACATGAGAAGGGTGTAAAAAGAAAAACACATCTAATAAGTTGCAAACAGTTTTTTGGTGGAAGAGGCTTCCTGACCTCCATTTATTATGAAGTTTATAGGAATTCTCTAAATAACTTCAAGTTCCTCATGAGCCTGAAGTGGTTGCTAAGGGGATCTTCAGGATACTGAAGGAGCGGGAATTATGTGACTCTGAGTAGCTTTTACTGGCATAGTCAATGGTGAGAGATGTTGCAAGTTCCAGTTCAGCAACATCTGGAGGGCCATACAATTTCCTTCTCTGAGTTATAGACTCCTGTTTTTATTTTATGTCTTTCCTAAAGTAAAGGTATTGGAGTACAGTAGAGGTGCTGCAGAGCAACATCTGCAAGACTAGTGGTATGTCCTTGTCTTGTTAGATAGGGAGGAGTTTCATCTGTCTCATAAACTCCGACTATCCCAGTTTGGCAGGGACAATCCCAATTAACCATCTGTTGTCCCATTTTATCAGCTGCCTTTAAAATGTCCCAGTTCTTTCTCTTCCTCCTCCTTTCTGCTTTTTGTCCTCAGCTTTCTTCAGATGCTACAACCTGGGTTTAAAGTGCAAAAGTAGTTTGCACTCCATTAACACAGCAGGAGGAGAAGAGAGGAGGGGCAAAAATCTTTTCCCTCACAGTAGGCTCAGGCCAAAGCAACCTGTTTCAGCATCTCCCGGCTTGTGTATTCTTCTTCATTAATACCCTTTTCCATCTTGATCACCCTTTGATGTTGCTTGGCTGCATACGTCCCAATTTTCATCTGTGAAGTGTTGAGGGGGGTATGCTGTCTGGAGAAATGCACCTGTTTCCTGAGAATGAAAATAAGGACTAACCATTTCCAGCTTTCGTCACAGCATCTACACCCCAATAAAAAAAAGAGAGAGCGAGAGAGAGAGAGAATATATTGAATATATTTATATAACTGTGGCATTTGTTGCTCTGAAATGACCAGTTTTCTTTTCTTTGCAGAGTATACAGTCTACTTCATCACAGAGCGGTAGCACTTATGGTTCTCAGGTAAATTACTAGGATGAAGTTCTACTGGTTTCACTAGAACTTCTGAGAAACCATCCTGCTGCACAATAAGTCCCTCCCATGCTCTGTTGGTAATGTCAAAATGAAATTGAAGTTCAAAAGGGAAGGAACTGATGATGTACCTCCTTCCCATTACTTTGGTTTTTGGGAGAGGCAAAGCAAGCCTGGGAACAAGCTTCATGTAGAATCCTCCCGTGTCCTAGTTTCTTCAGAGGTATAATCTTCTCCTCAACAAATGCTTCAGTCCACATGTGCAAAGACAGCTGATGGCACTATACGCATGAAGTCATTTCCAAAGAGTCCAAATCACACAGATTGAGTTCTGTGTACGAAGGACAGAATGGAGGAGGGAGGGAATAAATCTAGTATGAATACTTTTTTGAAAGAGAGCTTCCTATATGGACCTCTGCTGACTGGGCCAGTTTGAGAGGAACCACACACATAATACTAGTTTGTGGCTGTGGATCATCATTTACTTCAAGCCATTTTTCTGCCTGAGGTAGAGCAGCAAATGGTGCCACTAGCAACTCAAGTTAAGGTGGATAGTCCCCAAAGCATATGAAGCATAAATCATTATCGTCGTCTTCATCATCATCCCACAAACACTTCTCCCTATCCCTGACAGTAAAAAAAAAAAAGAACAATAACCAAGTTAATTACTAACAATTTGCTGCCCTTTCATAACACTTCAAAGCTGCTGTCTGATGTCACTGCCTCACTCTGCCTAATGATAGATCAGGCTTTGCTGAACTGATTGACTGTATGACACCCAATGCTTTTTCTAAAACATTTCCTCTAGTCATAAAGTATATATTTAAAAAAAAATATTTTAAATATATTTTAAAAGACATTTTAATATATTTAAAGTATCTATTTAAAGTACATTCCTTTAAAGTGTCATTTTTAGCATTGGGGAAGTAAGCTTTTCCCCACTTTCCCCTCATAAGTGGTTTACCTATTTTCAAATAAATATTTGTAGGTAAGGTTCTCCATTTTAAAATAGTTTCTATTTTAAAATATTGAAATAGTTTCTATTTAGGTTAAAAAAAAGAGAGGCTGTACTCATTGATCTGCCTTTTATGTCCCATAGCAGAGTGGAACCTCTGTTATAGTTGGTAGCAGTGGATCTTCTCCTTCAGGCAGTGGCAGTGGAACCAAAATTATATTTGGTGGCAGTGGAGTTTCTACTTCGGTCAGTAGCAGTGGATCCTCTGCTACATTTGGCAGCAGCGGCAGCAGACCTTCAGGTGGTGGCAGTGGAATCTCTATCACACTTGGTGGGAGTGGATCATCTCCTTCAGTGAGCAGCAGCAGTTCATCTACATTCGGCAGCAGCAGTGGATCATCTGCTTCAAGTGGCAGCAGAGCTTGTGGTCAGGTTAGAATCTTTTGGCACAAATCAGTGGCAGAATATTTTTTTTTAAAAAAAATGTGGGTCATATTTTATACTTATAAAGAAAGAATCCTTATATTTCCTCTTGCCTGTGTAGAGGAAGTTATACTATAATAGAAACACTGGTTCAGCTTAACAGAGGGAGAGTTTGTATTAATGCTACACCATACAATTGTTTAGCATTATGAAGAAGAACCTCAGTAAGCCTGATACCTTCTTTTCCAGCACAGCTGCAAGGAGAAAAGATGCTTCCCCTTCTGTTTTAGGTTAATTTTGCCTTAGTGTGTCATCTGAACCCTAAACCATGATTAATCCTAACTATGGTTTGTTCAAACATGATTAGTTCAAGCTGAGTTGTTTCGACAAACTTAGGGCCTTTCCACACTACACTGTTATAGTGTTATTATTCCACTTTCAATATCCTGCGGAATTCTGGGGTTAGTAGTTTACTGAGGCCAAAGAGCTCTCTGGCTGAGAATTCTAAATGTCTGTCCCTAAACTGCAAACCCAGGATTCCATCAGATGTTGAAAGTGGAATAATAGCACTATAACAATGAAATGCAGAAAGGCTCATAGTTAAGATTAATAACAGTGGCTCTTTCTGCAGGACGATGCTCTCATGCGTCATCCCATCGCAATCCTGGCAGCATCTCTGCAGGGATGGGAGCATGTCCCCAGTGATCCTTTCCACAGCTGACTGACTGCCTGTGGAAGGGAGCACAAGGGACATGCCCGTTCCTTCCGCACTGCAGCTGGCCTTCTCCCCATGCTACAATAATTATTTTTTTTTAAAAAATAAAGAATTACTTTAATAGTTTCACTGCTTAAATCCGCTGGAGTCAATAAACAGCAGAAGTGCATGATCGTGCTTCTGGCCCTTCAGCATGGCCAGCTGCTACAGAAGGCTCATGATTGACGTAGTTTTTCTGTCAATGATATACCCTGCAACCACACTGGACGGCGACGTGAGAAGGGTGGGACCACAACAACGTCATGTGGAAGTGTCATTGTGGTCCCGCTCCTCTCACATTGCCATGCTGAGAGGATGTTGTCCTGCAGAAAGGGCCAATGTGTCATGCTTATATGATACAAGGAGTCACTGTTAATTTAAAAAATGAAAGCAAGGGCTTCTTAATTCAAGCTAGGTTAGAAGAGGAGAGGAGAAGGGGGAGTGTATAAATCTGAGGCTCACCAAGGCTTGTTCTCATAATGGTGAACTACATTTTACTAATTACGTGAGAACTAGCTCATTATTTCCCTTAGTGTGACCAAAGGCTATCGCACACATTCTGCTTACTACAATGTAAGGAATTCATCAGAATTTAGATTTGTATAATAAATATTTCATTGAAAATCTATATTGTTATCCTGTTTATTGGGGTCCTGGGAGGGACTCCGAAATGTGCTCTACTATAGGTGGGGAAAATTAGCTCAGAGCACTGCTTAGCATTATGAGAGGCAGGGTAACTTAGCAGGATCTTGTAACCCAATGTTTACAGGGTCAGGCCAAGTCAAGGAGCAGACAGGTTTGAAAATAATGAATGATCTTTATTAAATACAGGCACGCAATGTAAGCAACACAAGCACACAGATAACTAAGGAAAATAAAGGTGTGAGTAAGATAGCGGGATTTCCAGAGGGATAGTTGGTTCGGGTGATACGACACCTGTTCCTGAAGTCTGGAAAAAGATAGAGAGCAATGCTGGGGTTCGGTGTGGCTCAGCACGTGGAGCTGAGGGGAAGCTCGCCAAGCAAAGTGGCAGCAAGGCAGTTTGGAACTCGGGAGCGATCTGAGGAAGGTCTCGGAATCAGGGGTTTTTATAAGGAGAAGTGTGACTGTAGGCTATGCCTTACTTGGGGACAACAATGAGTTTTGGGTGCAAGACAATGTCTCTGAAAGGTCACAGTTTAGCATGATTAAGTCTGAATTGACAAAGAGGTAGACTGTATGCAAATGCTCAGTGCTTAGCATTTAAGCTTCTAGCTTGCCAAGTTACTTGCTTGGGGCAGGAAGTCCTGTTGTAGGTAGTGCGCATACATAATGTGGTGTTTGCCAGGGAGGTCCCTGAAGCTGCAATCTGGCTATTTCTGGCGTGCCTGTATTGTGTGAGAATATTTCAGCAGTTAAGTGCCGAGCCTAGTTTCGTGCTTGTCCGGGGGCCTCACAAACACATGGAGGGTGGTGGTGGAAGAAAGCCGAATTATTGATATCAAAATGATATCTTTTTGCTATTGCCAAGGTGGCCTAGAAGCTGCAGTAACAATATTGTAGTAATTAATTGCTAGCAACCCATATTTATCTTAATTAAAGATAACAGAGCAATTTCCAAATGGAATGTCCAGTAAATAGTTTCTGATTTCCATATTTGAAAGCCAGTGTCTAGTTAGTGGTATTTCAATTAATTTACACAAGCCCATTTCACCAGTGTTAACAAAGGAGGAAATAGATTTTTTTTCTCAAATAAAGATATGTTTACATTTTTCAAAGAAAATAAACAATAATTTCATTCCCTCTCCCTCCCTAGGGATATACATATGATGGCAATCGTTGTAAGCAGGTAAGCTTCCTTTCTTTAAATTCTCTGAAACCTCTTTTTATAGTAGAGAGTCAGCACAGTAGTTAGAGATCCATCTGTTAGGCACAACTAGCGCAGACCCACTGAATGAATGACATTTGGTAAATCAACTATTTATATAATTACAATTGATTTAGTACGGCCAGTTTAAGGTAGGACTAACAGCTGCAATTAGTTCTTGGTCTTCAAGTTGTCACAAAATTCTGTCTGATTTATATATATATGTACATTGAAGCAATCAAGTAAGAGCTTTAAATTATTGACATATTTTGGTAATAATAAAGATACTGCAATTTTATTATTCTTAATGTTATTCATTTGTACTCAAAATGTTTTTGTTCATTTTTAATTTGCAGGATGGATCATCGCAGCAAAGCTATGGAAGTAGCCAGGTAAAATAGATCCTTCTATGGGTTAAAGTTTCTATGGGTCAAGCTAGGTTATGTTCAGCAAATCACAGGCCATTTCCACACTACACAGTTACAGTGCTATTATTCCACTTTCAACATCCTGTGGAATTTTGGGTTTTCTAGTTTACTGAGGCCAAAGAGCTCTTTGGCTGAGACTCATAAATACCCCTCCCTAAACTGTAAGGATCCCATCCCATGGAATCCCAGGATTCCATGGGATGTTGAAAGTAGAATAATAGCAGTATAACCATGCAGTGTGGAAATGGCCTCAATCTAAGAGAAAGGCAATGGCAAAACACCTCTTAATAAATTTTGTGAAGAGCTTAGGATAACATCACTATAAGTCAGAGTCAACTTGGAGGCAGGTAGCAACAGTGCACTTAAGAGGCCCTTCCACATTATATAATTACAGTGCTATAATTCCACTTTGGTGTGAAAATGTGCCTTCAAGTTGCCTGTCAACTCTTGGGCACCTCATGAGTATCAGAGGGTTTTCTTAGCCAAGGAATAGTCAGAGGTGGTTTTGCCATTTCTTTCCTCTGAACTATAGACCAGAGCGTTGGGTATTCATTGGTGGTCTCACATCCAAATTCTTACAAAGACTGACAATGCTTAGCTTCCAAGATCAAACATGATTTGGTACCTTTAGGGTATTTAGGCCAAACACCTGAACATCACAAAGATCCTTACCTCATATGTGCCACTTTTTTGGTATGCTGAAATCTTGGATAATGCTGCCCTCTGCTGTTTATTGGTTCCAGCGGATTTAAGCAGTGAAACTATTAAAGTAATTCTTTGATTTTTTATTTTTTAAAAAGCTAATTATTGTTTTCTATAAAGTCTGGGCAGAGTGGTCCATACAGCAACAGCAGCCAATATGGACCAGTATAACTTCTTATAATGTATATTATATATCTATAAAACACGCAGTTTAGCAATAGTGAGCATCCAGAGAAATAAAATAGAAAATGAATACTTCTGCTTAGTTCTGCTCATTCATATAGAACAGGGTGGACAGCTTGGGTAAGTGGGGAGGGGGTTTTCACCCTAGCACTTCCTGCTGGCTGCAGCAGGCCTGAAACTTTCATTTTTGAAAAAGGAAAAATTGAAACAAAAATGATCACTTCCAGGGCTATGGGATGCACATATGACCTGGGCCATTTGCTCATTTGCTCATCTGTCTCAGCAAGGTGCCGCTTGGCAGTATAACAGGGAGGAGGCAGCAACTAGGAGCGATCTGTTTGGGCACAGCTGAGCTCCCCAGTTTAGAAAATGGCCTTGTACAGATGCATTAAGACAATCATTTTGTAATTCACAAGTGATCTCTTTGCAGGGTGGACATGGTGGATCATATGGTGGCAGCAGCCATTATGGACAGGTAAAAAATCTTGGAGGATAACTTTGTGTGTATGATGTAACATGTGACTTAGGCCCTTTCTGCACCGGGCTTTTTAAACGGTGCAGAGTGACCTCCAACGGAGGTCTTCTGCACAGTAGAGTGGACTGGAGCAGACTACTTTTTTCAGTTCCGCACCTCAGTCCACTCCAGAGCAACTGGAACTGGTCGCGCAGCGTGTTTTTTAAGAACCTCTTTTTAGAGGTTTTTAAAAAGCACAGAGCGCGCGACTCCGTGTTGTTCCATCGCCGTGCTCCGGTGCAGATTTGCAGGCGCGCACTAGTGCGTGCCTGGAGATCTGCCGGGGGCGGGCTTTAGGCTGGCGAGCTTCTCTGGTCGGTGGAGAGCCTCCACCAACCCGAAGCCGCCATTTTGGGCACCGGAGCAGTGCGGAGCAACGAGCCCAAATCAACAGCCGTCTCTGCTGTGACACTCCTGTTATAGAATATCTTTCCTTCAGGAGTCTGTTTGACACCAAAGCTGCTGTCATTCCAGTGTCAAGAAAAAAGTATGTTTGATTTTAAATAATTTTAATCTGTTTTAAGCAGTTTTAAACTGGTCTCCTTTAACTTGTCAAATGGTTTTATATGTTTTTAGTGTTCTAAATCAGTGTTATTGTTTACATTGTGTTAAAATGCTTAAGCTGATTTTGTTGTATTCCCCTCTGAGACCTTTAGATAAAGCATGAGGTATACGTATTTTAATACAGTTTAATAAATAAATTAACTCACACACATATGGAGTCCTCAAGACAATGTCCAAGGATACCCTCTCCATTAGCGTTAGTGGCAGAGCTAGCATTGCTATTGCTGTTGTCATCCATGTTCTCTAGGGATTGCTTGAATCCCTTTATATTTCCTGTAAGCTCTGGTTTACCAGTGTGGCACAGAACTCCCTGGCAGGATGCCTGCAAAAAGCATGCAGCCCTCTGGGGACAAGGAGAAATCTCTGGAGGGAAAGATGTCTTTGCCAGGCAGCCAAAGGGAGAGCCTCGGACAAGCGAAAAGGCAGCTACAAACATACTGGCAGAAGCAGCCCTAATAACTCATTCCGTAAAAGTGACAGGTGGGAAACTACAGGTCCTAGGGCCAAATCTAACCCTTCTGGAGTCCCCATAAGGCAATTCTCCTTTCTTCATGTTATTACCCTTTGGTGGTTTTCCAGCTTTAGTATTTTCTCCTTACCCTTTCCAAGAGTTTGAAATGCTTCACCTAGGACATAGCTACTGGCAGGAAAAGCTTTCAGCTAAAAGATACTGCTTTGTTTGTTTTGCCTTTGGTTTTGGTTCCATCCATCACTGGAATTCTGCTTCCAAGACAGAGATGGGCAAAGTGTGACCTTTGTGCTGCATGCAGCCCCTAGGCCCTTCCAGGGTTAAAAAAAGGTCTCTAAGTGGCCTCAAGAGAGAAATGCTCCCCAACACTCGGGGGGGGGAGCCATATTTGCCACATATTGGGTCTCCACAGGCCATTTTAAGACCAGGAGATGCCTTTAAAAAAAAGGAAGTGAACTGGAATTGACTAGTTCACTTCCCGTTGTTAAAAAAAAAATGGCAAAAATGCTCCTTTACCTCTAGAATATATTGGGGCATTGAAGGGAAAATCATTTTTGTGGAGGGTGTAGTGGGAGTGTGTGGCCCTCCAAGTTCTCCTGGGAGGCTGGAGTGGTCCCTAGCCTTCTCAAGTTGCCTATCTCTGTCCCAAAAACTTCTCTGAATCTGGATTCATCCCTCAAGCTGAAAGAGGTTGACCACTCTTGTCTCAGAGCATGCGTTTAGAAAACAGAGATTGCTTCTCAGATCCTAGCAGTTAGAAGGGTGGAAATGGTCTCCCTTCTTTATTCTACCAAGAGTTAAAGAATAAAATAACTTGAAGCGTTATGCTTATTCTACTCCTAAGTATAGAAAACAGCTGAGAATAGATTCACTGGTACAATTTTTAAATACTAGGAATTGTTTTCTGTACAGGGTGGATCATATGGGAGCAGCAGCCAATATGGACAGGTAAAAAAGTCTCTTTTCATATATACCATATATGTAGTGTACACTTTAATATTCAGAGAGAGATACAAAATTAAATAAGAGTATTTATAGTTATTTCTGTTCTCCAATATGGAATACAGCTTTTTGCAAGTATGTTGAAGTGATGTTTTTGTAATGTTTTTTGTACAGGGAGGACATAGCGGATCATATGGCAGCAGTAGCCAATATGGACAGGTAAACACTTGTAATATATAATAACAGTCAGCCCTCCACATTTGTGGCTTTCACTTTTGCAGATTTGATTATTCACGGATTATTTGCTGTCACCTCTGCTGCCTCCCTTTGCCATTTTTAATAGGGATTGCAAGCCTTGTGAGACTGAGAAACTGCGAATGAGGCTTGAAGTCCCTATTAAAAATGGGGTGGGACAGCAGGGGAGGTGGCAGTAGGCCCCACTAGCCACCCACTGCTGCCTTTTGAAGGAACTCTGATGCCTCAAAGGAATTCATGGCGGGTTGAATATGGTGACAGTATGTTTTTGTGTGTTAAATATGGTTTGAGAGGGCCTACAGTTATTCACGGTTTTTCCACTTTCATGGGGGTCCTGTGCCCCTAAGCCTAGTGAATGTGTAGGGATGACTGTATATACATAATACATGACTTAGTAGTAGAAGTAATAAAGTAAAGTATAGCAAGTAGCTTTGTTTTAAAAAATTAATACCTTTGCAATTAATAACTGTATTCTATACAGGCTGGACAGAGCGGATCATATGGTGGCAGCATCCAGTATGGGCAGGTAAAAATCCTTGTAATATATAAAATGTATATAATCAATGCCTTAGTGATAGATAATATACACAGTGATGCAGAAAACAATACTGGCACAAGTATTTATGCTTATTTCTCCTCTGAAATCAAGAAAGTTGCTTTGTGCAGATAAGGAGTTCTTTTTGTAATTAATATGTGATTTCTTTTCAGGGTGGACAGAGTGGATCATATAGTGGTAGCAGCCAGTACGGACAGGTAAAAATAATGTTCATCTATATAAAATATATGTAATTAATGCCTTGGCAATAATCAAAAGTATTCTCAGAGATACAGAAACAAAATTAAAACGAGTATTCATGTGTATTTCTCCTGCAGAATCTGGAAAATATTTTTGTGCAGATATATTAAGGTGATCCTTTTGTAATTAATATGTGATTTCTTTACAGGGTGGATCATATGGTAGTAGCAGCCAATATGGAAAGGTAAAAAAAAACCCTTTTAATATACAATCAGTATATATTAAATTTGTTATTTATAGTACACAAAGAGATACAGAAAACAAAATGAGTGTGTATGCTTATTTCTCTTCTTGAGTACTGAAAGTATCTTGTGCAGTTATATTAAAGTGATCCTTTTGTAATTCATATATGATTTCTGTGCAGGGTGGCTCATATGGCTCATATGGTAGCAGCAGCCAATACGGAAAGGTAACGTATCATATATGTTTAATAAATGCCTTGGTAATAAATAGTACACACACTGATACAGAAAATAAAATTAAAATGAATATTTATGCTTATTTCTTCTCTTGAATATAGAAAGTAGTCTTTGCAGACATATATTAAGGAGATATTTTGTAAATGATTTCTGTACAAGGTGGGCAGAGTGGATCTTATGGTGGCAGCAGCCAATATGGACAGGTTAGAAATATTTTATAGTGTAAAGCATATGTAATGTTATTATAGGATTATATAGCCTGAATAGAGGTAGGTAGAGAAATTCGATAGTTATATTCTTCGGTAAAGTGTCTGAAGGGATGGAAGTTGATCAGAACTAGGCTCTGCTGGAACTCATCTCAAGCAGGGTGCAAGCCTTATTTGAGCATGGAAATACCACTTGTTGTCATCTGAGAAGTTCTGTTGGGGAAAGACCGGCTGCAACGTAATCCTGTTGATTCTCCTTGCTATTTTGGTGGCTTCCAACATGCCATGATACCTTTCTGGAGCATTTGATATGAGTGGGCTGCTGTGAGTTCATACCTGGACTGTTCATTTCTAGGATTTTATGGGGAAACTCTGAACCTGTGGCATTTTCTCTTCTTTAAGCCACCATTTTATTCTCCATAACATTTATCCCAAACCAGTGAGTTTGATCATTCTGGGCTTTGGTATATATTGTTACCAGCAAGCTGATGACAGGGAGTTCTCTTTTCCTCCTCTTTACAGCCAGGTATGGCTGCTAGGCCAGTAACTACTGCTGCTGCTGCTGCAATGGACTGATTTGTAATAAGCTGCCTAAGATTCAGCTTGTTCTGTAAAGGGTTACAGTCCTCCTCTAGAACCAGATGTATAGATTGGGAGTGCTCTTGGATTTATCCCTGTCATTAGAACTAGGATGGAGAATGTGTGGCCCTCTAGAAGTTGTTGGATCACAACTTCCCTCATCCCTGATACTTAGTTTTATTGACTGGGACTGATTGGAGTTGCAGTCCTATGACATTTGGGGCAAAGGCATAGACTACCCGTGCTTTAAAGGCTTAAGTAGTTTCTTTGACACAAAGCACTTTTTACTAATGTAGGATTGTATTATCTGGAGTTGGATAACCTGGCTAGGTGCAATGATCCATGTTCTGGCAGCCCCTCATAAGAATTACTGTAATATGTTGCCATAAGAGGCAATATTTGAAGGCAGCCTGGAAACTTCAGGTGGTACAAACTGTGACTACACGAGATCATGCTTCACGGATATATTTCACTGGACCCTCTTCCCATTCACTGCCTTCCAGTTTATTCAAGGGTTCAATTCCAAGGGCTGGTTTTGGCTTAGAAAGTTCAACATGAAGTTAGACCCCAGTACCTGATGGAATGTCTCCTCCTCCTCTAAGAGACTACTTTAACTTCATCTATGGTGGCCCTCTTCTGAGTGCCTTCTCAATCTGAATTTCACAGCATGGCTATGAGACAGGGACTGTAGGTTTTAAAATACCCTTTATCATTTTTATGCCACCCCAGAGAATCATTTACTACAAATGTAGTAAATAAATAAATAAATAATCTTTCTGATGCTGGTGGCGCAGTGGTTAAATGCCAGTACTGCAGCCACAACACTATGAGTTCAACCCTGCAGGGCTCCAGGTTGACTCAGCCTTCCATCCTTCCGCAAGTTGGTAAAATGAGTACCCAGCTTGTTGGGAGCAATTAGCTAAACACATTGTAAACTGCTTAGGGAGTGCTTAGCACTGATAAGTGGTATAGAAATGTAACTGCTATTGCTATTGCTATTGTTCTAAGTGTAGTAGGACACAGGCATCATACCTTGTCTTATGTTTGTCAAGACATGACAGTGATGAAAAAAAAAAAAAATTGGTGCATCTCTTGTGAGTGATAGAAACTAACACAAGACTGCCAGCTCTCTGAAACCCAGCCTTCTGTCTCCCATTTGAATTGACTTACACTCTTCGGATCTTGTGGTCTTCAGCTCCAGCTCTTCATTCCATGATATTTAAGATGGTCTTCTCATGAGAAGCAATAATTTTGCTCTTTTCACTCTCCCATTGGCAGGGCTCTCAGACCAGTGGAAGTTACAGCAGTAACAGCTGTGATGAAGTAAGTGGTCTTTTTGTAATGTACTCAACCCTTGTATAAGGTACTGATTATCACCAGATATTTCCCCTTTATATATTTCTGAAATACAAGCCTTGTTTAAGGCTAAATCTGAGGACATGAGCATGCAGTTAAGCATTGCCCCACAAGGCTCCAAACAACCAGGAGTAAGTTAGACTTTGATAAGTTGAGCACAAAGGTTTGAGGAGAGCTCTGTAACTGCACTTGGCTGAACATGACTATAGAGTTTTTGTGATCAGAAACCTGGATAAGGTTGGATTTCCACCCATGGGAGCCTTGTAATTGGACTCAACTAATGTGCTTACAGAGTCCTCTTTGGGTCTTTGTGCTAAACACACAAAACTTTAACTTACAAGTGGGCTCTAACATACTGGGGACATTGGAGGAAATAGTTTAGGGGTGCTCACATCCTGCCCCCAGTTATAGTTCTACACATTTTCAGGTGAACATCTGAACAGAACTATAATGTCCCTGGTGGTAATAGTGACCTTGAGAAATAATAGGTGTCTTTGGATTTCTGATAATTTATGGCTTATATCAATAGTGTTCTTAATAGTAACAGCAATAAATGTTTGCATTTTCCCTCTCCTACATCCAGGGTGATGCTTCTACTTATGGCACAAAAGCTTTGGTAAATATTCTTACTTTATATTATTTTAAAATAGCAATGTAAACACAATCAGTTAGAATTGTGTGAATTTAGTCAGAAGGCCAAGATTGTTTCTCAGGCTACTGCAATCAACCACAGCTTTAACAGTTCAATGTGTGGTTAACTTTCTGTAAGCCACCATTACAAACTGTTCAGACTGCAGCTTCTGAAGAATGCTGTAGTTCTTACCCTTGCAAGTTTGGCCTGCTTGCAACTGCTTTTACCAGAACCTTTCCCTTTATTTCTTAACGTAAGGAGCTATGGGGGTGGGTTGAAAAAAAGAGAGAGGTGACATTTTTATATGGATTTGAAGTGAACACTATTGAAGTGAAAAGGAACAGGGCTAATTCCAGTTGTTAATTACAAGGAGAGTAGATCTACTGAATTGTTGACTTGGCTAATTCCCAATGATTCAGTGGACTTCTCTAGTTGGGACTACTAATTGGATTTAAGCCATAGTCACAATTAACTGATCTCAGTTTGCATTACTTGTTATACCACAAGACTGCTGCACAATTAAATAATTGTTCTTGTGTTGTTTTGCATGGCATGTTGCACTGGGATCACTGCACACTTAATATAGGGCTCTTTCAGATTGGGGAAAAGAAGC
This sequence comes from Iguana delicatissima, assembly GCA_948472985.1. Taxonomy (NCBI): domain Eukaryota; kingdom Metazoa; phylum Chordata; class Lepidosauria; order Squamata; family Iguanidae; genus Iguana; species Iguana delicatissima. Next base: position 344,747 of record CAOKZL010000514.1, on the reverse strand, counting down.
AAGAGCTCTCACAATATTATTACCAGTTGGTGGCTCGTGAGGCTGTTTTTTGCATCCACTTATTGCTGGAAAGGGAAGGAAAGGAAAAGGAAGAAGATTCCATAATGGTTGTTGACATCAGGCTAGTGCGAAGCTGGATATAGGCTGCAGTCTCTAGAATTAACATTCCCATATCTTCCATGTCAACTCTTATTGTAAATTCCTTTGGTATACTAGACTCTTTCAGCTCAGATTAACAACTGGATTTATGCCTATTACTTCTTGTCTACCGTGATAGTGGCAATTAGGACTCAATAAGCTTTAGCAAAAATGGAGCGGCCTGTAATGTGAAGCACTCAGCTACTAGTATGAGTTCAACTTAATGGTCATACAATGGTCTAAAAGGTAGAAAAACCATAAAAATATTAAAAATAAACGTTCTATTTTCACTTTATTTCATTCGATTTATGTTATTTTAACAGAGCTCATCAAACTGTAGAGGCAAAAGGGATCTAGCAGCTCAAGTAAGTACTCTTTTTTGCCACATGTTGGATTTTCTCCAAATAAGCTTCTAAAAGGCTGTTTATAGAGATAAAAAGACAGAGGATTCTTTGAACATCTGTTAATTTGGTTTTATGTTTTTTCACCCTACAGAATACATTTAATGATTTCATCAGAAAGATTCGTGAAAAAGAGTAAGTGTTGCACCGCCACCACCAGAACTTGAGCTTTAATCCTGATTGGCAGTTATTTTATTGGCAGGAGCTAATGCTGTTGTGCTCTTTTTAAAACCAAATAGGTCTGAAAAGCTATATCAGTGGGATACAAATACAACTTTTATTATCTTGTGTAGAATAAATAACCACAACTGAGATAGTATTGAGTCACAGTATCATTGTGTTTATATATAAACTCTATTCATTTCAAGTAACCCATGGTTTTCCTGTGTTGAGCAGTTTTCACACTGACATTATAATTATTTTATTTTATTTTTTAAAAATGCCTAAGATGTATATGCCCAAACTTCCTTCAAGAAGTTCAGATTAGCCTATAAATGATTGTCTTATTTAGGAAATGCCTAGCTGGTGGTCTATGGGTGAGACTGGACTCCTCCAAACTTCAATAAAGCTATAGCAAAGCATCCAGTGTGCTTTAATTCAAGCAGAAAAGAAGAAATATTTGTTCCATAATTTCATATCACTTGTCTTCCTTGGATTTTCATTGTTAATATGCAAGTGTACACATTTGTATGAGATGTAAAGCTTGGATACATGTGCACTGGAGCTGGCAAGGCATCTCTGATAGGTAGCAGCAGCTTTATTACGGAGCTTGGAAGCTTACAAATGGACCAGTTTGTACAGCAAAATATTTACAACCTAGGCTGAAAGAGACAAATGCAAGAATCTTCATAACAGCATAGTAGTTTGAACTAGGGATGGAAATCTATATATTCTTCACCCTTCCATTCAATAATATCTGTAATATTCTTTCCAGTACAAGAGAAATAACGATTTCCGCACATCTCTAAGATCTGTGGAGAAATCTCTATTTGCAGTTTTTGAAGTCTCTCAGAAAAATTATTCTGCACTGAAATACAGATAGGCTTTGAGCGGAAAATGTATTTCCCACGTAGGAAACAGTGTTATCTGCATTTAGCCACTTTGCTTTTCCTTTCACAGGAACTGGAATACAAGCCAGGAGATCTTTAGATTATATCTAAGTTGGGAAACTATAGCTAACAACTTCCAAAGTAGAAAATTAAGCCAACTTCTTCATATCATGGTTTCATATCATGCTTTATTTAAATGCTGTTAATGCTAGTTTCCCAGTTTGCTGTAATGCTGTTAATTGGAGAATTCCTGGCTTTATCATTCCTTGCATAAGGGAATAGAAAAGCATAGATAAGAGACTCATTCATATCTTCAGCCTTTCAAGCTGTCTAAAGTTGGCAAATATTTCATAACATCTCTGGTTCCATAGCAGAAAAGCACATGTGGAAAAGTTCCCCAAACATTGAAATTCACAGAACACTACTCTAAAGCATAAGCATCAATGTATTTAATAGTGCCTTTTTCTCCCAGGCTCCATCTGATGCACTAAGAAGAAGGACTCGTAGTGAAAAAGTAAGTGCTGCTATCATCTCTTTCCTTGACTTTTAACAAAAAATGTCTTCTATATTGCTGGTATTTTGTTAGAACACAGCATCCTTTATAAAAATTGGTTGACATTAAAGTTAAAACTAAACCAACAGAAATAGCAACACTACTTTTACTCCAAATCCTGTAGGGAAATGTCCAAGAATCTCTTTTAGCCCAACGGTCAAATTCAAATTCAAGGGTTCTTGGCACAACATTCCAGTGATGCATGGAGTCAAATGCAAAAGGATACAACCAGAAATACTAGCCTGTTTTGGTTTAAAGCTTCCAGAGCTTTCAGTGTTTTGAATTGGGGGGAAAACATTCAAAAGCTGTGAAACAACCCAACCATGATACCATGAGGAAGGGGGTGTGGCCATCTGGAGAAGCTCAGGAGCATTGTATTAGCACTGGAGGACTATCAGATTCAATCCCAGGGCTTAAGGTTGAACCTCAAATAATTGCCTTTATAACAAGTCTACTTCTGTTTATTTATTGTCTGGTTTATAATCTTGGCGGCATTGTGGTTGTTCTTCCCATATGATTGCCACTTCTTTACTGAACTCTCAGTAACTGCTGGGGCATAGTGAGCAATATATCTGACACGATTAAGAGCAGAAGTTGCATATTTGTCTGCACTTGCAAACCTCTGCATTGGCCTTTGAGCAATAGCATGTAGTATATTTCCAGCTCTTTCTGGTGAACATGTAACCTTAATGTACTTGCAGTTTTATAGTGGAATTAGTCAGGCCTAAGATTGGAAGTTCTAGAAGTACTTTTGTATCAAGCAGGAAATTTAGGCCCTTTCTGAAGCTTGCCTTCTTGTGGCAGTGTTCAGTGGGGATCCCAGCATCAGCTCTGCCGGGAAGGGAGTGCAATGGGAGCACCCCCCTCTGCATGAGACTGGCTCTCTGCTAAAGGAAACATGATGGCCACACACCTTCCTTCCTTCCTCAGCACAGTCGAGTATTTTCACAGGCTGCACTGGGGCAGGAAGCACCTCCATCGTGCTTCCTGCCCTTCCACAGGACAAATAAATGCAAGACGGTGGCATGATTGCAGATGATTGACCGGGAAAACCCATCAATGATTTAACCCATGATTGCACCACCTGGGGATGGGAGAAGGATGGGACCACGATGACGTCATGCAGAAGCATTGTTGCAGTCTTGTCCTTCTCCTGTCCCCATGGTGGGATGCAAGGGTGCTGCGGAAAGGGCCTCAGTTTGGAGGGGTGTAGGATTATATATTTGTGATCTTTTAGCAACGTTAATTTTTTTTAAAGAGGCAGGAATGTTTCTCTTTTTCAGTATAAAAGGAAGGGCAGAAGAGAAAATGGAAGAGTCTTGTAGCAGCTTTAAAATCCATATTTATTTTTGTTCCATCTTCCATAAGTTATACAATTCACTTTATCACATTCACTGAGGGAGTACAATATTCACTTGTGTCCTGAATACTGTACTACTTCAAGGCATCTGAGGAAGTGAGGAGTTGTGGTGGTTGTTGTTGTTATCATCTTTATACTCTGCCTTTTCCCAAAACTGATTCTAGACGTTTCTAAAAGGTGTTGCCAAATTACTCCTTTTTCTTCTCCTTCTCTCTGCTTTCTTTTTCTCAAATAGAGGTATATTCCTTGAAAGAATTTATGAAAGGATTGTGTGCCTAAACTGTTCCTTCTGTTAGAGAAGTTTTTAAAAGTAACCTTTTCTGAGTCTGATTAGGAGAAGCCATTTTTCATCCATCGCAACATCCATTTCATATCATCCTCTGCCTTGATTTGCCAGTGAGCACTCATTTGGGGTCCTCTCTCAACTACTGTACTCTCGTTTAAGACCCTATTTTGTAGATGCCATCCTGAAGGTGATTGATTTCAGTAGAGGTGTATTTTCAGCTTCATCTCCCTGTTATATGTCTGTAGCTATCTGCAGCTAACTCATGAGCCCATATAGTACCTTTGGCCTTGTAGTTATTTGGACTGCAACTATCATAACAACCCCCCGAATCACTGGCAGGTTGGAGCTTTGAGGAATAGAAATCCAAAACATGTGGAGCACCAAAGGTTTCCCATTTTTGTCATGAAGTTTTACACAGTGGCCAAAGGGCTCCCTTAGTATTGTACATATTTATTGATGGGATTTGGGCTTGTTTAAATCAAAGCAAGAAATTGAAATTTTCTTTTGCTTCCCCACAGATTCGTACTTTAATCAGAGCAGCTCGAAGTGAAAAGGTAAGCACTCTCAAAACCATTGTCTTCCTTTTGACCATGAGTATTTGTGGTATTGCTGTTGGCTTAATGATCCCAAAGTGGGCTCTGTCTAAAATGTAGCTGTGTGTTTTTTTAATAATACATAAGGATGTAAGTATACAAGGAAGTCTGTGATATAGCAGACAAAAGGTAGAAAGTCTGTCTTACTACAAATCAACCACAGCTTCACCAATCAAAGTTTTTCTCAAGCCTCTATATCTCAGCACTGCCTCGAGCCAGACTACAAGTGGCACTAAATGCATTACAAGAATTTGCATGTCTCTTTTTGTTGTTCTCAAACAAATGTTGGAATTGGCTGTTCCCCCCACCCCCACCCCCACCCCATATTGTTGGGCTGCAACTCCCACCAGCCTTAGTCAGCATAGCCAGTGATGAGGAATTCTGGGAATTGCAGTTCTTCTGCTGGCCAAGCAATTCCTCCTCCTGCTCTAAATAGTTTCTTGGGGGTGGTGGGAATTGAGTGTGAACAGAATTATGGGGTTAACACAATCATCTCTGCTGCAGTCCCAATGAAATCCACCCACCACACACCCACAGCCGTGCTATTTACTGCAGGAGGAAAACTTCCATTGGTACTTTGAGATATTTGTTTCCAACCCAAACAGTCAAAGAGCCAAGAAAAACATACAAGTTTTATTGCTTAAACACAATGAATGGTTTAAACTAAAGATGTTCCTTATGTGTGCAGGATTAGTTATACGCAGTTTATACAATGTATCCCTCTGTGGGTTGAACTCCCAGAAAAATGTAAAAGGTAAAGTCAATGAGGTGTGATTGCAATTGCAGAATTTTCAGTACATTGCAGTCTTTTACTGGGAAACTGTTTGACAACTAAAGAAGCATAAAACTGCATTTCCCTCTAGCTGATTTTTGATACAGAAGATAAATCTCCAGGCGTGACAGAAATTATGTTTCCCTACTTTTGGGAAGATTTTTTTTCTTTTGCTTCAACTTTAATAGGAAAGAGGTTGTGAGGGAAAGGGGGGATTATTCTCCCTCTCAGTGCTGTCTCCTGCCCTCTAGTAGGAGATGGGACCCCCCACTTGCCCCTGGAGATAATCTAGCTGCCACCAGCTACTGGTTTTAAATCCCCATCATGCAATAGCTCAGTAGGAAGATACTGGGTAAGGAATCTCTGAACTCATATTCTTTTCTCTCCTACCCTTTGTGGAAGAAGGGAATTCTATTTGCACATGCAACCAGCAAGGCACGTGGAGAGAGGGCATGAACAGAGGAGATCTTTAGAAGAAAACATTTAATTCTTTTTTTTTTTTAAATAATTTTACTAAGTTTCACAAATAAAAAACATCATCTCAAATTGTACTTTTACATGTAATGTTTTGGTTCTTCCACTCTGATCTAGTTTTCATTTTCTAGACATCTACTCACATATAAAAAATTATGCCTCACAATTCTATGTTCATCTTACATGCTTGATCTTGCATTTCTCTCATCAACTCCTGTTATGTTACAGTTATTCCTCTTTAATTTCAACCATTATTCAGACATTTTCACTTGGCAGTTCCCAGCAATTACCCATTACAATTTGCCATTCTGCTTTTATCTGATCATCCGATTTCCCCTTTAATCTTTGTGAAACAATATCCGCATGTCTATTCTCAATAAATGTCCCCCACCATTGTTCAATTGTGGGTATTTGCTGAGACTTCCACAGTTTGGCATATTCAGTTCGAGCTGTCGTTATCATGTACAATATTAATCTCCAATGCCTCTTAATGTTAGTATTCTCAAGAGCATTTGTCATGTTTAACAAATAAAATTCAGGGTTTTTTACAAATTGAACCTTCAGTATTTCACACATCTTTTTATGTATTTCACTCCAATATGTCTTTGCCTTGGGACATGACCACCACATATGAAATTTTTGTTCCAAACCTTTTTGAAAATTTCCCAAACACTTTCCCAAACCTGTAAAATCTTTTTTAACTTGTCTGGTGTCATGTATCATCTATTAAACTTTTTAAAAAATAGTTCTTTTTGAGATTCTGAGCCATTGTAAATTTTTGTGTCCTTTTCCAGCTCTGTTCCCATTCATCTTTTTTAATTTAGTGCCCAATATTCTGTGCCCACAAAATCATTGCAGATTTCACAGTCCCCTTTTGTCTCTCCTGTGTTAACATTTTTTGATATATATGGGCAAACAGATGCAGTGGATTGTCAAAGATCCTTTTAATATCCTGCCCTTTTTTGGATTCTTTTCCAAATTTTCAAGTCCATCGGGGAATCTCTCATTTAGCTGCCTGTAGGGAAAACCCAAATTAATGGCAACCTTCCTGTTCCAGTTTTTCTTTGATTTAATCTTATAAGCATTTGCCATTGTTTTCTCAAATTTTCCCTATACCCCAGCCATTTCTCTGTTCCCTTCCATCTTCCAAAAAAGCTTCTTAAAGGTGATACCCACATGGGTAGCTGGCCTTATGTTTTTACTCTTATATTCATTCCATATCTTCAGAAGTGATTTTCTGATATAGTGTTTGCAAAAATTTTTGTCAATTTTTGCTTTATCATAAAACATATAGGCATGCCATCCCATCCTCAGGCTTTTCCCCCTCCAGTGCAAGCATTCTTGTATCTTGTAAGCTACCCAGTCTTTTAGCCATATGAATGCCACAGCTTTTAATATAATTGAAAATCTGGTACTCCCATTCCTCCTTTTTAGTATTTGATCTGTCATAATATTCCATTTAATTTTTGGGTTTTTTCCCTTGCCATATAAATTTGGTAAAGGTCTTTTTTCCACGGGTATGAAAGGTTTACTGTTTGTTATTATGGAGATTCTGAAACAAAAAATTCATCTTTGGAAGAACATTCATTTTGATAGTCCAAATTCCCCAAAACATAACAATTTCATGGAGGTCCACCTTTCCAAGTCTTTAATTATCTCTTTCCATTTTTTTCTCACAGTTATTTTAAAACAGCTCATTTTTCCCTTTTTTGCTATCCAGACACCTAGATATTTTGCTTTTTGTACTTTATTAAATCCAGTTGCAAGTGCTAATTCCTTCTCCTCCTTGTCTGTCATGTTTTTCATTAACAAAGCTGTTTTTTCTTTATTTACCTTAAAATCCTAAAATTCTCCATATTCTTGTATTATTCCAATAAATTTTGTATGTTTCTTTTAGGATCTTAAAAGAAACAAAACCCAAAAATCATCAAAAAAGGTTTTAAGTTTGTATTGATAATTCTTGATTTGGACTCCTCTTATAGCATTCTCTTTTATGTTGTTATTTAATATCTCCATTGCCAATATGAATAACAAAGGGGACAGAGGACATCCCTGTCTTGTTCCTCTGTTCAATTCAATCTGAGTTCATCTCCGTTAATAACCAGTCGAGCTCTTTGTTGGTTATATATTGCTTAAACCCATAAAAAGAAATTTATCTCCAGCTTGCATTTGTTTCATTACTGTTTTCAAAAAGGGCCCAAAACTATATAACAAAAGCCTTCTCTGCATCAACAAATATCATGGTTTTTTTTCTTCTCATTATGCTTTTTGTAATATTCAATTATATTCAATACTGTTTTATTTATTTCTTAAATATCTGTTTGGATAAAACCATTCTGATCTTCATGAAAAAAAGTCAGCCAAAATCTTTTTAAGTCTCGTTGCAAGGATTAAAGCAAATATCTTATAGTCTATGTTCAAAAGTGAGATTGGTCTATAATTTTTGACATCTGTTAAGTCTCTGCCTTCTTTAGAAATTAGCACCACATTTGCCTCTCTCCGGGTTTTGGAAACCCCTTCTTTTATAATCTCATTTATAGTACTTTGCAATGGAATTGAAATCTCATGTTGAGAGTTTGTAATATCTTGCCGTAAAGCCATCTGGACCTGGAGCTTTATCGTTCTTAAGGTTCTTAATCGCTTCCATTACTTCCATCATAGAAACCTATTTATTCAGGATCAATCTGTTATCTTCAGTAAATCTTAATTTATTTGTTCTACCCAAAATATTCTTCCAGTTCCTGTTGTTTTTTCACTTTCGAAATCTTGCTCATCAGTTTCTCATAATACTTATAAAATGCCTGCTTTATTCCTTCATTTTTAAAGAATTCTTTTTTCTCCAGGCTTTATCTCTGATATAATATTTTTAGTCCATCTTCTCCGCAACAGATTAGAGAGAAACTTTGAGGGTTTTTTTGCTTGCTCAAAATGATTATGTCTTGTTCTCCGTATTTTTTTTTTGTTCTATTTCTTTCAAGTTAAGTTGATTCAGTTCAGCTTGGCAAATTTCCCCATTTTCCCCATCAAAAGGATATTTCCTCATCCGTTTCTCAACTTCTTTCATTTTGCCCAAATATTTGCTGCTCAGCATTTCTCCTCTTTTCCCAATTTCTGCAGACCATCTGATACAGTTGCCTCGCATCATTGCTTTACTTGCACCCCAAAATAGCCCCTCATCGTCAAGTCCGGTGTCATGTTTTCACTGAAATAGTTAATCAACTCCTTCTTTGCTTCATTTATGTATTTCTCTTTATTAAAGATCTCATCATTTAATCTCCATGTCCTTTCCCTTTCCTTAATCTTCATCTTAAGAAGCAATGGGTTGTGATCTGAATGTAAATTCGGAAAAATGTCTATATCTGTAGCCTTCAACAATAATGATTTAGATACCAGCATCATACCCAATTCTGGACATTGATTTATGTCTGTCTGAAAAAAAAGTGTATCCTTCCAATTGTCCTTTTTTATACCTCCATACATCGAAAAAGGTTCAAAATCGTCCATCATGTTAAAGAAGCACTTAGGTAATTTTCCATTGTTTCGGGGGATCAGTTTCTGAAACTTTTATCTAATTTTGGATTGACAACTCCATTAAAGTCCCCAGTATAGCAATGTTCAAATTGCCAGTGTCACTCATATATTTCTGTATCTCCTTGTGTACTTTAGGAAAAAATTCACTCTTTGCCCCATTGGGTGCGTAGATTCCGACTATCAATATCTTATCTTGTTTAGTTGTAACTTTATGCCTAGGTATTGACCATTGCTGTCCTGGAAAACCTGGTGAGCTCCATACCTTGCATTAAAATATATTATCACCCCCCGCTTCTTTTTGTCAATCTTTGCTGCGTAAAGCTACCTAATTTCAGGTTACGAAGGTATCTCAAGTCTTGAGTCCTGATTCGAGCTTCTTGTAAGCAAATTACATCCAAATTTTGTTTTTCCAGATAGTGAAATATTTGTCTTCTTTTATATTCAGAGTTAAATCCTTTAATGTTCCAATAATGTACCCTTTTTTTTTTGGGTTTTTTATTTTGCCCCTTTTTGTTAATAATGTTAAAAATTTTTAATATCAGCTTAATCTTTTATTTGATCTCCTGTTAATTCACCTTCTTCCTGCTGAATTTCTTCTTCTTGTTGTGCTTCATCCTCCTCATCGTCATCTTTTTGTGATTTCTCCTCTTCTTCTCCTGGAGTTTGTTCCTTTCTTTCCCTTCCTCCGAGCTCATCTTCTGGAAGCTTTCTTCAATCTTTCCCATTTCCTTCACCTTATGCATTGAATTAATTCTATATCTCTGTTGTTTATATGTGAAAGAGATGCCCTCCATTTTCTCCCATTGATAATTAATCTGATACTTTACCAGGAGATTTGCCAATGGCTTATATTCTTGTCTCTTCTTTAAAATCTGAAATGGTATATCTTTAAATATTCTCACATCTTTATCTTCAATCTTCAGCTGTCCATCATAGCTTCTTTGCAAAATAAATTTTTTTCTCTAATTACCGTCCTGGTAAATGTTATGATTATATCTCTTGGGAGTTTCCCTCTCTGGCCACTCTGAGGTTACTCTGAACATTCTGTCTATGTACATTTCCAATTTCTCCTCTTCAATGTCAATAAATTCTGCCAATGCTGGAACATCTTTGCATATAAATCCTTTCCCCCGTTTCCTCAGGGACCCCCCTAAAGTGAAGGCATCTTTCGCGATATCTCAAATTTTTTTGCAGGGAAATTTTGGGTTTCTTCCGCTTGATGTTTATCTTTCAGTTCCGTGGTCACTGCTTCCAGTTGTTTGACTTGTTTTAGTTCTTTAGTGTCTTTTTTCAATGTAGTTACTTCCTTAGTCAAGTTTTCTTAGTTTTTTTCCCCACTTATCCATTTCATGTTTATATCAGTTCTCATTTCCTTTCTTGTCTCTTTTAAATCTTTTCTGATATCTTCTCTGATAATTTTTATCTCTTCCATCATTTGCGACATAAAGTCTGGTTTCTGTGGTATATCAGTTGATGTTCATCTGGCAATCTGAGTTGTTGTCACTGCTGCAGTTGCTCCTCTTTTTGACCTGGACTCCATTCTGTTTACAATATCTTATTCCCTGATTTGTCTTTCCCTTGTCAAATGAGTTCTATAAATGCTTATGTTTATATCCCATTCAACAAATTATATCAGTGTATTGTTATTAAAATACTTGTATAAATGACAATATGCAAGTTATACAAATATACTTAATAACGCTTAACAATAGTAATAGTACTATAAAGTTTTCTAATAATAGTTATTGAAATCAATACATATAATTATTAAAAATATTATTTTAAAAAAGGGATTTAAACACTAATGTAGCTATATAAATGCTTAAAGATAGACTATATAAAAGTTACTACTGCAGAAAATTAATCCACTTCCTTCATTCCAAACCCCTGTGCCTAGGCCCACTTCCCACTCCCACTCCCAACTGTGGCTCACTGTACTTCCGTTTCACTAGGCTGCTCAAAGATCTTTCAGTATCTCAGCCGTCGTTTACATTCCAAGCCATTCCATCTCGTGGGAGTGGGGATGTTCAGCTTACAGTGTCCTTCCCCAAGGTTTTCCAAATCTCAACAATCACAGCAGAAAAAAAGTTCTCAGGAACCAGGAAAAATAGTAAAGCACTTCACAGTGTTCATAACCCTCAAGTATCAAAATTCCAGGTTCTTAAAAATCAGCTTGCCAAAAATTCACAAAACCCATATAATCAAAAATATTTCCAAACCAAGTTCAAAATAAAGGTCCAGAAATATATCCAAATCAAGTCCAAGTTAGAAAAGCAGAGAAAAAAGAAAAAAAAAACTCAATGTTACAGTAAATTCAAAACCCCCCAATCTAATAAAGACCACAAACAGAGAATGATAATCCCAAATAAATTCTCTTCTGCTCTCTTCCAAGTCCTTGCCCTCAAGAATAATTCCACAGCAAAAAAGTTCCTTAAAAAGCCCAAACAATCTTATTCTTTAGTCACCACAGTCCAAAAATAAAAAAAAGAGAGAAAAAAGAAGCTGAATTCAATGTTCCAGTAAATCTATCCTCCCAATCAGGAAAAAAACATAATCCAGAATCAAGATTCCAGTGTTCAAATACAATCTCTTCCAAACCTTCACCCTTCAAAAATATTTCAAAACAAGGGAAAATTTTTAAGTCTCAAATCTATCTGTTCCTTAATCAGTCCAGTTCACAGTTGTTGTTAAACAAGCAGAAAAGGCATTTGGCAGTCACTTCAAAAATCCAAATGCCCCTTTTAAAAAAAAACTCAAAGCCAAAATGTACTCACTTCGCGTCTGGGCCCTTTTTTTTTTTCCGTTTTTGCTTACGGTTGCAAGTCAAAACCAGGTGTGATATATTTGAAATAAATCCCTAAAAAATTTAAAAAGTTACTTTAATCTTGAAGGCTTCTTCTTTTAAAAATCGGTGGCGGCGCTTGTGCTGCTCTCGCAGTGATTTCCCGGCCCCTCGTGGCCCGCGATCCCTTGGTGGCTCCACTCTTCCCCTTCGGGGAAAATCCCTTCGGGGGGGAGCCACTCACCAATTCTGGGGTCTCTTTTGAACCTCTTCCGCACATGCCCCTACTGGGGGGGGTCTTTCCGCTTTTGATGTCAAAAAAAACGGCTGGAGTCCAGCGGGTGACAGTTCGGAGCTGCACAATTATGCAGCTTCAATCCGATGCCGCTCATGCGTGCCATGCAATCGGAAATGAGAAGAAAACATTTAATTCTAAGCAGGCAAACATAAAGGACAAAAATATCCCAATCATGAAGGCACCTTCCTTCAGGTGTTACTTAGCAGTTACAAAGTAACAGACAAGCCTAGGTCACTTCAGCCAGAGTTTTAAAAGAAAGTTTAATTTTTTTAATTTTACTAGCTAAAACATTCCTATTCTACTCACGTTACTATCCAGATACTCGGGGTGGTGGAGGGGGAGGGAAACCCGGAAGTCTGGACCAGCTTTGCCCAGCCTGCTACCAGTCCTTTGTCTCTTGTTATGTTCCTTTGTCTCCCTCACCTCATGGTTTTTAAGCTTTTTGATAACTTCTTGTCCCAAGTGCCTGGAAGCTTCTCACTTTGTTTCCCCATCTGGTCTTGCTGATTGGGCAATTGTCTCATGTGGTCTCTGATGTCCTTCTGTGATGCTGACCCCCCAATAAATGTAACTTGAATTTGGGGACCCCGTTAACCCCTTGTTTACCTGGAGAGAGAACTATCCCGCTTCAGCTATGTTGCCTGGATAATGGGAAGGGCCCATTATCACAGAGATCAGATCTAATTTACAGGTTTAAGACTTGAATCATAGAGTTGGAAGGACAAGGGGCCCTCCAGTCCAAAACCCCCCGCCATGGAGGAACACCCATCAAAGTATTCCCAACAGATGGCCATACAGCCTCTGCTTAAAAACCTCCAAAGAAGGAGATTCCATCACACTCTGAGGCAGCATAGTCCACCGCTTTGGGAAACTTACCATCAGGAAAATTTTTCCTGAGGTTCAGGTGGAATTTCTTTTTCTGTAGCTTGAATCATTGCTCCTTGTCCTGGGCTCTGGAGCAGCAGAAAAAAAAACCTGCTCCCTCCTCAAATGACATCCCTTCCTTTTTTAAATGGCTATCATGTCCCCTCTTAACCTTCTCTTTTTGGGAGACCAAACACACCCAGCTCCCTAAGCCATTCCTCATAGGGCATGGCTTCCAGACCCTTCACCATTTTGGTCACCCTCCTCTGGACAAGTTCCAGCTTGTCAAAAACCCCCTTTTTGAACTGAGGTGCCCAAACTTAACAGATTTCCCAAAAGAGGCCTAACCAGTGCAATTTTGAGTAGTACCATTACCTCCCTTGATTTTAAAACCATACACCTATTGCTGCAACCAAAAAGTGTTGGCTTTCTTGGCTGCCGCATCACACTGCTGACTCATGTGCAGCTTGTGATCTACCAAGATTCCTAAATCCCCCTTTCCCAAAAACTGCTATCCAGCCATGCGTCCCCCATCCTGTATTTGTGCATTTCATTTTTTCTGCCTAAGTGTAGGACCTTACATTTTTTTCTCTGTTGAAATTCATTTTGTTAGCTTTGGCTCATTTTTCCAATTTTGTCAAGGTCATTTTGAAAACTATCCTTTTCCTCTGGAGTATTAGCAACCTCTCCCAATTTGGTGTCATCTGCAAATTTGATCAGCATGCCCTCTACTTCTTCATCCAAGTCATTGATGAAGATGTTGAATAGCACTGGGCCCAGGACAGAACCCTGTGGCACCCTACTAGTCACTTCTCTCCAGGATGAAAAACAGCCATTGGTTGAAATTTGGGTTTTGGGTTGTTCAACCAGTTACAAATCCACCTAACAGTAGCCCTGTCCAGCCTGCATTTCACTAGCTTCTTTGCAAGAATGTCATGGGGAACTTTGTCAGAGGCCTTACTGAAGACAAGATATGCCATGTCTACAGCATTCCCTTCATCTATCAAGCTTGTAACTTTATTGTAAAAAGAGATAAGATTAGTCTGAGAAATCTATGTTGAAGAACCAGAACACATATATTTAGGGCTATATCCAATGTTATTTTTGTGGTAGGATGAGTACTTTCTTCCTCTACACCTGCAGCCATCTGCAGAGCCCACACCCTGTTCTGGAGGAAGTAGAACTTATGGGGATACAGCAAGAAGTTGCAAGACAGAGGAAGAATCTCCCCCCACCCTCATCTGGTGACAGTAGCTTCAACCACCTCTAGCACTGTGACAAATATGGCCAGAATGCTTAGCAAAACCAGACATACCAATTTATAAGGGGCAATCTAAGGGCATTTAATAAAAACTTCAAGCCAGAAAATTTATGAACAGGATATCTTTGATACAACCAATCCATGCAGCTGTATTCTTCCAGTGACAATGGACATGGGTTCTCTTTTAAGCTTTTGGCAAACTGTGTTCTATTTATTTTAAAACATCAGTGCCACTTTTCCATTATGTGGGCAGTCTTTATTGTTTTGACAATGAATCAATGGAGAAATGTTCTTCCTGTACACCTCATTGTTTATTCAATGTATTGCTCATACAAGGAAATGAACTTGGTTTTCTGAAATTTCTGGCTTTGTTACAGAATGAAACTTCTACTACAGGAAGTATTGATACCTATAGAGAGGTAAAGACATCCATTCCATTCTGTTTAAAGTATTTTATTGCAACGTGTCACTGGAACTAGAGCTTTCTTGATAGTATAATTTCTGCTGCTTCAGTCTCCAGGGTGTGTCATGCTGTGCAAACAGCTTGTCAAGGGGAAAGTGGAGATGTGAACTCAGTTAAAATCACTTTCTCAATCTAGCTATCTTAATCTCAATTACACAACCAACATTTCCTCTGTAGAGGAAATGTCTTCCTAAATCAATTGGCATGTATATGAAATATTATTAAGACTATCAGGACCCCACCTTATCTAGTACTGACAAACAAGACTCTGGACTTGATAAATGTGGAATTATTTATTATAGAACAACATAAGAACCTTTGGTTGTCTAGACGTTTTAGACTTTGATTTCCATAATCCCTAGACTTTGACAAGGGGTAATGGGAGTGGGAGATCAAAACATCTGGAGGGCCATAGGTTTCTCTGTTATAGAGGGCTGGGTGTCTGGAGGAGACCAGAGTGGATATGTGTGTTAAAGGACTGAATATATATTCTTGGAGTGAGCACACACTAAAAGACTGTCTGGCCTTTACATGCTCCAAGTATGTCTTGAGTGTACATGGGAAACACTCAAAGGAAAGGACTACTTACTTAATTCTTCAATGCACACACAAAGAATTTCAAAACTTTTCAAACCACAGGGCAAGATTGCAAGTTTGTTTGCAATTTTTTAAAATATTTTTTGAATTTCAAGACCTTTTGTGGAAAAAAAATTGTTTACCAAAAACCCAAGGTTTTTGTATAGAAGACAATGTCTTTTGCACAAAGTGCATTGTTTTCTATGCAAAGGTGTTTTTGTACCAAAACTAGGTGTTGTTGTTTACATAAATGAATTTTCTGTACAAAATATCCCAAAATGTTTTTAAAAAATCATGTGGCAGTTGACCATTTTTTTAATGAGCTATCTTGAAGTACACAAATGTACTTTCTTGTTGAGAATGAGAAAATCTGTGAGTATTCTTCACATCTCTGTTGAAGACACTCTACCAATCAAAAGACATTGCTGTCTTAGTGGCAGGAAAAAAGATGGAAACAACAGTGACATTGCAGATGTGATCTGGGCCACCCATTCCCTGTGAAATCCATGAATGAGACAAGGCAATTGTGTGAAGTCATCCAAAATGTATAGAAGCTCTTCTGCTCCAAGTCAACTTTTCCCATGTGGCTGTGGTTGAACTGAATTCTTGAATTTCTAGCAAAAAACCCTAAAGTAGATCCACTAATCCTTACGTCTGTCCACCCCAGTATCCCTTTAATTTTCTTAAGATATTCCTGATGCTGCTTTTATACCAATCAAATGTTGAACACATTCCTGTCGAACTTATTAGCCACAGGGGAAGCAAAGACAATGGGAAAAGATATCTGATTCAAAACTGATTTGTAGGACATGTTACTTTGATTCTATGAAAGATTGCTCCTTCTCTCTGTAAAGCAAAGAAACTTCTTTGAATCTTTTTGTTTTCAATGAGATAATGCGGTACTACCATTTTACAGGATGAAAGCTTTGCTACTAATGGAAACTATCATACAGAGGTAAGAATTTTCCTGTTGTAGCTAGATTTTGATAAGATATCGACTCTAACCCAAAAGTTTTTGTAAGATATTTATATGTGTGAAATGTAAAATGTTTGAGGGGCCTTTGTTGTTGTTGTATGCCTTCAAATCATTTCTGACTTATAGTGACCCTAAGATGAACCTATCATGGAATTTGTTCAGAACTGATTTGCCCTTAACTTCCTCTGAGAATGAGAGTGCAGGGTTCCATGACTATACAGAGATTTGAACTCTAGTCTCCCAGTGTCCTCTTTCAGCACTTAACCACTACACTACAGTGGCTCAGCCTTAGGAGCTTATCACAAAAGAAACACTTTTTAAATGGTCTCCCACAGGGAGAACAACAGAAGAGGAATGACTTCACGCATTAAATCCCAGCCACGTATGCTATTATCCTGCTGTAATTATGATTTACCTGTCTCATGTGATAAACTCCTTATACTTTTTTAACAAACTTTTTCTTTCCTGTTAGTAAGCTGATTCATCCAACACCCTTAAAAATTTAAACAGGCAGACTGCGCATCTCAAGGGAGGGGATAAGGAGAAATTGATAATAGAGTTGGTATGCATTTCAGGGGCATGCATTTCTGTCATTTGAATTGGAAATATGGATTCACGTATGGATTCTCCTAAAGCTGGAGAACCACTGTGAGCACACTTATTTGGCTATATTTGACTTCATGCAATAGCACACATTGCCGTTGCCAAGATTATTTCTTTAGCCAAAGGACCAACAATTTTGAAGCAATTTTTTTCTTGGATTATAACATAAAACCTTGAATAATGCAGAAGTCATTTCTTTTCAATTTTATTATCAGCCCTATAGAATGGGCACTGGATTTCTCTTTGCAGAAAGGATTGTAGCCTAGCCTTCTCCTTCATAATGCTTACTTTCTGTGTGTTTACTGCCTCTTTAAAAGTGGACAGCAGTGAAAGACATAGTTTTTCAACTTCCTTCTGCATCATCATCATCATCATCTTTATTTATACCACTCTTTTCTCCTCGAGAAAAAGCGGCTCCATATAGTGCTGCCAATCCACTTAAGTGCAACCAATCCACTTAAAAGCCTCTAAATTCAAAGGATATGTTATTAAAAAGTTTCCCTGAATGCATAGCTTGATGGTATGAAATATTTTTATTAAAAAAAGAGACAGAAATATAGCTAAACAGTTCCTCATACAGTTGGGCAAAGACTGAAATCTTCTTTCTGCAGAAAATTTCACAATTTTGCATCAGCCTCATTTTGATAGTATGATTGATTTTAAACACAAACAAACAAACAAACAAACTGTTTTCATTCTCTACAGGATGGAGCATATATGGCATATGCAAACAGCCAGGTAAGTAAGTCTCCAATTTGAAAGAATACCCTTCTTTCAAATGCTTGGTCTTTCATACTTAACCCTCCCCCTGCCTTAACTGGATACTCAACTTCTGACCCTGTTTCACTTTTTCCCAGGGAAATGTAATTCAGGGAAATCTCATAGCATAAGAAAAGAAATTCTAAAAATATGAAAAGCATATATTTCATCTGACTTTTTATCATAAGGATCAAACTAATCTTTGATATATTTACAGGGAGAATGTGTTTGCCCTGGTGCACAGGTAATTATTATTCTTTACTGTTAATGTATTGATTATTTTCTGTGTTCTCATTCTTAACATTGTTGCCATATTGATTCGTATGATATCTCTTCACCCTGCCTCATAGGCTAAATTTTTGCATTCACTTTGCAATGAAATCCCTGCACAAAACCAGCATGCAAATGAAGAAGTTATTGAATTTACATTTGGCAGCCAGAACATTGAGCAAATAGAGCTAAATCAGATTGGATCTTTAGGCTGCAGAGTGACTTCCAGGGTTGCTGTCAGAACATTTTTCCTGAGCAAATGTAAATAGTGTTCCATGACCCAAAGTCATTCTGCAGAGTACCAAAGGCTGGGCAAGTAATTTTATTCCCTGAGGCTGAAACCCCCATTAACTAGTTCTCCCTGAATATCCTAAAAATACATTAAATAATTAACAATATGGTTTAATGACATCCAAAAACAGTCACTCAAGGCAGCTGCCTCGCTGTACCTAACAGGACCGGCCCTAATATTATAAGAGTTGGATTTTTTGTTTTTGTCTTTTGGATTTTGATAGCAGAACCCAACAAAACAAAATTCTACTAACTGACTATAAATTAAAATCCCACAAAACACATGGCTGTAGGCCCTAAAATCCTATATGGATCTATCTCTAGCTGTAAGTAATCTTAATGTGATGTTTTGGCCACATCAAACAGTCTAGGCAGGAGTTAACAGCGTTGGCAATGTCAGTGGAAACTTGAAAATGAGTGTATCTTTTCTAATCTGTATAGTGGTAGTATGTAAGTACAGTTCCTACACTGGCTCTGTGTCTCTGTCAAAACAGTAGGATTCAGTTCAGACACAGAGATCTGCATCTTTTCTGAATCTCTTGCTTGAAGTTTCCCTCACTTTCTTGTCCTCTCCATTTCTTACATGCTAACCACAGTTTCCAGCAACATCCAGAGTGACATAGTTAGTGCTTTCTCTTTCAAATAATAACATTTAGAGATGGGAGGAATCCAGAATTTTCCGAATCCAGATCCATCTCTTGATATGGCAATTTTGCTGCTGCCTGGGGTAGCTATCTCATTCATAATGTTGTTTGGGCCCTGAAGAGCAGAGTGGGAGAAAAGTGACTGCAGTAGTATATTGTACTTGTACATACTTAAATTAATGGTAATGTATGGAGAAAAAAAGGTCTCATCTGCTTTTTTCCAGAGCTAGGAAGAGAAGCACCACTCACCTACAGAGATAATGTTAGGCGTCAAACCGATCTTGACTCACTCCACATATCTCCCTATACCTGTGCCAAATAAATGTATGGATAAAGTATACATCCAGCATTAAATATGAGCCTTTGAAATGTTAATAGAATTAAATTTGTAACCATAGTAATTTAATTCTACCAAATCTACTAATTCTACTCTCCTAATTCTACTGACTATAAATTTAAATCCCATGGAACTACAACAATTTGTTCCCATCAGTTGAATGAGATCTACTTTCCCATATAGCTCTACACACATTTTGCTGAAGGACTAGATGGAATTTATATTGATAATAACATTGTGCAGTTTGTAGTAAGATCTCTAGTGACGTATACATTAGCTGACTAATTCTATGCAGTGATTAAATACAGTTTAAGGTGTTCAAATCCTGATTTGTATTACGGTGACTTTTATTATTTTGTGAAGCTATGTTCTCTTCCTGCTGAGTTGGAGGTTGCATTACTGAGATCCTCCCATTCTGCCACTGTGCACTTTCTTTTATAACAAAATAAAACTCTTATGGTACAAAAGAAAGACACAATAAAAAAAAATTAATCATGAACTCCCCAACACTACTGAGTAGGAAATCCTGTTGCCTTTCTTTCCTACAAGGAAGAAGCTTTGCTGAAGGGAATTTACTTGTGAGATATTGTAGAAATGGCATGGGAAACAGCATTCTCAGTTGACACAGTACTATCTTAAATGCTTCGTGGAACTTCTGTTATAATTTTGCTTGCTGCTAATATCTTAAAATCAACATCTCAGCAGCTTTGAAAAGCACTGCGGGAGCAAAGTAATCACAAACAGATACAGAAAGAAAGATTTTAAGCTTATGCTTGCTTCTAAATTAAAAGAAAAAATAGTGTAAATATTTTAAAGTAATTAGCATTTTTCAGCAACTGAGGTGTTATCTAGTATTTAGCAACAATCTTTTTTAAAGTAATATTTCTTTCCTATATTGGGTGGAGAGGGTGGATTGAGCAGCAGCCAACATGGACAGGCAAAAACACTTTTCACATACTTAACACATTCTTAGGGCCTTTCTGCACTACACTGTTATAGTGCTATTATTCCACTTTCAACATCCTGTGGAATCCAAGAGTTTGCAGTTTAGGGAGAGGCATTTAGAATTCTCAGCCAGAGAGCTCTTTGGCCTCAGTAAACTACAAAACCCAGAATTCCATAGGAAGTTGAAAGTGGAATTAGAGCACTATAACAGTATAGTGTGGAAAGGTCCTTTAATCTATATCACAGTATGATACATTATACACAGAGACATAAAAATAAAAGAAATATATTATTAATATATTTCTTTTGAGTTAATAACTGTCTTTTTACACAGGGTGGGCAAAGAGGATCATATGGAAGTGGCAGCCATTACGGACAGGTAAAAATTCTTTCCATAGAATAAAATATCTTTGTTCTGTTCTGGGTGGAACTGGGTGTAGGTCCAGGTCTCACAAAGTTCTTTTGATGTTGAACATTGCACTGCTATAAAATAAGTTTTATTGGTGGTAAATAATGCAGCAGATGGTACACAGAGGAGAAATATTCCAGCCCTTTTGCTGAGGGTCCAGCATGCCCTTGTGACCAGTGATAGAACTGGGCCCCTGAACAACAAATTATTCCTAGACTGTTCCCAGCTGATGAACAAATGTCCCATCGGTGGCTATATGGGGAACTTGGGCTGGGATGTTAACCCCTCCAGGGTGAGGTGAATAGAAGATGGACTCCTAAGGTGCAGAGGCAAACAAAATCAAAGTGCACAAGCATGACCCGTTTCTTTCCAGTAGCTTTGAGAACTGTTCAAGTAATTTTCCAAAAGAGGAAAATTAACTCTCCCAGTCTGTTCCCAGTCTTCATATGTTTTTTGGAGCCCCAAACTGCCAAACTAATGCAAGAAAGTAATTTTCAAGGTTGCTGACACAAATTGACTCTTTCCATATCGCTGGACAGCTGTTAGTATTAGGCCATTGTGCTAATAAGGACTCCAAACCCATTGGACAGATGGCAGAGGCCCAACTCACTACCTTAGTAATTTACATTAGCATTAAATGAATACTTTGGCATTGTTCCACAAATCACTTAGGCTGCAGCCTTCTGCACATTTATCTGGAAATAAACCCACTAAATTCAGCACTAAGTAGATACATATAGGTTGAGCTTCCCTTATCCAAAATGGTTGGGACTAGAGGTGCTCTGTGTTTTGAATTTTGGAATACACACCTTTTTGGAGTAGCCTCTCATCTCAATTGTTCACTAATTATGCTGTGTATTATGAGGTGTGAGGGTGAGGATCTGTGACATGTCAGGGATCCAAGTGCGGTGCTTGGCACAAATCCATGCCTCCTGCCATTTTGCAGATCCTCAGTCTCTCTGTCTTTGCTACCAGCTGCCCAATTCCACCTTCAAGGTGGTGGCTGCAGCAGTCCTGCTTGTTTGGTCTCTCAAATCCTCAATCTATCTCTTTTGTCTGCAGGCTGCCCTCTACTCCTTTAAACTGGTGGCTCTCTTAGATCCTCGAGATCCTTGCCACCAGCCATCTGCTTCTGCCTTTGAGGCAGCAGCTGCAACACTCCTCAGATCTGAGAGTTGAGAAACCAGAAGTGCCACAGCTGCTGCCTCAAAGACAGAAGCAGGTGGGTGGTGGCAAAAAAACAACAACAACAAAACGTTTTGGAGGTTTTCAGATTTTGGAGGGCTCAACCTGTATAAGATTACATTGTAATTACATGCATCTTAAACTAAAACATATTTCAGCCACAACAACTTTAATGAAATAACAAGTGCTTTTTTTCAGGGTGGATCATATGGCGGTGCCAGCCAATATGGACAGGTACATTTTTTTTAATATGTCACATATCAGAGAGGTAAAAAATACGTGTTCTTATTTTTCTTTCTAATTGTATAAAGTTTTCTAATATATAGACATATTAAGGCAACATGGCATTCAGGCATCTTGGTACTCATTGATAAAATCTGTTTTGAATCAAATATCTTGTTTGAAGCAAATAATAACTATTTTCTATACAGGGTGGATCTTATGGTGGCAGCAGCCAATATGGACAGGTAAGAACAATTATTAAAATAAAATAAATTTTTATAATTATCTATTTGTTACTGTTGGGGGTTAGAGTTTCCCAGGGTGTTAACCCTTTGGGAGAAATTCTATGAAAACTAAAACTGTTGGAATCAGTGTTCTTTTAGCAGAGTGGCAGAGAAAGCATGTCCCAATCTCTGTGTGGCTTCCCTGAACTGAGACTGACTTAGAAAGCAAAACAAAGCAGGCAGTTTTTGGTTATAAACTTATAAAAGTTTACTAATGAATTTTATAATCACATATGCATTGGAGAGCTTAGATACTAACTAGCTAACAAAAAGATTAAGATTAGGTAAGATAGTAGCTTCATTCTTAACTCACCATCTTCTTGGTGGAGAAGCAAAGCATGGTCAGAGAGAAGGAAGTAGAAGCAAAAATGGCAAAGAGAGAGAAGCGTTGTCTTTTATGTAAGGCCAATGACCCAAGGGTCTATCCTGGGTCACATGGTTTGGTCACCCAGATACCATAGCTATGCATTTAAATAATACAAAGCGCAAGAGTTGAGGCTTTAGGTGGGAAGGCAGAAGGCCTTGACATGCAAAGGAAAAAGAAATTCTAAACTAGCTAAGCCCCACTTGTCCTAGAACAAGTTGAGGAGATCATTAGAATTTTCCAACGGTTACATAAACTGTTTCTCAACTGACTTTAACTGAAAGACTTCCAGGAGGGGGAGCGCACATTGAGCCACCCAGAAAGAGTCATCTCCTTTGTAATATATAGCATACTTCTGCTAAACAGAGTAATTAAAAAGAGAAAGGTGTATTTGTAGAAGATGCTGAAGGCTGGTAACATATATTGTTGCTGTGTGCCTTCAAGGCATTTTTGACTTATGGCGACCGTAAGGCACCTTTATCACAGAGTTTTCTTGTCCAGGTTTATTCAGAGAGGGTTTGCCTTTGCTTTTGTCTGAGCCTGAGACAGTGTGATTTGCCCAAAGTCACACAGTGGGTTTCCATGACTGAACAGGGATTTAAACCCTGGTCTCCCAGTGTCCTAATCCACTGTTCAAGCCACTACCCTACACAGGCTCTCTGGTAACATATATACCACAATAAGATCCAATAGAGAGAGACATAGCAAAATAAAGACATTTTAAGGCTTGTTACATTCTTAAACATCGAATGTGACTTAGGAAAGATTAATCGATGGATATTTTAAAAAGTAATGTGCATTTTCTGCATAGGGATCATATAGTGGTGGCCAATATGGACAGGTAAAAAATTTTAATATGCTGTATACAAATTCAATGTGTAATAGCAATATAGAATATATTTATTTGTTTATTTATTTGGATTTATAAATTGTGTTTTTTCCAAAAGTGGGGCTCAAGGTGGTTCCCGGTAATACTAAATGAAAGAAGAATATAACTAAAACTCAAAACAAAGGCTTATTCCAAACAACTAAACACACTTTTAAAAAATTGTTAGAAAAGTACAGGGCCTAGATGTTAACAGGCAATCTCACCTAAACAGTTTCAAAAGCCTACCTGATTTTTTTTAAAGATCCATCTGAATGGATGCCATCAGACAAAAAGGCATCTTAACTAACCCTGATAATGGGCTATAATAATACATTTTATTCTTATTCCTGGTTGGTGAACAAAGATGGTAGCTTTGTGCACTTATACTGAGGTAATGCTTGCTTCAGTTAACAAGGGCTGTACCTAATGCTGGACCTGTACTTGTGAAAGAGCAGAATCCAATGTGAAAAGGGACACCCAAGCCTTCTTTCTGTGACACCTAAGCACCCCAGAAAATTTGTTCTAGGAGCTGGAAAACTCTCCAGACTCTCTCAGGGTCAAAGAGAAATGCAGGAGTGAGAGTCCAGAAATTTCAATGTTACTGTAAAGTGTCTTGTGGGACTCAGGCCCTCAGTTTTCTGCACAGGATGGATAGAGTGGGCCTGGTAGTGACAGTCAATAAGCAGTTATTTTAATATCTAATCTTGTCTGTCTGTCTGTCATCTGTATGTGTTGTGTTTTGCTGTTTAGAAAATACTGAGTATAGACGTTGTGATTGTTTATGTTCTTGGGTACAGAACAGAGTTTAGTGCAGATATATAACGATAAACTTTTTCTAATTAATAATGCTTTCCTGTACAGGGTGGATCATATGGCGGCAGTAGTCAATATGGACAGGTAAAAATTATTTCATATGCATATGCATGCACACGCACGCACACACATGTACACATATTATTTTTATACACACACACACACACCCCATGGAAATATAGAGTGTAGGAGATTAAATTATACTCAATTCAGCTCCTAAAAATAGAATTCTTAGCAATCCCAAAATATTGCAGTAATGTAGCATTTCAGTAAACAAACAAATGATTTTGTCTGTTTTCTGCACAGGGTAGTCATTATGGACAGGTAAGTTTTATTTTAGAATCTAGTATATCTATTCAATGTGAGCTCCCAGTTCCTAACATGACAGGAGCAACACTGCTCAGAGCTCAAATGAATCGTTATAGCATTCTTTGCAGCCTGAGGTTAAAAGAAACTTCCTGGAAGTGTGGGCCAAGGACACTAGTACTCCCTTTTGCAGTCTTTTTAAACTTCTCTTCCCCCACTCCCATGTGATATTATTATTGTTTTGGGGGCTGGATGTTTTCTCACTATACGTAGTACATGAAACTTGAAAGTGACATCTTTCCTATATTCCTGAACCCTGAAACCTCCTCGTGTAGTTTTCTAATTGCATGGAATATGTGGTAACTGTTGCGGCAGATGTAGGGATTTTACAGCCACATGTGGACAGACAAGGCCTATAACTTCACACCCTCCCAACCTACCATCACTGAACATTTTCAGCCCTCAAATGGATAATTCCTCTCCAAAGCCTCATGACTAGATGCTTCTTCATTTTGAAGCTACTTGATGGGAGTAGCACTTTAGGGAGTTCAAAATAGTCTATCCTCCTCAAAACTGGAAGGTCAACACATGGTAACTTCTGGATTAATAAAAAATGGTGGATACAGCCTGCATTGCTCCAGGGAGCTTGAAAATAGGATGTGTAGCAAACTATCCATAGCTGTCCACTCTTACATTAGGGGCTCAAAAAAGCCCAACTTCCTCTCTTCCTCTCCAGCAGGTTTCCTTCTAGTTTTCCAAAGGTTGTTCAATTACTATTAACATTTCATGGTTTCCAAGGGCTACTGAGTATGCTCAGTTCTTATGGTGTCAAAAAAAAAAGTTCATATTTACAAATAAATAATATAGGAAGGCCCTTAAGTATGTAGAAATCCCTACTTTCTCTATGATTTTGCCTGTTTTATTTACCAGCTGAGAGGTTTGGCATCAGCAAACTTACTCATTAATTTGACTTTCTCATAAGAGGCCAAAGGCAAATTGGAAGAAATGATAGAAATGCAGATTATGGTGGAAGAGTGTGTAAGAGAGGGAGAATGTGCGTTCTATGTTTACTCTGTTTCTGAGTATGAAAAAAAATCATAATGCAGATGATTTGATGTTTCGGCTACAGTCATTTTTGTAATTAACAGGAAGTAATGTCACAAGTTTTCAGAGGAACTGGCAAAATCACCTTTGCGTATTCCTTGCCTAAGAAAACCCTATAAAATTCATGAGGTCACCCAAAGTTGACGGGCAACTTGAAGGCACATACATACCCAATGAGTCACAACCAATGTAGTTACCTGCAAATTGATACTCTGGGAGAGGGTAGTGAAGAAGAAACAATTTTATATTTCAAAAGTAACATAACTAATAACCAATTTACTCTGTTGTAAAAATTAGTTTCTAACTTATTTCAACAATTAAGGCACATTTTTTGAGGAATTTTGAGTGGAATTTTTCAAGTTTTGTGCCATTCACTTATTAATCTAAAGGTATTCTTTCTCCAAAAAAATTTAAGAAAATAGAAAAGTAACAAGCAGAGCAATAAGTAACAAGTTACTTTATCAGCTTTGTAACAAATAATGGTGATGAGCTATCTTTCAAACACTGCAGTGTGTAATGGGAACAAGTTTCTTTTAGAATGTTACTTTCCAAACTCTTATAATAATAATAATAATAAGTGATTTTTTTGTAGGGTGGATCATATGGTGGCGGCAGTCCCTACGGACAGGTAAAAATCCCTTTGAAGTATATTTAATCTGTTTTGTAGAACTGCTGTTACTGTAACTGTAGAACTGTAACTCCCATCAACCTTAACTAGCCTGAGCATGGTGAGCCATGCTGACAGTAGTAGTTCATCAACATTTAGATGGCTTAAGGCTTCTCCACACCTCCTGTATAGTATGCTATGTATTTCCGTACTGTATACCCTCTCATAATATTCAGGCAAGGCTACTGCAATGTATTATATATCTTCGGTAGTCTTTTGAAAAATTCTATTCATGCCATGAGACTAAGAATCCTAACTAAGAAATGCCACTCCGAACAAATTTTGATATTCTTATTTGTTTGTTTTTTTAAATTCTGTACTAGCTACCTAGGCTTCTTTGGAAACTGTTCAAAGTGTTGCTTGAGACTGGGATATTTGGAATCATGATTTCTCTTATTTCTCCTATTTGTCGGTAGGCAGTTTGGAGATATTTCAAAGCATCCAAATACTTTAGATAAATAACAGAAAATACAACAAAAAAAATCCTTTTTAAGGCTTATTTCTCATCCAGAATGAGGAAAGATGCATAGTGAAGATGCATGGTATTTCAGCGACAAACTCTTTTCAAGTAACATCTGTTTTCTTTATAGGGTGTACATGGTGGCTCATATGGTAGCAGCCAATATGGACAGGTAAAAAAAATCTTCTTATACATGCTAAGTAATACACATTATTGTTAAAAACTGTTACCCTGTTAACTGGGGGGTCCCGGCAGGGGCGCCCAAATAACCAAAACACAATAACGCAAGATGGGGAAATTAACTGGAACACTCACTTTAAGCTAACGAGAGGCAGGGTAACTTAGTGGGGATCTTGTAACCCAATGTCTATGGGGTCAGGTCAGATAAGCAGTCAGACAGTTTTGAAATAGCAAAAATTGATGTTTTATTAACAACAGGCAAACACTTAAGACAACACAACCATACAGATAACTAGGAAATAAGAAACAAGAGTTTTTGGGGGAAATGGGTGACACGACACCTTTCTCGTGGTCCTGAAGAAGTTGCAGATGGAGAGAAGAAGCTCAGCGTGGTTCGCTGAGGGGAGCTCGCCGGGCAAAGCAGCAGCAGGGCGGTCTGGAACTTGGGAGCGGTCCGAGGAAGCTCTCAGAACTGGGGGGTTTTATAGGGAAAGTAGGACCGTAGGCTAGTCTGGACTTGGGAGAGAACAATGAGGTTTGGGCGCGAGACAATGTCTCCGAAAGGTCAGAATTTAACATGATTAAGTCCGAATCGACAATGGAGTGGCCAGTATGCAGATGCAGCCTGCCTGGGTGGTAAGCATTTAGCTCGTCAAGTTACCTGCTCGGGGCAAGGGGCTCTTTGTAGTTGCGTGCATCTGTAATGAAGCGTTTGTCTAAGGAGGTCTCCTAAAGCAAGATCTGACTTAGTCTGGCTTGCCTAGGTGGAGAAAGGAATGTTTCAGCAATTAAGGGCCATGCCTAGCTCTGTGCTTGTTCGGGGGCCTCACAAACACTTGGCGGAGGGTGGCAAAATGTGGCCGAATTGTGATATCAAAATGATATCTAGTATCTACCGAAGCCAGGCCAGTTCACAGTGATGACAAAACTGTTTGCTGAAGATAAAAATAAAAGTAATCTTTATTCTTCTTAAGTATAGAAAATAGATAGCTGTTTATATTTATCTGTTTTAAGATGTCTATCTTTGTAGCCACCTCTTCCCACAATACACAGGCATTTGGGTTGGGCCAACTCTCCTCACTGCTATGGCCCTCAAGATTGGTGGTGATCTTCAGAGCTAATGATTGGGTGTGTGGTTGCTCCAAGGAACCTGTCCACTTATCACCATCAGAGTGATGGCTGGGGTAAACAGCTGCTTTGTGGAGTCACGCCAAATGCTCTCTCACTGTCATTCTCTATGGTAGGGATAACAGGACTCTCTAAAGCACCATCTATTGATACAGTGGGTGCCCTGCTGGCAGCAAAAGCTCACAGTTTTCTAGCTCTCCTGCTTTGCAGGGGATACATTCTCTTCATGGGAAGGCCAGCACTGCAGCACTGAGATATATACAATTAAATTAAATAAATTAGTATTATGCTAGTATCTGTTCATGAATATAGAAATGGGCTTAATGCAGGTATTCTAAGGTAATGTGTTGTTTCAGCAATAAACAATCTTTTCTTTCTAAAGTAGCCAATATTTTCTATTCAGGGTGGACCAAGTGGCTCATACGGAGGTCAATACGGACAGGTAATTTTTTTTAAAAAAAAATCTGTATATGGTATCAGTACAGTATATACAGAAGAAGAAAAAAATAAAATAAATTTGGGCTGATTTCTGTTCTTTAATCTAGAAAACAGCTGCATGCAAATATAGTAAGGTAATATGTATTTCGGCAACAAATTAATCTTTTTTAAAATAACTCTTTTCTGAATAGGGTGGATCATATGGAGGTGACGGCCGCTATGGACAGGTAAAAACATTATACTTAACTCTGTTCTCAAAGACAAGAAATAGCTTTATAGCGATGTGTATTATTTCTGCAACATTTAAAAAAACCTGTTCACTGTTTTCCACACAGGGTGGATCCTATGGAAGCAGTAGCCAATATGGACAGGTAAAAGCTTTATGTTTATTCTAGGGAGGTAATTCTTACCTAATTTCATTCTTGAAGGAAGTGACAAGTAATTTTAGCAATTTTCTTCCCACTGCAAAAACTACACGGTTTTCAAATATTACTCACAGGGGTTTATTCTATGCAAAAGTCACACATTTTTGCACCAAAATGACATGGTTTTTTTCCCCTCAATAAACCACATTTTCAGTGTAGAAAATAAAAGTTATTTGAACATTATTGGAAACATTATTCTTAGTGCAGAAAATGCAGTTTTTTGCACAAAAACCACTTATACAAATTTTGTACAGAATAAGTCGCCAACTGCAAAGATTCTCATCAGTTCAATTTTTGTCTCATTAGGGTTTCTAGCACCCAAGAAACACTTTTTTTTTACCAAGTTTCAAAAATTTTCAAATATTCTTTCCATCTCTAATATGTATCCTGCTCTTCAGAAAGTAACTTGATAGCGCCATACTAAAGTATTATGGCACAACAATTGTTTCTAAAGTAGCAATTATTTTCTGTTCAGGGTGGATCATATGGAAGCACCAGCCAATATGGACAGGTAAAGTTCTTTAAATTTATAGCATATCAATAACATATGTTCTAGTGTAAGCCAGTAGTGAGCTGGAAGGGGTCCACCCTGAAATGGTGTCTTGAGGTACCCCTCCAGCTCGGTCCATGATCTATCCACATTATGTACAGATATATAGAAAATAAAATTAAAATAACCTCTTGAATCCTATGCTGGAAGAAAGGTGGACTATAAATTAAATCAATCTACCTATCCCTGCTCTTGAATCTAGAAAACAGTTTTGTGTAAACATACTAAGGCAATTCTTATGTAAATAAATGTTTTCTGTATAGGGTGGCCGAAGTGGATCATATGGCAGCAGCCAATACGGACAGGTAAAAATCTTTTTATAGTATAACACATATTTAATGCAAAAAATGGTAATACATGATCCACAAAGAGGTAGACAGCATAAAATATTTTTTTCTGCTGAGGTCCTGAATAAATAACTTACAGACTATCCAAAATGGGATCAGGGAAATGTGGGCATCTCATCCAATTTCCTCCACCTTATGTCAGCCAGAGCAAAAGATGTTGGAAGTATTGCCAGATTTATCAGCCAAGCAGTTATTTTTATTTTAAATTCTCCTTCTTGCTGAAAACAGTGTTGAGGGGATTGGCTATACCAGTTCCAGGGTAGCATAGCTGAGTTGTCTGATTTGAGCCTTTTTTAAAAGAATGGAGCAACTCTGGATCCATCTTATCCTTGGACTGACTAGAGTTCCTTCACCAGCAGAGGGTCTCTCTGCTGGGAGGAACGTGCTTGTACCTCCCATCTTAACTTACCAGCTTTAGGATTGCTATGCACATGTGTTAAATAGGTAATAATGCATTTTAACAGCAAAAAATCACTTTGGAACTAAATGTTTTCGGTACAGGGTGGATCATATGGTGGCAGCAGCCAGTATGGATGGGGTGGATCATATGGTAGCAGCAGCCAATATGGAAAGGTAAAATCTCATGTTATATGTGGTATTGTAAACACGAACATGGATGATTTTTAATTTAACGGAGCCCTGGCCCCTAGAGGTTTAATTTCAGGGTATTCCTAGTTTGAATGTCAGTCTTTCTAGCCCCTCCATTTAGTCCATTCAAATGTATGGGGCTAATAATATGACCTTAAAAAACAACTCTTGTTTTTGATCTCAGAAATCTACGTTTGTTTTTCTGATTGCTAAATGTGACTGAAGTTCAGTTTAATAGTTGTTAAAGATCGCTGGGGAACCCACAAATCAGCAACAAAATACTAGACTGTGAAAATGGGAGTTAGCCTGATCTGGATATTATATCAATTTGCTGGTTATGTAACTGAAGAGAGAAAAATAGGGGCAGCACCAAATACAAGAAAGAAAGTGTGTGGGAGTGGGGAAATGGTTAAGGTTTCAAAACGGTAACAAAATTATGTAAAATTTGCAGAATGCTTTTTGGTAAAAACCTTCAAGTGCAATAAAACAAACAAACAAGCTATAAGGCAGCTTATATATATAATCTTACGTACACAGTGATTGGTTAGAATTAAATAACCCATGATTTTAAAAAAACAAAGCAGAAAGTATGGAACATTAAACTCGTATCTCTGGAAGTACAAGAACTAGCTATAGTTGTTTCTTTAAAAAGAAAAGATGGAAGCTGGGAGTTTGGGCCAGATTATGACCCAAAAGGTAGGCTCAGAAAATGCCTACATTCTGGAAGGTAAAACATAAGACAAACTTATTTATATCCCCCAAACAATTCCCATCATTTCTGGGAAATGAAGTTTTGAAGAAATGGGGCTTGTGCTACAACAGGCATGGGGAACATGTGCCCACCTGGATATCGTTAGACACCAAAGCTCCCCCCAGTTCTGTGTTACAGACTGGACAGCGAACTTCCGACTAGTTCGATAATGCCTTCATGCTTATCTTTCTAGAGATAAACTTAACCTTGCAGAAAGAAAGTCTGTGCTTCTCTGTATCTGTCAGCCCTCATTTCAACCTTTTTCATTGCCTGAAGTATAAGTGAAGCTTTCCTGGAGTCAGACTAGTAGTGAAAAGAGATGTTTGAATAGTGCCTAGTAGGCATTAGAAGGGTGGTATAAATTTTTTTATATTAAATGGAAAAATAGGTTTGTTCCCAGTATTGCTCCATAAAAAAAAAATCATGGTTCACTATCCAAACCCCCTCTTTTACATTCACGTTAGAAATGAAATCCTATTTCAGTTTTTTTTAAAACTAATAAATCTCTTAACAAAGGAACCCTTAGAACTATACTCCTTTTAAGGACTTTTTTTAAAAAAGGGAATTTTTGTCATGCAAATAGGAGAGTGCATTGCAAAGGATTATTTAGTGAAAGGAGATGCTGTACTGTCACTGTTAAACAGATTATAAACTTGTTTAAATATGTAGTGCCAGTCTATAATGTAAATATCCCTATACCTAGGTATCTAGTCTGCTTCTGTATGACATTGAATTCATGCCACTCCAGTGAGGAAGAGAAACTGAATGAGTGCTAAATCCAGTCACCTTTTCATTCTGATTAGTATGATAGCTGACCCATGATTTTATCACCAATGCTGTAGGCACACTGCATCACAGAGGGGTCAGAAAAGCATAGCCAAGTCTTTGTCCAGGGACCCTTTTACATTGCACCATTATAGCACTATGATTCCACTTCAGCTGCCATGGTTACATTCCATGAATTGTGGGATTTGCCATTTAGGGAGGGGCACTTAGGATTCTCAGCCAGAGAGCTCTAGTGCCTTGCCACACTACAAATCCTAGGATTCTACAGGATGCAACAATTGTAATTAAAGTGGTGCTGTAATGGTGTGATGCGAAATGGTCCCAGCTAAAGACAGGCATCTAGAAGCCTCCTCCTACACATAAATGTCCTCAAGGTGGAATGAGGTCAGACATTCTGTTATTCCCACAAAAAGCCCACCACAAAGCATCTGGAACAGAAACAATGAATTCCTAATCTTTTCCAGAACAACTCTTCGGGAGGCAGTCAGCCTGGTGGACAGGTAAGAATTATATCTCCTAGCCGAGGGTATAATTTTTTTCCAAAAGAAACCCAAGCCACAAAAAAAGAGAGCTTGTTTTATTGAAAAGCATCTGAAACAGAAACAAACAATTCCTAATCTTATTTTATTTTGTTTTTTACAGAACTCGACTTCTCCAGAATGGAATCAAACTGGTGCACAGGTAAGAAATTAATTTTTTTTTAAAAAAAAAAAACATGCATAGAGAGAGGAGATGCGGCTGCGGCAGCACGGCCTGGGGTCGCCCTGCTTGCGAGGCCTCCGGGACTTCCATGCCTCATCAGCTTGCAAGGACTTGCTGGCAGCAGCCATGGGTGTTATATTTTGTTTTAAAAATGCATAAATGAATATCCATTTTCACAATGGAAGGTATAAATACTGTTAGCACAAAAACAGATCGCTTATGTATAGTTGTTCAAGGATTCTCAGGAGGAAGTCAGTCTGTAGTCAGGTAACATTTTTTCAAAATGTTGACATGTTTACAAGATTTGCTATAATGCTTTAGATCAGAGCAAAGGTGAGATACGTCAGTTGCTTGCTTCACCAATAAAATAGCTCATCAGTTCTTTTTAGCTGCATATCTTGGACACTGGTAGTATGTTATTTATTGTATTACTAAAATATCCAGACTTTGCATTCAGGATACCTCACATACATACTTACATTCCCAGATCTGCAATAAGATCTACTGTCGCACAGCAATCAAGAAAAAGTGAGGGTTTTGCTCCTCCCAAAATAATTGTCTGAATATAGCTACAGAAGCTTTTTCAAAGCTAGTTTAGATTTAATGAGGGCAAGTATTTTAAAGACAGATAAGAAAATGAGCAAATTTGTGGAACTGTGCATCCTTGCTTGCTCATGTACTCCACTCTGCAAAATATGTCCTGCTCTCCTTTAGCCGTGATTACAGTTTATGTTGGCACTCTCAACCCCAGTTAAAGCTAATCAGCATTTTTATTGAACTAGGAATGAAGCTGATTAACAGCTGGCCACTGGAACACAGGCTGCTATGGTTGTCCCCTGCTCATTGTGACTGATTCATTTACCTATCCGTTTCCATTTTGTATATGTTACAGCAGGGATGGGGATAGGTTGCCCTGCAAGTGTTCTTGGACCATAACTCCCATCTTGCCTCATCACTGAGTATGCTGGCTTGGGGTGATGGCAGCAACAGCTGCATTTTAAAGAACAACAATTTCTCATCTCAGCCTTAATGATGGGTCAATTCAGATCAAAATCTTTGGGTGTGTGGGTGTATTCTTTTTCAGACAATGCTCCCCTTTTAATGGCTATCTGAATGCACATTTTTGCATTTTGTCTTTGTCTGAGCAGGCCTGTTTACTTCATTAAAGCATAGATTAATATGAAGTTGCTATTCAACCACTCTGTGAACCAGAAAACTTGGAGGT
Source organism: Iguana delicatissima (assembly GCA_948472985.1). NCBI lineage: Eukaryota > Metazoa > Chordata > Lepidosauria > Squamata > Iguanidae > Iguana > Iguana delicatissima. The sequence continues at coordinate 310,719 of CAOKZL010000514.1, read as the reverse complement.
ATACAAATTGCCTAGGGTTTCACTTTTAATTTTTTTTTATCTTATAAATCCACAGCATTTCAAAAAATATGTATATGTACATATTTTATCTATATTATATCCATTTTCTTCTTATATTTAAAATAAATACTTTAAGCTTAAATATCTTATATTGACCTTGTATGGTGAGCAACAAATCTCTCTTTACACTCCTCATGTATTTCTGCTTCCAGCTATCCTTTAGTTAGAAGTCTTACTGCTAGATTTCTTCTTCGTGGTCTCTGTGCCTCATACATTAGAGCTTCGCCCTGCGCGATAGCGTTCAGAAGATTCTAGAGCTTAGTAGCTTGGGGGAAACCCCTCCCCTATGCCCGTACTGAGCATGCTCAGCCCGCCGAGCAACGGTCGCTCCTCAGTTCTTTTCGTCCGCCTTAGCGAACGGAAGGTTCTTAGCTTTGCAGCTGCCTGTTAGGCTTTCAGTTTGTGTTTTTGGCTTTCTTTTTCAACCCCTCCTTTTTTCCTTTCCATCTGCTTCTTCTATTGTCTTCTCCACCTTCTATGTCTACCCCCTTCTAACTCTTGCGTCCCTTTGAACGCAAGGTCGGACTTTCCCCCTTCTTTTGCTGGGGGACACCCTAACGTATTAGCCTGTGCTGTGTTGTGGCTTTCGGCCTGGGAAAACCTCACTACCGGGAGCCAACAATGTTTTCTTGGCGCGCCCAGCGGCCACGCCCTCCTCGGTACCGGATGCCGGCACCAGGCTTAGTACTGTTTTTTGAGGCCCCATTCGGGCGCAGCATTCTCCAGTGAGGCTCCTACGGGCTCAGGTAGCTGAATCCTCCAGGCCGTTCCCTGCCACCCAGCGCAGACGGCCTCCTTCTCATGGCACCTGAAAGGAGATGGGGAAGAAGGAGAACGGGAAAGGAACCTTACATGTGGCTGAGAGAATGGACCCTACAGAGATCCTCGAGGAACAAACCCTACCTTGCTGCCCCAGTTTCCCCGCTCGGTCACCCTGAAAGGGTGGACTGCCCGGAGGATGAGGACAAGACCGCCGGCTCAGCTGCACCTCCGGCCTCGCCTATGCTCCTCCCATGGTCTCCCCGCTCGGCCACTTTTAGGGGATGGTTCCGCCCAGAGGACAAGGATCAGACCTCTGGCTTGGCCACGCCTTCGGGCCTGCCTATGCTCGCTGCCGCGGTCCCCCCTGCTCGGCCACCCTTGGGGGAAGGGTTTCCGCCCAGAGGATGAGGATAAGACCGCTGGCTCTGCTGCGCCTTCAGGCCCGCCTATGCTCGCTGCCAAGTCTCTCCGCTCGCCCACCCTTAGGGGATGGTTCCGCTCGGAGAACAAGGATCAGACCGCTGGCTTGGCCACGCCTTCGGGCCCACCTATGCTTGCTGCCACGGTCTCCCCGCTCAGCCACCCTTAGGGGATGGTTCCGCCCAGAGGACAAGGATCAGACCGCTGGCTTGGCTGCCCCTTTCGGCCCACCTATCCTTGTTGCCGTGGTCTTGCCGCCCGGTCACCCTGAAGGGTTGGCCCTCCTGGAGGATGAAGATCAGACCGCTGGCTTCGCTGTGCCTTCGGGCCCGCCTTTCGTCACTGCCATGGTGTCTCCGCTCGGTCACCCTGAGGGGATGGACCACCCAGAGGATGGGGACAAGTCCGCTGACTTGGCTCCGCCTTCGGGACAAGACTGCTGACTTGGCTACGCCTTCAGGCTAGCCTAGCCTCACTCCCCGCGGTCTCTCCGCTTGGTCACCCTGAAGGGATGAACCACCCGGGAGATCGAGGATAGATCACTGCCTCGGCAGTGCCTTTTTCGGGCCAGCCTATCCTTACTGCTGCGGTATTCCTGCCCGGTCACCCTGAGGGGTTGGACCGCCCAGAGGATGAGGACCAGACCACATGCTGCGCTGCCCCTTTTCGGCCCCCACCTATCCTTGCTGCCGCGGTGTCTCTCCCTGGGGGTTGGTAACATCGGTCCCCGCAGCGGCGGGAGACCTGTTTGGAGCGGGCCCCCTCTTTTTCTCAGCCACCAAGGGCCCGTCTCGTACACATATGGCCGGGAACACCTTCCGGGAGCAACCGATGTCGTATCATTCCTTTCACCCACGTATAGGGCTCGATCCCGCCCCAATGTGAGGCACCAGTCGGCAATTGCCTGCTGTGGTCTCCATCCCATGGTTGCTACCATTCTGGCCACCAATGTCTCTCCACCTCTGGCTGCTCCACCGGTCCCATCCACGGTACCAATAACGATACCCGGACCGTGCCTATGACTTCATGGGCCCAGCAACCATAACCACACACTTTTTTTTTTCTTCCTCCAAATTGTGACCTTACAACTTGAAATCCGAGTCTGGGGGGTTTCAACCCCAACTCCTCACAAATCTCAACCCTGGCTTTCAGGAACGTGTCAGACCCGGCTCCATCTATCTGGGACCCGGTGTTCGCATGTGTCGCACAGCCTCCCAAAGGAACCTCCCAGACAGGTTCTACCCTCTTCTGATGCACCTCCCACCTCCCAGAGGATCAACAACCAAATGCCACACAATTCTTAATGAATCAGTGACACTCGATAACCAATACATCATGTCGGCTACTATTCCGCGGAGGTGCCGCTCCTGCAATGGTAGACCCTGTCCTCCTCCAGCGCCTTGCGCGCCTGAGATCCAGATCTGCAGGAGGAAAGCCACAGACGCATTGAAGACCACCTATTGACGGCCTGGGTCTACTCCATGCCACTAGTTAATGCCTGCCCCACGGCAAACAGATCCCTGGCTCAGATCATCGAGCCTTAACGGACAGCAGGGGAAGGATCAAGGACCTCCCCTTTGATGGCCAGGGGCTGTTTAATGCCGCATCACATAAGGCAATGTACCATCTGCTCAAGGCACGCCTGGCTGACAGGAACCGTGCCGCAGGTCGTCGTCCTCGACCTCTCAACCTCGGTCGCCTTGCTCGACCCCCTCCCTGCCCGTCACTCTTTTTGGAGACCTCAATCTTCTTCTGCGAAGAATCCTCGTCTGGGATGAAGTCCTGTTCTTGACCTCCTTCGCAGGTCGCCCGTCACCTTGGACTCAGGCAATCTCCCCAACTTCCGTCTTGCCTATGCCACATAGTTTGGAAGTACACCCGCAAGGCATCTACTATTCCACTCTGCCCAGCTTGGCTCCGCCGGAACAGATCCAGTCCCTGCTTCAAGAGAAGCGATCGAGAAACTTTCCCTCCTCACTCAGTACCACTGGCCTCTTCTCCAGCACAGACGTACCAACGGTTCGCGGTTGACTACCCCTATTACCAATACAGGGTGCTACTGTTTTTATCTCACCGCCCCCAGGGTCTTCACCAAGTGCATGGCCCCGGTGGTTATGCCTGTGGGTGAAGAAGTCTTGATCTACCCCTACCTAGATGACTGGTTGATGGTGGCGTCCTGTGGACAAGAACTGCATAATGACACCCACCGGATACTCTCCCTTCTGTCCTGTCTTGGTCGGGCTGCGTTTATGGTCTTTCAACGTCCTGACGCTATCAGCGAGGAGAACCCACCAACTCCTCGGGTACATGGCCTTGACTACCGCCGTGACTTACCTGTCTAAGCTTTGAATACCTCTGTGGGTGCGTCAATCCCTGCTATGGTGACAGTCTTACAGCCATCTCCTGTCAGGGATGCCTCGTCGAGAGCCATCTCCATGGCTCACGGTGACAATGGATGCTCCCCTTTTCGGATAGGGAGCCCGCTGTAGCGGCCTCAGAGTCCGGGGCAACGCCCTCAAACTACTCGTCATCTGGAAAGCTCTGAAGGCATTTTTGCAACCTCGTTGCGGGTCGTACGGTGTTGATCTTGACAGACAACACGACGGCACATTGTTATGTCAACATGCAAGGAGGGACTCATTCCACACCCTCCTCAGCGTATACATCGACCTCTGGAACTGGTGTGTCTCGCTTCAAATCCATCTGGTAGCAGTGCACCTGGCTGGGCAGGGAAAAAACCACAGCGGACGCCCTCTGTAGGGAGCAGTCCCTCTTGACTGAAGCATTCTGGATGATACGAGACCAGTGGGCGGCCCGACGATCGACCCCTTCGCCACCAACCAGGATGCGAAGTGTCGCTGGTACTGCTTGAGGGCCAGCCGCAGTCATGACCCCCTCGGCGATGCTTCCAGTTTCAGGTGCAATGACAGTTACCTCTATGCGTTCCCCCCTTTCTTTCTTTCTCCTCCTTGGCCGAGTGGTCCCCAAGATCCTCGCGGACTGAGCCAACGCTGCACTCACTGGTTCGGCCCTCTGCTCGAGGCTGCTCGCGGTCGGATCCTCCGTTTTTCCCCCCACACTGGACCTACTCTCGCACTCCAACAGCCTCGTCCTCCATCCGGACCTGCCGCTCCTGGCCCTCTGTGCCTGGAGGATATTGCTCAGACCAGTGGTTCTCAACCTGTGGGTCCCCAGATGTTTTGGACTTCAGCTCCCCGAAGCCCCAGCCACTATGGTCAATGCTCAGGGCTTCTGGGAGCTGAAGTCCAAAAACATCTGGGGACCCACAGGTTGAGAACCACTGCTCTAGACGATCCTGTCATCGGCAGCACTTGACCGCGGCCAGAAAGGAGTCGACACGCCGCAGTTACCACTACAGGTGGCGGCGCTTCGTTGCCTTTGCTGAGGAACGGCGAGAGCCGGTATCGCCTGTCAACCTGCCTACCGTGCTCCACTTCCTCCTGCACCTCTGGCAGCAGGGCTTGGCCTTCCCGTCGCTGAAGGTCTACCTCACCCCTATCATGGCATACCAACTGCCACGATTCCCATCGGCGGCTTTTCGTCACAGTACCGTGAAGCAGTCTTTTCTCTAGGGCCTGCAACACCTTTACCCACTGGTATCGCCGCTGTTGCCGCCATGGTCGCTATCGCTGGTGCTATCGCAGCTGATGACACTGCCCTTTGAACCCATGGCGACTGCAGATCACAGGCTGCTCGCCATGAAAACTGCCTTCTTGATGGCTGTCACCTCTGCCAGTCAGGCGGGAGGGCTGTCAGCCCTACGATGCGACGAACCATACCTGGTCTTTCATAGGGACAAGGTGGTCCTTCGGACTGACATTTCATTCCTGCCGAAGGTGGTCTCTAACTTCCACCTGAGTCAAGACATCATCTTGCCCACCTTTTACCCGGACCCGACTACACCTTTGGACGATCCCTTGACTCCTTGGATGTTCGTTGGGCCTTGGCCTTCTACAAGGACAGGACTGCCTCTTTCAGCCAGAGCCCGCACCTTTTGTGTGCCATGGCCAGCATCGGAGAGGCCACAAGGTATCCACCCAGCGCCTCTTGAAATGGGTAGCCCAGACTATCCACCTGGCATATGAGCTTGCCAAGAAGCCTCCGCCAGACCTTCTTGGGCTCATTCCTCCAGAGCTGTGGCGACATCTGCAGCCTTCCTGTGAGGAGTCGGTCTGCAGGAACTCTGCCGTGTGACGACCTGGTCCCAGCCATTGACCTTCGTGCGCCGCTACAGGCTCGACTGCCAGTCCCGGAAGGATGCTTGTTTTGGACATGCTGTGCTCACTTCCGTTCTTTAGGGCCTGACCCACCGTCCTACTTGTAAGCTACACAGTCTCCTAATGTATGAGGCACAGAGACCACGAAGAAGAAACAGGTTGCTTACCTGAATGTAGTTCTTCGAGTGGTCATCTGTGCCCTCATACATGCCCACCCAGCCGTCCCCTCTTTTTCAGGCTCCTTATTGGCGGACTACAGAACTGAGGAGCGACCGTTGCTCGGCAGGCTGAGCATGCTCATACGGGCATGGGGGAGGGGTTCCCGCCAAGCTACTAAGCTCTAGCATCTTCCGAACGCTATCGCGCAGGCATGAAACTCCTAATGTATGAAGGCACAGATGACCACTCGAAGAACTACAGTTACAGGTAAGCAACCTGTTCTTCTGTTGTTCTCATTTCATTTCAACAAACTTTGTAAGACTTTCTACTTTTCAGTGCATACACTCTTGTTTCAGTGTGAAACATAAATCACAAAAAGTAAGATGACATTGTTTAGACTGATTTTTAGTTTGTGTTTGTAATTCTACCTTAACTATGGTTTGTAATTAGATTCTTCCTTACCAGATTATGACTGTACAATATTTTTTTTACTAAGAAATTCCTTACTGGCCCCCATTCTGCACAAGCTTCCTCCTGTATTTTTCCCTTTATCCAATAGGTCAAGTTGTCTAGGTTTTTCATCTCAATCAGCTTTAGTGTCACCTAGAGTTTCACTTTAAAATTACAGGATTCATTCTCCCCTTCAGGCAGTCAACAGAGTGGTCCAGTGAAGCTTTCTTTCCTCATAAAGCTGATATTGTAACTGTTGAATTCTATTGATGAACTCTCATGTAGTTATAGTTCTGCAATTCATAACATTTTAAAAAGATGTGTTTTTCTAATATAGAGCTCATCATACTCTGGAGGCAGACAGCCTGGTGGACAAGTAGGTGTTTCTTCCTTACTATGACTGTCAGTTGCATTTGTTCAGATACAAGCTGGCCATTCCTGAAAATATTACTACTTCTATTGCTATTTCTTACTGTTCATGTTGTTATTTACCTTATAAAGCCAAGTACAGTGAAGCATATTGTGGCTCTTCCCAGTTTATGCTCGCTGTCCAACATAGACAAAAAAATGATAAACAATTAAAAACTAAAGAAAGAAAAGGAGAATCTTGGCACAAAATTCTGAACAAAGTCAGAAAACTGCATCTTGAAAAATCATGAGTTTAAGATACTAGGAGCAAATGACATTCCATAATTCTTAGTCAGTAAAGGAAAATGGATGTGTCCTAGAGAAAATTGAGCCTGAGCTCTCCCTAGAAGCCAAGATGACTAAACTGAGACTGTTGTACTTTGGACATACCATGAGAAGCCATGACTCACTGAAAAATGATGCTTGGTAAGGTGCTTGGTAAGGTGGAAGGCAGTAGGAAAGGAGGAAGATTGTATTATAGCTGGATAGACTCAATCAAGGAAGCCACAGCCCTGAGTCTGCAGACCTGAGCAGGGCTGTTGATGATAGGGTGACCTGAAGGACTCTCACAGGATCGGCATAAGTTGAAGTCAACTTGATGGCAGTTGACAACAACAACAAAGAAAAATGGGTCATCACTTGAACAAAATTATTCCTCAAAGTGGACCTTTTGATAAGATGCCAGCTCTCCTTTCAGTCAAGAAATAATACATGCGTTTCCTCTTTTCATTTCAGGCTGGATGCTATTGCCCTGGTGGGCTTTCTGTAAGTATTTATTGTCAGCTGTTTTAGTTTATCTCTGCATGCACAATCCATTTGTATTTATGATTAAACTTCTTTCTGCTGTTCCCTTTAACATCACAATACATCAGAAACGTCAGTTTCTCCACCCATACACTTGAACTATCAGGTCCATCTAATTTCTTAAAGTCATTAGATGCTTGCAGCTAGGCTGATGGGGTGCCGTTTTTTTACTCACCATATTAGGCTTCAGTGTTTTGGCATATGAGACAGCCCATTAAAAGGAGGGCTGGACTGAACATTGCTTGGCAATGCTGACAGGACGGAGGGGAAATGGAGAAAGATTAAAGGGAGATCATTAACAAATTGTATATAAAACCAATTGCACCAGCAAGTGCGTTGCTAGTTTTAGTTTTTAATAACATACTATTCATCGAAAAGGTGTGTCTTATGCTGGAAGTAATTGTTCTTTATAACATTCAGTGTTACTGATACAAATCTACATTATCATTGGACTGGGTGTACAGCTGCCATAATAATGACAATAATAACGTTTATAACACTCTTTACATCAAAGGGCAGAACAATGACATATACAATCAGGGACAAGGACATTAAAACAAAAAGCACAACAATACATGGCATAGTATCCCCAGCACCCCACCAGTCGCTACCCATCTCAGCACCTTAAAAGCATTTCAATGACTTAAGGTGGTAAGTCAAAGAGGAAGGTCTTCAACCATTTACGAAAACAGATGAGATCCTCCTCCAGTCAGAGGTCCAAAGGAAGACCATTCCACAAATGCGGAGCCAGATCTTGAAAGGCTCACAGCCTTGACAGAGCTGTATGTGTTGGTGGAACAGACAATAATCCTTTGCCTGCAGACCTCAGATTCCTAGATTTGTTTCCTGGCCGTGTTGAGTGCATCGTGCATTTCCTATAACCCTTCCTTTTTTACATATATTCTGGTTCAATGAGGAGATCTATAATTCTAGTGATTTAAAAAAAATTTGTTTTTCCTTCTCAGTTATTAATATAAGTTATTTTTGGGGGGTTATACCTCTTCATAATTCTCTTGCCTTGGGATAATCACATTCATTTTTCTCTTGTGAAAACAATACTATTGCATTTAAAATTAAGTATGATTGTGTGTTTGGATACTCTGCCCTGCTCCCATCTGAGATATTGTCAAGAATGTTTCTGTAAAAAGACTTTGAATATTTCACTTAATCTCACTTAATACCAATTGTGTATGTTGTCCTTTCAGATGGGTATGTTAATAAAAAGCAAACTAGTGGGTTCACAATTTTTAGGCAGTATCATTGGGATAAAATAAAACTGTCTCTATCAAGTTGTCATTCTGATTAGAAAAGAGATTACAAAAACATTTTTCCCTAACAGGGTTCTTCTTATGGTGGACAAGGCAGCCAGTATGGTGGTGGATATGGCAGCCAGTATAGTGGTAGCAGCCAGTATGGTGGCAGCAGCCAATATGGTGGTGGACGAGGAGGCCAGTATGGTGGCAGCAGCCAATATGGTGGTGGACGAGGAGGCCAGTATGGTAGCAGCAGCCAATATGGTGGTGGACGAGGAAGCCAGAATGGTGGCAGCAGCCAATATGGTGGTGGACAAGAAAGCCAGTATGGTGGCGGACAAGGAGGCCAGTATGGTGGCAGCGGCCAATATGGTGGTGGACGAGGAAGCCAGTATGGTGGCGGACAAGGAGGCCACTATGGTGGCAGCAGCCAATATGGTGGTGGACGAGGAAGCCAGTATGGTGGCAGCAGCCCATACAGTGGTGGACGAGGAAGCCACTATGGTGGACAAGTAAGGAATATTCTCCAAAAGAATTTACATTTTACTGTAGTATCCAGTCTTCTGACCAGAGAAACTAAACACTAAAATAATGGTTGACAGTTGTTTTAAGAGCAGAGTTCCTGTTAACAGAGTAGTCAATAAAGAGATAATCAGTGTAACTGACATAGTAGAAACAAAGGGAAACAAAGTAATGATGGTGATTTTAAGAGTACTGTTCAACAGTATTTATAGATGGCTAAATGGTTTTGTAGAGCCAGGGGGTAGTTTGAGTGTTGGACTAAGGTTCTGGGAAACCAAGGTTCATATCCACATTCAGGCATGGAAACCCACTGGGAGACCTTGGGCAAGATGCTTTCTCTTATGCCTTAGAAGAAGCTAATGAAAATCCTCCTATGAATCAATCTTGCTGAGAAAACTACACGATAGGTTGGCATTAGAATCACCATAAATCACAGGTGACTTGAAGGCACAAAACAACAACAAATGGCTTTGTGAGAGTTTGACTCAACACGGTGAGAGAATCTGTGACCTGAACTTTTGTCATCTTCAGCTTTTCCAAAAGAAGTAGCCATGTTGGGTGGGTGAGGTGATTTGGATCAGGGCCATATAGTAAGGGAGTAGTAAGCCTTGGAATTTCTTGGAACAAATCCTTCCCCCCAGAAAACTTCTGTTAGCCACACAGGAAAGCATACAAGCACCTTATGGCTAATAGAGGTTGAAGAGGGAAGCAATCTGAAGAATTCATATGAAGCTGAATGATAAGACATTCTCTTTCAATACCATACCCTCAATACAAATGCAGGCACAAGACTCAAACTAAACATTTTTGTTGTTGTGCCTTCAAGTCATTTCCGATTTATGGTGACCTTAAGGCGCATCTATCACAGGGTTTTCTAGGGCTGACAATATATGACAGTCCCAAAGTCATCCAGTGGGTTTCTATGGCTAAGCAAGGAATCAAATCCTGGTCTCTAGGGTCATAGTCCAGAGCTCAAACCACTACACCACACTGAGTCATGCAGTGAGTTTTCTATTATCTTCTTTACAGGCTTGTTGTAGCTGATATAGCAAATATAGTGGGATCTGGGAATGAAATCTTTGTGTACAAAGCATACAAAAACAGACAATTTCAAGTTTTCTCCCCTCTGTGTGAAATTACAAGAAGTTTTAAACATTGTTCAATGATATTTCACATTTTGGGACTTTTTGTGAAAAATTTATTTGTACAAAACCCACATTTGTTCATGTAAATGTCAACTTTTTCTACTAAGAAGAACCTTGTAGTTCCATAAATACCATGTTGCCCAGCTCAAAATTCACAAAATATTCCCAAAATACAAGTAAAAAAAATCACCAAAAAGTGTAACCTCCCCTGCCCCCACAAAATATATTGAGACTTCCTGAGATCCAAATAGCCAGCATAACAGTAAACTATTTAAGTAGTTGCTCTAGATCATTAACAAGTGTTCATACAATAAGCAGTAGATGTATACGAATGGTATTTACAGTAGAAGTTATTTTATATATTTATTTATAATCTTTGTTAAGAAGGTTGGAAGTCAAATGTAAATTTTTCTTCATTATTCTTTGCAATTCTTATCTTGTCTTTACTATGTTTCTTTTTTCTTATTTTTTTTGTCTTTCTCTTTTGTATACTTTTTATTTTTTTATTGTACTGGAAAACATTTAATAAATTTAAAAATGATCATAGAAACACTGGCATTCACAATGAAAAATCATTATCTTTTTCCTATTTCTTTCTAATTTTATAGGGTTCCCAGTATGGAAACAACCAGTATGGTGGTGGGCGAGGAGGCAGCCAGTATGGTAGACATGTAAGAACTATCATCAAATGTATTTACTATAGCTGTAACATTTAATTTATTAATTGCAATAATCAGGAATGAGATTTCCATTAGTTACCACGTGCCTTCTTGATTAACCACCTCTTCATTCCAAAATTTCAGAGAATGTTGCTTCCGTATTAAATCAGGATTTTAATACATTAAACAGCTGACATATACTTTCACCATTTTTTTAAAAAAAAAAATATTTATTGTAATTATAATGCTATTGACCCCAGAGGACTGCACAGGATACCCAGTGACTGCAGTCTTACCCATTTACCTGAACTCAGCAGAACTCACTTAAAGGCAAATATGCATAAGGCCATACTGTAGTACTTTAACTTCTCAACATGATATTGCAAAGAGTGACTCTTGATACATTTGACTGGCATTTCCCATATATCAATATTTAGTTATTTAACTAAGTGGTTTTAACCAGAGAGCCCTAGGTACTCACAAGTTTGGCAGAGGCTTCTCCACAAGAAGATCTATCAAAACAGAGACCCTTTCCGCAAGTCACCCATTTTCGGTGCTGGGGTGCAGTGCTCACGCAAGCAGCCTCCGGAGAGAGGCTCTCGCTTCCCTGCTTCTTCAGCTCCGCACGAGCTTCCTGCTTGTGCGAGAGCCCCGCCTCTTCCTTTCGCAATGCAGCCTGGGACCTTCCCAGCCTGCACTGAGACAGGAAGCACGACCGGCCCGGCTCTTGAGGCTCCGCACACAAGGTAAGTGCGCGCGGGGCCCCAGAGTGATGTGCGATCGCACAGCATTTTCAGCTTCAAGCCGAAAATGAAAAGTGTGTGTGCAGTCCATGTCAGGCCCTGGAGGTTGCGCAAAGGTGAGTGCGTTGTGTGGACCGCTCCTCACGTTTGTGCGATGCTCAAGGAGCCCTTTCGCATCAAAAATGCTGTTCGAAAAGGGCCAGAGACTACCCATTGCTAGTAAACTTCCCTTGTAGATCACAGTTGCCAAATATTACTGGGTGTATTTTAAGGCAGCAGTTCTGAGTCTTTGTGCTCCAGATGTTTTAAACTTCATCTCCCAGAAACCCTCATCACTGCACAGGGTGACCTGGGCTCCTGGGAGTCAAAGGGGCCAAAGATGGAGAACCATCTTCCTATGGCTCAGTATTTGTGAATGCATAGTTATGTTGAGGCTCAGCAACCTTAACCTGTGTCTCATAAGAATTGAGTATGCAGCTGGATAGCACTCAGGGACTCTGTGGCAGATGTCCTTTGACAGACAAAGAGCTTGTGCACAGTCAGAAGTTTGAAACCCAGAATGTTAATTTGCCTGGATTTCTAGATTTTCGCATCACAGGTTTTTAGTTTTTGTTTTGTTTGCAAGATTTGTTCAGAGGAGGTTTGTCTTTGCCTTCCTCTGAGGTTGAGAGAACGTAACTTGCCCAAGGATCATCCAGTGTCTAAGTGGAGATTTGAATCCTAGTCTCCAGAAGCAAGCAAACAAGCCAGCCAGCAATCAATCAATCAATCAATCAATCATTGAATATTTAAATCTTAAGTCTTAGGGTCCCGAGCAACAAATTATATTTGCAGGGGGTTGTCAGTAAAGAAAAAGTTAAGAACCATTGCTTTATACAATAAAAGAACATTTGTAACTGGCTGTTCACATTAACTTGGAAATACACCTGCAAACCTATATCCACTGACCATAGAGAAAGCTCAGTGGAACTGATATCTGCATAAATGTAGTTGGGTTTGGGAAACTTGGCATCCAGATGTTTTGGATTAGAACTCCCATTATCCCTTACCACTGGCCATGTTGGGCAGGACTGAAGGAAGTTCTCAGATAAAACATATAAAAGCTGAGGTTCCTCAACACTGGTGCAAAGTGTTGTACTTTCAGTACACTGACCCAGTCAAGTCAGTGGCTGTGGCTCACAGAAAGAACGGAGAACTATACAAGATTTCACCCCTATACCATCCCTGCAGGCACAGTGCAGGTTTGATTTTGCACTGAAATAACAGGATTCTCATTTGTGTTTTTTAGCGTTCATCTTATTCAGGAAGCAGACAATATGGCCCCAAAGTAAGAAGCCTTTCTCTGTTAGTTTTTGATCTTTTTACTGGTTTGGGCTGAAATTCCATAAATAAATAAATAAATAAATATGCCAATGGGCTTTGAAAACATGTACAGCTCTTTTAAAGTTTCAGGATCAGAACTATAGCCTGTGAGTACCAATCATGAAGCATGTGAATAATTACTCTGCATTGAAGCTAGTTTATTAAATTACATTAAGCTCTTCTTGTTATTAGAACTAAGAATCTATTCCTGAACTTAAAGCATATCTTCCAAGTGTCCTGATTTGGCAGGGACAGTCCAGATTAGTCCTCCATCATCCCATTTTTTCAGCTGCTTTTAAAATGTCCCAGTCTCTCTCTCCTTCACTCACTTTCTTCCTTTGTCTGGCTTATTTCAGTTACTGCCAACTGAGTCCAAAGTGCAAAAGTAATTTGACTTAATTAAACCATGTGGGGTGGGGGCAGAGAGAGGTGAGGATAAGGTGGAGTTTTGCCCTTCCCAGTAGGTCCAGGCAAAAGCAAACTGCTGCAGCCTCTTTTAGCTTTAGTGTTTTTCCTTATTAATAACTTTTGCCCTCTTAAGTACACTGTGATGTTGTTTGGCCACCTGTATCCAAGTTTTAATCTGTAAAATGCTGGAGGATATGCCTAAAGGTACATTCTACTAAATTCAGTGGGATTTTTACTTCACAAAAATGTGTTTGGAATACTAAGATACATTTATGGGGGGATTTAGTCTCCTTGAATTCAGTGCAAAAGGATCCACTTAGTATATCTCACAAAAACAAATATAGGATTATATTGTATATCTGAGTTCCTGTGTATATTACTTTAAAGTAAGTCCTGTTGAACAAATTCAGTGATTGTAGTTCTGAGCACACTTCCTTGAGAATATAGCCTTATGTCTGCATTGAAATGTCACCACATCCTCATATATATAAAAATCCGGGCCAAACTTTGGAATTCCAATTAAAGAAAAAATGTTTCTCATCAAGAAAGGGAAAATCCTGAACTCTAGCAGGTTCCATCTTGGTCCAAAGGCAGTAGTAGATTTAATATGGCATGTCCCCACATCACAAGATACTTTTGCTGGAATAATTTCTGCATCTTTCCCCCTGCAGGGCTCTCAAGACCATCAGACTCCTGGCTCTGTAAGTACACTTTTCCTAATGCATCCTCCCCCTTCTTTTTACCAAGTAACAATAGCCATTTTTACAAATTGAACTGTGTACAAAATGAAAAATTCCTAGCCTCACACTATGGATGTGTCATGTAGAGCAGAATGAGTGTTTACTGATTTTTTTAAAAAATGGCATTCTTTCACATCTTTTATTATTTGAAGTAATGTATTGGCAGCACATACTTGTATCTTTTCATGTGTCCAACCAGCCTATTCATATATTAACCAAAGATGAAAAGGAGGATCTTTTACAATGAAAAAACGTGTGCAAGAGAGGTAGTACCACCTCCTTCCTTTAGTCAAGGGGCAGACGTTGTGTAGCCTTTCAGATGTTGTTGGATGTAATCAGCAGCTCTAGCCAGACTAGCCAATGGTGAAGAATGCTGGGAGCTACACTTCAACAACATCTGGAAATTGTGAGTGAATCCTACTCCTAATTTAGACCATTTATCTACATACTTTTTTCCATTCCCAGCTGAGGTCTGGGATTAGAACCTGGGTGAATTGACTAAGAAGAGGTAAGGCAAGTAAGAGAAAGGTTCAGTGACCATCTCCTGCTTGCTTGTTTTACTACTAAGGGAAGAACAGACGTGACATCATTCGGGTTTTGTTTTGGCACAGAAGTATGGCCTGCTGGAGGTCTGGAAGGGCAAAATCAGGCATAGTTGTTCACCTAGGATCTATAACCACAGATGAAAACTAATAAGTCAGAGGGAGCCAAGAGGGATGACACCCATATATTTAAGGATGATGTAAATCCAGGCTGACTGTGAAAAGTTCCAGGTGGTCTTCTCCAAGCTTGGAAAGAGACAACAAAAGAGAAAAAAGAAAAAAAAATTGTGGAATGGTTCCCTTTTTTTTTCTGGACTACATCTCCCACAGTACCCTAGACATCATGGTGGATTCTGGAAATAGTAGTCCAATAAAGTAACTCTTCCAAGTTCTGACTGAGATTCAGTGAAAATGCCAAGGAAGCAAATGAAATACATTGACAGTTGAATCTGAACTAGCTGTGACTGCACAGCAAAGAGATGCTTAGACTGCAATGGATAGCATAGACGTTTTAGGGGACAGCAGTAGTAAAAAATAAATGGCAAATTTTATGCCAGGATTTCTGGGGAAAGGGTTGAAAATAAAACCGCATTTATCATAGTGCTATTAAATAAATCTCTGGAATATCCAGACTAGGAATACTGTACACTGTGCTGTCAGGGACGATAGAGTATAATGGAAAAATTCAGAAAAGACAGCAGAAATTATGATCAAATGGTTGAAACACTTTGGTACAAAGGAAGCCCAAAACATCTGTGAACTTTTTAGTTTAGGGAGAAATGACTGATGAAAATGGTATGAAACCTGTAGAAAGAAGGGAAATGTTTTACCCTCTGTCAGAAATATCAAAAAATAATACTGGAGTGATAAAACATACTTATCATATTTATTCTTTTGTAGAATGCTTCTGGGAAACATCCAGCCTTCATCCTGATACTTTTCAGTGTTTTGAGTACCTTTGCTGTCTCTCATTCAGTCATATCTAAATGGATGATATAGATGTCTGAAGTTATTCCAAGGAAGTGGATTGATTGCTGCTTTCAAGATACTACTGTTTACTGAATGAAGCAATTGAGTCAAATTTATAGATTGATAAACCATACATTCCCACTACCCACACACCTACTCTGTTAACACCACAATATGCCATGTAGTCAGCTTAGTTATCTGTTTCTTTTAGCGCACTGTACTTTTATCCTGACATGAAGTGGGTATTTCATTGCTAGAAATATGGTGTTTTATTTGTTTCTTGAGATATATTTGGTCATTTGTATCTGACCAAATTAGGAATTTGACATTCATAAGGAATCTATGACCAAATGGCCACAATCCACCTATTTGATGTTTGGTATCTGTGGGGTTTAGCATGTTTTGAAACTGTTTTGAGTTGTGGTCCTGATGAACAAATAGCCCAACTGAGTATATGAGGACAATGACCCAGCTCTTGGCAAAATGTTTTCATTTTCAAATTGTGACCCAAAATAAGATATCATGAATGGTAATCCTAAGTGTATTTATAGCAAGGAAGCTGAAGCTGAATGCAAAGAGTACAACAGGGAAGTTATTCTTGCAGCAATTTCTGGGCATTCACATAAATGCAGATGTGTTAGACCATGACTGGGAAATGTGTGGCCTTCTAGATGTTGGTACACTACAACTTCCATCAGCTGCCACTTGCATGCCCAACAGTGATTGAAGGAGTGGAATGAAGTACAACATCTGGAGTGTCACATGCTGCCCACCTCTGTGATAGTCCATATAATAATAATAAACAGATGAAGACCAACTATATGCAGTTCTAAATAAAGACATCCAGTTATATATCAGTAACTTTCTACAAGTCTGGGTAATTCTACTTTCATATTAAAATATTTTAGCAGTATTGTGTGCTAGGACTAGAAGCAGCGGTAAAATTCCACAGTTTAATGTAAATTGCCTTGTGCCTTCTTTTGACTTCTGAAGGCTATGAAAAACAGGCACAGTAATAAGGAGTAAAAGGTGACTTACCCTGTCCTAGACCCACAGTCTGTAAATCCTTTGATGGAGCCCTCTATTTTGGCTAGTGCTACAGAGGGCCCTTTCATATAATGCTGCATATTCCTGACCACCACCAAAACCACACTCCCACTTCAAGAAGTCAGGCTCCCCTGTATCCTAGCTTCCTTATTCTCTCCAGCCTATTCCAGTGGGATGAAGCTGGCTCCTGAATAAGTTACCAGGTGGTAGTTACAATCCCATGATGGGCTGTTTCTAAATTCTAGCAGTCTCTTCTATAATGTAATTCAAAAGTCTCTCAGAGAGAGAAATGAGGGCATGTATTTTGTATTCCTACGAATACATACAATACAAGTGTTAGTTTTTTAAGTAGTAGCTTCACCATAACCAGTACTAAACCTGGGTCTCATATTACCAGTCACTGGGCTATAATGGACCTCTGAGAGAGCATTCAGCCCAACCAAAATCCCATAGAAATATGATAGAATTATATAAGTATATATAGACTATTTTTTATAAATTTTCCATGATCACATTTCCAAAGAGAAATGTGATAGTACCACATATATATATGCATTGTGCCCAGGTACACTAGTCATGGTATGAATTATCAGTATTGCATTGTTTCTGACACCTACCCACCAAATATAATACTTTTTCTATAATATGGCATGCTTTGTGTTTGCATAAAAATCTTCAAAAGTTTTTATTTCTATCATTCAAAAACATCCAAATTCTGGTAATTAATAAACAATACAAAAAGGAACCTAAAATCCACACTGTGATGTCCATAAAGCAGTAAGTGCCATGGTACACTGAGAGCCAAAAAATGCAATCCAGAAGATTCAGACTGAGGTTACACTCTGAAGAAATGCAATAAATTTTAATATTGAATTATACTAATTCAAGAGTAACTGCAGTTACTTTAACTCTTGAGTAAGTGTGCATAGGTTCCCAGCCTAAGTGTTAAGTAATGCCCAGCTTTTTCAAGTTGTACCTTCATCACTGTTTTATGATGCCAAGCATGGTAAGAATATCTTGTGGCAAAATTCCACCTTTTCATGAGGAATGTTAGCATTCTGTAAATCAGATTTATCATCAAAAGAAACAGGCAAATACTTTATAAGAGTTTTAAGATGTAATATACTTTGCATTGTTCATTTGAATAAGCATTAAATTGTTCTAATAAAGTTATTACTAGTTTCATACATATTTCAGCATGTATTGTGTGTATTTTCAGATCAAAAAGAGTTTTGAAATTTTAAGTTGTTAGGCTGGCCACTTAAGCTGGTGCAATTCCCTGGTGTAGAACACGACAAAGATCAGATGTAGGCAGAGAAGAAGCATGACTGAAGAAGGATAAGGAACCAGCAACAATAAATTCAGCTCCATCACCTCCATGAATAACTGGGCCAGGAATTTTCCTCTGTTGTTTGTGCAAGGCAAAGCATTACTGCAAAATAAAAACACCGGTACCAGGGATAACAGTCATGAGGTGCTGATTAAGGAAAGAGTGCTGCATACCAGACATAACTATTACTAATTACATTTATCACACACAGTGGAACAGACTGAAAGCTGGAACTGTGGAACTTTTTATGGTCCCATTCCCCCTCTTCAAGGCTGCACATTGGTAGTGGGCAGGGCCAGAGACCAAAGTGGGCAAAAATTCCCGACAGTCCTTTCTCTCTGTCCTTTATTCTCACTCATTTGACACCTGGGAAGATGGAGATCTGTCTTGCCAAAGTTCTGAACTGGGTGCTTGAAAAAAGATCTTCTGAAATTAATTAATACTGTTTGTCCGTCCATGCTGGATTCAATTTCAAATGTGTTCTCAAGGGCCAGAGGTGAATGGGCTGAAGTTGAAATGGTGGGGCCAAAACCGCCAGCATATTCAAACTTGAAACTCTTACTGCCAGGAACTCAGACTTCAAAGAGGCATTTCAATCTTCAAGAACAGAAGAGCTCACAAATAAAAGCTGGAAAACCAGCAGATGATGGCGTCATACTGAAGGGGACGAGTAAACTAAGACCTTCTAGAGCTTGAGGTTTCCCGCACAACTAAAGCTGCAATCCCAAAAATATGCCAACCAAAAGAGCAAACAGCTATGCTGAAAAATTTGACAGAAACAGAATATGAAAGCAATGTCTTTCACTTGATAGTCAAGTTTACTGTTAAAACACACAAACTTCCGAGTTACACACAGACCATTCTGTACGCAGAACAAAAGGACAGCTCATTCTCAGCCAGAAAGAGAACACAGTTACACGCTAATAAAAGACAGAATGACAGTAAATAGTCTTTCTTGGCCCACTTCCAGAGTACATTTGCTCTTTTTAGGACATAGCTGCATAGCTGTGACACTTTAAGCCAAATGTAAGGAAGGCCACCATCTATTTTTGCTACCTGCCTATTTCCAGGCACTTGAGAAACATGTGAAATACTGGGTGAAATCTGGTGCAAATCTGGTGGTGGTGTGTCCCTTCAAGTCATTTCAGATCATGGCAATCCTAAAGCAATATAATGGGGTTTTCTTGGCCAGATTTTTCAGATGGGGTTTCCATTACCTCCTCTGAGGCTGAGAGAGTGCAATTTTCCTAAGGTCACCCAGTGGGTTTCCAAACTGAGTGGGGTAAAGTCCTAGTCCAATGCCCAAACCCCTAGTCTGGTACAGGGAACAAATTAGTACATCCTGATAATGTACAAATTGTGTGTCTATTCTGATAGACATGTTTGGAATTTGTGGAACGTGACATGCCCTGGGGGTTTAAAATAACAAAACATTTTCAGTAGCAGTAGTGTGTTATTTCCTCACTCTGTAACTATCCATTCTTGTAAAACAAGCCCTTAACGCATGTAAAGAGATCTGCCCCACTAAAGCATCCTTTTGCAACCAAACTGGCTTTTCTTGTTAGTTGTTCACAATGTCAGACAATTCATTAGGGAATGGCTGTTCATTTTTCCTCTTTTGAAAGGGCTATTACATTTACAATAGGACCCCCGTATCTGTGGGGGATTGGTTTCGCCCCCCACCCCACAGATACTGAAATCTGCGGATACGGGTGAACGGTCTGTCCCCCCCAGGCCGATTGTGATCCGGCCACCGGCAGGAGGTAGTGAGGAGTGCAATATCCGCCCACCGCAGATAACTGAATCTGTGGATAATGAATCCACGGATACGGGGTCCTACTGTAACTAGATATGATTAAATTTATCTTCCTGCAATAAAGCATTTGGGTAAAAATGTCTAAAAAGATTTCCCCTGGAGAATGCTTTAGGTGGCAGGTATAACAAGTGAAAAAGCCAACAATGAAGTCACAGAAAAGAATCTTGAATTCTATGTTTTACCTGCACTAATGACATATGTTGGATATAAACGTGTGCAGGGTAATTTTCAACAATGTGATAGATGCTTCAGCTTGCACATTAGTAGGTCATTTATTCTGGTACAAAATGTATATTAAGACAATATTTACGTGTGCCTTTTCATGCTACAACACATTGCAGATAGTTAGAGACCAAATGTCAAAGCAACTACGAAACTGCTTGCCTGTAAAGCATTCTACACCACTGCCTTCATGTATAAATAGGAGCCTCTCAGTTGCTAGGAATGTAGCATTAGCTGACAAGAGACCTAAAGACTTGGACACATGCCATGCTGCCACACAACCACCGCATACATAGATACAGGAAGACAGTCTAAGAAGAAGGGATAATTGCCACCTGGAATCCTATGCAAGCTTCCATTCTTGGCATCACATAAACTAGCACCTAGAGTAGAAAGTGAGAATTGTGTGACCCACAGAGTCTTTTTGCACTTGGACTCTATTTAGGCCCTGTTTCACTCCCTCTCCAGGCAAAAAGAAGGTGAATCACATCTACAGAGACCTCCAAGGTCTCAGAGACCTCTTCTATTAAATGCTACCTGGGGGTGGGCTATCCCTTGCGTATCCCAAATAGCTCTCTTGGAAAACCATAAATGAACTTCTGCTTACTTCCACTTTCATTAAATTGGCAAGCAGCCTACAGGAGTCCAAGGAGGTGGAAAATAGGTCAGGGCAGCCCCTGGATATTTCACACATGGTCATTTTTAGGTTAGTGTATTGAGCTGGGACTGGGGAGACCAGGATTCAAACCTTGACTCGGCTAAGAAGCTTGTTGGGTGATCTTGGATGAGCTACTCTTTCTCAGTGTAAGCTACCACATAGTGCTGTGAGGTGAATAAAAAGGAGGAGGAGAACCACGCATGCTTTCTTGTTCTCTTTGGAAGAAAGGCAAGATAAAAATATAAAGAATGGACAAAAAGTCCTAGTGTATCAGAAAGGAGAGGATGCATTGCAGCTTTTTCCATGTCAGCACTTCACTAGTTGCTCAGTTCTAAGAATACTAGGACTTAGGGTCTAACAATGACCAAGAAAGACAGAAAAGCAACCATACTGAACCATCTCCCACCTCACAAAGGCAGTATGATTAAGACTCATCTATCCCAATTATCCTATGCCACAAAGACAAAAAAAAATGGGTGTATTGCAGTGTAACTATGTTTTTTCACTTAAAAGTACATCCAGCTGCATTTTATGCACTGGATAAATATGTGTGCATAAGATAAATCTGCATAAAACCACATTCTTGGGCTCTCCTGACCCATGCTTTCTGTGTCATGTTTGACTGCTCTTAAGATGCCACAGATCTGGAGAAATATAGAAGACATTGTGGCTGCTGCATGCCTTACGCTGCAATTCACAACTGCTTGCAATCTCATTCTATGCATATTCACTCACAGATGTCCCACTTGGAGATGTGGTACTACTCCTGGACAAGGATACCAGGGATTGTAGTTTAAGCTGTAGTTCAGTGCACAATTATCCAAGAATAATCTCTACCGAACACAGTGGAAACCAAGGCCGATATATGAAAAAGTACATCAGCAACAGGCAAAGCCTAAGTGACAAAACAGAAACTCGTAAGAGAGAGAAATCTGCATAGGCAGGCAGAGATTCCTTGTCTTCAGCTTCTCCCCTCCAACCCGCTCTCTCCTAAAGCAACTGTTTCTCTTTTAAAAAGGTTTCATTTACATATTAATGTGCATCTAATAGATTGATACTTCATCAGAGATGCCATCAAAATGAAGGATTCAAGCAGTTTGCCTACGCTAATCTTTCCTAACAAGAGCAGAAGCCAGAGTGAAGGACACTATGGAAGATGAATGCCAGAGATGCAACAGTGTGAACCCGTTGCAAGAAAATGAGGGAGCCTAGAGGTATCAAAAAAAAAATAATGATTGAGGTCTCAGCTTTGATGGGCTGGAATCCACTTCCTCAGCCTCATTATGTGCATTCCCAACAGACAGGACAGGTGTGAAAATGTCGACTACCTTGGGACCCAACGACCATTGCAGCGAATTGGTCCAGACGGTAACTTTGGGGTCACAAACTGCAAGTGGCAAATCGGTGAGGATTATTTCTCTGTACTCCCCACGTGTATAGAGGAACATACTGCTGCCTACATCGAGTGCAATACCCCACCCCGAAACCATAACAAATCTGTTAATGTGCAGCATTGCTCGAGCAGGCGTATAGAAATACAAGTCGACGGCGTGCCCACCTCGCCTCCCGAACCTTTTCCGCTTCGGGTTCTTTTATTTCCCTCCAACTCTCTTCCAGTTCCCTCCCGGCCAGGCGCTGCTCTCCCCGCCGGCCGCTCTCCGCCAGGCGTCCCCGCCAGCAGCCTCCGAGCAGGAAGGAGCCCATTCGGGGCGGGGGGCGCGCGGCGGGCGGCGGCGGCGGAGTGGGGGGAGCGGGGCGCTGGGAACGGAGCGGGCGGAGCCGCGGCTGCAGCCGGAGCGTTGTCGGGGCGGGACCGGGGAAGCGGCACCCGGAAGGGAAGAGCGCCTGGCTCCCCGCGCGGCAGGTGAGAATGGGAAGGCGCGGGCGGGCTGCGTGGGCATGGAGAGGCAGCGCGGTGTCGGAGGGAAGGGCAGTTCCACTCGGAGGGAGCCGAGGGGACGAGGGTGCCTGGGAGGCGGGAGGGTGGCCAGGGGAGCCCTGCGCTCTGCCTGGGGTGACCGAGGGGCGCAGAAGCGGAGGGGGGATTCGGCGCCGTGGTTCCTGAGAAAGAAAGGATGCAAAAACCAGGGAGGGGGGAATGCCTTCGTCTTAGCTAGCTCTCCTCAGAATGTAGCCCTGCTTTTGAAGCTGAGCGCCGACTCTTCGGTACGTGAAATGATCCAAAGAGTGTTTCTGAGGACATACAGAAGGCTCGCTCGTCCATTTTTCAGGGAGCAGGGCAGCTGCCCTGGACTGTTGCAGCAAAGCCAGCCAAAAGTCTTGAGGCGCCTTAAAGGCTAAAAGATTTTATTGTGTCGTAAGCTTTTCCGAGAAAGACTGCAGCCGATTCATTCCTCATGAAGTGGGCTGTAGTTTGCAAAAGCCGGTGACATAATAAAAGTTGTTACCTTTTAAGACTCCTTGTTTTTGCCCTTCGTCCAGGCGCTACAGTTAGACCTCCCGTGTATAGAAGGAAGGGTGTGTTGTGTCAGTGTGTGCAGAGGACCATTTCCCCTAAGAACGTTGGGTTTTCAGGTCCACAGAAAAAAGTTTGGAGATGGACTTATCCCCCATGCTTCTCATTTTAGGAATGAAATAGTGGAGTATGTGGGAATTAACATATTGGAGCTGAGTAAGGAGTGGCTCAGAGATGATGGGCTGAATCCTCTAAAGGCACCAGAAATCATCTAATCTTGGAAGATAAGTAGGGTCAGCCCTGGTTAGTACTCGGATGGGAGACTGCCAACAAACACCAGGTGCTGCAGGGTTTTTTTAGCAAAACCACTTCTGAGAATTGCCCGCCTAAGAAAATCCCATGAAATTCATGAGTCATTGTAAGTCAGCAGGCAACTTAAAGGCGCCCCCCCCCATATACACACAAAGCCTTGGTCAATGGAAAGGATGGGAGTGGTGTGGGCTGGTTAGGAAAGAGAATAAACATGTCATTGGCTGAGTTTAAGATGGCTACATGAATTACTGAAAAATAAGGAACAGCTTGGATCAATAGTATGTGAAATATGGAATACATTTCCTTTTTTTTTTTTTGTATTTGATCATTTTCTGCAAATAGATTGTGACCTGTTGGTGTGCTGGACATAAATGATGATTTAAAAACACAGTTGTTACTACTATACAGTGAGTGCTTTAGATAGTTAAAATGGAGACTAAAATGGTCAGGATTCCAGTTTGGCAGATGATCAGCAAAGGGAAATGATAGATCAGAATGAGAAAAAAAAACTGAAACACTATATGATTTTATCATGATTGTCAGTGCCAGTTCTGTATTCAATATCAGAAGAATGTATTACAGCAACAGAGGTAAAAAGGAAACAGCAGTGATTATTTTTTAATGGGCAGTGTGACTGGCTGGAGATTGGCAGAGAAAGAAGGCTATCTTTCCAGACACAGAGAAGAATATGGAAAAGATACAGACAGTAGAAACTCCCTCTAATTGTGCATGAGTATGAGCTGAATTATATATAGGAAGACTTTTACTTAAAATTACATGAGATTTGTCAGAAGTTTCTGTGTGTTTGTCTTCCTGTAAGTCTTGAATTAATGCCTCGTAAAACTGTTGGAGAAGTTTTAGGTTACTTTGTTTACTTAACCAGCCAGGGACCACTGCTTGTGCTGAAGCGTATGAGATCTGTGAATGATGACTACACAATAAAATCATTGTGTATACTATTTATTAGTAAAAAGAGAAAAACTTGATCACGTGTACATTACTGTCGATGCGGGTACTAAGCACTTGGCACAGGAATGCCTAAGTCAATATAAAACTGTTGCGTCACTTTATGTACACAGTAACTATTAACTATTTGAGCAGTAGTAAAGTTAGACCCAGTGAGGCCCAGAATTTCCTCTATACCTGGCTTCTGACTTTTTGCCCTGATTTGATCCCATAATGGCTGTTACCTAACAGTATCTTTGCGTATTGTGTTAGGTATTTGTCATGTCTTGGAGAATGTTGAAGGGAAAGATAGAATGAAGAAGACATTAAAGATATATCTGTGGGTACTTTAAAGAGTATTTCACCTGTATGGCTACTGAATTACAAGCTTTAGAACTCACCCTTTTTACTGCCTGTTTAAAAGGTTTTCCCACACTTACTTTGTAGAATTTCTGGAACAACTGAAAGCACATCTAAAAGCAGAGACTTTCCTTCCTTCTTCCTGGGAGAGTGATATTTTTGGCCTCATTTTGTAGACAGCCAGTTGAAAACCTGTGTATTTTATTTGTCTGAATGTCTCTTCCCGCCATATTTCAAAGGACTCAAGAATGGATTTGCTGTTTTGTGCTTTCAAGTCATTTCCGATTTAAGAGGACCCTAAAGTGAACCTGTTACAAGGTGTTCTGGGGCAGAATGCATGTGATGTGGCCAAAATCCCCCAGTGAGTTTCCATGGCCAAGCAGGGGATTGAATCCTGGTCTCCAAGGTCATATTTTTACAGTATATTCATCTTTTATAATTTTCACTATCCTGTGAAGAAGATTATGTTGCAAACTACCTTAAAAATTAACAATGATATACCTAAGACAAAAAACTTCACAGTAGGTTTTATGGCTGAATTGAGACACCTTTGGACAGTGCCGCTAGTTTTTGTGGTTAATGTGCAAAGTGCCCTTTGGTGAGATGTTTCAATCTTGGTATAGGTGTTTGAAAGGTGAAGCTCTACTGAAATACCTTTGTTCTTTGTTGAACCACTATAGAAGAATTGTTGAAGGATTAAGAAGCAGATTTGTTTGTATGTGAAATTCTTAATGGAGACATGTATTAGAAAAACTAAGAGGAGGATAAGAGAACATTATTAGTGAAATGAGAAATGACTCAGTGAATTAAGGGAAGGAAGATTTAGACAAGGCCTGACTTATTGAATTTTACTAAGGGGCAGGGGCAGGGGCAGGGGCAGGTTAGGGCTGGAAGTATTACATGCTGTATCTGAACGAATGGTATCTTATGCTTGTTGTGACGCATGGGGCAGAAGATGAATTAGCCAATGATGAGTGAAGTGAAGGGAAATAGGCAAAAGCAAGGGGCGAAATTGAATATTCATCACATTATAAGCAGGGATGAAGACACATACCTGAAGAGCTCAAGACAATATGAAGTCTCCTTTTTTCTCCCTAAAAAGAAGTGTGGGAGGAAGAATCTTAAGCCTTTCCTCATTTCTTGTTACTCCCATCCCCGTAGTGAACAGCCAAAGAGGGATGAGAAAGGTCACAGAGAAATTCTGGATATTTTTTGTACTCTTCCTGGCCAGTGAAGGGGAAAAAATGGAAGAGCTGAGAAAAAGGCACTCTTGTACCCACTGTTGAGTTGCTCCCTTCAGGTAGTGGAGGTGGGTGGGCACAGCTGAACAGTAGAGAAGATGGAGTTGAATTTCTTTGCTTCCTCTATGCAGAATGAAATTAAAAACAGCAACAACAACCAAGGAACAAAGGAGGCTTTTGGAATAACCTCCTTGAGGCACTTGAGTACCTTGAATAAGCCACTCCCAATGGTGCTGGCGTCCTTCTGGCAAAAGTTAAGGGAAGCCAGGAGCAATGATTCAGCTTTTAAATAGATTGTAGCCTGTATTCTAGTGGTTTCTAACCTAGGGTCTGTGGATCCCTGGGGTCTGCAGAGACCTCACATTGGCTCCGTGAAGCCCTGCTGCTGGACACCAATAGCAACAACAGGGACACAACCGCAGGGTGTGTGTGAGTGCTGAAACTGCTCCCTCATTTGTAAATGAGGCAGCAGTTTGGGCTTGGTCATGTGCACACGCCTGCTGCCATATCCCTTTTGTCAGGGACTCAGCAACAGGGACTGTGGGCACTGAGGGACACCATGGCAGGTTTGTGTGTGTGCCCAAACTGTTCCCTTGTTTGCAAACAAAAGACGGTATCAGCATCCAGCCCTCCACCCCGCTGCCACATCTCTGATGAAAGGGATTTAATGGCAGCTGTATGTGCACATCTAGATTGCTTCATCACTTGCAAACAAGGGGGCAGTTTTCACACACACACACACCTGCTGCCGTGTCTCTGATAAAAGGTACACGGTGGCAGACATGTGTGTGTGCCCAAACTATGACCCTGGAGACCAGGGTTTGACCTCAGGCAAATCACATTCTCTCAGCCTCAGAGAAAGGCCAAGGCAACAAATCTTGCCAAGAAATCCCCCAAGATACATTCTTCTTAGGGTCACCATAAATCAGTTTTCAGAGGGAAAAGACATGATGGCTAGAAAGAATCTTTCTCTGTCAGGAGTACTTTATTGTTGTGTGCCTTCAAGTCACTTCTGGGTTATGGCAGCCCTAATGTCACCTTATCACAGTTCTTTTTCTGGCAAGATTTCTTGAGAAGGGGGTTGCCTTTTCCTTCCTCTGAGGCTAAGAGATTGCGACTTGCCCAAGATCCCCCAGTGTCTGAGCTGGGGTTGAATCTTAGTCTGCAGAAGCCTGAAATAAATAAATATTTAAATATTTAAATATATTCAAATATTTGAATATTTGAATGTATGAATATTTAAATCTAAGTTTAAATCTTGAGTTAAGTCTTAGGGATCCCTGGCAACAAATTATATTTCAATTTAAATGTAAATTATATTTACATTTAATATCTCTTTAACATGGGGAAAAACCCAGTCCTTCAAAACCAGAAATGGTCTTCCATCCACATCCTGTTCTAATTTTTTTAAAAAAAATGAGTCTGTGTGGCCTCTGCAGAGGTCCAAGGGCTGAGAACGAGTGTTTCTAACATACAGGTGCCCAAAGTGCCTACCTTGATGTAAATTAATATATATATATATATATATATATATAGTAATTTTTTCCAAAAAAGGAATTGAATGGATATTTCACAGTCTGGATGCTGATGTTAAAAGGGCCCTAAATACTTTCTAAATGTTATCTCAAATAAGGATAGAGCACACAAGCACCCCGTCAGTTAATCCCAATGAGTGGGTAGGGTCATGTCTTATGATGACCAAGGCTTTGGCAGACTAGAAGATGTGACACAGCCCCACCTACCCATTATCAGATTGCTTTCGGAAGACATCCAAAGCTTAATTTGATTGACAAACTAAGGAAAACTAGCAGCCTTAAAAAGGAAAATAATGAAGGGTTCTGTTTACAAAGAGGGTCAGATTCCCTAAAGACACCAGATCCCATCTGATCCTGGAAGCTAAGCAGGGTCAGTCCTGGTCAGTACTTAGATGGGAGACCATTAATGAATACCAGGTGCTATGGGCTATATTTCAGAGGAAGGAATGGGCAAAACCACCTCCTGAGTATTCCTTGCCTAAAAAAACCCTGTGAAATTCATAGGGTCTCCGTAAGTCAACAGATGATTTGAAGCCACATACACACATGCACATTTTCAGAGGATCAGATGTTCAGAATATTTCCTTTTAAGGCCTATTTCTAGATATTGGATAACATCAATAAGAAAAGTTGCAATTCTCTGGCAAACCAATCTGACATAAGATACAGTGGAGCTTGAACAAACAAAGTTAAAGTCAGCTTAAAGAATGGTAACGCAAGGGACTGTGTACTGCAGAGCAGTGGAGTGCAACGCAGTGTATAAACTCTTTGTTCATATGCTTAACCACGACATTCTTTGCATTGTTGTGGGAAATCTAAATGGTAGCCCCACTGTCTAGTGAGTCATGGGAACTTGTCTGTGATCTAGAGGAGTTTCTGCCGGAAACTAGAAGAATTATGCTTCTCCTGCTCCAAAATGAAACTGACATTGATTAAGCAGATTAAAAAAGGGTGAGCATTGCACCTTTCCTACAATTCAAGTTATTGGAACTACCATTTTAATCCTTAGCTCACCATCTCTTGAAGACATTTACAGTACAGGCCTAGTGCAGGGATTTAAGTTCTCTCATTGGTCACGCCTACTGAGAAACAAATTCTGTTGAGTTCAGGAGGATTTGCCCTATGTATGCATGTACATGTTTGCAGCTTTAAAGAATAATTTTCCCATCTTCCTTAGGTACTTTGTTCTATTGCACAGTTGTTTTCTACGAACAGGAAGCTTTCTTCCCAGACTTCAAATCAAATCCACGCTGCTGAAACCTGATCCTATTGCTTTTTGTTTACACTTTCTCCCTCCAAACTATTTTTTATTTTTAAAAAGGTTATAGAACTTATGATATAGATGTTTATCATACCCTCTGTTGTTTCTTCCACAAAATTATTCAGTTCTTTCAGCACATCATGTTATTAATATTGATTAATTAACATTAATGTTATTAATGTTGAAAATGTAATGTAGTATGCAATTTATGAAGATATGTAGTATTTAGAAAAGGTTTTTGGAAGTTGCGTGGTTAATTAGATTGCATAAAGATTGTAGGAGAAAATCTGAAATTTGACACTTTTACGCAAAAGTGCTTGGTTTCTTTTTGATGGTTGTTTCAAATAGCTTTGCTTTTTGTGTTCATTATTATTAGAATAAGTCCTTAAAAGAATCCTAAGCACTAGAGCTAATGTGATATAGTGGTTTGAGTGTTGGACTACCATTCCTGGAGACTAGAGTTCAAATCCACACTTGGCTGTTAAAACCCTATTAGGTGCTCTTGGGCAAGTCACACTCTCAGCCTCAAAGGAAGGCAATATCGAACGTTCTCCAAATAAATTTCTCAGAAAAAACCAAATGTTACGATAGCTTTATGGTTGCCATAAACTGGAATTGACGTGAAGGCATACAGCAACAAATACTTGTTTTAGAATTATCTGTGTACATAGTGTTTTTTCTGCAACTTGCTAGGACAAAGAGAAACCTAGGGTAGGTGTTAGCGGTAAGCCTTATCAAGGTACTTTATGAGCCTCCTGGGAGGCTACCCAGTCCTGTGTTTAGTGTTTAGCATACATAAAGCGCTTTATAGAATCAGATCTTTTTTGTATTGAAGATCTTTAATCGGATATTTCTTAGCTAAAGTGAACAGGCTGAAAAACCTGTTTCAGTTACCATATGATTTGACACTGGGTGGGTTATTCTTCCAGTGGAAGACATAATTTATTGTTGCCCAATCACTGGTACGTCATTTGCTTAACAAACAGTGCTAGGTGCAGCGTAGTACTGAAAATATTTTGCAGTATGTACTTTAGTTTTCATACACATGAGACAAACGTCCCAGAGTCAGCCATGTACAGTCACTTAATTGTGGAACTATTTCTTCTTAAACAAAATTAACTACACCCAAGACTGTGAAGTGTGGTATTTGCTGAAGATGAACAATACCATGAAAATTTGGAATAAAGCAAACTGATGCTACAAGAAACTGAAAGCTTTAACTTTTGTCTGAGACTACAAGGGAGAAATGAATCGCTTGATACCTGGTGCAATAAGGCTGATTGAACAATGTTGCAGTCTATAACATTTCAAGTTTTAGAATCATGGCAGCAGACAGCAAGAAGATGATGCTTGAAGTTGGTACATCTTAAAATCATTTTTGAAAACATCTGTTTTCATTGGGAGAGATTTTTTAGGAAATATATATAAAAATGTGGAATATTGGTTGAATTTGTAATGGGAGGGTCAGGATTTAAAGTATTATTCTAAAAATGCAAAGGTTGTTTGATATATCAAGAGAATTCTTGTTTCCCTCCCTCGCTCCATGCTTTGAATAGTAGACCTATGTAAGTAGACCTTGTTATAAGCTGTTTCTAAAAATTTGCTGTTTCAAACATAGTTTGCTCTGTAGCAAGAAGGGTCTGGGGGAAATTAATGGGACTGGCATAGTGAGCTGGGTTGAAACAAGCTGTAATTTTTATGTCTTTTAAACCTCCATGATTTCAAACAAATAGGGTAGAGAGAAGAGGTAAGGTAGGATACTATCACCAGCTGCAACACTTTTACCTGCTGGGTGAAACAGAATGAATAGCATAAGGTTGTGGGTGGTGCTAGTTGCCATTCTCTAATCATACCCACTGACCTGATGTGTGACTACTGTATATGTATGTATGTGACTTCCAAGTTGCTTGTCAACTTAAGGCAACCCCATAAATTTCATAGGGTTTTCTTAGGCAACGAGTACTCAGAGGTGGTTTTGCCAGTTCCTTCCTCTGAAATGTATTAGCCAATGTTAATAGTATGTCTTACTCTGATATATTTAGGGAGCCTTCCATATAAAGTTTCCATTATGATATGCAGTGAAATTCTCTGTTTTATCATGATAGCTCTGGTGGTATATGTATATATGAAAAAGAAATTCAGCTTCTTCGAGTGTATTATACCTTTCCAAATTAGATGATGGAGAGAAATGAGATTACTTGAATGGAAATAACAGTATGAGGCAAAGCATTGCAGCCTTTTTGTTTTAAACATTTTCGAATACTTTCAGACATTGCTGAAGCTGAGCCTAACCTTTAGCCTGCATATGTGGTACAGTTGTATATTCTAGGTAGAAAAATGTAGCAAAATTTGGCAGATGGATGACACAGAGCCTCCCCTTATTAGGAGATTTTCCAGAATCCATTGCTTGCTTTTAAAGGTTGTAGCTAAGAATGGGTATTACTGGTTTTCAATATAATGTTAGGTTGTTGTTGTTTTTTTCTTCATTTTGGATAACCAGGTTGATAAGTGTGGAATGACGAGTAAAATTTGTGTATTTTAAATTTATTTTGTGTATACTTTAGAAGATTTATTTATGTTTTGAGCATAGAATTTCTGTTAAGAAAGTGATGGTAAAACAAACAATTCAGGAGCACTAAAATTCATGTGGTTTGATCTGTACCCCAAAAAACTATATGAGCATATTTGTGAATATTTCTTGCCTTTCATCTTTAAATACCTTTGGTCTAGAGTTGTTGGAAAGGCATTAACGTTGTTGTTTTAAATTGACAAAGAGAAAGGTCATATTGGGTAGCTTGGTATGGAACCTGTAAAACTTGTCATTCAGGAAAAACAGTCACCCCTCTTACCTTGAGCAACATGTTCATTAAAGAGTTGCCAGGAGCTGATGAATTAACGTGTGCCTCACTAAGATTACTATCTCACAAAATAAGTAAATGGAATTGGTACTTTTATTGACTTGTTCCAAAGTTATTAAGGAAAAAGAAAATTATATTAAGGACATAAAAAACTGATTCTGTCAACTCTGTCTAGGAACAATTAATATATATCAATTTGACTTCCAAGGTGCACCTTAGGCAAACGTCAAATGGCACATAGTGGAACATACCAGTCTTTTCAGTGAATTAACAATTTCAAATTGATGCCAATTTTTGTTTATACCTTGACTTCTCCCAGAGACTGGCTTAATGTATTTTAATCTCTTCTTTCTTCACCCCTTTCTTGTACCCTTTTCTTGCTAGTGCTTTGAATGAAACCATGCGTACAACTAATTCCTCTACTCTCCAAGTATCTTCTTGTTCTAAAAGCAACCAAGGAAAGAGGAGGAAATAGGGACACATGCTTCTGTTCTGCTTCCAAGTTGCAATGGTAGTATGCAGAATAGTCATTTTGATAGTAAATCAAAATACTTCTAATTTAAACTGTATAGTGTTTAAACAATATCAGGCAGTATGCAAATATTAGAAAGAAAAACAATGGATAATTCCTTATTTCAAAGAAGATGTAAACATACACATGCATACATACACAGTGGAAAATTATTCAGTTGTAACTTCTCCAGCTTCTGTGGAGCTGTGGACGTAATATAGAGAAACGGAATATTTTCCAATTGGCAAGGAGGTTGGGCAAGGCTACATGTTATCACCCTATCAATTTAATTTATATGCTGAGCACATTGTACATAAAGCAGGATTAGACTCAGAAGAAGAGGACATGAAAACTGGATGAAGGAACATCAACAGTTAAAGATATGCAGATGACACCATACTACTGACAGAGGATAGCAAAGTCTTGGAACATCCACTGAAGAAAATCAAGGGAGAAAGTGCAAAGGCAGGTTTACAGTTGAACATTAAGAAAACAAAGAAAAATGGCCATAAGTGGTCTATATAACCTTAAAGCAGGTGATGACAATAAAATAGTTAAAGATTTTTCATACCTTGGCTCAATCATTAGTCAGAATGGAGACTGCAGTCATGAAATCAGGAGAAGATTAGGCCTTAGAAGGACAACTGTGAAGGAACAAGATCTTGAAGTGTAAAAATATATAATTGAATACTAAAGTTAGGATTGTCCAACCCATCACATTTCCAGTTTCTATGTATGGTTGTGAAAGCTAGACAGTGAAGCAAGCTGATAGGGAAAAAAATCAACTCACATTCAAAATGTGGTGCTTGAGAAAAGTTCTATGGATACCTTGGACTACTAAAAAGGCAAATGAATGGGTCCTAGAGCAAATCAAGGCTGAACTCGCTCTAGAAGCCACGATGACTAAATTGGAGCTCTCGTATTTTGGCCATATCATGAGAAGACATGACTCACTAGAAAAGACAATAATGCTTGCTAAGGTGGAAGGCAGTAGGAAAAGAGGATGATTGCATTATAGATGGATAGACTCAATCAAGGAAGATACATCCTTGAATCAGCAAGACCTAAGCAGGGTGGCTGAGGCCAGGATGACTTGGAGGTCTCTGATTCATAGGGTCACCATAAGTTGATGTTGACTTGACGGCAGTTAACAGCAACAACCACAAACTGCTAATCCTAGGATTCCATAGGATTTTTCCAGTTACAATGTAATCATATCACTATAGTTGTGTCATGCAAAAGTGCCCCAGGTTGCTTCCTCCTTTGCCTCAGAAAGAGAAAAGAAGGCTGAGAAAACTGCTGTGTGATCTGGTTTCTGTGTCATTTTAGCAGCCACAAAATGACATCCATCACAAACTACGCTAAAGATGCTCAGAGAGCACTGATGTTCTTGTCATCAGTTCCCAGAAGGGCTTCCTGAAGTTTTATCTCTTTACTGCCTGTTTTGTTCGTTTTGAGTTTTTTAAAAATAAACCAGTACTGTCATCAGTCACTTTAAGGGTTGAAGTCTGGCAGGAGCAGGGCTGAAGTGTGACAGGAACCAAATAGCTTCTGCAGGACAAGTATAATGGATCAGGACAATAGCTCCCCATCTCTTTCCTCAGCAGGGAACGGCACCCCCAATTCCCAGCCTTTTTTTCCCGGCAGTGGCTCCTCATCTCCTCTCTAAGTAGGGCTGGCTCTAGTATTAAACAGAGTGATCAGATCAGCAGAAGCTGTTTTACCATCATTGGTGTTGAAGAAAGCATCATCTGCCTATATGGTCATCTTTTGTACATGGAATGGGAAGGGTTGCCATCATGTTCTTTGCCTGAGTATGTTGAGCCAGCCCTGCCTTCTGACAGGGAAACAGTAGCTTTCAGGTTGTCCAGGAGACAAGGCACATGTTGGAAACTTAGCCAACAACTTTAGAGTTGAGACTTTTAAAAAATATCCAGAAGTGTTCTCCCTCGGCACTTACAGTTTTCTTTTCCCTCACATTGAGTTTTTGAATGGAGCCTTTGTGGGCATGGTGGGGGGAAGGGTTATATGCTGGTAGTCTTCCAAAAAGGTTGTGAGTACTCCTTCCCCCACTTTCCTTGAAGATCGAAGTTTTTCTCTTTGTAAAACAGGAACACTTGAACTTTAGACCAAGTAAAAGTCTGACAAAGCAGGAAGGTTGCTTTGTAAAAATTACAAAGCAAAAGGAGTGTCATAGAACCGTTTTCTCCACTTCTCAGACTTGCAGGTCTTTGAAACTTTGAATGCCACACTAAAACTCCTCAGATGCTTCTTACATTGTCTTATTTTCCCTGGGGTAAATTTTACACAATAAAGTCATCCTGGAAGCTAGTAAGAAAAAGCATTTCCTATAGCAAGAGAGTTGATGTTATCAATGCAGTAGGGAATTCTGCTCATCCCTATGTTGGGGGGGGGCAGAACAAAACTAGTAGGAATGGAAGGGACAGTGCCAAAAGTAGAAATGGAAAAAATATTTGTTATTATATGTTTCCAGGGGGGAAAAAAATCTTCCTAGCAGTCAGAAAACCCTATCAGGAAGAATAATAGACCAGCAAGAATCTTGCACAATTTTCTAGTCATATTTGAGTATCTTCAAGTGCTGGGGATGAATTATTTTGCATAGAAAAACACGTGAAGTTTTTTGGAAAGAAGAACTTCCCTGAACAGAAACAGGTTTACTCTCCAAAACAAGTTTCCTGCACATGAAACTTGCTTTTTCTGTGAAGAAAACAGGCAGACAACCTCCCCATGTTTTTCTACACAGAGTAATTTTGCTGCAACATTTTGGGGCTTTTGAATATGGAGAGAATACTATGGAGTATGCATTTTCTTGCTCAGCAGAGAGAAAACTACCATAATTGTTCACCCCCACATGCAGGGATGAAATAGTTGAGGATTTACATCCATAGCCATAGGTGTTCTCTTACCCATTGCCTCTTCCTTTCTTATTCTCAATCCTTTTTCACTTTTGTTTAACACCCTTTTTCCTCATTGTCTTTCCTTCTCTGATGTTGGAAATAGTTGTCTCTTGCCAAAGATCTGAACTGATTGTTTGCAGGAAGCTTTTAAACCTAAAAATTAGTCTAAGTGCCACATGTGGTCCTAATTTTATCCCCAAGCAGTCATCCTCATGTATGTCAATAAACTTACAAACTTCATAGAGTTTTCTTAAGCAAGGAATACTCAGAGGTGGTTTTGCCACTACCTACAGCACCAAGTATTCATTGGTGGTCTCCCATCCAAGTACTAAGCAGGGCTGGCCCTGCTTAGCCTCCAAGATCACATAGGATCTTTAGGGTATTTAGGCTTCAGTCAGCCAGAATCCTCTGTTCCTCAAATTCATAAAACCTAACTCACCCATCCCTGCTCTTAAGGCCTTCAGCCCTACACTGTTGTAGTGCTGTTATTCTACTTTCAACCTCCTGTGGAATTCTGGGGTTTGTAGTTTACTGAGGCCAAGGAGCTCTCTGGCTGAGAATTCTAAATACCTCTCCTTAAACTGTGAACCCCAGGATTCCATAGGATGTTGAAAGTGGAATAATAGCACTATAACAGTGTAGTGTGGAAATGGTCTTAAACTTGACTTATCTTACAATGGAGATTGACTTCAGGACACTTTGAAATAAAATGGTTCAGTCAGTACTGAAATGAAAAGAGAAAGAACAATAAAGCTCCTCAAAAATATCTCAAAATGTCAAACTTTATCATGCTGGTATCCAGAGGTGAGGGGCCTTATTTCTGTAATATATGCCAATTTCTTTTAGAAAAAGGTCTTATTCATCTATCGACTATTTGTAAGCCTTTTTTTTTCATGGAATCAAAGAAGTGGATGGTTTACGTTTATACACTTTTCGAAGCCCATGGTTTTGTCTGTAATCTAAATACTTTACAAAAAGATGGTGTATCTCCATAAGCTATTGCATGTGGGAGCCTGACAGTTTTTTCTCACAGTGTGCAAGGAACTAGTGCCGTATTTGTACCGATATCTGTTTCTTTGTTTCCTGGAAACTGTCCAAAGATTGGTGGTTGCTCATGGACCAGTTCTTTCAGTAGCACTGCTATAAAGTACACACTTGTACATGCTGATAAGATGTACTCAGAACTGTACTTGGAGTTCAAGAAAACTTAACCGTCTCATAAGGGTAGAATTGCAGCCTGAAGGATCTAGTCCTTGAAGAATTGTTTCGTCTCTAGACATCAAATTACTCTCAGCTAACAAAGGGCTATGTATATTGAGGCTTTTACATGCAGTTATGCCCAAAGTAAACTTGTTTTACAGTTTTCAGGTGATAATTCTACTCATTGTTTCATATTCCATTTCATTCTGGGTCAATGAGCATACACAGAAGTGGTGGTTGAACTTTGCAGTTCTCTCTGGATGTGCCTCTGAGAGCCTGGTTTTCAGTGAAACAAACCTCTAAGGGAGGAAAGGGCAAACTGCAGCCATGAGGTCACACCTGGTCTCCAAGGCTCTTTCTGCATCCCTTGATTCCTCCAGACTTCCCAGACTCCCCTTCTCCTGGCCAAAAAAGGGATGGTGCTGATGAATTGCAGCTCCTAGAAACCTCTCAGTGAAAGACCGATCTGCACATAAAAACATTTTAAAAAAATTAAAAAATATCCATTTTAAAAACCAGAAATATATTTCTAGCCACTTCAGGGGGATGTTTTGCTATTTGGCAGTCTTTGCAGCTTCCAGAAGGCTCTAGGGGTGGAAAAAGTGCCCCCTCCCCAAAACCTACTGCAATTGCCTGCCCCTGCTGTAAGGGAAGACACATGCCAGAAATTTCACTATTTCCAGAAACCTTAATGACATAACTTTTAGGTGTCATATTCATACACTTGAAGGACATGGAGAGCTGCTATTTCAGTACTTACACTATTTCAAGATACCATAAAATAAACATCTTTTTCTTTGCACATAAGAGGGAGTGCTTCTTTCAGGATGATGCCTGCTATAACACATATGGCTACGTCATCAAAATACATATTTCTTCAGGTTTATTATTGTTGTTTTATTCATTTATATCCTGCCTTTTTCCCAATAATGGAACTCAAATAAGCTTAGAACATGTTTTAAAATACTACAGATTAAAAACTGCAAAAACATCAATGAAAGTATAAATATAGAAGTTAATTAAAAGATAGTTAAACCACTTATAAAGTTAAAAGCATTAAAATTCATTAAAGGACTATAAACAAACCACAGAACAGCACACCACACAATTAAAAGCCCATGCTACTCAGTTTCTAAAATCCTGATTGGCATAAGAATGTCTGAAATTGCTGGTGGAAGGAGAGCAAGGAGGGAGCCATCTTGCCTCTCATAGGGAGAATGTTCTAAAGTCTGGGAGCAGCCACTAAGAAGGCCCTTCCCCTTGTTCTTACCAGATGAGCCTGAGGAGGTGGTGAGACAGAGAGCCTGAGGAGGTGGTGAGACAGAGAGCAAGATCTCTACAGAAGGTCTTAGAGCTCTAATTGGCTCGTAAAGCAAGATGTGGTCCTTCAAATAGCTTGAACTTAAGCTGTAGAGGGTTTATAAGTCATCACTACTACTTTGAACTGTGCCTAGAAATGGATCAGCAGCCAGTGGAGGAGTTGTGTGCTCTTTGTAGCCAGCTCCAGTTAATAATCTAATCTAACATAATGTGTTTTAATTGTATTTTAACCTGTTGTACCCCACCTCAAGCCTTGAGGAGAGGTGAGTAACAAATAAAAAGTCTTCTTTGTCTTCATCCTATTATTATTATTATCATCTGGCTGCAGCTCTTTGAGTTGATTGAAGTTTCTGAGCACTTTTCTAAGGCATCCCCACATAGAGTGCATTTTAATAATCCAAATGGGATTTAACCAAGCAATGTGTTACTATGGCCAGATCTTACTTTTCCAGGAACAGGCATAGTTGGTTAATGGTGATTCATATAGATTTAATTACTTACTTAATTGCTGGAAACTCATTAATTAAGATTTTCTGAAATTGTCTGATAGCTCCAAATTTAGTCAAATTATACTCATAATGTCTTACATTCAAGTGGCAACTGTTGTAGCAAATTCTCTCCACTGTACTAGCAGAACCATAGCGAGGTCTTGCTATAAAGAATCAGCTTTAAAGGTAACTGCAGAATTTAGTACTTTTTTTGATTCTCCCTCACAATCAACAGAATCAGTTTAGATAGGCAATGATGTTATGCTAGTTTGAAAAAACAAGATTTTTAATTATTTTTTAATTTAAATTTAATTATTTTTAATTTTCTTTTGACAAATACCCTGAGAGCCTTTCAGTTAAACTGCTTTAAACAAGCCATTACAATCCATGCATTGTATGAAGACAATGAACTGAGCATCAAAAAGCTTACATTTCCAAAATGTCCAGACTAAAATGATCCCGCCCCTCCCACTTTTACTGTTTTGTGAACTTCCCAAATGTAGTATGTTTGATTTTACCACAAATAAGTCAGCAATATTGTCTATTCCATTTTTATTACATTTCATAACTCATCACTTGAATTCTTGCATTTTTGGTTATTGGGATAAACTTTATATTTTCTTTTGCTATAATATTTATATAGGCGTTTTGCTAATTTTATTATATTATGTAGCCCAGTTTGTCAGTTTCTTTTTTTAATATCACAACCCATATAGGAGAAATAACAGAAACAGATCAGTAGTCCATAAAACAGTCAAATGTAATACTGTTTATGTTGTTAATTTGTTGCTTACGCTGCGCTTGAGAAGTATTGTGTTAATGTAATTAAACTTTTGCCCAATGGCAAAAGTTAATCTTTAAGATTAGGGGTAGGCAAAGTACAGCTGGGAGCCAGCATGCTGTCATAGTGTGAGCATTGGTTTACGACCCTGGAGACCAGGATTTGATTCCCAGCTTGGCCATGGAATCGTGTCACCAGTGGCTGTGCTGGGAGTTGTAGTCTGAAAAAGTAACTTGCCCAAACCATGATTATGCTACACCGAGAGGGATCTGACCCTTCAGTAAGGTGCCAGAGATCAGTGACAGAGTGCATATGTCATACTCAGAATTTCCCAGCTTTGGACATACTGCACTGAGTTTAGTTTAGAGCAGAACTTTCCAAACTTTTCATGTTGGTGACACACTTTTCAGACAGGCATCATTTTGTGACACAGTAATTCCATAAGTGGAGGCAGCCCCTCCACCCAGACCTGATCTGTTGCCGCTGCCCTTGCCAGAATCTTCTTCAGCCCGGGACAGCTGCAGTGGCAGCAGGAGAGGCAACCCCTCCACTTGGGCTTGGGCCACCATGGCAGCAGGAAAGGCAGCCCCTCCACCTGTTACATTCATGCAACACACCTGCAGAATGCTACCAACACACTAATGTGGCACGACACACAGTTTGGAAAGCTCTGGCTTAGAGGGCCATTGGAATAATAATCAATATTGACTGAAATGGACCAGTGATTGGACTTGGTACAAGTTAGAGGTAAAAATCAAGTATGTTTTGGGGTGGAAGGTAGTTATACTAGATGTACGCTTTGTTGCTTCTCACTTAATAAAAAGACAGTGTAGTTTTTGGTGGAAGGAATTTGTAAGAGGGGCACACTTTATTGCTTCCTTCTTAGTCAGTTCTTCTCAACTTTATGTCAATTATCTGTCAGTGCGGAACAAACATTCAACAACCTGGTAATGCAGAATGTTGTATTTTTCCAAATTTCAAATAATGATCTGTGGGTGTTAACTAATTAAGAGAAAACATTCCTTTTCATAACAACAGTGCCTCCTGCATTGAGACGTTTAATTGGGTAACTGATTGAAGTTAAAAGCTGTACAGAAGAATGAGTGACAGCCCCTAAATTAATAACCAGGTCAAGCAAAATTTAAATATTTCCCCATTTCCTTAGTAACTTTCATTACTGCCACTGTGAACTTTTTGATCTGCGTATGAAATTGTGCCTTCACATAAAATGTTTAGGTTCAGTGCTTCTGCTTTCCAAAGATTTCTTTCTTTTGTGAATGATTCTGAATCTACTACAAGATATCATTTGACAGAGTTATCCCTGAGTACATTTAAATCATATGTTACATCTTTTTCTTTTCTTCAGGAAAGTGATAATCAAACTATGTCTGCCAACTTAAAGTATCTTTCCCTGGGGATATTGGTCCTCCAGACTACTAGTTTGGTGTTGACTATGCGTTATTCTCGAACATTGAAAGAAGAAGGACCTCGTTACTTGTCTTCAACTGCAGTGGTTATTGCTGAACTTCTGAAGATTATGGCCTGCATTTTGCTGGTTTACAAAGATAGCAGTACGTATTTGATTATTTGTTTGTTCATTTGTTTTTAAATGTGTCAAGAGCCAGATAAAATTTTATCAGTACAAGTGAGACTTGCACCCAAAGTTTATGTGTATTCTCTCTCTCCTACAATTAGCGTTCCTGTTAAGGATTCCAGCCAGCTAATTCCTTTCAAGAAGGGCATTCAATGCATCTCTCTTTCCCATGTCTTCCAACTGTCTTGATTTGGCAGGGACAATGTCAGATAATCTACCATCTCATCTTTTTTTCAACTGCTTTGAAAATGTCCTGGTTTCTCTCCCTCCTTCCACTTTCCCTCTTATGTCCCTTGTCTACTTTAAGTGCTACAAACTGAGTTTAAAATGCAAAAGTAGTTTGCACTCAAGTTGAGGGAGAGAGGAGAAGTAGAGACAGAGTCTTGCCCATTTCAGTACTCTCGAGCAAAAACAAATTGTTGTAACCACTCCTAGCTTGTATGTCTTTTCTCATGAAATAACTTTTGCCATCTTGATCACACTTCAGTGTTGCTTGACCGCACGTGCCCCAGTTTTCATATGTGAAATGTCGAAGGATATGAACCTCTGATTCTGTTTTTTTTTTTACTACTCCCATTCTGCATTCCATGACCTTGAGCTAGTGCATTGGAATGTTTGGGAGAGGGGTTTGCCTACTTAAATTTTTAAAATATACTTTTCAAATATCAGGATTCCCCCAAGCACAATGATATATCTTTCCTGTTTCTCTGTAGCCTCATTTTGGCTAAATTGCTACCTGCACTCACCACCAGAGGTATAATATGGTACAATGAACTCTGGGTGACTGCCAGAGGTACAATATTGTATTTTATACTACTACCCTAACAGCAACATGGGGGTTCAAAGAAGGTGTATGTGGGCCTGGGAGAGAAACGAATAGTTAGATTCTGTGTTCTTTGTTTTACTATAGAAGGACCCACTGGGGAAGAGACAAGCTACTTAAAATGTTATCTCTTCACCAGCGAGTACTAGTTATTGCTGTACCTTTATTAAGATAAGTCATTGATCTAAATTCAACTTTGTGTTAGCTGATGTATGTTGGAATGACAGGACTTTTTTCCTGTCCTGTCCAACTGCAACCTATGATACCACTGAAAACCTGTTCCAGAGAGGTTCCCAGACCTTTGGAGCCAGTTTTCAGGGTACACAGGGCTGCATTCCAAAAGAAGGACCCGCCCCCCACTTCTTCACGTGGAAACAGGTTCCTCACCAGTGTAATCCTGTTGGATCCTGCTTACTATCTGCATTATTTCAGTTTAACATAGTTATATAATGTAATACCCCAACTTTGCTCCACATAGAAAACCACTTGTTTTAGGTGGACATTCATTATATAACTTTTAACACTGCATGTTTAAAACAAATATTTTAAGCAAAATGTTGGCTGAAATTTATAGGCCACATTCTAACCTTTAAGTTGTAAAACTTACAAAAAGTTTAAGCTTTTCTTCCTTCACCTTCACAGAATGCAATCTACGAACACTGAACAGAGTGCTACATGATGAAATCCTCAACAAGCCAATGGAGACACTTAAGCTTGCTATTCCTTCTGGGATTTACACACTACAAAATAATTTGCTGTATGTTGCCTTGTCAAATTTAGATGCAGCCACCTACCAGGTACTAGCATTTGATAGTGTGATGCTTTTTATTGCCATTGTGCAAACAAATAAAGTGTTATTTTAGTCATTTTCACTTTTTTTCCTTTTTCAGGTCACATATCAGTTGAAAATTCTTACCACTGCAATATTTTCTGTTTCCATGCTCAGTAAGAAATTAGGTGTATATCA
The DNA here is from genome assembly GCA_948472985.1 of Iguana delicatissima. Taxonomy (NCBI): domain Eukaryota; kingdom Metazoa; phylum Chordata; class Lepidosauria; order Squamata; family Iguanidae; genus Iguana; species Iguana delicatissima. Next base: position 268,472 of record CAOKZL010000514.1, on the reverse strand, counting down.
ATGGCTTTCATTAGTGATTCTGATGGCTGGAGTTGCGTTTGTACAGGTAAATATAATATTCTAGATTTTAACAACAAAAAATTTACTTGTATTATTAATGAAAGGATGGTTAGTTCTCTACAATCCTTTTTACATTCAAGTCAAACAGAGTTTGTCTCCAAATGGCAAGGGATGGATACATTCAGACTCTTCTTCAGCCTACTCAGGGCAGTGAAAAGGAGGTCTCCATCAATTATCCTCTCACTGGATTTGAAAAAAGCCTTTTTAGTGGAACTCATTGACATTTATTTATAGATCAGCTTTTAGAAAGGTAGTTCTCAGTTTAATTATTGAGAGCAGATATGGCACAAATTGTGCTATCCTGTGTCTCACAATTAATGCTTTTCTGTAGGCATAGGCAGGAAAACATAATTCTTTAACACTGAAAGTCCACTAGGGTGAGAACCTTGCTGGATATATCAGGAAAACAAGCAGATATTCAATAAAAGAAGAAAACCTGAGGAGCATCCCCCCTCTTGTTCTGAGATACTACATGACCTTTGCAAAATTCCTTAGACTTTGATGGAGGTTAAATAAGGATTCTTCTCTTCCATCTGAGTAAAAACTGTGAGCTTTCCTTCCCTCAGCTGCTTCTTATTTTAAAGGAACTGATGGTTTTAGTAATGATGTTTGCTATAAAAATGAAAAGAAAAATTGTGAAACTACTCTTTTTTTATTTTGTTTTGTAACGTCTTTATAGAAAAAGGTGCCTCAGCTGGGCAAACAGTACTTCGTAAAAAGGATATTTGATTTGTTGTGCACTGCCAGTGACAACAGCTGACATTTGTCCACAGTCCATCTGCTAGTGAAACAGAGCAATGTTCAGACTCAGCACTCAGGAAGCACAAAGCATGGAGCACTTGCCACTTTCTAGAGTAACCTGTGCTTATCTCTATGAAAATGGATCCTGCTTGTGTTGTGTGTGTGTGTGCGTGCACGTGTGTGTTATATGAAAGCTGAAATTCTGAAGATTAAACCCAAGCAATCATCTCAAAAGGCTGGGTTAGGGACTGGATGGCCCCCTTAGATACTAATGATTAGATGGAATGTGCCTTACATAAGAATTCTGTCTGTGATTACTTTTAAGCAAGTCCCACTCTGTTTATTAGAGCTAAGCTCTTGACTTTTAACGTTTGTAATGTGCATTTTATTTTGTTGAGATCACCTGGTATGTTAAAAATTTGTACTGCTGTATTGGATTTTGCTGATGTGTTGTATTTTTGTTGTGTTATTACATTTTTTAATTGTACAGCACCTAGATAATTTATTTTATGACATGCAAAATGAATACATAATAAGTACTTAAAACTGCAGCTCTGCTGCCCAATCCCATGCGGATTTAATCAGAAGTAAACCATACTAAGTTCACTGAGACTTCCAGTGAAGTGTGCCTTAGACTACTGTCACATGCATATTTATGTTCGAATGTCCCATTGAAATAAGTGAGATTTATTGAGAGTTAGGATGCTTAAATGTTGATAAATGGCAATAAATCATACCACCATCCAAGAAAAGAGATAGGAATAAGTGTCTACAGTACTAAAATATGTTAATTTTTTTAAATTGAAAGACCAATTCATATAACAATTGACCATGTTTATTTAAAATGTAGTTGCCTTTGTTTTATCAGTGCACTTTGTTTCTGAACATAGGGGCTAGTTGAGTGTATAGATGTGCCACACTCTTGAATATCTATTAGAACATTTGTTTTCAAACTCTGGTCTTCAGTTCCCAGAAATCCCAGATAGTACAGTCAATGCTTTGGGAGTCTGCAAGCTTAAGTACTAAATACCTGGAAACTCAAAGTCTGCATTAGAAGATGAGTCAATTTGTTATGCACCTTCAACTCATTTCTGACTTGAGATGACCCTAAGATTAACTTATCATGGGGTGCTCTTGTTAAGATTTGTTCAGAGCTGGTTTGCCTTTGCCTTCCTCTGAGGCAGAGAGAATGTGACTTGCCTAGTGGGGTTTTGTGGCTGACCGGGCATTCAAACCCTGGTCTCCAGAATCATAGTCTAATGCTCAAATCATTGTACCATGTTGGTCTTTAAATGAGACATGGATGGAAAATGTCTGTGGTGTTTCATTGGATCCTTTCACTTTTTGTAAGTAAAATACAAAGCACAGACTTTACATTCTGTCTCTTTTATTCAGCAGTGTGTGTGTATCATTTTAATATGCACTCTCATTTTTCTTGTGGCACCTTAAAAAGTAACAAAGACTCTTGTTTTTGCTGTAGCAAATTAGCAGAGCTATTCCTTTAGAATTTATTTTACATTTTTTTTCCTTTTAGTGGCCAACAGATTCACAAGCAGCAGCAACTAAAGAGCTTTCAGCAGGATCCCAGTTTGTGGGTCTGATTGCAGTACTCATAGCTTGCTTTTCAAGTGGATTTGCTGGAGTGTACTTTGAGAAAATTTTGAAAGAAACAAAACAGTCAGTATGGATTAGAAACATTCAGCTAGGTAAGCTTTTTCATTGAAAGACCTGGGACAAAGATTAAGATGCAGCTCCAAATGTAATTAAGTTGCCTCAGTCTGCTCTGTGTAATCAAATTGTTACAGAAGCATATGCCAAAATTGCCATTAACTGTGCTAACAGGAACTTGAGCCGTTGCATCCTGTTCAAAACACAATTGTTGTTCACTTTATTGTCTGATGCAGCTTGGTTTGTTTGATTTCTGATAGCTTGTAATGGCTGCTAAAGAATATGGCTGGAATCCAAAGTACACTGCAACTATTGCCTTGAGACAGAGTGAACTTTTGTTTTTTGTTTCTTTTTTTAAAAAAGTAGTCCCCTCCATGCTACATGACAAAACGCTTTGGAAACCAAGGGGACTTTATCTGGTTTTGCATTTCACATCGAGGGTTTTCTGAATGATGACAAAAAAACGCTATATGCTTCCAACTTAAAGAATAATCTTGAACCATCAGTTTTACATCCTGCGTCCTTATTTCAACTGTAAATATCATGTGTTTCAGAAACTTCTTATTTATGAATTCTTTAAATTAAGGAAACTTTCTGTATATATAGAAATGCAGGGTAAGAAGGCGTACAGCTTTAATTTTGTTAATGAGTGTTAAAAACACATACATCATCTCCTAGCAACTGATTACAGATTTGCTATTTTAAAGGCAAAATGAAATGGTGTTGATGAAGCATGTTTTCACAAATGTACTAGGAGTCTGTATAAATGAACTTCACCAGCCTATGTATTAGACGTGAAATAGCTTTTTAGCTTTGGCTTTTTAATTGTAGCAGAAACCCTTATGTTAGCAGCTGAATCCATTTCTTTAAAAAATTGCCAAATTTGCCTTTCGGTTATAAGTGCTCTGGTGATGTTTGAAACTCTAATATGCATCACACAGTGTATGAAATCCAGCAGTGATTGACTAGAAATATGTATTCACAACAGAACCTTCTCCCATTCTCCGCTCTTCTTTGGCTCGTCTTGTACCTCCTGAAAATCTGCTCTGAAGAGTCCCCAGCCTTTGGAGCAGATTTTGATGGTGGAGGAGGGGCTGCAGGGGGGTGGGGAAATCACTTCCTCCTCGTTTTACTGATGGAAGCTTCCATCAGTGGAAAAAAACTCACATTGGACTTCACCCAGTTGAACAACAGTAACAGTAAAATATAACAGCAAGGTAAAGACTGTGTCAAAAAGGAAAGAAAAACAGGATTTTAAAAAATAATGCAGTTAAAAAGCTAATAGTGGAGTGGCCCAGCCAGCCTTCCAAGGAAGAAGATCTCAAGGTGTACTGCTACCCAAGTAGAATGCTTAGGTCCATTTGTAAACGTAGGAATGTAGACCAAGGATTGTCCATCAGATCTTAAAAGAATGGGGAGATAATTATTTTTACTGTATTTATTTATTTTGAAAAGTATAGGCTAGTCCTGAGGCAGCTAGCAGATAAAAATACCAATACAGTGCTCCCCCTTCTGGCCTGACCTCAAATACAGGAATGTGAGGCTGCCCAAAGCATCGCTTCCACTATAGTCAACACAGGGTGCAGTGTATTCACTATTAATGCACCCCTCCTCCCTAATAAATTACGTCCAAAGTGTCTTCCAAAATTTTAACAACTACAGTCAAGAACAAGTGTAAAACGAGGAACAGATAAGAACCAAGGATTAAAATTACAAAGTAGCAGCTTCAGGGGGAAAAAGCCTTTTTAAAAGTAGAAACTTTTAAACATAGCAAACTCTAACCTGATTGAAGTATTGTGAAAAGTGGCAAAACTCATCAAAAGAGGAGGGACAAGGCTGTGCAAAGTAGCCCTGTCCCTGAAAATGCTGGAAAGCTCCACCCTGCAAGCATCTATACTTAGAGAGTGAACACCTGCAACAAGGAGACCTCTGTGTATACTGCTGTGTTCACAGAACCTTCCACATCAGTGGTTCTTAACCTTTTCTTTACTGGGAACCCCTTGTAAATACAATTTGTTACCACAGACCTCCGAGACTTAAGATTTAAACGTTTAAATTTAGATTTAAATATTCAAATATTTATTTATTTATTTATTAATGGCTTCTGGAGACTGGGATTCAAATCCCTGCTCAGACACTGGGTAACCTTGGGCAAGTCACATTCTCCCAGACTCAGAGGAAGGCAAAGGCAACCCCCCCCCACCTGAACAAATCTTGTTCAAAAGTTTGCCAGAAGTCAGAAGTGACTTGAAGGCGTGAAAGAACAAAGTGTCACTGACAGGAGGAAGTTCTTTCTAGCCATCATGTCTCTCCCCTCTGAATATTGACTTATAGAGATCCTAAGGAGAACCTATCATGGGGATTTTCTTGGCAAGATTTATTACCTTTGCCCTTCTCTGAGGCTGAGAGAAAGTGACTTAACTAAGGTCACCCAGTGGGTTTCCTACACACACCTGCCACTGTGTGCCTTTCATCAGGAATATGGCAGTGGGAGAAGTGTGGGCAATGAAACTTCTCCCTCCTTTGCAAACAAGGGAGCAATTCAGGCATGCGCACATGCCTGCTGCCATGTTCCTCAGCACCCCCTTGCTGTCATGCTCCGTATGAAATGGACACAGTAGCAGATGTATGCATGTGCCCAAACTGCTCCCTCATTTGCAAAAAGGTGTGTGTGTGCCCAAACTATGACCCTGGAGACCAGACTTTGCGTTTCAGCACACACCCACCCACCTACCTCCCCGCATCTGCCACATCTCTGTTGCTGCTGCTGCTGTTAGAGTCCAGCAACAGGGTTTCATGGACTGCAGGTTAAGAACCATTGTTCCACATCATTCAGAAGTCTGATCTCATAGGGGTTCTGCTTAACATCAAAGCCTCTATGAGTTCAGCAGTACACACAAAACCTTCCTCAGTGCATGTGTTCACTCTGTAAATGTGAGTGCCTGTGAGGATAACTGTTTGCGTGATGTTATATCTGGGCAGGGCTGCTTGGTGTGGCTCTGTTCTTGCTTCCATGGTGACTGTCATTGTTTTTCATAATGCCTAAACAAGACTTATTACACATTAAAATTTTATTTTTTAAAAAAAAGCATTTTCAAAACCTACAGAAGTTAGCATTTCTGTAATCAATTACGCATGGCATAGGTTGTTTAGAGCTTGTTGTTTTTGTGTGCCTTCACATCATTTCCTGCTTCTGGGGACCCTAAGGCAACCCTATCACAGGATTTTCTTGGAAAGATTTATTCAGAGAGGAGTTGCCTTTGCCTTTCTATGAGAGAGCTTGACTTGCCTAAGGCCACCCAGTGGATCTGTGGCTGAGTGGTCTGAGTGGATACTGGTCTCCAGTATCGTAATCCAATACTCAAACCAATATACCATAGGTCCTAGGAAAGGCCTTCAACTGGACTGTGTAGCAAACAGGCAACTAGTACCAGTGCCAACATCAGTTGTTTTTTTACCTGCAACTAGTGTATGCTATGAATTAAGGGACTGCAATACTTTGTGCAAGATACAATTCAACAGACTATCTTCAAGGACAAACTCATGAAGAAGACATAATGATATTACCAGTACAGTGTACCCTCCATGTCCGCAGGGATTCCGTTCCGGGAAGCTCCACATAAAAGAAAAAGTGTGAATGCGTGCATCCCATAATACTCAATAGTGGCGATGTGCTTGCAGATGCTTCAGTGCATGTGCATGCACACCACCACCATTTTAGGTATGGAACATGATGTGGTCGCGGTCACTCAGATTTGCACATTTGGAGACTGCAGGTATGGAGGGCCCACTCTATGCGTCTCCAGTCAATATGTGTCTGAATTTGGGGTGGCAAGAGTGAGGACTTCTTTTTGCTTCTTGTTTTACTGTGATTCAAAATCTGACTTGTCTTTCAGGATTTTTCGGCAGCATATTTGGATTGATGGGCGTGTATATTTATGATGGAGAACCTGTATCAAAGAATGGATTTTTTCAAGGTTATAATAAGCTAACGTGGATAGTAGTAGTGCTGCAGGTAATGAATCCAAAGTTAGATTTTTATAAACACCACCGCACCCAAAATTAGCTTGGTTTATTCTTCCACAGAATGCAAGTGCTGTTTTTGGGTGGAGGAAGAATAACATTGCTAGCTATTAATCAGGACCAATTCTATTAATGGGTTGAATTACTAGGTTAAAATTTGCTGCCAATTAGACAGATCATAATTATCATTTTATAATTAATTATTTCAGTATAAGCATGTATGAGGAAAATATATAAATCCAAGTCTGCCCACCTCCTTCAGCTTTAGTTGGCAGTCGTCATCTTGGAAATGATGTCGCTCCTCGTAGGAAAGAATGCCTCTTTTCAGTGCTGCCCTCCATAGCATCTGGCTATTGTTTAAAGATAAATGCTTTTTTCTTAATATTTGTATCTTCATGTGCAAATCTGTAGAGAATTGACTAAAGCTCATGCAGTTAAGTTTAGTTAATCAGATAACATCCATTTTTATTGATAGTAATAGGATTTATTTTGCAATACCTGTCCTTATGTGTTAGTATTAATAGAGACTCTTTATGTTGCAAAACATTTTGTGAAGGCAACCTTTTAAATATACAAATTGAGCTTCCCTTGTTTGAAATGGTTAGGACACAGAAGCATTCTATATTTCAGATTTTTTTGGATTTTGGAATACAGTACCTTTTGGAATATCCTTATGTCTCATTCCTTTGCTACTTGTATTGTGTATGAGAAGTGAGGTTAGAGAGAGACTAAGGATCTGTGGAATCCAGGCAAAGTGCTTGGTGCAAATCCAAGCCTCTCTCCATTTCATGATCCTCAGTCTCTCTCTCTTTTTACCACCAGCTATCTGCTTCTGCCTTTGAGGTGGTGGCTGCAGCACTCTTGCTGGTTTGTCTCTCAGATGCTTAGTCTCTTTCTTTTTGCTGCAAGTTATCCAGTTTGGCCTTCAAGGCAGCAACTGTGATGTTTGTGCTTATTTGTCCCAGATCTTCAGTCCCTGTCTTTTTTGCCACTAATCACCCATGTCCACCTTTGAGGCAGTGGCTGCAGTGCTCCTCATATTTGAGAGGCGAGCAAGCAGGAGCAATGCAGTGCTGCCTCATTTTTTGGAGGGTTTTGGATTTCCAGAAAATGGACATTCAATATATATATGTATATATTTTAAAGTAAATAGCTCTGATGATACATGAATGTGCAGCTACTCTGCGGCAACTTCTAATACAATACTTGAACGTCTGCACTAAAGGGATAGCGGGCTCACATATCATAGTAGCGAAGAGTACAATCTTATCCTTACTTGCTCAGTAATAGATAATATTGAGTTCACTGGTTCTTATTTCAGGGATTAGGAAGCCTAAGATTGCAGTCTGAAGGTGTGAGCTAGAATGTCTCTGCTGTTAATTCAAGCATGAACTCACCAGGCAGGCTTGAATAAATGTGTTCCCTCAGCTTCAGCTGTCCATATGTAATATAAAGATGTTATACTGAGATTCTTGCCAGGTTTATTAAATTAACATGTGCTTTTGTCAGACCACAGGGTATTAGGTTGTACTGTCATTATTAAATCAATTATTCCCCCCACCTTTCATATTTGTAACTATAAGAAATCCATGTAATTCTTCTGAAGATAATTCTTTATGTACAGTCATCCCTCCACATTTGTAAGAGTTAGAGGCACAGGACCCTTGTGAAAGTGGAAAAACCGCGAATAACTCTAGGCCCTCCCAAACCATATTTAACACACAAAAATTATGATCACTATATTCAACCCACTGTGGATTCCTTTGAGGCATCAGGGTTTCTTCACAGGGCAGAAGTGGGTGGCTGGTGGGGCTTACTGCCACCTTCACTGCTGTCCACACCATTTTTAACAGGGACTTACAAGCCTTGTTCGCAGTTTCTCAGTGTCACGAGGCTTGCAGTCCCTATTAAAAATGGCATAGGGAGGCAGCAGAGGTGACAGCAAATAACCCACGAGTTATCAAATCTGCAAAAATGAAACCTGCAAGTGTGGAGGGCTGGCTGTAAAGTGGGTGGCTGTTTTCAAGCATCCCTCTGCAGGGCTTATCTTTCTTATAGCCAGGAGTATAAACAGAAGTTAGCATATCTGTATTCCAGGGGTGGGGAGGGGACCCAGATACATAATGCATGTTTCTGATTGCTAAACATTCCCCAATATGTTTTTCTGCTGGTCCTAAATTATCTCAGGATTGTAAGGCAGGTGGAGGCTATAAAGTCTAGAGCTTCTTGGACTACTTCCTTGATTTTCAGGTTTAAAGTATCTAGTCTTTATAGCTGTGGAGACAGAATAAAAGAAAAATATTCTGGTGCTACTCTGTACAGTTGCTTTATGAGGTAATCTTGCTTCCAGGATTCTGGCCAATGACTGCAAAAGCAAAGGGATGGTTAACAACCATTCAGCATGTATAGTTGTCCCTCTACATTCATCAAGGTTAGGGGCACGAGACCCCCACAAAAGTAGAAAAACTGTGAATATCTTGAGGGCTCCCAAACCATATTTAACACAGATTCAATCCACCATGGATTCAAATGTGCAGTACATGATACATTTGAATTCATGGTGGGGAGACCCTGGCCATCCAGTTTTGCCTTCGAGATTGTGGGATTCCTTTGCAATGTCCCTCCCAAGTCTCTTGTAGTTTCATAAGGCTTGCAGAGAGACTGCAAATGCAAGATAGGACTTATAATTCCCTATGAAAAATGGTGTAGGACACCAGTGGAGATGGTGGCAAATAATCTGCACATGATCAAATCCGTGAAAGTTAAACACACTAATGTGGAGGGACAACTATATTTTTATATTTTTATTGAAATAATTTAACTGACACTTAAAGTTTAAGCCTACTGATATGTAGATGTTTGCTGCTTCCCATTCACATTCCCATGGCCCCTCCATTTTTCTATTAGGCTTTCGTTATGACAATATTTTTGGTTGCAATTCTGACTTGGAAGTAAAATCACAAGAGAGCTGTGCTTCTTCCAGGTGCTCTCTGATTCTCAAAAATAATGTAAGCATTGACCTCCCACTATGTGTGAGAGTATGGGGGAAGTTAGGGTAATATTCGCTGTCATTCCCTTCCCTCTGTGTTCCTGTTTCTTCAAACATCCATAAACATCCACAGGAAATGCCCATGTTTTCTCCCAAATGAATTTTAGAAAATGAAATATAGACTGTGTAGCCCTATAGATGACTACAACTCCCACTATCCATTACTATTAATTATGCTAGCTATGGCTGGTGGGGAGTTGTAGCCCAATAACTAATTGAGAGCCACATCTTTCCTCCCACTTCTCTAATGAGATTGTTATATGGTTCCCATTCTCCAGGAGGATATCTATGAATAGTTCAACAGCCACTTTAATTTAATAATGACGAGGAATTGTCTTCAAAGATGAGTTCTTTTTAACAAATACCAGGCAAGCCAGATAAACAGGAATACATGACTTCAATATTTCATTATGAACAGAATGCTTACTTGATTAACAAATGTGCTTGATAACAACTGTTCCTGCAAAGAGAAATATTTTAGCTAGAGATGAAGGGAGCAGAGATAGGAAACTTAGCTGAAAAGGATTAATGTGTTTGCTATGTATGTGTGCCTTCAAGTTGCCTGTCAACTTATGGTGACCTCACAAATTTCATAGGGTTTTCTTAGGCAAGGAATACTTAGAAGTGGTTTGGCCAGTTCCTTCCTCTGAAATATAGCCTACAGCACCTGGTATTTATTGACAATGTCCCATCCAAGTACTAACCGGAGCTGACTCATAGCTTCCAAGATCAGGTTGGATCTGGTGTCTTTAATGTGTGTAGTTAGTCATTAATAAACTAAAAAATCTAATTCAGTTGCAATCACACTTAAAAGGGGAAATTAAGCTTTAATCTATTAAGTTTATATTAAATTGCATTTAGATTTAAGTTAAAAGGCTACACTGTAGCCGTTATTTGGGAGGAAAGGAAGCACTGCATAAGTTTTTTTCCCATCCATCCCACCAAATCCCCTTTTCTTGCTTTCTTTTTCTCCATCTCTTATAATTTCATCAGAACTTCTTCCTGTCTTTAGCTTACCAGTTCTCACATGGATCCCAGTAAAAGTCCCAAGTTAAGAGTTGAACATTCAGTTACCTGAGACTCCTCTATGTAGTGTCTACTGTACAAAACAGGAGGTTGCAAAGAAGAAACTCCCCTTCAAAGCTTTTTATTTATCAGTTTAAAATTTTTAAATCTTAGAATTAACTAATTTATCACACTCTAAATATGAACAAAATTAAAGATTTCCATAGCCATTTGTATTGCAGAACTGTTTGAATGTTGTGACTGAAACACTGTAATTTCCCAGTCCTGAAAGACCACTTTCTCAAAAATCCAAGAAACCTAGGCTTTGGGTAAAGAAACAGCTGGGAAATGTAAAGCTAATTGGCTCTTTCATACTGTCTGTTATTTAACTAATGACCAGTGTAATTGATAATGTAATTCTGGAATTAAGATTATGCTAAAATTATAACTTAACTGATTGACTTAAGTTGAAAATAAATTCAATTGTAGCCCTTTTTAGTGAAAAAAATTCTAACTTAGTTGATCATTTTATTCATTTTAATTATGTTAGCAGCTGTAGACCCCCATGCTTTGATATGGTCTAATTGGCAAATATTAATTGGCATGAAATTAACTTATATATACTGGTGGCTGAAAGGCCATGTGGAGAAGGGAAGCTGGCTGGGAAAATGTGCAGGAGTAGGTCAGAGGTGACTTCAGCATGGCCAGGTCATAAATTCACTGTGGATTAGCTGGGAAAGCCTGTTTTAATGGCTCTAAGCTAATTTCTCAACTGCCCACAGAAAACAATAGTCAAGCCCAGATGCAACAGGCAAGTACTCCTGCTGTGTGCATTTCCTATTGAAACCTTCCTCAGTCACATTATGCAACCAAGACACTGAAACAATTCCAGACTCCTTTTGTTTATTCTACCAGAAAGCAATTAACTCACACTCCTTCAGGAAGAAAGAAGGAGTATAAACTAGAGTAATAGAGTTAAAACCCTCAGCGTTGAGCAGTTAGATGCAGTACCTGAAATGCTGGACACCACTACGTCACTCTGCATCTTGATTTGGTCTGCCTTTAGACACAAGCCACTCCATTGCTTCCTTACTACTCTACTGGACTGGTAATTGTAACCTAAAAACATCAGCCTCACTATCCATAACTTTTCCTCTCTTTATCCTTCAGTTAGTTTTTGTGTGAACGTGTGACTGTTTATATTTTGTGTGCGTGCATGCATGAATTCCCTTCAAGAAAGCACATTTTTAGTTTACTTTTGAATTTCTGGCTGATTCTTTCCTGTGATGACCCCATCGGTAGAAGATCTCGTTAGGTTACTCCCCTCTTGCAGGCCTCCTAATTGAGCTAATTAATTCCCCATTGTCACATGAGGGTACTGGCATTGTGGGTGGTCCCCTGAGTCACCCATATTTTGAGGTAACAATTAGTTCCTGTCATTGGATGAAATTTGCAGTCAGCAATATCTGGAGGACCACATATTCTTCCCACCCTTGTCCTAAAATAACTGACATCAAGCCTGATAACAACATTTAAAGATAAACATAAGGTGCTTTTATATTGTTTGTAGTAATGCAATATTTAATAGGTAAATTAGTTAAATTTGATTAAAAATATGTAGATCCATTAAAAATCTTGATAGCTACAAGCAGATTAAAGAAACCTATTTATTGGAATAGTTATAAAATCATGGGTGATTAGAGTAGTCTTAGAAAATTCATTCCTCTTCCTCTTGCATAGAAATGTTCCTTGTGTGACATGTGCCCGTCATCTGAAAACAAAATGTCTAGGAAAATGTGCTCTTCCTCTTCTTGCATAGAAATGCTTCTTGTACACCATGTGCGCATCATTTGAAAACAAAATGTGTTTTTTTTTCCTTTGGGATACTCTTTTACAACATGTAACATTTGTGTCTAATCAGATATAGTTGATCAAAATTCATCTAATTAATCTAATGAAATAATCTAATGAAATATCTAGTAACAGTCTACTTTTTAATCTTTTGTCAGGCACTTGGAGGTCTCGTTATAGCTGCTGTTATAAAATATGCAGACAATATTTTAAAAGGATTTGCAACATCCTTGTCTATTATATTGTCAACATTAATCTCATACTTCTGGCTGCAAGATTTTGTCCCTACAAGGTAAGAGTAGGATACATAAGGAATCTGAAAATGCAGATACTTTGTATAAATGAATTGTAATTAAATTATATTTAAACGCTTAAGTAAATTTTATGGAAATGCTTTATGATATGGTAGAATGTCTGTCCTTTAAATGCAATCGTATACATATCTTTTCAGAAGGAAGTCCCATTGAGTTCAGTGGGGTTTATTGCAAGTAACTGTATACCAGGTTGTAGCCTTCTTGTAGCAAACTGATGTGATGTATTCATGTAGACAGCAAACTATAACTGTAGTAGGAACTGATCAGAGCTTGGCATATACACATTCATGCTAGTGCTCCAACTACCAGACCCATCATTTTAAAGTTAAATTTTACTTCCACATTGCTTAGACATCTGTTGTACTGATTACCTTTTGTTGCCCCTTATTCACTATTCTTATTTTAAACTTTGGCAGACCACAGATAGAAGAATTTTCAGCTGTTAGGTCAAAACCAACTCCTCAGAGAATATGATTCTGTCTCCCTTCATTCAGAAGGACTAGACTAGTACCTGAATCGTACTTCAGCCCAGGAGACAGGAGGGGGTCCTCCATTGTTCTTGAGGACAGCAAAACAGAATTCGGTTCTCCAGCTCTTTACTGTTGCTTCCAGGGCCTGAAGTTGCCCCACTCTGCCTTAATGATAATGATAGTGCTGGCCCTGAATTCTCTTACTCAAGTAATTGAAGATCCCCATGTCCCTTTCATTTTTCTCAAACTGTTTTCGACTCACCTCTGCCCAGAATATTTCTACAGGCCTCATCAACCAAAGCTGTTGTTTCTTTAACAGGGTGGAGAGGATTATCCCAAGAGGATAATCCTAGCAGAAATACAGTAGCAGAAAGTATTGTTTAGCAGCTCTGAACTGTAATCCCTAAAGGATTTCCATGAAGCTTGATGGTGAATTGCCCAAGTAAACCCTTACTTCATCAGTGTTAGGTAATGAACAATACCTGAAGGATGGAGCAGACTGGAAATTTTCCTTTCCTCCATGATCAGAAAGCAGAAAAGGAAGAAGATGGCTTTCCTCCACTCTTCCCAATTTCCTCAACAGATTTCTCTTTTAACTTCCTTGGAGAAGTGGGAGTCACCACACATATGCTGGATCTTTGCCCCTTATAGCTTCTGGAAGCAGCTAGAGGAGGTCTGACCAGTTGGGTAAAGGGGATTTTTGAATACCTCACTGCAGCAAGGGATGTTTCCATCCTTCCTAAAATAGGCTGTGGTGAGATTATTACTAAAAAAAAAAAAAAAGGCCTCCTTGGATCTCACCGTTCTGAATCAACCTCTAACACTGCATTTTTGGGCAATGTTCTGGAGTGTATGGTAGCCTCCTAGTTCCAGGAGTTTCTGGATGAGACAGATTATGTACATCCATTTCAGTCTGGCTTCAAGCCTAGTTATGAGGCAGAGACAGCTTTGGTCACCTTGGTGGGTGATCTATACAGGGAACTGGTCAGGGAGAGTGTGTCTCTGTTGGTTCCACAGGACTTCTCAGTGGCTTTTGATACCATCAACCATGATACCTTTCTGAGCTGACTCACTGGGATTGGACTTGAGGGCATTGTTATGCAGTGGTTCCTGTCTTTCTTGGAGGGATGAACTGAAAAGGAGGTTCTGGGGGACTCCTGTTTGGTGCCCTGGCCATTGGCCTGCAGGGTCCCTCAGGGTTCCATTTTGTCTTCCATGCTGCTTAACATCTACGTGAAAGGTCATCCAGAGTTTTGGGGTACAATGCCACCAATATGCTGAGGATAGCCAGCTTTACCTCTCCTTAAGGAATGGGTACAGTTAGGCACACAAATGCACTCCTGGCCACTACTAAAACCTGGGCATCCAGGCTGAGAGTTGAGTTCAGGAAAATACCCAAGCTGTGACTTTGAGATTTCAGGGGGAGTGTAACCCTGTGCAGCACAGGCAGAATCTCTACTCCCTAATCTGTGTTTTGACAGACCAGGAGCACCTCTGTCTTGCCTGGATTAAGCTTCAATTTGTTTGCGCTCATCTAATCCATTACTGACAACAGACATTGGTTCAGTACCACAAAAGCTTCCTTGGAATGAGATGGAAAGAAATCAGATCTGGCTACAGTTACACATGCTTTGATTGCATTTTGGTTCGACTGCTGTAACACACATTCTATTTGGGGCTGCCTTTGGAAACTGTTCAGAAACTTTTCAAAATGCTGCAGTGAGAATGCTGACTAAGGCCAGTTATAGGGAACATATAACTCCCTTGTTAAAACAGCTTCATTGCCTACCAGTTTATGTCCAGGCACAATTCAAAGTGCTGGTCATGATCTATAAAGCCCTCTATGGCTTCAGTCCAGACTATCTGAAAGACTGTATCTCTCTAATGCAGTGGTTCTCAACCTGTGGGTCCCCAGATGTTCGTGGACTTCAGCTCCCAGAAGCCCCAGCCACTATGGTTAATGCTCAGGCCTTCTGGGAGCTGAAGTCCACGAACATCTGGGGACCCACAGGTTGAGAACCACAGCTCTAATGTGAACTTGGCAGAGTTTTAAGATCTGCAAGGGAAGGATGTCTCGCTAACATCCTAGGCTCACTTGGCGAGGACACAGGACAGTGGCTGTTCCCACCCTTCAGAACTATCTTTCATAGGAGGCTACACTGTGTCCCTCCCTGCTTTCCTTTTGCAAGCAGGCAAAAACATTTCTGTTAAAGCAGGAAAGCCTTTCTTTGGGATTTGTTTAAACTTCTGTATGTTTTAAAAATGATTTTATGCTGTTTTATGTGATTGATGTTAATATGTTGTTTCTTTTTTAATTTTATTGTAATTTTTTTTTAATTGACTGTTCCGGGAAGCTCCCTTGGGTCTCACTCTGGGAAAAAGGTGGCATACAAATGCAATAGATGAATGAATGAATGTTAAACTAAACTAAACTAAAATAGGGTGGCCACTTTCATAATGTCAAAAAAGAGGCAACATATTACAAAAAAGGACAAAAGATGATCGAAGGTGTCCCTATAAATTTGCATGTGCTAAGTTAAATACATAGGTGTATATTTGGAAACAATTACTA
Source organism: Iguana delicatissima (assembly GCA_948472985.1). NCBI lineage: Eukaryota > Metazoa > Chordata > Lepidosauria > Squamata > Iguanidae > Iguana > Iguana delicatissima. Next base: position 252,719 of record CAOKZL010000514.1, on the reverse strand, counting down.
TAATTTAAATAGAAATATAAAACATCTCATATTATGGCTCTGACATGAGTTAGGTGGCTGCTACATCTGTTTTTGAGTTGCTAACTATTGATGCATACTTCTAGGCCTCTGCTCTCCATTTTTCTTTAAACTAGACTTGGATTCAACTGCTGTTCAGATAAAAACTGGCAGAGGAAATCTTTTGGCTGAATTTAACTCATAGAGGCTGTTGGCTGAACTCCTCTCTCAGATCCCCAAATCCCTGCTTTTACCAAATAGTTAAGACACCACATGTGCTTGCAGTTGGGATGACAAGCGGAACGCAGAGTGTGGTGCATAGTTGCCTGGTACTCACAGGAGTTGGTAGCATCTGACACCAGCTTTATTGCTCCTTCCTCTTCCTTGGATGAGGAAGAGCAAAGCCAAATGTGCATTCAACCTACTTCTGCCAGCTGAGTGCTCTTTGTGTCAGGGCATTCAGAGAGTGAGTGCAGTGTGGCCAGGAAAGGTTTTTCTAAGTGGACGGCAGGATTGAGGTGATGTGACCTTGAGTGCAGCTGCAAGGAATGTTTTGGCTAGCCCGCCTCAAAAGGTTTTACCTTGACACAGAGCACAACATGAGCAGGTTGTGTGCTGTAAATGTAATTGGGTCACCCCAAAGGGACTGAGGTATGGTTAAGCCCTTAAAAAGGCTTGGATATAGCACCATTTTACCATTAGGGTCGCTTGCCTGTGGTCATGCTGCTGTAAGGGGTAATTTTTGGATTGTATCCAGACATGCTGCTGGTCTGTTTTCCGTTCTGCTAATTATTGTGCCTGACTATTTTATACCTCTTGGTATGCTGCCAGAAGCCCTAACCTTTATCTTGAGTGTTCTGTTGAATAAACAGCACTGAGACTTATTGCATTGAATCTGTGAAGCTTTTTTTCTTCCTGTCTGGAGCATTTGGTTGCAGTTGGATGTAGCTTCCCTGTCAGCACTCCGCACATGTTCTGAGGTGCTACCTAACGCTACCCTGACACTTTGATCATTTGTTCACCCACACTAGGAAGAGAGAAGGAAAAGATGCTCCTTGACTGAAGGACCAGACAGTGCTTCAACTAATTGTGTCAGGGATTACGACCTTACACTTGACATCACCGAGTACTTGAAGGGATTGGAAGAAAGGATCCTGCCTTAAGTAGTTCTACAAAAATAAAGATGTCTTCAAATAGCAGGCTATCCTTGACAGCTCTTCAAACAGTCCCTCAGATAGGAGGAGTCACATCTTAATAGCCTACGTCTAACTTGTGACAGCTTATGGCCATGCTGGTGATACTGATGGGAAGGAAAGAAGAAACATTTCTCAGGTTGCATGTGAAAGACAAGATGAATATATTTGTAAAGGCTGTGATATAGCCCACTGAATTGCGCTTATCTCTACCCAGAAAGGAATTCTAACATGTGCACTAGAGTAAATAATTGTAATTTACCTCAAAACATGCATAGAACAGCATTTGCTGGGTTTCAGTTTTTGAAAAAAGGACAGAAGAAAATGTGAGATGTTTAGCCTGCATCAACTTTAATTTAGATTGAAATATTGTAGAAAAATACCTTGAAATTCTTCTTCAAGTATAGGACATATCTTTATACAAAAGTAAACTATAGCAGCCTTTCCCAAGAGCTTTACTTTGGAAGCTGCAAGCCAAACCGCAGTAATTAAGAAGTAAGTCCTATTGAACCCTGGGGTGCTTAATTCCAAGTAAATATGCATGGTAGTATTCTATAAGTCATTTACAAGATTCAAAAAAAAACAACGGTCTCCATAAAACAGTGTAGTGGTCTCAATTTTTAAAACAGTATTACAAATCTGCATGTAGATAAGAACATAACTGAAGCTACATTTCAGACAGAAGCCCATTTCAAGTAACTCACACATCAGCGCAGACAAGGAAAATGATTAAATGCCAAGAGCAAACATCTACCTGTCTCACCTTTTGTCTGTTTCTTATCTTTTGCTGATATAGCAGCAGTAGGTAAAGAATATTTTGCATGAAATTGGTGGGAAATTTATCACAGGAGGGATTTGACAGGCCCTATCTCACATAAGGTCATGGGAGAGGATTGTCCATGCTGTGTCTACAAGCAAAGAAGATAAGTCATTTTGTTGTAAGAAAAATGTTTACCACATAGTCTTAATAAGGTGTTCTTAATTTCTTCATTATTGTTCCAGTTCCTTTGTGGACCTTTGGAAGTAACCTAGCCTTTCATTACAAGCTTATGTGAGGAATGAGAAAGCTAGGAATCTATGCTTTTTTTAAAGAGTATTGAAATGGGGAAAACAAAGTCAATGAATGTTCTGGTTATACAACAGATGTTTCTTGTAGCAGCCGGTGTCTAATTCATGAGGCCTATTGGTTCTCCCAGTTAAAGTAGATCCACTGAATCAGTTACTCAGTGGTAGATCAACATTCATGTAAAACCCAGTGAATCTACTCTAGTTGGGAAGATTCAAGCCTGGCTATGAAACAGACATACATTCTAAATATTTATTCTCGTTTTATCTTTCCATTTAGTGTTTTTTTCCTTGGAGCCATTCTTGTAATAGCAGCTACATTCCTATATGGTTATGATCCAAAGCCTGCAGGGAATCCTATTAAAGCATAGCAGATTCTTCCATGCTAGATCATTTTGCCAAGACTGTGCATTAAAGACTTCAGAATACAGAAGACCATTAAGCACAGGAAAGGAAGAATTTATATTGTATCTGAAGAATGAAGAATAAAATAACGGTTTGTGGAGGACAAATGAGGTGAACATGGAAAACAGTATGTACCTCTAGAAAAGAAGAGAGGCTGAAAGTAAAACTTGAAGGGAACACTTTGCTTCTAGTACCTGCAGTTAGAAATGCCTCCAGCTTGAACTCTGAGATTAAATCAGAATGATTTACTGGCTTTTAAAGCTGCAGAAATGTCCTATGCACTCTTCTTGCAAGAGCACATGTTGAATCATATCTCTTTTTGCAGATTGACTGTTTCATCTTAGTAAGTATGTTTTTTAAAACGGCTGCATAAGTATCAAATCAAAAAAAGAAATGAGATCATGTTCTACAGTGATGGTTCTGATTAGGTATTCCTATTTAAAAACTGCAAAATATGATTGAATCAATTTCATTTTCAGATTTTTAATATTTTATATAGAATTAATAAACAGAAATCAATGTAAAACATCTACACACACATTTCTTAACAGCAATGACAAATTTCCCTGATAGATTCCATGTGAGGGAAAATTTAATACTTTTATTGTTTGTAGATTGAGTCAGCAGTGTTGTATAGATCTATCTGTCTATAGTGGTCAGCTCACACAAACCATGCTGACTGCACCTTTCCTATGTATTTAAATGGGGGCCACACTGAAGACCTACTGAAACAAATGGAGGTGGCATAGCTACCCATGAAATGTGTTTATTCCCATATTTGGCAAATGGCCGTAGTACAGTCACAGTGCTATTGCTGATACTGAATATGGCTCTGTTTGTTCAAAGAACAATTACTTTTCTTGATAAGCAAAAAATTATTGAAATTAACGTACAGTAGATTTTGTTGCTTTACAAAATTAATTTGAAAATATTTTTAAAATATATTTTTAAAATTTGCCATATAACTGTTTACAGGTATTAATTACAATTCTTTTTGGAGCTACGGTTATATATCATCTGTATATACTGTACAATATTATAGAGCTTTAAAAAAAGGGGAAGAATTATGTAATTAAAGTAGTTCAGTTCGCGCCTGAAATTCCATTTTTAGAATACATGTTAATTGTATTAACAAAAAAATGAAGAATGTTATTGTGCAATAATGACATGCTTTCTCCTGGTGTGAGTGAAGGGACAGCTACAGGGCCCAGTGGACATGTCCATCCCCTCTGTGAATGTTATACTTGAAAGAAATGCTGAACTGGGGGCCATGATGAAAAGAATATTGGGTGGGATCCAGTGGCAGGTAATTGTGATCAATAGAGAAGGGCTCCATTGGCCATATGATAATCTTTATGAACACACATAGTTTCAGTCTCATACCCATGGTATTTTGGCAGCTTCAAAACAAACATTTCTTCAAATACCCAGCATGGTACAGAAGTATTCCATGTTGATATATATGTTGGCTGTTTCCATGCGTTTGAATGGAAAGCCGTAGTATGTAAGCCAAGCCTTCATAGGAATTGATGCTGGGATGTTGTATGCTGACATTATGGTTTGCCATGCAAATATGGCCCTGGATCTGCTGGCCTGCATTGTGGAAATCTTTTTCTTTTTTTTTTTGTAAAATGTAGCCCTGCTTAATATGGAGGACAATATCTTATTAAATGGCTTGCAGAAACATTTCAAAACAAGCTACTACACACTGTTTAACATTGCTTTTCTCCAATCCAGAACATGTGTACATTCCCCCCCTAAAAGCATGGGTATATGTGACAGACTCAGAGTCTTAGAGTATTCCTATGATTCTCTAGCTATGTCAGAGTGGGTCTTTTTGTTTGAAACCATGAATTAAAACAGTTAGTGTTCAACTGCTCCAAGATCTGTCTGAGTTCTGCTAAAATTTTTGAGACTGCAATTCTCTGTGTGTCTCTTCAGAAATAAGTCAAAGGGACTTATGCATGAAATGATTGCCATCTCAGTAGCAATGTTTATCAAACAGTTCTTTTAATTAAGCCTCACAAGAAATGTACAATAGTGTCACATCTCTTCTTTTAAATGGTGAATAATGCCTTTACAAATGAAATGTTGATGATCGCTTACCTGCAGCATCTCCGCCATTAGTGGTTAACAGTGAAAGTAATTTATGTTCCAGCCATTGGAACTTCCTAAAGAAAGAGACTGCCAAAGAACTTTAAAATGTTTTCCAAAATAGTGGGGATGACCTGACCACTCATATTTAATAGAAAATGAGATACATTTTTGAAGTTATTTTGTCTGATTGTTTTTTCTCTTATATTAATAGAAGCTGTTGTATTTAATGTTATAGGAAGAAAGCAAGGTGAGGAGCAGTTCTCAGTTTGTTATGATATTGTCCTAACTGAAACTTCATCCACTGTCTCATGTGATGACCAGTCAGGTAGCACAGGTAGTATTAAACATATTTGAAGACATTCTACTGACTTATGGTAGAAATCAATGTGTTGATTGTAATATGTAGCACAGTGAAGAACTGCTACATGTTATACCTGCAAACATCTGTTTTCTATATGTTTTTTCTGACAAGCAAGAATGCCAGGGAATATCAGAGTGTGAGTGAAGGAGAACGCTGCTTCCCCTGCCAAAGTAACTTGCCCTCTCTCTCAGTGTACTTTCTTCTACATCTGGATTAGAACCAAGGGTGGTAGGTTGGGGAACAGTTAAGAAAGGGACAAGATTTGGAATGAACTGGACATTCAAAGTGTTAAAAGTATTAAGTGAGGCTTTTTCTTAAAATAATGAGTTAGCCTCCTAACCTGATTTATATGCTTTGTCACCATTGATCTAAATGATTCCTGGTTTACAGCTAACAGGTTATTTTATGTCTAACCCTGTACATTCTTGCAAGGAGATCCCAGCCTTAAAAAAGAAAAGGTCATGTATCTTTTTCTATAAGAATGGGCTAGAAGTAAATCATTCGTGATCATTATGTTTTCTGTATCTCATTATTTCCATGCCCCTATGGAAAAATGAGAGTGCTAAAGTGAACTGTAAAAAGTTCCACACAACCATGTCCAAGAATATACTGAAGCAGTTAATAATGGACAGTTTTAGTGCACGTGTTTTGCATGTGAGGTTCATGTGTGCCCCTACACCACAAGGAAGGGACTTGGCTCTGTCTGGATTCAAGATGTTATTTCCTAGTCTATTAAAGTTTTGTTATTTTAACAGCCCAGCCATTGAACCTTCCCCAGAGGGTTTCAACATCTTGATGTTAAATGTCATGAAAATTTGAAATAATGCTTTTTGATTTCTTTGTATTTTATTATTGACCTGAATGATTTTAGGAGAGGCTTAAATTGATGTATTTGAGCTTTTCTTACAGCTGTAACAAATTAGAAACATTTCACAAGCACTGAAACTCTAGTTTCCTGCACCATGAAAAATTCTCCAATACCCTGAGCCTTATGTATTCACAAATCAGAGGTTATGGCTTCATTAGAATGGAACCACTGAAAAAAATAATAACTTACATAAGTGTTGATCTAACAAGCTTCCATTGATTCAGTAACTCTGCTATATGGACTAGCAATTGGATTTAAATCTTTGTGAAAGATGTTAATTTTTCAGAACTAGAAGAACCATGATTTTTACCACCTCAATTTGGTTATAGCTAAGACCTGAGGCAGTTTCACACCACACAATTTTAGCACTATGGTTCCACTTTAAACTGCCATGGCTGCACCCTTTGGAATCCTGGGATTTGTAGGGTTTTTTTGTGAGGCACACTACAGCTCTCTTTCTGGAAATTCAACCCCCCCCCATAGCATATCCCAAGCTTCCACAGGATGTTGCTATGGCAGTCATAGTTCTATAATTATGTAGTGTGGAAGGGCTCCTGAAAACCACCTTATTAGGTAAGATCATGAGATGTATTGTCATAAGATGCAAACAAGACTATAATATGCACTAACATACATTTTGAATTGTTCTTTACTTCTTAAACACCACAAAAACTCTGATCTCCTTAAATAACTTCTAAATGGGTAGCCATATTGCTTTGAGGCAAAGAAAACAGCAGAGAGTCTTGTAACACCTTCAAAATTATGATGTAAGCCTTAAATGTGCCTAATGAAGTAACTCTAATTCAGACCATTTGTTTTCTAATAAGTGTGTCAATCATCATGGTGCCACAAGACTCTGTACCCTAGTTGGAAAAACCTCTTCCATTCAGAGAAAGCTTTTGATTCAGTGCATGGCCCTGGGGGAATAAATGGGGGGAACTGTCCCCCATTCACCCCTCCCCTTGAAGTCCTCCCACTTTGTTCCAGAAGGTCCCTCAACCCTTTGGAGCAGCTTTTTAGGAATATAAAGAACTGCTGCAGATGAAATGAGGAATAAGCAAATGTTGCGTCGTCATCTTCTGCTAGCGGGAGGACTCCATGATCCGAACTCACCTAATGAAGGATTCTGGCTGGCAGAAAAGAACGCAATATTCAAGTCTCTAAATAAATTCTATGTACTCCTATGGTTTTGTAGCAGTTAGTTCCAGTATTGTTCAGGACACAGAGCTAATTAACAGTCTCCAATATGAACATGGGGCCATGATGCACAGCCTAGAAGTTTACTCCTGTTTGGGCTCCTGCGTCAGAATTAGGAGTCTCTGGCCAACTGAGCAGAGACCTTCATTGCTATGGAGAGTTTCCATTTAACCAAATCTTCAATTAAGACTCAATCATTCAGAAGGTTTTGTTAACATTAGGACGTCTGTGAGGCTCCACCTGCATCTTGACATGTAAGCTGTAACAAAGTGACATCAGATAAACCCATAGGAGATAGTTTTCATGCCCACATATATAGTAACACAGATGCCCTTGTACATAGTTCACACAGCCATGGACTCCATCATGTATCTGTAAGACAGCACTGGTATACTTGAAATCTACCTTGGGAACAAATACCTCACTATGACATACATTTCATTGTGATGAGTGCACAGATATATTTTTGCAACCTGTGTAGTATAGTATTTTGGCACTGTTTTATTGGATTGTTACAAAAGTATGTGTCTCTGATGTTTTAAACACCCCAAAGGAATAGCAAGACAAGACAAAATTACAGCTAACTGCAATTGATGTTGCTCTGCACACAATTTTAACTTGCCATTTATAGCAGTAGCAAAAAGTTTAGATGGCTTGCTTTCTAACTGATTATTAAACAGTCTGATCATTGCAAATCTATACTTGTAAATCAGAAACAATAATTTCATTTATGATTTCTGTCAGTCAGCATACTTCCTTGTTTTGTCAATTTATTTATTTTTATTATTTTTCATTTAATTATAAGGACAAACAAGCAAACAACGTAGAACAGTATGAAAATGACAAATAAATTTTTGTCATAGTGGCCACAATAACAAACTGTCAACTCAAGGTTCCGTAGGACAATAGCAAACTCAACATCTATCACCCCATGGGCATAGTTTTACAGCAAATTCACAATTTATTTAAGCAGATTTAGCTCAGGCATTGACTTAGCTGGATTACAGAACTGGTTGTATGGGTATGATGATGCATGTGTGGTATTTCTTTACTGTCACTTTCTTCAGCTGTTTTGTATCTCTTTACGAAATGGATTGTGTGTTTGGCCAGAATATTTACTTTTTAATTAATATTAATTATATGTTTTGTTGTCTTCTTTTTTTTGTAGAAATGTAATTTTATGGCTATCATTCCAAGAATGTAAATATCTCTGTGTGTGAGAGTATATGCTGACACTTTATATAAATAGATAAATCTTCCTTGGTATTTATAAGGGTCTTGACTGAGTTATTGGCAGTACTTTATGTACTATGCTTTCTTTTGGTTGCATTTCATATATGTGGCTTTGCACCACTTTATTACAAACATTTTGTTGAAGCTTTTGTTTTAGCCAACTGCCCTTCTACCTAGGCAGAAAATGTTCTGCTACTTACCAGAAAGTGTTGTATCTATCTAGTCCAGCGGTTCTCAACCTGTGGGTTGTGACCCCTTTGGGGGTTGAACGACCCTTTCACAGGGGTTGCCTAAGACAATCGGAAAATACGTATTTCTGATGGTCTTAGGCTCCATTCCCTCCTCGGTAGTGGTGTGCAAGCGCGAGCCACGCGCTCGCGTCCTCCTGCCCCCTTTGAAGTACCTTACTAAAGAAAATTTTCTTGGCATCGAGCGAGAGTGAGTTGGAAAGGCAATCTCCGACCAGCCACTCTGAGGCTCAAACAAAGCTAAAAACATCTAGTATAAGGAAGTCTGAGAAGGCAAGAATTAAAAAGAAGGTGAAAGGAAAATTACCTGGTAATGCAGTTAAGCCTGTCAAGGGCGGGGAAGGGCTCCCAACCGCTCCTTTAACTTCCGGTCGCCATGTTGAAAAGGGGCGTTCAGAAAGCAAGGGAGGGGGCTATGAGAGGAAGGAGCTCTCCTGACCGATCCGAGCTCGCCAGCAAAACAACCAATCACACCCAAGCCTGCGAGCAGCCTCTGCCAGGAGAAATGGCCGCCTCTCGGTCAGCAGTTCCTGGCCCTTCTGTATTAGCAAATACACTAGCGCAGGGCAATTTAGCGTTGTGTATGGTGCCATTACTCACTAGGAGTCAAACTGCAATGTCTATGGAACGTAAAGAAGTAAGATTTGAACCTCCTGTGTCCTCAATGTCTTCCCAGGGGGATGTGTCTGAGTGTAGTAGGGGGGTTATAAGACAAATGATTACTGAAGAAATGGAGGTGCATGTTAATAGGCAAACAATATTAGTGAAATGATTTCACAAAATACATGACAAGTTTAAAAAATGTATTGCAAGTTGGACAATTCATTGAATTTGAATATAATGTCATTATTAAGCAGTCAACAAATTACTTCAATGAATCCTTCATTTTCACGTGATTTTCCTGATGATACAAAAGTTATTCAAGCTGAATCAAATGATGCTGGTGTGTGTTTACCAAAAAAAGTCTACCTGTGGGTCCAAAGTGACTAGAGTTGAGGAATTTGCTTTGTCACATTCTGAACAAATCAACACTGAATCTGAAAGTGATGAGGAACCAGATTTGACAGATACTCAAGGGGATAATGACTCTAAACCAGATGGTTCTGTTTCCGAGGAGGAAGAGGATGCAGAAGATGATAATAAAGTGAGATTATTTTCCTCAGATTCTTTTAAAAATTTGCTGGAAAAGGTGTTGGTAACTCTGGGACTGGACAGTCTGGAGAGTGCCACTTCAGATATTGATAAAAACAAGAATGTTGCATCAATTGTAAGAAATAAGCCTACAAAATCTAGTGTTATTCCCATGCCAGATTTATTTTTGGATTTAATTCAGTCTGAATGCAGTGAAACCAAATCTTCAAACTTTATATCATTTATGGTGGACTAAATATCAGATATTTACATTACGATTCATAACAGTAGCAAAATTACAGTTATGAAGTAGCAACGAAAATAATTTTATGGTTGGGGGTCACCACAACATGAGGAACTGTATTAAAGGGAAGGTTGAGAACCACTGATCTAGTCAGAGCCTGCTAAGATTCTCAGTTCTCAAATTATGGAGCAAGCTCAACCACAATACTATATGCAAAACCTCTTGGAAGAAATATAAAAAAGTTCCAGTTAGAGAAGAGGATGTTGAGGGAAATAGAGCTTCAGTATCACCCCTCTCTATGTCCATCTTTCAGTTTTGGGCACAGAGGTACCCACTGCTTCCAAGGAAATGATGAGGCAGCCCTGGCAGATGTATGATAGACACATGGAATTCCTAGGAAAGGGCTGGATCTGGAAGTAATGTGTTATAACTAATGGTTACCTGAAGCACTATATTTGGGGTGGGGATAACCATGTTAAAAAGTAAGAAACAATGACTGGTAAATGCAACAAATTGTTTTCATATAATAAGTAATGTTTCCCCTTAACTTCCAAAACATTACCTCAAAACATCGTTTGGATTAATTTGGGAACATTTTTCCATTTTTTTAAAGTAATCAAAATGTTACTTAAAAGCAACATGTTGTTAAAAACATGCTTTAAAAAAAAGCATGTTGATGATTCCATTCATTTCTGAAAATAGAAAGAAGCTACTTTTTAAAAGTAATATGCAAGCTCTGTTTTTACAGCAGGTAGAATCTGCCTTTCTCCCAGCAATTGAAGCTTGAAAGTATAGCTGCCGCCTCTTCCCTGCTATTTGGAGAGGTACCATGCTCTAAATGGAAGAGGTATTTCTCTGGCACATAGCAGTAGTTGTGTGACTATGCAGTCCCATAGGTTCACCTGCAAAATACATTCTGAGGCGGGTTATATTTCAGGTGAGGAATGGCTAATTTCAGAAATATGGGAGTGTTTGGTTTGTTTTTTTAAAAAAAAAAATACTGGCTGAAATCTCCTATCAGGGTTGTGTAGCATAAATGTCTACATGTGGAGTTACGCACTGATTGTTTTACACAACCCTTGTGTTGAATGGCAGTGTTGCACATCTGAGTGCACACCTAAATGTGCAACCAAAAGCACATGCTGCACAGAACAGTATTGCAAACATAACCCCACTCTGACAGTGTTGAACTGAATGCAGATATTCCCCATCAGCTACTTCCATGAAGGAACTTTTGCATGTGTAAGACATCAACAGGATTCCAGCCATTGCCCTATAAGGATAACTGGGCTTCAGGATTGCAAGAACAAATAACTAGATTCCCTCTATCCATCAACTGGAAAGTGATACAAAATGCACTCTGAATTACGTACTTCTGAATCCAGTAGTTTCTGTGGATGGTGGGAACTGGATAGACATCACAGTTCTTTCATAGAAAAATCCACTCCTGATTAGTTCAACAGTTTTGATGGAGGGAGTCACAGAGTTTGGAATTTGTATTCCAAATTTTTAACATGTGAGCATTATTATCAAGCAAAACATTTCCCCATTCCCATTACATGTCATCAGTTTGGTTCAAGCAGCATGTTAATGTTACTGATTAGCAGCACGCTGCTTTAGTGTGAGTGATGTTGGCACTTACCTTATCAAGTGGCAAGAAGGTTGTCTTTTTTCTTATTTTAAAATAAGGGATGCTGTTATTTAACCCAGCCATCATGTGAACACCCTCCAACACAACTTAAGGCTTCCTGGAAACTGACCAGAAAACACAATTTTCCTTTCCCTCATGATTCTGGTGGTGAAGAAAATGCAGATTTACTTTCACTACCCAAATAATCCAAGGAGTGGTGGAAACTGTGCTGAAACTGCTAACTTCCGTTTCAGTGATCAGAGCAAGCAGCTATGTGCTGTCCTTGGCTAGAGATATCCCCTGGTGACATACAAGGCATTTAGTTATTTAATTTTTGGCTACTGTGGGTTTTGGGGAAATAGTAAGGGGCTACAATAAGCTATACCATTTTTCTATGGTAAGGGAGTTGCTAACATGTTTAGAACTTCTCTGCTTTCCTCTGTCCCCACATTTTCTGCCATTAGAGTTTATTCAGAATATGATTTTGCAAATAGATTTGAGAGGTTCTCCCTCACCTCATGGGAGAAACCTGACAACAGCAATGTAGACTAAGCTTAAATTTTGTAAGCCTCCAAATGACAGGACGTCAGCTCACTCAAGCCTTACACAGAAGAATGAGTTGTGTTTCAACTTAAGCATTGCACCTAGAAATATATAGCCAGGGCTCTAAACTGCTTATCGTGTGGTGATTGCATTTCTTTTTATCCCAGCCACCTGCTGCACTAGGAACATAGTAGAGAGCTTCTTCCAAGATAAAATCTTAAAATAGAAACTGTTTTGAGAAAGCTGAACAGTTGGGCAGCTGGCTTGGACAGCCCCATTGAATCATTAAAGATTTGTAGACAACATCTAATTTCCCAGTAGTAGAGGATGATGGTGATTTACCTTTGGATAAAGAATCTAATCAATAGGAGTTAAAAATAAAGGAAAGAGAACCACTATACAATGAATTTCCAATTCCCAAACTGCTAGGAGAGAACTACTATTGTGCAATGAATAAGACTATCTAGAAGCTGAAATCTCATTCTTACTCCGATGTTTTCTGCTGCATCTGTGTGAATTTCTGCTTTTGGTTCACCTTCTTCCAAATGCAGACACTGGAGAATTCTCACTCTTACTCTTCTCACAGATGCTAAAAGTAAATGTGCAGGGCTTTAAAAGTAAACATTGAAAGTGTGTCTCCAATTTTTTATTCAGAATAAGTGTACCTCACGTGTCAGAAATTTGGGCAACCATAGTCTGTATGATTGGATTTCTCCATGACTTGCCTCAGAATCCATGTTTTTCCTGAGGTTTCTCAAAAGAATTCTAAGCAAACAAAATCCCCTGATACCCTGTGGTCTTTTCAAATACCTTTGTGAATATAGGAGATAATCAGTACTGGAAAGAGGTAAGACGACTCATCTTGCAGAATGTGGGTTGGAGAGCAAAAGAAACTTGCTGTGGAGCTGAGTTGAGGAGCAGAAAAAACTTCAAATCACATGCTTCTATCCCAATTAACAATGATGCTCCTGCATATGCTCAGGAACTTATTTCCATTTGAGGATGAGATTTGCTCCTCTATCTTTGGGAAGCCCTTGTTCAGTCCCTTCGCAGGGTATTTTTCCTTTGCCCTGGGTATGCAGGACTGCAAAGCAGTAGGAAAAGAGGCAAACCCCATGAAGGAACAGGACCAGATCAAAATATGTGGAATAATATTCTTTAATTATTTTAATTTTTCTGTTAAAAAAAACAACAAAGGGATAAGAAACAGTTCTTTAGACATATTAAACATTATTGTACTTAGTAATTATTTTAAATAAATTCTTATTATTTACAATCATTGTTAGTTTCTATCCCCTCTAGACTTCCTCTTACATATTCCTTGGATAATGCTAGATGAGTGATTACTCAAACTCCTACTAGTGCAATTCCTTCCTGTCACCATTTACATAATATGGTTAAAATCTCCTGTCAATCCTAATTAAGTGATTCGCGTTCACAAATCATTCTTTTATTGTTAGCCGTCATTGTTGCTACTGTTGATTAAATCAAAAAAGTACTCCATTAAGCTTTATCTATACACACAATTCCCCATCCTTTTTTTTTTTTTGCATAATTTATGTGGAGTAATATTCTAAATGCCTCAAACTGTACATTTTTCTTTAGCACTAGTGAAAAGCAGAAGATGTATCTGGGTTACAATGAAGTGCAAAGTATGAAAAAGTTCAGCTAAATTTGTGCTGAAAGAAATCCTGCACTATTACTATTCTGTAAAATGTAATTAGTGAGTCAGGCTTTAAAACTGATGCTGTTTCCCTGGCCACTAAGAGTAACTCTGAGTACAAATTTACTCTGCTGCTACATGTACATCATTCATACAGCTGGTGGCACCCATGACACCTCTAAATTGCATAAGTGCGTGAACTGACTTGCTCACGAGGAGCACGTAGCACTAAAATGTGTGTAATCACAGCATCCTTTTTGAGCTAACATAGGTCCACACACCACCTGATGGAAGTGTAAATTGGTGGGAGTTTGCGCTCGCACATACTCTAATGGATCAGCAATCCTACTAGTGCCCTGGACATTCTCAATGGATACAACATGAGCCATAAAACACATCTCTTTGCAGACCATCATGATAAATGGAAAATCAGAACGGACTTTGTAATTCTCTTGTTTATTGAAGACAACATACTGCAATTACGTTTTTCTGCATAGCCACAAGATGTCGCTGTATCTGTTGCCCTGTGAACAACTGGGTGTTTCCACCTCTGCCTTTTTGAAAACAAACTTTGCCTACATTCAATGCAAATGCAATGCAGGCCATTTCCTGTAACCGTGTTGCATTACAGTGCAATTTTATATAGCTTTAGTTATTTGCTTATATCTATTGGCCATCATAAAATGCAATGCAGTTTATAAAATTAAGAGCAATTTACAATGTGGGAGAGTTTGACAAGTCCTTTTATTTTTTAAAACAAGTAACTATCCTTCTCAAAAACAAATTAAATTTCCTTCCTGACAATAACATTTGGCATGTTACATTTAGGGTTTTTTTTTAATTTTGTTTTTAGTACTGCCAAAGCAAACACAACAACTTTACAGGTTACATATTTTGCCAAAGCAATAAAAAGGCAAAATATGCTCACAAAGTTCCATTGTGTTTGTTCCATTAACATTTAAAACAAAATCTCTTTATCTCTCTGTGATTCAGCAGTGCATAAAATGGCCAGTACAAGTTATGCGCAAGGTCCTCAATCAATAAAATGGTCAGTACAAGTTATGTATAAGGTCCTCAATGACTTTTAGACACAACACATTTAGAAGGGGGAGGAACAATTAACAATAAGAGACAATACAATTATTTATGGGAGGGTCTTGTACTGCCCTCCCCAAATAAGCAGAAAGAATGAAAGGGGTCAGAGGGAATCAAAGGGTCCCACATGCCACAGTGGGTTGCAGTCATTTTGCAGTCTTTGCATCATGAAGAAAAAGAAAGTGATTTGTGGATTTGGGTTTGCCCATGTCCATGAGGTTCCATGCTGTTATTGCAGAGATGGGTAATTGAGGGGATTTGGGGAATTTTCTGCCTCCTGTGTGACCTCTGGTAGTTTAAATGAACTGCCAAAAAATGCCAAAAACCAATCTATGAAACCAGAAATATCCAAAAGTCCACTTTCAGTGTTGAAAAAAATGCACCCAGATTTTTTTAAACATTAAGTAGTGTAGGAAACCCCAAAATCTGTTTAAAAAGTTAGCTGCCCCTTTTATTTTTAAAAAAATATTTATGCAAGGACCTGATATACTTGCTTTATAAGTACTTGAAACAGAAAAATGACTGCTAAGGCAATGTAATCTCTAGAACAGAACTAAATGAAAATGTTTTCTTCCTCTCTTCTGGTATGTCATATAGCAAGAGATGGCAGTTTTCCTCCCTAAATTCCTCCCAAAGTCTAATTCAGATGAAGTGATGAAGCGGTTTCATCTGGAAGGAAAAGATGGTACCAGATGATGGTCTTATCTGCATTTAAGATTTTCAGTAATGGTTATCACTCCTTTGGCAACTGGTAGTTACTTGAACATAGCACTTAAGTCACACCAGCCCATTTTTGAATTCTCTTCACTGACTATTCATCTTTCTAGAATTCCATTATAAACTGTTTAACATTCAAAGCCTTACACAACCTGGTTTCTTAGATGTCAGCCATTATTATTATTATTTTACCATTCTGCTTAAGATCTGTGTTCTAGGGAGTCTAGGCTCCTCATTCAACCAAGGGTTTCCCCTTCCTTGGCTCACCTTTGCCCTTTCTCACTCACTGCTCCAAACTGCTGGAATTGCCACTCTGAACATCTGTGGACTGGTCCTTCTCACATTATTTTTAAATCTCAGTAAAACACATCTTGTTTTCAAAAGTTGTTGGAGTCTTGTAGAATGTTGTTTTATAATTTTGTGTAGTTTGATCCCATGTACTTGTCAGTTTGTTTTATATTATATTGAATTTTTGGTATTTTACCTGGATAATTCATTTTACAATCGAACGGTTTAGTTATATTATTCCTCCCTTCCCTTCGAGTTTGTGTCTGTATATATTTTAGATTGTACACCTATGGCAGGATGCAGTTTCTGGTTACTTTACTTGTAAGGTACCATGTACATTGATGGTGCTATATAAATAATGATGATGATACCCTTTTATGTCACCTTTGCAATAGAAGACTTAAGCAGAAGGTATTTTCATCATTTCACCTGAAACTCGCTGTGAAATTCAATGACCAAAAAGGAAAAGAAGAAATACTGAGACAGAGGTGTTGTCACTTATAGAGCTTTCCAGGAAAGGCAGTCTACCATCTCCTAGTTTTTTGTTTTTTGCCAGCAAAGGTTGGTCTGGGATGTCTGGAAGGCTTGAGAGACCAGAAATAAACCAAACCAAACCTTGGGACCTACACTTTGCCATCCCTGTATTAATATGTATTTTTCAGCCAAAGTGATGGCAAGGAGTAGATAAAGCCATGATCTATATTTAGAAATTGGATCTGGGGCATTTATTTACATCATGAGCATTCGGAAGACACCTGTGCTTTTGTACTGTGGAGTCACAATGCTGTGAATCTCTGGCGTGATCTTGCAATCTGCAGGTGTAGATGCAAACTGAGACTGCATTTCTTACTATTATAGGTATTGATATACACCCCTATATAAACTTCTCTGGCTAGTTAACCGCTCAAAAATCAGTTGCTCTGGGTCATTTTCACACTTAAAAAATAAGGAAAGCTCCATGTAAGCGGCGGGAAAGTGTGCCTTGCAGATGCCATCCGTCCGCCCTAGACAGCACAGCCAATAGGACAGGACCGCGGGAGCTGTACTGCAACCTCTACTTTTACTCCCTTCCTTGCCTTCCGTATTTTATTTTCCGTATTTTATAGCTAACAGTCTACTGCCTGATAGAGAAATAAAACACATCACACGGACTCCTGCGACAGGGCTACGCAAACGAAATGCCCTTGGACTCCAATTCCCAGCAGCCCCTCCGATGGCGACGGACGCTGGGGGT
The DNA here is from genome assembly GCA_948472985.1 of Iguana delicatissima. Classification (NCBI taxonomy): domain Eukaryota; kingdom Metazoa; phylum Chordata; class Lepidosauria; order Squamata; family Iguanidae; genus Iguana; species Iguana delicatissima. Next base: position 235,510 of record CAOKZL010000514.1, on the reverse strand, counting down.
TGTAGTTTAACATCTGGAAAGACACCGGTTCGGCTCGCCTGCCCGGACAGCAGTGTCGCAAGCGGTGGTGGCCCGAGGCCGCCTCTCAAGCCGACATTTCCCACGGCCGACTCCTCCACAGCGCTCCTACGAGGCCAAGCGTAGTACGCGCGGGGGCGGCGGGCCTCTTCCTCGCCAGGGCGCCCCGCTCGGCCAACCGCCAGCACAACGTGCCGGGCTCCGGCTGTCCCCACTCCTCACGTGCCGCCTCCCAAAGGGGCGGTGGTGGGAAGACGTCGGCTGCAGCGATTGGCTCCCTTCCGGGGCCCTGTGGGGAGGGGCCTCTCAGCTCACGTGTATCGCCCCCTGACCAATCGGGTGATCGCGTGATGTGGGGCTCTGTTGCCGCTGCCGCCGCTGTCGCTCTTGCGGCGGGGTTGTTGTTCCGTTCCCTCCCCCTTCTCTCCAAGATGGCGGCGCCGGCGGGTGCCTGAGGGAGAGAAAGAGAAAGCGAGGCTGTTGCTACGAGGAGCAAACCAAGCCCTGGCTGCTGCCGGGAAAGGAAGGGAAGCCGCCGCGGGCCCGAGCTCTTCTCGCCGCCCAGCCCTCTCCCCCTCGGCCCTCCAGGAGGATGGTAAAATGACCCAAGCGGGGAAGAAGAAGAAAAGGGCCGCCAACCGCAGCATCCTGCTGGCCAAGAAAATCATCATTAAGGACGGCGGCACGGTGAGGAGGAGGGGGAGGGGGCAGAACGAGGCCGAGGCTTGTGGGAAGAAGGGCGGGCGAGCGAGGAGGGTGGCCAGCCTGCCCCGCTGGGGTGGGGGCCGTGGGGGGCCTCTGTTACACGGAGGGACGTCTCAGCAGATTCGGAGCCCAGTTGTGGCTTCCTACCTGGTAGCGTCCAAACCTCTTTTACACCGGGTTGAACTGCCAACAGTTAGCACCGGAAGAGGCGCCTGACCTCCCCATTTTCCTTGGATCAACGATTGCCCCGATAGGGTCCACTTTTTTCTTTTACTGAGGTTTAAGGGGTGCCTCTTTTAATGAAATCTTGGTGAGTGTGTACCGCAATATGTATGCAGGTCTCCCGTCTGTTCTCCTTCACAATCTCCCACCCAGAAAATAAACGTTGGTACACGTGTTGCGCTCGCAGATAACTTTTTAATCAATTGATCCATCGTATTCTAAGCCCCTAACCGTACCCGGTTTTGCGTATTTTGGAGGGCCCCTGAATGGACTCGCTCCATTATATATGGGTGGTTGGCTCAGCTTCCAAACTTTAAAACCTCAACTACTTGAGTGTGATATTGGGGGTGTGTGTCATCATCATTGTGCCTAGATTCACTGTGTGATTAAACATGTTTTAGGAAGGAAATGTTGCGGATAGTTCGGTAACAGCCCATTATAATCCCCTATAGCTTGTTGTAACTTGTTGCAGAATATGTTAGTTAGTATGGAATACACAGCAGTTGCAGGAACTAATGGTGGAAAGAGTGATACCAGTGAGGCCTTTTGTTTGAATACTGCTCGTTAACAGAAGTATTTCTTTTGATATGAAATGTTGGGGGAAGGGCTCCATGCCAACTATGTTTCTCTTTTTGCTTCCATCATTAGTTGCAGTGTTCATCCCAGAGAAGATGTGACATTGTGAAGATGCAGAGGTTATAATCTATTTCTGTCCAGTTAGTTTTCTAAAGAATGCTTTGTGATGGGAAGTGTTTTACCCTGTCTCTGCTTGACGATATGGTCTTTCAGCATGTTTTGTTATTAGATCCCCTTTCTTGTTGTCTTTGGACTGAAAGCGTGAGAACCTGTTTTGATTCAGGGGCTTTAGACTGTAGACTTTGCTTTAGTTAGTTCCTAGGCTGTGTTTCTGTTTTGTGCTACTGTGAGCATGACTAGAAATTACAACTTCCACCTTGATTTTGTTGTTTACGTCTAATCTTCAGATACTTTAGAGTAACTAGGGGTGGATTTTACCATTACCTCTTGCTTGTTTGACTACTGTTGGAGAATTGTTTCAGAAGTATTTTCTGTATTGAGACAGTCTTGCTAGAGACAGATGTGCACACTTATTCATCTGTTGTGTGTCCTTTACTGTCCCTCAAGCCATCTGGTAGCTTAGGTGTTATTACAGTCAGCCCTCCACATTTGTGGGTTTCACTTTTGCAGATGTGATTATTCACGGATTATTTGCTGTCACCTCTCCTGCCTCCCTATGCTATTTTTAATAGGGACTGCCAGCCCTGTGAGACTGGGAAACTGTGAATGAAGCTTGCAAGTCCCTCTTAAAAATGGTGTGGGGCAGCAGTGGAGGTGGCAGTAAGCCCCACAAGCCACCCACTTCTGCCTTGTGAAGGAATGCTGATGCCTCAAAGGAATCCGTCATGGGTTGAATATGCTGATCATACTTTTTTTTTGGATGTTAAATATAGTTTGGGAGGGCACAGAGTTATTCAGTTTTTCTACTTTCATGGGAGTTCCTAGCAAATGTGGAAAGATAACTGTAGCTGGTGGGGGCATAGTCCACCATAGCAAGTGTTGTTGCTATAATAGTTGTAACCATTTTAGATGGTTTTTTCTAAAAGAGTCAAGTCACCGTAGAACAATTAAAGTTTAGAAACTTAAGTAATAAAAGCAACCCAAAGTCTCTGTCAGTAATGTAAAACTACACCTCCTTCCAAGAATAACAAAATTTCAACAGAGGTATATGTAAGATACTGTATACCAGGCAGGAGAAGTGAAATGTACAAATATAGAATGGGTGACACTTAGCTTGAAACCTGTATGTGTGAAAAGGATCTAGAAGTCTTGTGTGCCTTCCAGTCACTTCCAGCTTATGGCAGCACTAAGATGAACTTATCATGGAGTTTTCATGGCAAGATTTGTTCAAAGAGAGTTTGCCTTTGCTTTCCTCTGATGCTGAAAAAGACTTGCCAAGATCACCCAGTGGGTTTCCATGGCCAAGCTTTAGTCTCTAGAGTAGTAGCGCGTTGCTCAAAGCACTATACCTTGCTGGGTTTAATAGACCACAAACTAAACATGAGTCAACAGTGTGGTGCAGCAGCCAGAAAAGCCAATGCAGTTCTGGGCTGCATCGGTAGAAGCAAAGTGTCCCAATCGAGGGAAGCATTATGCCACTCTGTTCTTCATTGATCAGACCTCACCTGCAATACAGTGTCTAGTTCTGAATATTGACAAGCTGGAATGTGTCCAGAAAGAATAGTGACCCAAAATGATCAAAGGTCTGGAAAGTAAGTGTTACAAGGAATGCAGTAGGGAGCTGGGTAAGTCTAGCTTGGAGAAGAGAAGATTGAGAGGTGATATGATAGCTGTCTGTAAATACCCGAAGGATTGTCATGTAGAAGATGGAGCCAGCTTGTTGTCTGTTGCTCCTGAGGCTAGAACATAAAGCAATAGATCCAAATGACGAGAACAGAGATTCCACCAGAACATTTGGAAGAACTTTTTTTTACTGTAAGAGCTGTGTAACAGTGGGATAGATTGGCTCAGAGGGTGATAAACTCTCCAGCTTTGAAGGTCTTTAAACAGAGGTTAGATGGGCATCTTTCAGAAGTGTTTTAGTTGTGGATTCCTGCATGGCAGGTGGTTGGGCTAGATGGCTCTTCTGCTCCCTTCCAGCTCTAGCATTCTGTGATTCTATGATTCTAAAATTTAGATTTCTTGTTCTTAATAGTCCTTTTGTAATGTGAATCCAGGTCTATCTGTTTGGGATTTTTGTTTGTTTATTTGTTTAGTATTTTTGAGCTTGAGCTGTGACAGCTGACATCAGTGACTGATCTCAGTCTGGATTCATTTTTTTACTTTGTCATGAATCCAGAGGTGGAATCCCTAGCACATGACTATGCCAGGATTTTCTGTGATTAATCCATGAAGCATGAGCAGTACCTTTGTGCAAGAGTACTCATGTATCAGTGAGTTGCCACCAATTAAAGTCTTCAGTGACTGTATTCCTGAGTCCTTAGGGACAGGTCTTCTGTTTACACGCTTGGCTGTAGTGTGAAGCAGCTTTTAAGGATGAGTGAGTTACTGTCTGAGTTTCAGCTGATTCTGGTGGTGGTGTTTTTTGTTTTTTTGTTTTTTTGCAGATGGGATATTCTAATTTATGGGATATTCTTTGGGATATTCTTATGGGATATTCTAATTTATATATTCCTGTGGAAGAAAATGACTTGGTCAAATTAACAGCACATTGTTTTGACCAGAGTTTTGGATTTTGCAATAGACATATGCAAGTGTTACTAATTGATGTGATTGACACTTTTCTCTGAAGGATCAAGTAACATTAGATCTTAATATGTCCTGTCTGTAAAAAGTAAATAATAGATAAATATTTTAGAAAAGTTCTGAAGAGGAAGAATAGAATGTTTGACTAAAAAAAAAAGAACCTGTAGCCCTTTAACATGTTTTTGGCATGTAATTAACTGTATTTAAAGTTTATTTGTGTTAAAGTATTGTATGTGCATATATAATTCTTCTTAACTTTTGAGAACCAGTTCGCAAGTAGATAGAGCACCTACTCAATTTCATTGTCTTGCACTATTTTAGAAATGCAAGCTCCTTTTAAAAATATGTTTAAAAGGTAGACTCTTCTTGTTTTTTCTCCACTCACTTGTTTCTAAATCAGAGATATGTGGTGCTCCAGATTTTGCTTTACTGGAATTCCCATTCTCCCTTGCCATTGGCTGGGACTGAGGAGAGTTGTGGTCAGACAATATTTGGAAGGCTGTATATTGCCCACTCCTGCGCTAGATATTCTTTCCCCACTGGAGAGTTTAGCTGGTGGTATTTGAAACAAGGATGTTGAGTGACTTGTGTTAGATTGAACAATGTGACCATGTCTGCAGTAGTTTAAAAATACATAGGTTAAGGTTGCTATGCCTCTTTCTGCTATGTTTGGGGCTGCGCATCCAGCTTTTAAGCTGTTTATTTCCATTTCAGGTAGCATTGCACATTACCTTGAGATTACTTGTTTTCAGACATGTTTGTGTGCCTTTCTTCTGCAAAAAATAGTTAAGACAAAGCTCTGTTGTGTTTTAGGGTTTTAAATAATTTGGGATTGGATTTATAAAGGGAAAGTAGGCATAAGCAGACCACGGCACTGCAGGTGGTTGTGATAGTGGTTGCTACCGCTATGTTCCCCCCTCAAAACTGGGACTTAAGACAGCTTAAAAGTTCAAACAAATGTAGTATAGTTAAAACATACAAAAGATCAGCATTAAAATAGAATTAAACTATTAACAATGAAAACAGTGTAAATCTTATTCTCTTAACACCTTTTTATTGTTAAATAAAAATGAGAATCACACATGTCTCCAGATTTTGCTGAACTGTAGTTCTCAGCATTTCTCACTTTTAGCTAGGTGGGGTAGGACTGTCTGGGGGTTGCAGCGTTGTAACCTTTGGAGAGCTGCATGATTCCAATCCCTTTTACAGTTGCTAAGCAGTCAGGACATGCCGTCTTGTTGATTGAATTGCCCTGAACGTAACAATTTTGATGATGTTGGTGCTTTAACTGATAAATATATGCACTCTGGACCAGAAATTTTGGACTCCTCTGGAGATTGCCAGTGCTTTTAAGGCAGTGGTTCTCAACCTTTGGCTTTCCAGACCTTGGAAACTTCAACTCCCAGAATTCCTGAACAATGGCCATACTGGCTGGGACTTCTGGGAGTTGAAGTCCAAAAAAACCTGTAGAATCAAAGGTTGAGAAACCCTGTTTTAAGAGGATGGTTGTATTTGAGAGTGATTGTGCTAAAACTGATTGGAGAAAGAGTATAGGTTTAAGTTACAGCCTTGTGTTCTGTTTCTGCTAATACACGCCACATTTCATGACTTTAATTCAGCTTTGCAAACTCTTGTAGAACAATTTATTTTCTTTTTCCACTTCCTCCTGCTTATCTTTTTCCTCTTTCTCAAACTGTTAGTGCAACTTCTGTAACTGGAAGACAAATATTTTAGATCCTATAAGCATTGGCTTCTAGGTGTTTTTTTTTTCTTTTTGGAGCCAGTGTCAGCTTTCTGGAGACTAGGCCAGACTGAAATTGTATAAAATCTGTAAATTATTGTGGAGTGTTTCTTTACCTTCTCCAAAGAATCTGAGCAACTGACTACCTGGGATGTTTGTAACTTTGGTTTGTACATTTCTTGGTCCTTCAAGGTTTGTAGAAGCTGCTTCAGCAGTATTCAAATACAGTGGTTCTTTATCCGTGGTCCGCAAGATTCTGGGCTCACCGTGTTCTCACAGGGGGTCTGCAAAGGCTTGAAGAAACGTTATGAGCTTTTACAGTTAAAATAGAAAAAATGCAAGTATGAAGGAAAGAAAGACAGGCGGATGGATAATCATATCGATCTCAAAGAGCAGGAGTCTTTTGCCGATGATAGATATCATTTGTATAAGGTTTCATTACAGTATCTCAAACCATTCAAAAGTTATGAAAATAACTGTTTGATAGCAAAACATGTACTAAGCACTTACTACTTCTGTATGCAGTGAGAACATGGAAATAAATGATACTGAATGGCTGAAAGCAAGCAAGTGACATTTCTTGCTACCACTCATACAACCAGAAGGTGCTTTTTTTGTTTATCAAACTCGTACACCCTTGATGTGCAACTTTACGTAAATATTTGGTGCACTTCAGGATTTAAATCTTGAATTAAGCCTTGTTGGTTCGTGGCAATCCTTATTTAAGGGTAGGGAATCTTTAGTGCTTCTTATGTTTTGGATGATATCTCCCACAGTCTGTTACATTTGGCCAGGTTGGTTGAGATTTGTGTGAGTTGTCCCAAACACCTGGAAAGCTGAAGGTTCCCCACCCCTCTTGTATCGCTAGTAAAGATGGTAGCAGTTCCACCCTACTGCTGGAGGGACATTGTTTCTCACAGAGCCATTTGTTCTGTCCTTGAAGAAATGACTGAGAGAGTTACAATATTCTTTCAGTATAGGTCGCCAGGCTGGGCTGTTATAGGTGGCCATGATGCATGCCCTGAATCACTGATAGATGGCACACTTGACATGTAGATATGCCCAGGTTCAGTCTGCTTCGCCACTGGTTTGTAGGTTTCTGGTAGCAGGATTTGTTTGTGACACTGTAGAGCAGTGGTTCTTAACCTGTGGGTCCCCAGATGTTTTTGGACTTCAGCTCCCAGAAGCCCTGAGCATTGACCATAGTGGCTGGGGCTTCTGGGAGCTGAAGTCCAGAAACATCTGGGGACCCACAGGTTGAGAATCACTGCTGTAGAGCTAATATTAATTGTGGTTCAAAGGTACCACCAGACTACTGCGTGGCAGTATGAAGATATGTCTCATATGCTCCTTTTCTCATGGGAAGTCATAGTTTCTTGTCTTTCCTGTCATGACCAAGATGTTATTTTGCCAGTCTGGATCAGATTATATTTTAGCTCAAAAGTGCATGTGGGGAAGAGCATGCAAGCTGGCTTTTGTGCATCATGAACATTGATGTTAGGCTGAAAGGACCAGTAGTTTGGATTCATGTTTTATTTCATATAAAAGTAGAGATGTGTAATATGATCATACTAGATGCCTTTCTTGGATAAGAAATACCACTATACTCTTTCCAGTTTGGACCAAGATTGTTATGGTGGCTTCAGTGAGGGTTTTCTCAAATGATATGTTTGAAAAGGAACACGCAGTTGTCTTTCCGTGGTGTTGGGTGCACTTGGAATGGTCCAACCCCTTTCCATGGACGAACACAAACTCAAAGCATCCCTAGCATTCAGTATCAATCACACTGTGTTTACATTGTAGTCTTCATGTGCAGCGTTAATGATCAGTCCCTTCATGAATAGTGGCATAGTTGTTTGTAGGTGTGGGTGGCTTTGGTACTAATATGCACAACTGTTGTGATTAGTGCTGAAATAAAAAATGGATAATGATACTAAGATTCCAGTTGACTGTGGTGTTCTTTCAAATGCAGCTGTTAAAAATTTATTTATTTTTTGTCATTTATGTTTAGCTTTCTCTAGCTTAGAGAGCTCTTACTAGTTTACTGTTCCGCACAGTGAATTAACTATCAAAGGAAAAATAAATCTATTATAATTTAAAAATAACTGAAGGAAGATTAATACAGCTGCTCTGACCTTTACTATGTTATAGTTATTAGTAATATTGTATAAATTCCTGGCCCCTTTGCTTAGACAATCAGTTCAAGGAAATGTGCTATACAGATTTTGGATGTGTCATGATTTGATTAAACTTTAGATTATTTTGATAAGGGCTTAGAACTTATAATTATAGAATCCATGTTACTAGTTATATGACACTACTTTGATATTGTGAAATATTTTATGTACTTACTTGAGTGCCTCAGTCATTTGCAAAATCCCCTTGACTTCTCAGAAAGAAGTGTTACAAGGTGCTGCTTGGGTTACTTGTTACATCTTTCCTGCTCACTTTCAGTCCAGTGTTTTTGATATTTTCTTCTTACAAAAGGAAGGAAATACTGGGAGTGGTAGGAGCCAGAGTGCTGTACTGTATTGCATGACCATATCAGCGCAGTATGGCTGCAGCCCCGTCTTGAGCATGCTTGGTGTGTCAGTGTGCCAGAAAAGATCCAGTAGACAGATGCAGGAAGTCCAGCTCATATAAGGAAAGGGGATAAATTTTAGTATTTCATTAGCTACCATTTGTGTGTGTGTGTGTGTGTGGATATAGATAAAAGCTCAACAACTTTAAGCTAGCTTTGTTAATCAAAATCTGTTTCCAAAATTGGATGCTTTTGAGATATTTGGGCTCATTCATAGCTCAGTCCTACTTAATGTGTAATTGGAGATCTGTGGCAGCTAATTTTTCAGTGTTTAACATTTTCCTCAAATATGTTTTCAGATAGGATTGTATTAGAGCAATGAAGTAAATTAGAGAATGTAACACAGATATCTGATATATTGATCCCGAATGGTAGTGGCTAGTAATAAGCACTCCCAAGTATTAATGTCCTTCCCAATCATCAGGGTGTTTTTCCTTTAAGAATCATTTTAGCAAAGGGCTATAGCAACTTTATTAAGCAGGGATGAGGAAAGTCTGGCCTTCCAGATGTTGCTGAACTACGACTCCCAACATTCTTCATCATTGGCCATGCTGATTATGGCTGATGGCAACAGCAATTCTAGAGGGCCTCATTTTGTGTACCCCATTCTAAGGCATTCTTTGACTTCATACCACTTGTCTACCATATTACATATCACTGTGTGGTTGATAAATGATCTTGAATGGATTGTGGATGGTGAGTTTTTATTTGGATACATTTTATATGTTACCTGGAAAGCCTGAGAAATTAAATGAAGATATTCATAGGGGGACCAGCATCAAATCTTTAAAGGTGCTGTTATGTAGGAGATAGTAAGGATTTCCATATCTACAATGAATAGCTTTTCTATCTGTGAAATTGTATATAGAATGTTTTACAGAATTAATTTTTACCCTGTGGCTCCATTCAGACCTAATTCCAAAATATGGTTTAGTTTTAAGAGCTGAGGAGCACCAAGTTTCATGCTCGTGTGCTTTCTTTTCCCATTACATATTTTGAATTTCTGTATTCATATTCGTTTATACATTGTTATGTCCCACTGTATCAAGCTATGGTTTATTTAAATCTTGGCTTGATCCTTGTTTTGGAGAGCAGAGTTTGGCTCAGCAAACTGTTATAGTGTATCCACTTTATATACATGGGGTCTGTGGGCGTCACATCCCATTATAGTCAACGCGTGTGCACCTGCAGTACTGTGGGCACGGCATGCTCTTATCATGTCCATTGACTGTAATGGAATGCGATGCTCCACATGACCTTCTATTCATTCATGTGGAGGTCACATGAGAAGAGGGCGCACTGTATTTGTCAATTCACATGTGGTGTTAAGCCATGATTTTTCCACTAGCTAACTGGTTTAGAATTCTAAACTCTGCTAATTGGGAGTGATGGTTGTAGACCAGCATATCTGGAGAGAACTAGGTTGGGGCATGCTGCACTAAACTGTTACATGGCATTGCACATAAATATAATGATAGCTGTTTTACCTCTTTGTGTTCATTTCCTGCTTCTTGTAGTGATTGTTTTTTATACGTTACTTGTTAAATATTTGTAATCATATTTCTTCTTTTTAGCCTCAAGGAATAGGTTCACCTAGTGTCTACCACGCTGTGATCGTTATATTTTTGGAATTTTTTGCTTGGGGACTTCTGACAGCACCTACCTTAGTGGTACGTAGTACTTTTCTTTTTGCTTAATGCATTTTCAGATTTTACTTCAGTAATTGTTTATGGCTCAAGTGAGCAACACCAGTCAGTTGTTCAGTTTGGGCTAGCTTGCATGTCCATAGTTGAGCAAGTGGTTGGCCATATATTCACATTGCCTCTCTTGCTTCCTGTCTTACTTCATGCTAGAATTTTAAGATTCTGACAAGGCAATGACTGTAGGCTGCCACAGCTCCCTCCTTTTAACTTGAGAGCTAATTGTCTTTTAAATTGAGATGTGAACACTTGGGAGAATACATGTGAGTAGGGAGTGTGTTGCTCACTCTCACTTATTAAATCATAATTTAGCAGGGTGAGGATTGTGCATGCTCAGCTGGATAAATAATCTTTCCATGATTCAGTAAATTGTTTTTGTTTTGCAAAGGGCTATGGCAATTTTATTAAGCAGGGATGAGGAAAAAAGCTTGGAAAGGTGTTTGGCTTACCATTTTATCTCTCTGGCCATAAGTCTGAATATTTGTAAACCATCAGCATTTAAAACAGGTAAACGTGACACCAAATAACTGTACTTCAGAGTTGAGGAGAGGAGTGGAGTGGATAAAAGTATATCGCCTAAGCATGTGGGAGGAAAGGCAGGCTTTCACAGAGCAGAAGGGAGAGAAAATTTAAGAAATTAACTCATGTACTATTTACCTTCCAGGCTTGTTTTACTATTCATGTATTTGACAAAATGTTTTATTAGATATAATATGTAACAGTCTGTAATAGTATTACATGTGTGCAAGGGGCGTTAAATTATGTTGAGATTTGTATTCAGGTAAGCATTCTGTTCCCAATGAAATATTCATGTAGTATATTCCTGGAAAACTGCCTCATCTTGTCTTTGATGAAAGGTTAAGAAAATACACTTGTCTTTTAAAGTGCTTCCTCACCTTACTATGAAATTAAATTTACAGTTAAACTGCTCTTAGCTGACTTTGATAGAAACATAAAAAAAATAATCCTTTGGTGCAGGAATTGTGCATGCAGCTCCCATCAGTTTTAGCCATCATAGCCAGTGGTAAATAATAATGAGGACTACAGTCTGGCATCATCCGGAGTCCCATGTATCCCCTGTTCCGGCATTAGAGAATGTTTTTCTGTAGTGTACAAGCTCTTTTGCTCAAGCAGTAGAAGCATCTGGGCCTAAATGCTCTTGATGCTCTTGTTACTCCTGTCTGTAATAGACCTATTGAATGAACACGATTTGCCTCTATATTGACTTACTACTCAGTAGCTGATCCAGTGGGTTTGCTTGAGTTAGGAGTAACCAATGAGATCAGGACTGTAAAATATGTTTAGAACTTACAGTGACAACAGCCCCCCCACCCCAGGACCTTGTCTGACAGCACACTTCAGCTTTGTTTTCAGTCAGTGAATTTCTTGAAAACTATATACTTCTGCTATGAACTGCAGAGGGAAACATCTAACCATTTAAATTTGAGTGAAAACATGTTGGCAGGTTTTCATGTATTTTTTGTAATCTTATTTAAACAATTTAAACACTAAATCCCTCAAGATTCTTACAAATCATATTTTGTATTTTTGCGTGGTTTACTTCTATATTTTCTTAGGAGGGTTACACAAGCCATTGGTCAGAGTTTGCTGCATAAAAAGCTGCTTCAGTTGCTCCATCATCATCCCTCCTTTTACATGTGGGCTATAACACTGCTCTCAACTCAGTAAAACAAAGACTATGGGATATTCCTCTTTGTGACCTTCCGGCTCATTCATAATCAGGCCGCTCACCAACTTGATTGAGTATAGAATATGTTGGACCTTTTCACCTAGCTGAGTATTTAAAGAATTTGACTGTTGTTAATTGTTGTAGATTTTTTACAAAGGCCAAGTTTAATGTTTTTCTATCCAAAATGCACCAAGGTACATTTCCTAGTGTCCCATGCACCATAAGGCTATGTCCCTGCAGCAGTAAGGAAGTAAAATCCATGAAGCATGTTCTTTCATTGTCTGAATTCTACAAAGAGGTACAACAACGTACATTTAATCCTCTGTTGGCAAATCTATCAGAACGATTGGCCCAATTTTATGTCAGATTCCTGTTAGAAGATAATACCAGCATGACCTTGGTCTTAACCACATTTTTGTCTGAGGTGGTCAGGATTAGAGAACAGTTAAATTCTGTATTAGGAAAATGTCTACAATAAGTTATGCCTCTGTGATTTGGCGCCATTGCGCTTTGTGCTTTTAATTATATCTTACATGTTGTTTGTTTGAATTTGTTGGGTCTATGGACCGTAATAAAGAACCACACTGTACCATTTCTGCAGACCTTTACTTCACTTATCTATTCATCTGTAAAACTCAGTTTTTTCTTCGAGTCTATTTTGCGAAGCACTGAGAACACAAAGTCTGTAGTATCACATGACTGCAAACTGTAAAAAAAGATATTAGCGAACAAATTCTTGACTATTTATTCCTGTGTGTGTCTAGTAGTATATGCTAATTTTGTACTATTCTGTAGTGATAGAAAAAGATCTGCACTTGTTATTCAAATGATGTATTATACTAGCTCTTAGAACTTTGTTGTTGTTGGGCACTTTCAAGTCATTTCCAGTTCATTGTGACCCTAATGCAAACCTGTCATAGAGCTTTCTTGGCAAGCTTTGTTCAGAGCGGATTTGCCTTTTTCTTCTTCTGAGGCCGAGATAGTGTGACTTGCCTGAGGTCACCCACAAGGTTTCCATAGTTAAGTAGAGATTTGAGCCCTGGTCTCTCGAGTATGTATTTCAGTGCTCAGACCACTGCACCACACTGGCTCTTTCCCCGTGACCAGTTCTGTGATCTACAACTGGGCTGAATATCTACAGGGTCAGGGAAATAGGAGTTCTGCAGTATAACTTTGACACATGGTTGCAGCTTTCTACCTAATGTGACTTTGGGTACCTCAACAAGTACAGTTTTGTTTGCTAGAAAAATATTCATATTTGAATGCTACAATTCATATGAATCATATGATAAAGCTGAAGCCCCTTAAGTATAAATATACCACTCTTCTCTCTTTCTGATATGAAATATTCCAGTGTACGTAACTACTGATGTACTTTTTCCAGTGCTGCATTAGCATTACTAAACCTTTTCTGTTAGGAAGGGGATCAGTCTGTATGTTCAATTTTATGATTTTTCGAGTGATACTTCACGTGTTTAATCATTTTACAGGTTTTGCATGAAACCTTTCCAAAACACACATTTTTAATGAATGGCCTAATACAAGGAGTAAAGGTAAGACTGACTTTAAAATCCTTTCTTTTGTGGGGTATGAGGGTGTTTTTCAGTAAGAGCTGAATACATGTAACATATAGTAATTGTCCATTTTGTCCTGAAGCTGGGAATTAAGGGTAAGACCAAACTGAGCTAATAAAATTGAGTTGTCGCACTTAATTGCTCAGGCTGTAGTTTGGGTGATTTGATGCTGAAATACAGAACCTGTACTTTGCAGTCAAACCTCAATACGCTTCCCCTCAGTTTTGATCATTAAACTGCAAGCCTATAAAACTGCTGCCTTACTTGTAGTTAGATGCAGCCACACTGTGGTTCAGTTGTATTTTTCTACACATAAGGAGGCAAGCTGAAGAAGAAAGCATTTAAATTCCTGAGTATCATTCTCTCTAAGACGGTATGTTTTACCTCATGGAAAAGCATTTACTTGTATGAACCTCCACCTGGTACACATAGGTTTGTCATCTTGGAGAGGAGTAGGCTTGAATCCAAATTAGAATTTCATGAGAATATTTGCTCTTCATTTTGAGAATGGGCAAGATGAATAAATTCTTTGGCCCAAGATGGAGGCCTGCAGCTCAATAGCACCAGAAGGGCAGACGGCCCATGTTACATTCGCCTTGATGAAGGCTTGTGGTAAAACGTGGTTTATGCCTAAAAATACCTTGCATCTTCTAATCTCGGTATGCTGCTTTTCCATAATTTACTTCTATAGATCCGTCCATCCAGATCTTCACAAACAAACCTGCGCACATGTTCCCAATACGTAGGCACAAATGACTCATATAGCTCTTCTCACTTTTGAAACATCCTTCCTATGAGATATTACTTGCTGTCCAGCATTCCATTTTATGTCAAAAAGAGCATCTCTTCAATTTCTGCTTATTTAAACATCCTTATCATCCTAGTCTCCTCCTCCATTGGCCACAGGCCGCTGCCACCACCACAACAACTTTTACCTTTCTTCTGAGTTGCTGTTCTGGAAACATTACATATTTAACTTTCTGTTGCAGTTTTCAGTTAAATAGAATGGCAGTATGATACCAAAATACATATTATGTCATTGATGAATTGGTAACTTTGTCTTATTAAGGAGATAGCCTTGAAACCAGCTCGGTAACTTCTGGAGTATGCTCCGTGTTGCACTGGAAATTCAAAATATTGAATCAGGCTTATCTTTTGCAAACGTGCCATTGACATAATCTTATTTATACTACATCTTGTACACTGAAGACTCTTGTGTTTTTTACCCATGATAAGATGTAGGCTAAATTGGTTTCATTCACCATCCCATCCCATCCCATCCAACCCCTGTTAAAACTACTTGGGAGATTGTAGCGCACAGTTTAACATACTAACATAAGACAGCAGCATGAGTCTGACAGAGGGCTAGTGTATTTCTACTTTCTATCTGAAGGATCGCTAGAAATTCCTCATGTTTTATGTCAAACTTATATTCGTATTGAAACTAGACTTCTTGTGCTGCATTGTTTGATAGAAAAGCAGTGGATGTGGAAAAGAATTTCATTGGAACAGCTTACTTGTCAGCTCCACAGCTTGCCTCTTTCAGCTTTTGTCACTTATATCCACTGTTCATATTCCTTTGCCTTGGGTTTCTTGATCTAGAAACAGATCTCAGTGTTTTTCTCAGACTGAAATTGCTGCCACGCACAGCTAATGGGAGATTTCTGCTGTTTTGTAAATTGGTAGGTACAATAGCAGGTAGAACTGTAACAGCTACAAGCCTATCTATCCAGGCATTGCCTTGGGCATGTTTAAGGTTGAGATAAATCTTCCCTGGTCATCTGGAGATAATTCATACTAATGGTGAGCCACTGTTTATAACCTGCTGGCACGCTGGCCCCCAAACAAGATGGGAAGTTGTATGGGAGAGCCTCTGGTTTAATTGTCTGAGAGGGAGCTACAGCAGTCCTCTGCTTGCATGAAGGATGAGTGTTGCTGCTCATCTGTTACTTATGGCAAGAAACAGACAAGTTGTTGCTTCACTTTAAAGTAGACCTTTGTATCATGTATCAGTATATTAAAACTTTGTTCTCAGCTTTTTCCACTTTAATGGGTGTGTTTCTTTCAAATAACACATTTGTGATTACTTCACAGGGCTTATTGTCTTTCCTGAGCGCCCCTTTGATTGGAGCTCTGTCTGATGTTTGGGCCAAAATCCTTCTTGCTGCTGACAGTATTTTTTACTTGTGCTCCAATTCCACTGATGAAGATCAGCCCATGGTTAGTGTTCCATTTCTAAGTTTGCTGTTACAATCCCATCTGCTTGATATAAATCTAGTTAAAATGTTGGTTTCTTCAGCTCGTTTTGACTATTGTTGTTCAGGCTCTGACTGTTCCTGTTGGCAGAATGCCAGATCACTTATCAGTGAATGAATTGTGTGTAGCATAGAAAATTGTCCTTAACTTCCTTGTTTGTTTTGCTCTTGGGCAATTCTAGAGAATACTAGGGCAACACTATTAGTTTTGGTACTCTTCAGGCTTTCCTGGAGTCTGTTCCCTGGGTATGAAATACAGATCTATATGGCTGGACTCTGATGTTTGTTTTCCCAACTTTCTTTACAAGTTTTTGCTACTAGATTTTTTTCAGATAGAATGAATATGTCTTAAGTCAGTGTCTCTTTTGAACATCCAGGTTTTATTTTTTCAAGTCTGTTTTCCAAAATACTCACTTTTCCCAGTTGAGAAGAGAGAAACATCCTCTAGATTGGTGGTGTTCTCCCATTTTCTCCACTTGGCAGGAAGAAGACAAAATAAATCTCCATGTGTGGAAGCAATATCTATGAGGTCTGTCATCTTTTTGTCTGCTGCTCTGAGAGGACATGTTTTTCCACACTGCACAGCCATATGGACCTGAAGTCTACAAGGAAAAGCAACAACCACTCCACACTTACCATTTTTTGTTCCCCTCTTCTCTTGCTTGCCTGAGTGGTTGCTTTTCCCTTCCTTTTGCCGCTTCTGTCGTGAACTCTTCCCTGCACTATTTATTTTAAAAGCTTCTACTCTTAAGTTTTTTTCTTTACTTTAGCCTTCAACCTCTCCTTCCTACAGAGAGTCTTATAATCCCTTGTAATATGCTGAAGGCTACACTGTGCTGTGTCATTGATTCCCACGTGGACTAAGAGGAAGTGAGAATGATCAGTGTGCTTCACAGCCTCGCTGTGGCATCACTGGTTCTTGTCCCAGGAAGACAACACATCTCTTAGGTCATCTTGTCAGGCCTACAAACTACTACTTCTGTTCCTCTCAGCAAGAAGTCCCCTAGCACCACCCGTCACTTCTGAGGATTGGCAGGGCCATTCCATGTGCTGAATTTTAAAGGACACCTACCCATTCTCTGGGAACTGACACTGCTGTTTTTTGTTGCTGTTCCTTATTTTCTGATAAAGGAAAAAAAGCTTTGAATTCATTCTGTAGCTCCAAACTCACAGAATGATCCCTAGTCTTCCTACTTCATCTGGGTCACCATTTTTAATTTTTTTTTATTAATAATAAAACAAAATAGATAACACTACAGAACACAACATACTACTGAATGCATAATAAACCTAAACAAACAAACTGCTGTATGCGGTATATTCTTAAACTTAGTCTATTCTACTATTACATCTGGGACCATTAAAGATATAACCACTTCCATTCCCTTCAAAAAGCTCCATTCTCCTTCCAAAATTGTAATGATTGTTCATTAAGTTTTCTTCCTTTCCCCTTTACTAACACATAATAAAATCCCCCCCAAATATCTATAAAAATGTCTTTTTAATTCTCCTTTCTTTACTTTAATCTTACACATCAGTTTGTCATTAATAACTGTATCCCATACCTCTTTGTACTATTCATCTAAGTGTGTATCTTGCTGTTGCTGCAGTTAATAAAACAGAACTTAATTCTCTCTTGCCCCTTACCAAATATTGATAACAAAGCTAAATTGGGATTTAACTGTATATTTTGATTAGTTATTTCCTTTATTTCTGTAAAAACTAGCTGCCAAAATTTCAATACACTTTCACATTCCCACCACATATGAAAGTAGGAGCCAATTTCTTGACAACCCCTCCAGCACAGATTAGCATGATCAGAATTTATTTGATTTAATTTTAATGGGGTTAGATACTATCTCCAAACTAACTTATAAAAATTTTCCTTAATTCTAACCAACATATACCTCAATATTCTTATATCCCATATTTTAAGCCCTCTGAAATCATGTTCCCATACTAAATTAAGTGCTTCCTGTGATCCTCCTCTACGAACAAAAATTTGTAAATTTACTCACTATACCTTTATTTCCAACTGTCTCTTTATTTTGTATTATCATTTCTTCAAACTTTGTAAGCTTTCTATATATACCATTTTTCTTTATCCATTCTTTTGTCCAGTTCTCTAACTATATATAATTATACCAAGACAATATCACTATTCCGAATAAATCTTTCATTTGTTCCTTAGTCCTAATTTTTCCTACCTAATCTAATAATTTGTTTTTCTCTTAATATCCTTTCTAAATATCTCAAATTATCTGGAAAAATTTTATTGTCCACTTCCAGACTTTAGGGTGAATCTGTTGGACTAAAGATTTTCTTATGTTTATACCAAATTAGCAAAATATTTCTAAGATAGGGGTTCTTAGTTCCTTTTATTTTTTCGGACAAACAAATAAAGTATTATCTGGATTCGAATTCAATTCTTGTAATTCCATTTCCCACCATATTAATCTATTTGGATATGAAATAATATCTTCTATATGTTTTACTTGATTAGCTATATAATTCCAAAAATTAGAGAGACCTAAACTTCCTTCCCTTTGTGTTTTGTACCACCTCTTATTTATCCTTGCTTTTTTATCTCCATTGTAATATTTATTAACTAACTATATTTTGCCAGACTTTGATCTCTTCTTTCTTTATCTCTATTGGTAACATCCCTATTAAAAAAATAATCTTTGGCAAAATTTTCATCTTAATCGGTGCTGTTCTTCCAAACCATGAAAGTTGAATTTTCCTGTATTGATTGAATTTGTTTTTAATTTCTTGCTTTAGAATTTTAAAATTATTTTAATTTTTCTAAATTAAAAATATTTCTACTTAAATAGTTAATGTATTTTTGAATTTTAATACCTACATTTTTCTTAATTATTGTTCTTCCTTACTATAATTAAACACGATCATCTGATTTTTGCCAGTTAATCTGTAATCCAGTATTATATCCATAACTTTTAAGGGATTTTCTATTGTTAATAATCTGATCTTAACACTCTTCTTACTTCCAATACCATCTACTAGTTTATCTCCTTTGATCGCGTATGCTTGGAATTCTATTACCAATGCAGATAATATTGGGGAAAGGCGACAGCCTTGTCTACGACCTCAGCCTAGATTTATCTGTTCTGTTACACCTTCATTATTACTGTTGCCTTATTACCCGAATATAGTTGGCTTATTACTCCTCTAAATTTCTGCCCCAAATCTAATAATTCTATGATCTTATTTAATTTTGGAAATTCTACACAAACACTTTAAAAATATCTAGTGATAATATAGCTGCTTTTAACTTTTGTTCTTTTACATAATGTATCACATTTAATACTCTTCTAGTCAAATTACCCATTTGTCTACTTACTATAAAACCATTCTGGTCCTCATTAATATGATTTGCTATAAATTTATTCATTCCAGGGTGGATGTAAATATCTTGGTTAATCAAAGAAATAAGTCTATATGATCCCAGCTCCCTTGAATCTTTAATTTTGGAATTAATGTAATTAAAGACTGTTTCCATGATGCAGGAATTTCTTCACCTTCCAATATATTGTTATACAAAGACCTTAATCTAGGTATTAACATTGTTTTAGAAGTCTTATATTACTCAGGACCTAATCCACCCAACTCTGGAGTTCTACCCACTTTTAATTTATCAAGAACTTCAGTTTTCTCTTTTGTTATAAAATTGCTCCATTATGTTTGTCATCTTCTTGAATTCTGTTTTCCAGGTTTCTCAATATATTCACTTATCTTATTTTCATTGATGTTATCCTCAGTATATAATTTAATAGAACTCCTGGAATATCACTGATTTATCTTTCATCAAATTACAGTATTTCCCAAATTTATTCTTAATCACTCAAATTGTATTTTTTGATTTCTTAATATATGCAGATCTGGCTAGCATTTTCAAATTATTACTAAACTCAAAATATTCCCTCTTTAAAGATTTTTTTCTCCAATTCAATATTTTTTACTTCTTTCCTTTCTGCTTGCAAAATCAGTGATGTTTGCTTATCCCTATTTGATAGATATTTCTTTTCCAGCTCACCTATCTCTTCCTCCATTTCTATCATATGTTTTTCTCTTTGCCTTTTAAGTTTACATGCTCCCCTTACACTAATCCTTCTCATAACTGCTTTCATTGCATCTCGCATCACTCCTATCTTACCTCCCCCTGTATCATTTATTGCCCAAATATCCATCATTTCTTTCTCAACCACGCTTTTCTGTTGAAAAATGTTAGTGTCTATCCTCCATCTTTTAAACTGCCTATAATCCTTTTTAATACTAATATCCTCATTCATTGCTGCATGATATGTCACCTTTATACTACTTATTTCTGTATTCACCAGTCTTGACATTAAATTCTTTGAAACAAATATATAATCTATTCTTCAATATTGACTATGTACTGATGAATAGAAAGTGTATTTCTCTCTAAACGTCTCTCAAGTGTTCTTCTCGATTCTATTCAACACTGTCATTTTGTGTTAATCTCAAATTTAGTAGGGTTTGATTTTTTTTTCCTTATCCATAACCGTATTGAAATCACCTGCCATAATTACAAATCCTTTCCTACTATCTTCCATTTCTTTAAATACTTCTCTATAAAAATTAGCTCATTTGGAGAATAAACATTTAACTGTAGTCGTCTTCCCCCTTTGTACCATTATATATCTACCATTGTCATCTCTTTTCATTTTTATCACATTAAATTCACATCTCTTAGAAATAACAATTGCCACACCTCGAGATTTGGAGGCTCCTCAAGAATTTATATATGCATCAACCCCAGATAACTTAAGTAGATTAGCATTTTCCATGGATTGATGAGTCTCCTGCAAAAACAAAATATCCGCTTTATCCTTCTTCAATAATACTTCTATTCTTCTCCTCTTTACCACAGAACCTAGGCATTTCACATCCAGAGTGTTGAATTTTAATAGTATTAACCATATTTGTATTCTTTCAGTTCTCTTTCGTGGTCCCATAGTGAAAAAACACCCACATACATTAACATACAACCCCCCGCAACCCAACCCCGAAACATATATAAACTTCTTCCCCCTTGCTCTTCCTTAGTTCAAATTCTACGAACACAGCCTGACACCAGACTCTCAAGGGGGGAGGAACGCTTCCACATCTTAGCAAAACACTGTAAGTTTCTACTCCAAGAGACTTGATTTTAAGAATCAAGTTCTTAAAAAACAGAAAATCTTGAAATTTTATTTGGTTCCTCCAACTGCTGCACTTCGCTTGTCTTGTTCTGGAACATCTACTGGTTGACCTCAATTCTTCTTCTTATCTTTCTGTATCTCCAACTTCCCCATTTCTTGGTCATTGGTAAATCTTCCATCAAACCCCAGTCTTGCAACAAATTTAGTCCTTGTTCCAAAGGAGATATCTTGTAAAATTTCCCATTAAACCACACTCTCAAAAAAACTGGATGGCTCCAGCTATATTTTATCTGATTCTTTATCATTATAGCTGTCACCAATTTCAGACTCCATCTCCAATGAATAGTCTCAGGGCACGAATCCTGGAAGACTTGAACAGAAGCTCCTTTATATGTTAGCAAAACCAACTTTTTCTCTTGCAGCTTTCACAAATGCTTCTTTTAAAGACATTGTTGAATCTGATCACAATGTCCCTTAGAAACATTCTTCCACATCTACCCAGGCGATGAATTTTCTCCAGGTCTCCTTGTCTTAACTTCAGATCAGGTGCTATTGTCTGCATCCATTGCATGATAATGTCTCTAAGATTCCCATCTGTTTCCAATTCAGGAAAATTGCACAAATGAACATTGGATCTTCAATCATGATCTTAGATTTGAACCATTTTTTTCCTATTTCATCAAATTTCACCTGCTGGCTGTAGATTTGAGCTGTGTTGTCCTTAACTGATTTTTCAATTTCATTCACTTTAGAGGTTAATGCCTTTACTTGATCTTTAACTTCTAATGATTTGTGCAATTCAGTTTTGATTTCTGCTATTGTATCTTTCTTGTTTTGTCATTTGAGTCATTATTGAAGTTTCTAACTCCTTGTTAAGATCTTTGGAGTTTTTTTTCTAATAGCTTTTTAAATTCACAGAGCAATCTGTCTCCTTTAGCCCTTTTCTCTCTACTGCTGTGAGATTGATCTGTATTTATACTGCAGTTGTCTCTCAGAAAGCCTCTATCTTCTTTCTGCAGTGCTTCTGGATTTTTATTAGTAAGTTTATATTCACTGCTTGAGGCAGAACTTCCTCCCTCCTGCTTGTTGATTTCTTCTACAGCTACCTTAGACGTCAGTTCCGGTTGCTTATCGAGTTTTTTAATCTCTGATTTCTTGGCAGGAGTTACTAAACCAACCTCCTCCTCCTCCACATTCCTTTCTTCACTCTCTTTAATCTTGCTAATGAATGGTTAGAGACATGATACATAAGCCAAGCTGGAGCTGTTTCTCTTATTGCTTGTCTCTGCAGAAAAGGGGTAGATGTGCTTTTTCCAAACTTATAACTAGCTCAATATTTGCTTGATCTATTCTTCATCCAAAATAAAACTTTTACTCAGGATTAGTCCTAAAATTTCTTCTCTATCTGGAGAGAGATATTCCTTTTAGATGCTATGCATGGTGGAACTGGAGGGTCTCCCCCAGTCTTTCTACTTCAGTGTCATGTTGCTCTAAATGGCAATTGCTGTCGAAGCTTAGTCTGGGCTGGCAGCCAGGAGAAGGTGATAACAAACAGAGGTCAGAAACTTAGCAGTAACTTAAATGGTCAGTTTACTGAAGAAAGGAAACAGCTTTGCAAATGCAAAGCAATAGGGGGTCCCAGCAATGTCCATAAATCAGAAGCAGGCAAAAACAAACACAAGGCAAAGGCAGAAACACAGGAAAGGGAAGCAAACAGAAGCATGCACAGGAGAAATGGTCAGTTCATTGCTGACAAAGGCTAGATGAGAAAGGCTCAGTTCTTATAGGCTCCAGGATCAGCAGAGCTGGTGCCTGATTAATTGGTGCTTGGCATAAATGCACCGAGAGTGACGCAGGAGACCCTTTTGGTATCTATGCTGGGCAAAGGTAGGTACAGCTAGATCATTCTGTGTGTCACAGTGAGCAGGGCTCCTTGCTAGGGCTGACACTTCTGTCCCTTGGGCAGGTGATGGTACCGTCCGCTTTGCAGGTTCTGCTGCCTCTGAGTCTAGGTTCTGGAAGCCCAAGACAATCACCTGTGTTTGGGAATTGACCACCTATTTGAAGACAACACCTCCGTGTTCCTCTGTCAGGAGATTCTGCTCTGCAATATCAAAAACACCTTCGTGCCTTTTGATATGTTGAAGAGCAGATAGAAGGGCCGCAAGTTGCTTGACCATCTCCTCCAAGATGGTCACCAGCTTGCACATTCTGCAGGTATAGCCATCCACCTCCTCCAGTAACATACACATACCACAACTATTACAGATGACTGCAGCACCTCCCTCATAATTCATACTCAGTAGTCTTACATAGGCACTCCTCCTCAAAACTGCCTCATTTTATTTTCCCTATAAAGAGAGCAGCTGTTAAGTCTTATACCTGCTCCCCTTTTGCTCACTCCTCAGGGACTGAGCTTGAAAGACATAGGCAGCATTTATATAGACTGCTCCTACCTGCTAGCTACAACAAGCAAATGAGTGACTCAAGAGAAGCCCTACATGCTTATACCATGTACTCAGGGAGAATACCTAGCCAAAAACAACCTAACCCACAGAAGATTTGAAAAGACATCAGTTCAGAATGTCTTCCCAGACACTGCTCATGTTCTACTCTGTCCATGTGGACTACACTTGAAAGACACAGGCAGCAGTTATATACAGCTAGTGGCTGCTACCTCCACCCCCTCAGCCAGTAAATCAGCCAAAGCCCCATCCTCTTAGGACAGGGATAATACCTGGTCAGAAAGAATCTCACCTACTTAATCCCTTAAAAACACACCATCTAACAGTCAAGAATGTCCTCCTAGATACTGCTCACGTTCTGCTCTCTCCTCAGGGATTCAGCTTGAAAAATAGAGGCAGCACAAATATAGACCTAGTCACTGCTAGCTCTACCCCTAAGGAAGCGAGCAGGAGGACCATCCTCTTTGACAATGTCCTCTAGGAGAATACCCAGCCAGAAAAAAGCTCACTTACTTAAGCATTTAAGAAACAAGGAGTGAAAAAGTGAAAAAGCTATATCCAAGACACAGCTTACCTTCTGCTCTCTCCTTCTGGATTAACTCTGAAAGACAAACTTTATAAAGTTGGTGGCTGCTAGCCCCACCAGCAGTTTAAAGATTCACCAGAAGCTACACCCTCTTTCACCATGTACTTAGGGAGAATAACTGATAGAAACTAACTAGCTGAAACAAGCCTTTAAAAGGAGGCAGTAAAATAGGAAAGGCTGTTATCTAAGACAGAGCTCACCTTCCACTCTTTTTGGGGGACTAAGCCTGAAAGACAGAGGCAGAAGCTACATAGACTTTGTCCCCACTGGTGCCACACCAGGCAACTGAATGACTGAGAAAAAGTCCCATAATTTTAGATTAGGTGCTAGAGTGTTCAGCCAGAAACCAAATCAACAGAACACAGTGCAACAAAACACAGTGCAACAGCAAGTAAAAGATGTCCTGACAAAAACTCCTCATCCTGCGCTTTCCTCCCAGAGACAGACCTGAAAGAGAAGGGCAGGACTTCTATAGAGGCCACTAGCTCCCCTCGCCCCCAAAGTTAAGTGCTGAAGCCACACCCCCTTAGAACAAGTGGTCAGTAGGAGCAATTAGGGAGAAACGATCTCACGCACTGAAGATCTTTCTCTATCCCCAAACAAGTGAATGCCTGAACAGGTACACCATCCCCTTAGGCAAGGTACTCAGGGAGAATAGTTGGCAAGAAAGAAACTCACCCACAGAACCCTTGAAACCAGCTAGGAAACAATCAAGTCTGTCCTGGCAGAAACACCTCACCGTGCGCCCTCTTCTCAGAGACTGTAGGCTAAGTCTGAAAGAAAAAGGGAAAAGCTATATAGAGCTACAGACTGATTTCTCCACACCAAAACAAGTGAATGACCCCCCCCCCGACCAAATGCTCGATAAGAGCAGCCGGCCCGAAACAAACTCACCCAGACAAGCTTTCAAAGAGTCTCAAGTCAAACAGTCAAGGATGTCCTGGCAGGAACACCTCACTGTCTCCTCTCTTCTCAGAGACTGACCCTGAAAGAGTAGGGCAGGAGTTAGAGGCTACTAGCTCCACCCCCAGGAAGTAAGTGATGAAGCCCTGCCCCATTGCTCCAAGTGCTCAGTAGGTGCAGTTAGGGAGAAACCATCTCAGCCACTGAAGATTTTCAAAAAGAGAGTCAAACAGCAAAATCGCTACTCCAAGGGAGAAGTGACCTCCCCATTCTTCTCCAGGACTAAGTCCGAAAGGAACAGGCAGAAACTATATAGAGCTGAAGACTGATTCCCCCCCCCGCAAGAAGTGAATGAGTCAGCAGATGCCCCATCCCTTTGACCAGGGATTCAAGAAGAACAGTTGTCCAGAATGAAGTTCACCCCCAGAAGCTTTAAAAACATCCAGTGAAACAGACAAGGACAGTCTGGAGAAGCACCTAGAAAGAACCAGTCACACCCTCTTAAGGTTCTCAGAAAAGAATTAGGCAGTGAAACATGTGCTCCAAGGCAGAAGTCACCTCCTCCATTCTCCACCTGGAGCAAGTCTGAAAGACGGAGGCATTAAGTACCTAAGACTCTGGGTGACGATCTGCATGGCCAAACAAGTGAACAGGTGCCCCCTCCCCATTAGACCAAGTGCTCAGTAAGAGCAGCAGGCCAGAACCAAACTTACCCAGAGAAGCTTTTAAAGAGAGTCAGTGAAACGATCAAGGGTGGCCTGGCAGAAACCCCTCACTGTCTGCTCTCTTGTCAGAGACTGACCCTGAGAGAGAATGGCAAGAGTTAGATAGAGTTCTTAGAGGGTGCTAGCTCCACCCCCAGGAAGTAAGTGATGAAGCCTCACCCTGTTAGACCAAGTGCTCAGTAAGGGTGATTAAGGAGAAACGATCTCACCCACTGAAGATTTTCAAAAAGAGAGTCAAACAGCAAAATCTCTGCTCCAAGGGAGAAGTGTCCTCCTCCATTCTTCCCATGAGCTAAGTCTGAAAGAAATCGGCAGAAAGTGTACAGAGCTACTGACTGATTTCTCCCCCCGCCCCTAGAAGTGAATGACTCAGCAGGTGCCCCATCCCCTTAGACCAAGTGCTCAGGAAAATCAGGTGGGAAGAAACAGTCACACCCACAGAAGCTTTCTAAGAGCCTCAGTGAAACGGTCAGGGGTGTCCTGACAGAAACTCCTCACCAGGCGCTTTCCTCTCAGAGACAGGTCTGAAAGAGAAGGGCAGGAGTTATATAGAGTTAGAGGCTGCTGGCTCCACCCCTAGAAATCAAGTAATGAATCCCCATCCTCTTAGACCAGGGTACTCTGGAGAAGCACCTAAAGAGCCGCAGTCACACCCACCTACAGTTATCAGAAAGGAAATATGTTCTCCAAGGCAGTTGTCAGCTCCTCCCTTCTCCACCTGGAGTCAACCTGAAAGACAGAGGCGTTAAGTACCTAAAACTACAGGTGACGATCCGCACTGCCAGACAAGTGAATGATTGAATGGGTGTCCCATCCTCCTTAGACCAAGTGCTCAATAAGAGCAGGAGGCCAGAGTCAAACTTAACCACACAAGCTTTTAAAGAGATTCAGTGAAACCATCAAGGATGTCCTGGCCAAAACACCTCACCGTGCACCCTCTTCTCAGAGACTGACCCTGAAAGAGAAAGGCAGGAGTTGTGTAGAGTTAGAGGCTGCTAGCTCCACCCCTAGAGACTAAGTGATGAAGCCCTTCCCCCTCAGCACAAGTGCTCAGTAGGAGCAATTAGGGAGAAACCCTCTCACCCACTGAAGATTTTTGAAAGAAGAGTCAAACAGCAAAATCTCTACACAAAAGAGAAGTGACCTCTTCCATTCTTCCCGTAGGCTAAGTCTGAAAGAAAAAGGGAAAAGCTATATAGATCTACAGTCTGATTTCAGCACACCAAAACAAGTGAATGACTCCACAGGTGCCCCCCCCCGACCAAATGCTCAATAAGAGCAGCCGACCCTAAACAAACTCACCCAGTCAAACAGTCAAGGATGTCCTGGCAGGAACACCTCATTGTCTGCTCTCTTCTCAGAGACTGACCTTGAAAGAGTAGGGCAGGAGTATATAGAATTAGAGGCTGCTAGCTCCACCCCCTACAAATCAAGTAATGAATCCCCACCCCTTTATACCAGGTGCTCTGGAGCAACACCTGAAGAGAACTGTTTAACATACTTTCACTTCTTCATGATATATTTAATCTAATTTTAATTTTTGTAGATAATGAAATATTCATTTTTGCTTTTTTAATGAGCTTGAATCTTTCACATTCCACGTGAGACACTCTGTTTAAATATTATTAATTCTTATAGAATTAAACGATTACATGCCACATTTGCTTGCATATAAGACACTTTCTTCTTAAAAAAATACCTGCTGAAAATTGGGTGCATTGTATATTCCAACAAATACAGTCACTCTAAAAACATAGGAAATTAACCAGAAAGCAAGATTCTCCTTGCCGAAGCAAACAGGAAGGAAAGTGGTAGCAGAATCCAAGTGAAGCACTCCTTACCTTCTCCCTCTTTCTGTGCATTTTGACTCTCCTAGGGTCCAAGCACTCTTTTTCCATTCCCCTAGTGTTGCCGATGCAGCACTCTTTTTCCATTCCCCTCGTGTCCCAGTGCAGCACTCCTTTCATTCCCCTCACCAGGGAACTAAAAAAAAAATATTTTACTGAAAAATACCCTGTGAAAGTGGGGTGCTTCTTATATTCCAGTGCATTTAATACACCGGCAAATACAGTAATTACACCAATATATACTCCAATCTATAAAGTTCTTAGCTCTTTTACCTATTGTAATTCAATGGTATCTTGCTTTTATAACTTTTCCTCTGTTTTCCTTTCCTTTTTCCTAATCCATTTCCACTTTTTCTACCCCACTACTGACACCTTTTATTACTACCTTTTACTACTTTCTTTGCCCCTCTGTTGCTTATCTGAAATGTCCAAACCCAATAAGCTTTCTTCTTCCTGATGATGTCTTTCCTCTCTCTCTTTTTTTGATCTTCGTTCGCTTCCCCTCTTCTCTTTGGTTCAGATTTTTTTCATTATAGCTATCACTCAGATCTGTAGTACTTTCCTCTTGACTTTTTGCCGCCTTTCAACATTCTTTCTTATTTCTTTTCAAGAAGTCCATGGCTTTCTCTATCGAGCTTATTCTGTACTTTTCCTTTTTGTAAGTAAAGGTAACCCCTTCAAGTTTGTCCCAACTGAAGTGTATTCCTTCCCTCTTCAGCACCTTCACCAAGGAAGAATAGTCATTTTTCTTTTTCAGCAATCATGCAAGAATTTTTCAATATTATTATTGGTTTCCCATCAATTTGGATTCCTTTATTATAGTGCAGTTCCAGAGTATGATCTCTTATTATGTCCCGCACACACTGTACAGTTAAGTCTCTTGGAAGGTTTCTCTTCTTTGCTACCAGGGAATGAACTGTATACACACAGTCCACTTCAGTTTCCAGAAATTCTTCACTACTGTCCAAATTCTTTGCCAGTTTCTGAGTTATTTTCTTTTATATTTTCATTCAGGGATTCCATGACCCCTCTAAATCTCACCTATGATTCTTTTTCTCTTTCCTCCATTAGAGCTTGTCAGTCTAGTTGTCTCTAGTTCTTGGATTAAGTCCTGTGTATCTCTTTTCAAATTCTGAATTTTCTCTATTTTCTTTTACATCTTTCTTCACCTGTAACATAATTTCTTGCATAGAATTAAATTTTGTAATCAGATCATCCAATACTTGTCCTGTCTCTCTTCAAAAGTCTCTCATCTCCTCCATAAATTTGACCGTATAGAAAGATACACCCTCCTCCATAGAAGCTCTTTTAGTTTGTGTGTTGTTAATTTCCTGAGCCTTAAACCTTGTCTTAACACTGCTCATTTTTCCTATTTTCTGTTCTTTTCTTCCTTTTCCTCTTAAATTCCTTCTCTCTCACCTTCCCTCCTCTCGTCCTTCCCTTTCTGTTCTTCCTTCTGTTCTCATTCACTTATACAGCACACTCAAACCTTCTTCAACATACTTATACTTTGTTTCTTCCTTTCCTTCCTTCCTTCCTTCCTTCCTTCCTTCCTTCCTTCCTTCCTTCCTTCCTTTTCAGTTCTTCCCTTCTAGATCTCTTTTCCTTTCTCTTCTTCCTTCCTTCTCTTCCTTCTCGATCTCTTTTCCTTTCTCCTCTTCCTTTCTCTTCTCTTTCTCCTCCTTTCTGGTCTTCTTTCTGCTTCTTCTTACTCCTTGCTTATTGGGAAAAGAAAAAAAGAAAGGAAAAAATATCCAAAATCCTAAGTGTAAAATATCCAAATTGCACCAAAATCAAGAGAGAGACAAACAGAAGAAGAAAAAAATATGGGGAGAAAACAAAATCTCTCACAAAAATCCAGGTCAGCGTCCAAAAAAGGGAAGAAGAACAAAAAAGTAAAAAAAATCCAAAGACCTTGGTGAAGGAGCAGCATATGTCAATTATATTATACTATTAGATAGCACAATCTATGCTTCTCTCAAGGAGGGAAAGAGAGTGGAAGAGCATTTTCCAGGTCACCACACTCTGGCCAACCACAACACAGTAATGGCCTCTTTACTGAATAGGAGTTTCTAAATAAGAAAAAAACTGCTCCACTTTTAATCAAACTCCTGTCCAAAATCAAATCCATAGATCTCTAAGGCAGCCACTTATTTTAATACCTCTCCCTTAGATTGAAAACCCACTTTATTCAAACTGTCACAGTGTAACAATATAGGAAAACACACACACACAAATAAAAATGTCTGGAGCTCCACAGATCTGTAGATCTTCTGGGCTCTTCTCTCAGATCAAACAAGAAATTAAGTTTATATATTTCTGAGACCTATGTTTAAATTATCTCAAAAAGAGCAAAGAAAGGGGAGTCCAGCCCTAAAGCTGAGGAGCCTCAGAGCTGAGCAAATCAAGACCAAAAAAAAGACACCAGAGAGTTTCTAATCAGAGGGATTTCTCCAGTTGGCAATGAAGTCTTCTTGATTATTAAATAATTCAGTCCATGTTACTCACTAATTCCAAGAAGTCTGCAGTGCGGGTAAGGGGAAGACTCTCCTCCCGCTTGTCAGTGTGATGGCTTCACATTCTGAAGCTGCAACCATTTGCAGTCATTGCTCCCCTTGAGTGATGACTTGCTGGGGCTTTTTGCAAACAACCTGGAGATCTTCGGGGGGCTCCTAGGTCCTTGGTACCCTCCTGCAGACTTTTAGTCTCTTATAGTCTGCGGATCGCCGCCACTTTCTTGGTTAGAAATCACATCATAATCTCCCCCCATCTTCGCCCATTCACCACTGAACTAAGTCCACACCCACTTAAGATTTAAAAAAACAGGGTCCACATCAAATTAGACCAGATGCTCAATAAGAACAGCTGACCACAAACAAGCTCACCCAGACAGAGTCTGAGACTGAGTTAACCGATCAAGGATGGCCACCCATAAACACCTGATTTTCCAGGAAAGAGTCAAAGAGTGAAATATGTTCTCCACGGAAGAAGCCACCTCCTCCATTCTCCACCTGGACTAACTCTGAAAGACAGAGGAAGGAATTACATAGAGCTTCAGTCTGATCTCTACCCCCAAACAAGTGAATGACTGAACAGATGCCCCATCCCCCTTAGACCTAGTGCTCAGTAAGAACAGCCAGCCAAAAACAAACTCATCCAGACAAGTTTTTAAAGAGACTGAGTGAAACGATCAAGGATGGCCAGCCACAAGACAAAAACAAAAAGAAGACAAAGCCCCCACAAAAGTCTAGATCAAAATCCAAAAAAGGGGAAAAAAAAAGAAAATAAAAATCAAAAATTGAAAAATTGAAAGACCTTAGCAAAGGAGGAGCACATTGCGAGAAAGATGATTTAATTTAATCTGTTCTCCAAGAGAGAAGTGACCTCCTCCATTCTTCTCCTGGACTAAGCCTGAAAGAAAGAGGCAGAAATTATATAGAGCTACAGACTGATATCTCTATCTCCAAACAAATGAGTGACTCAACAGGTGCTCCATCCTTTTAGACCAGGTGCTCAGGAGGAATACCTGATCAGAAAGAGACTCACCCAACAAAGCTTTTAAAGACAGCTAGTGAATCAAGGATGGCCAGCCACAAACACTTCACCATCAGCTCTCTTCTCAGAGACTGACCATGAAAGAGAAAGGCAGGAGTTATGTAGAGTTAGAGGCTGCTAGCTCCACCCCCAAGGAATTAAGTGATGAAGCCCTACCCCCTTAGACCAGGTGCCTAGGAGGAACATGTAGTGATAAACAATACAGAAGTCAGCTCCTCCATTCTCCACCTGGACTAAATCTGAAAGAGGCAGAAATCATCTGAAAATATAGGTGGCAGTCCCACTCCCAAACAAGTGAATGATTTAACATGTGCCCCATCCCATTATATTATATTCTAATATAATGAGATGGGGCACATGTTAAATCATTCACCTGTTTGGGAGTGAGATTGCCACCTGTAATAATTAGATGTTCAGGAAAAATATCTGATAAGAAACAAACTCACACACAAAAGCTTTTAAAGAGACTCAGTAAACCAATCAAGGATGGCCAGGCAGAAACAGCTTACCATGTGCTCTCTTCTCAGAGACTGACCCTGAAAGAGAAAGGCAGGAGATATATATAGAGTTAGCAGCTGCTAGCTCCACCCCTAGAAATTAAGTGATGAAGCCCCACCCCCTTAGACCAGGTGCTCTGGAGGAGCACCTAGAGAGAAACAGTCACACCCACTTAAGATTTTCAGAAAAAATACTGTCAAGGTAAAATATGCTCTCCAAAGCAGAAGTCACCTCCTCCATCCTCTACCTGGAGTTACTCTGAAAGACAGAGGCAGTAAGTATCTGAAAGTACAGGTGACAATCCATAGTCTCAAGCAATGAGTGATGGAACAGGTGCCTCATCCCCTTAGATAAAGTGCTCAATAAGAACAGCAGGCCAGAAACAAACTCACCCAGACAAGTTTTTAGAGGGGCTCAGTGAACCAATCAAGGATGGCAAACCACAAACACCTCACTGTCTGCTTTCTTCTCAAAGACTGACCCTGAAAGGGAAAAGCAGGTATCATATAGAGTTAGAGGCTGCTAGCTCCACCCCTAGGAAGTAAGTGTTGAAGTAGAAGCCACACCCCCTTAGACCAGGTATTCAGGAGGTGAGAAACAATCTCATCCACTTAAGATTTTTCCAAAAAAAAAAAAAAGGTCAGACAGTGAAATAAGCTCTCCAAGACAGAAGTCACCTCCTCCATTCTTCTCCTGGACTAACTTTGAAAGAAAGAGGCAGAAACTATATAGAGATACAGAGTGATATCTCCACCTCCAAACAAATAAGTGACTCAAAAGAAGCTCCACCCCCTTAGACCAGGTGCTGAGGAGGAACACCCTGCCAGCAACAGACTCACCCACACAACTTCAAAGAGACTCAGTGAAGCAATCAGGGATGGCCTCCTGAAAACAGCTCACCATATGGTATCTTCTTAGGGACTGAACCTGAAAGAGTGTTACAGGCTGCTAGCCCCACCCCCAGGAAATAAGTAAGTGATGAAGAGTATATTCATCTCACTGGGCAGAGCACAGCTTCCAACCAAACCCAGAGACAGTGCACACTGAGCTGTCCACAGCCTGGCAGTGGAGGGAGAGGACAGCGGGAAGAACTAGTAGACCTAACACCATTCTGCCAGTAGGGGGCACACTGCAGGACTGCACACATATGGGAGAAATCCACCTCAGACAGATGGTTGACAGATAAGCTCAAACATGACTGCAGAATAGAATTCTCCCACAGGCCACACAGCATCTTCATTGCATCACACAAGTCCAAGAACTAATAAAAGCACTGGTTCTTGCTGAAAGCTCCCTCCTGGTGGTCATTGGCTGCAAATAGGACCAGTAGGGGAAGTGCCTGCCTCACACAGGCACAGAGGTTGTTATTATGTCTTTTTTCTTGTGCTCAAGAAGAATAGCATCTGGATATCCACGCTGTACCTAAGGAGAGGGATGAATCACTCCATCAGAAAGTGCTGCTTCAGGATTGAAACCTTGGAGCACATCCTTGAGACACTTCAACTGGGGGACTTTCTCTCATCCCTGGTCCTACTGAAGCTTGCCTTCATGTTCTGGTACGTCGGATGAACTGCCAGTTCCTCCATGTTGCGTGTATCAGAATGCAGTACCAGTACAGAGCACTGTCCTTGGACTCTCCTTGGTACCCAGTGGTGGCTCCAGTAACATATTGGAGAAAGGCACACCTCCACATCTGTCTGTGCCTTGACTATCTGCTGATCAGGTCTGCCTTTTACTACAAGGGCATGCAGGACATGAAACCGGTCCTTAGCTTGCTGAAGAGATATACGTTCCTGATCAACCTCAAGAAAGAATATGCTTACCCTTTCCCAGAAGATCTAGCACCTCAGGGCAAGAATCAGCACAAAGTCAGGGATAGTCTCCGTCCCCAGCAGCAGATACAGTCCATCAGTAACACAATCACAGCAGTCAAGAGGAACTTCATCAAGCCTCTCTGCTGGTGCATCTACTGGGACTGATGGTGTCCGTATTCAAGTGCCTGCCACAGGCATACTTACATACCAGACCACTACAGTGGCTCCTGCTACTGTGCGAAGGGGCTATTGCAGCCAGGACACTGTGCTCCATTGAGGTTTCCAGGCAAATGCTATAGTCGAAAGAGTGGTGAACCTCCCCTGCAATCAGCGGGAGGATGGACATATAGAATATGCCCAAAATCGAGATCACCACAGACACCAGCCTAGGGAATAGGGACCCACTGCAGTCCCTACTTGGCCCCTGGCAGATGGAACCTGAAAGAGCTGAGGCACAGTATTAACTGGCTGGAGTTTTAGGGCGACCACTGTAGTCCTACTATCCTTTGAGAGCATTATGGAAGGCAAAACAGTCCTGATCAGGACAGACAAAGTGACCAGGAAGGCCCACCTGAATCACTAGGGAGGAGTGAGGTCACAGGCACTTCTGAAGGAAGCGCAGAAGCTTCCTGGGCAGAGGTAAACCTTGTGTCCATAGTGGCGGAACACTTTCAGGACACGCTGAACTCTGTTGGACTGGCTCAGCCAGACTGACATTGATTGCGAGAGTGGTGCCTATACCCAGAGGTGTTCCATGTGATCACACAGAAGTTTGCCCAACCAAATGTGGATCACTTTGCCTCACCATAAAACTTAAAAGTGGAGAGATTCTTCTCGAGCTACCAGGTAGAGGGAACCGAAGGAATCAACACTCTCTCTCTCCAGTGGCTGCAAGGACTCCTATACGCCTTTCCACCAGTTGCCCTACTTTCCAGGGTAATATGAAGGACTAGCAGAGAGAAGGTACCAGTGAGCCTGATCGTACACCAAGTGTGGCCCAGGAGGGCCTGGTTTTCTGAGATCTTGAACATAGTCTGGACTGAGCCTGGTAACACAGGGACAGGTTTGTCACCTCACCCAGACTGGCTACAGCTCCATGCCTGGAGTTTGAGCAGAGTACCCTGAGCCACTACAGATACTCTGAGAAAGTTGTGAGCACCATCTTGGTCTTTATAAGACTAATATATTCAAGGTCTTTCACAGGTGGAACAGGTACAAGCACATTTCTCAGTACCATCTCTGTTTGAGTTCCTCCAAGATGGAGTGGAGTGAGGTCTGCACTCCAGAACCATAAAGAGGCAGATTGCAACCATCCCATCCCTGCTGCCACAT
Source organism: Iguana delicatissima (assembly GCA_948472985.1). Taxonomy (NCBI): domain Eukaryota; kingdom Metazoa; phylum Chordata; class Lepidosauria; order Squamata; family Iguanidae; genus Iguana; species Iguana delicatissima. The sequence continues at coordinate 200,834 of CAOKZL010000514.1, read as the reverse complement.
GCACAGGGGCTTAAGATTTCCTTCCGCTTTCATGTCGAAAGTTTCCTCAGAGGTCTGTCACTTATCTTTTCCCTGACAGTACACTGTTTTCCATCATGGGACTTGCAGACTGTCATGAAAGCCCTAACAGTCCTGCCATTTGAACCACTGAGGGAGACATACTTGAAACAATTGTCCTTGAAGGTCGTTTTCCTCACAGTCATCACATCAGCCTGCAGGGTGTGAGAACTGTCAGCATGCAAGGGACCCTGTGTCATCAAGCCAGACTCCATAGTGTGTCAACCAGACCTGTCCTTCATTCCCAAGGTGAACTCTAACTTCCACAGGACACAGGATGTGATCCTGCCATCATTCTGTCTTTAAATTTGGCACATCCTGCATATGAGGAGGACCATCAGAATCTATCTAAAGAAGACAAGGAGCTTCTGCTCATCAGATGCCATATTCATCCCCTTCCAACCCAGATACAATGGCAAGAAGGTCTCTGTCTCCACATTGAGCAGGTGGATCAAGGACTGCATTGGGACTACAAGTCCCTGGAGTCCCATCTCCAGAAGACATAGTCAATACACTCCTCAAGAAGTGCAGCCACCTCAGTAGCAGTATCCATGAATGCTCCACTAGCCAAGATCTGTAGAGCAGCCACTGGAAGTCACCCTCCACATTTGTGAGACACTACAGGCTAAATAGTCTGGACTCAGCTGAGGCTGTCTTGGCAGGAGGGTGCTGTATCGAGTGGTACAGACCTAGAGCAGCAGACACCAGCACTGCTAACCGTCCTAACTGGGAGATTCTGGTGTATGCCAGTTTAGAGGATGTTCCTTCCTTCTCTATGGGGAAAAGGAGTATTGGTTTTACTTGTGAGATGCTCATTTCCAGTAGATAAGGGACAGATCTGCTCGCCTTTGAGGCTGCTGTTGGGATATCTGAATGTTTGTACATAGTTTCTCTTTGTAAGAGCACTGTTATGAATTTCCATTGGTTATTGATACCTATATTGGATCCTTTCACAATATGGAACAATGCTAGTGTTAATAAAAGGTTAATGGAAATACTCTTTCTGCTGACTGACCTAATGGGAGTTGTTCCCTGTGGAGAGGCTCCAGAAGGTCTTTTGTCTTTTGCCTGTCAGGGGAAGTAGGAGGAGCAACACCCAATCTGAAGGATTTCATCCTTTATCTACTGGAAATGAATGGCTCACAGGCAAGACTAACAGTTCCTTTTTGTGATTCATGAAAGATTTAACCCTGCTGTCATGGAGAATTACATTCCCTCCGAACAGTAGTAAAAAGAATGACAAAGACCCTTGGATTACAAGGCTGTGTTAGTTTTCACATCAACCTATCTGGTGCATATGAGACTTTTTTGTTTTGTTTTAACAAATCTGGTATTTGGACATTAAATTGATATTGGGACACACACAAGATACTAACACACCAAAACAATCCTGGGCAGAATTCAGAGAGCTGCTTCACATGTTTGGAGGCTTAGGCATAGCAAACAGCACACCCAGCTCTTCTTTGGAAGGTACTCTCAAGTTCAAAAGTAATCTGGCATGTGGGACAGGAGGCTTATGTATGTGAAACACTAGTCCAAAGCCTGCTTTCATATGCTGTCTGTATAATTCTTTGTGTTTAATGGAATTGTAATCTGAGTAAATTAATAGTCATATTTTAGCAGTGGAGTAGAAACTGCTAAATGGTTTGATATCAAATTATTGGGGTGTGAAAGGATGTTTTAAAGAACTATTTTGAAGTCATGAGAGGAGGGATGACTTTCTGATTGTCCTTGCTAATAAGAAAAGGCTCGTGACATTCAGCATGAAATCTGTAGAATGGCACTTTGACCTTGTGTTTACAGTGCACTGATAAGTACAATGTCAGTGGTATTTATCCATTTAATGCCTTACATACATGATATGCTATTCCAGTGCTCAAGGAAATTATATTTCTGCTGACTAATCAAAATAAATGTGTAGCAGAATAGCTAGGTATGAAGTGCCTGTCCAAAAGATGGGAGAAGAATTCTTGGGGAAACAAATCTGGGGAGCTATAGTTATATTTTATTACATGATTTGCTTTTCTATAGCTTATTCTTACAGTTTTGAATATAAACTAGTTTTCTGATGTTTATACATGATCTCCATAGTTCTGTTAACTGTTTTTGATGTATTTATGACTGTAACGACACTGGTTGGAATAGAAATGCTAATATATGCACAACTCAGACAGATAGAATTAAATAAATGAATGGTTAATAAGCAGCTCAATCAGCTACCTTTATAGTGCTTGCTCTTTATTTTTGATCTTACGGTGACTTTTCCCTCCTAGGTGGTACTTTGCTGTTATCTCTGTCTCTGGAGTTTTTGCAGTGACCTTTTCAGTGGTGTTTGCATATGTAGCAGATATAACTCAAGAACACGAACGAAGCATGGCCTATGGCTTGGTATGTGTGTATAAAACACCTTGATAGAATAAAATATTCTTTATCCAATGACACATAATCTTTTTTGGCTATGCTGACTTAAAATTTTGCTCTGTTTTTCGTATTGTTCTGTTATTTAAAACATTGTTCTAATACCTAACATCACAAGTTGCTGTAGGAAGATATAATCCAAAATATAAATAATCCAGAATATATTATTTGGTGTTCATTGCTCTGTGCGGTACCTTAAATGCAACTGTTTGTTTAAAAGATGGTCTGATCAAGGAATTTTCTTTATGGCTTGAAGTATTTGGGATGTTATTCACTGAAGTTTTTCCCCCTACTGCCTGTTGCCATTCATAGGTTTCAGCAACATTTGCTGCAAGTTTAGTTACCAGCCCTGCCATTGGTGCCTACCTTGGTCGAGTATATGGAGACAGTCTGGTGGTGGTCCTTGCTACAGCGATTGCATTATTGGATATCTGTTTTATCCTTGTTGCTGTACCTGAGTCATTGCCAGAGAAAATGAGGCCTGCGTCATGGGGAGCACCCATTTCGTGGGAACAAGCTGACCCTTTTGCGGTAATGTATTTGATTGTTTGGTACAAGGTGTAATATGAAGTTATTTGAGACTGTGGAACATCCATTAATATGTATTGGGTTTTATTGGGTTTTGTTACCTTAGTTAGTGCTGGAATTACAGTATTTCATCCCCCCACCCCACAGTCCTCCAGATCTTTCTGCCACATAGGCTGTGTGTGTGTGTAGTTCCAGTACTGCATTGTTTGACTTACCAAGATCCAGCCTTGATACATCTCCAAGCAGGATCCTTCTGGAGCTAGACAGCTAGTTGCCTGCTCGCTCCAATTTCTGTATGCTGCTTTGACCGAACATGAGTTGGTCGTGGTCTCTGTCATACTACGAGGCAGAGGGACATCAGATTTTTTTGTAATGTGATGCTTGATAACTTTTTTACTTTCCTTTTCGTAGTCACTCAAGAAAGTTGGTCAGGATTCCATAGTGCTGCTAATCTGCATAACGGTCTTTCTGTCATACCTCCCTGAGGCAGGCCAATACTCCAGCTTCTTCTTGTACCTCAGACAAGTAAGCATCTGCCTAATTGTTTTGATAGCTGAAGACTAATTACCAGAAATAAGAACTAAAGCTAGAATGATTTGCTTCCCAGTGGTTGCTAGTTTGGGGGTTGCGTTCCACTGACAGTTGTGCTGGAAAGTAATTATTACTTGTTTTCAGCTGTGTGGAATCATTTACGTTCCTTAAAAGCAGATTCATTTTGTACTGAAGAAATCACTGGCACTCAACATTTCTGTGCTGTAATAGGAGCCAGTCCATTTTATTAAGAGAGAATGTTGATTGATTTTTAGCTGTCTTCAAAGTGAAATGATTAAAATTATTTCTGTATCTAGATAATGAGATTCTCACCAGAAAGTGTTGCAGCATTTATAGCAGTCCTTGGGATTCTCTCCATTGTTGCACAGGTAACTATAAATCTTAGTCATGCACTTGTAGTACTGGAGAGATGGGTAGATTCTATTAGATGTGGTGGCCTACAGTGTTCTTGAACCTCAAATTGGCTAGCCACATCTGCTTAAGTCTCACGTAGGTATAGTTGGACTTTTTTTGATGGGCAAAACAAGAAGTAACTGGCAGTCATTTCTGGTTTTGAAAATAGGCCTCCATGGATTCAGAATGGGCATGGTTGGCCAGTTTTAGGGCAAAAATGTGTATGTGTGTGGCTGAACATGAAGGTGGGAATGGCCCTCCAGTGTCCCAGGGGAGGCCGCTGATAGTTGGTCACCCCTGTTGTGAAGTTTTGTTGTAAGATTTTGTAAGACTTTGCTGGTGAAGGAGGACTGCTTTGGCTGTCATAGTGATGCTGAAGTAAGAGCAGCATTTAGAGCATTCAGGGCCCTGAATGACTAAGGCAGTAATTTTTAAACTGCATTCTGTAGAGCTGAAACAAAAACTTAGACATAAATGAACCTATAAATATTAAATTAAAACTCATCTTTTTTTCTATCTTGAATACAAAAGTAGTCATATGTATGTCGTGAGAGGAAACTGGAATTGTTTCTTTGTAACCAGCAGTTCTTGCTAGGTTTTTATATGTTCCGTGTTCTTGAGATGTTTGGGAATTATAATGCTGCTGTTCATGGTTGAGTGTTATGCTTCAATCCATAAGACGGGGACTGTTTGAAAGGCTTCTGTGTGCTGTGATCTACAACATGACTGATGATAGTAATACAGACTTCACAGTACGACTGAACTGTGTAGTAAGTAGTGTTGTTATATCACAGCAGCTCTTAGTGAGTGGAAAGCATACTTAAAGTCTGCTGCAAAAAGTTATACAATAAGAATTGGAGCCTTAGAAATATAGTAAGTTGACTGATAGAACATTTAGGTGATGAGAAACACGGGCACATCTCTTCCCTTCATTTTGGTTGGGATACTCAATATAGCTTCAACAGAGAACTTGAGGCATTAATTTGGAAAGCTTTCAAACAGACTGCCAAATGGTTATAATGTAAAAGAATATCGTTTTCTGCCAACAAGCAGCAAACTGAGAGCGGTCTTCGATGAATAACGTCTTAAGAATTGCCCTTAGAATGAAATCTGTACAGAATTTTTAGATACTGTTCGGTCTTTCTTCTCTCCCTATGTTCTCAGTTTCTCACATTACTTACAGTTATAATTTAGTGCACAATCCAACTGGCAAAGATGGCCAAGAGCCAGATGAGCTGATAGTAGGCTTGATGCATCTGTGCTAAATCCAGACCTTTCCCACCCTCAGCATGTTGAAAATTACATAAGATTGCCCTCACCTGGCCCAATTTCATGCTGGCATTTTTCCTCTCACTCTTAGCTGGAGGTTAGAATCCAGTGTTAACTCAGCTCCATCCTCTTCCTACCCTTTCTCTGCTCCATTTTGCCTCTTCCCCTCAGCAGACCTTAGCCAGCAGAGCAGTTCTGCTGGCAAGGTGCTCCCGCAGTGGATCTCTGAGATCCCTTGAAGGAAGAGCATTCTTAAACCCCTACAGTCAGTGTATCACTGTGTTAGGATTGCACTGTCCTTTGGCACATTTTGTTAGTTCTTAATGCTTCTGTACTATGTGTGCTTTTATCAAATCTCTGAGTTTATTAGATCTCTTAGTTATTTATTGTCATTTTCCTTTCCTCAGACAATAGTTTTGAGTTTACTTATGAGGTCAATTGGAAACAAAAATACCATCCTGCTGGGTCTGGGATTTCAAATACTGCAGCTTGCGTGGTATGGCTTTGGCTCAGAACCTTGGTACGTAGCTTCTCAAGGTGTTTCTTTTTTTTTTTTTGCTATACTTCTAACATTCTGCTTTTAATTTTGGAAACTTTAAAAATACCTCTCAGTGATCTGTGTTTCATAGATTAGTGCAGGGTCAATGCTTTGCTTTTATATAGAAACCGTAAGTTGCACAGCAAAGTGGTAAGTGATTATTAGCATGAAACCTCTATTCAGTAGGCATTTAAGGATTTATCATGGAAGAGGAGTTTGACAATTAAATGTCGTCATTCTTCAGGTATACCTGAATACCAAAATACCAGGTGTCCCATGTATTTTATCAGTGCTTTCTGCAGTATTGGCACATATTGACACTTTATGCCTGAATGTTTACTTACATGAATTTGGTCTGAAATTGAGTTAAAATTCTATTGAACTTTGAGGTATTCTGGGGTGTCTCTTACTTGATAGACTTACCCTTCTCTATCTTCTTCTGCCTTCCAGGATGATGTGGGCAGCAGGTGCCGTCGCAGCCATGTCTAGCATCACATTTCCCGCTGTTAGTGCACTTGTTTCACGGACAGCTGATGCTGATCAACAGGGTAGGTGCTTCATAAGTGGAAAACGGAAAATTCTTAACTCCTTACTGCTGAAAGTGTAGCTGTACTTGGTGTTGACAGCTGTCTCCCTCCAGACAATACAAGCATTTGCTTTCATTAGATTCTGCAAATAGCTTTATTTTAACTAGAACACTGAGTACTAGTAAAAAGATCAAAATGTTTCTCAGAAGTATGAATTGTGTGCCATTTCCAGGGGAGGCAGGCAAATATTTGTTAAACATTCAGTATCTTTAGCATTATCCCATAGGAGAAAAGCACTTGCCTATAGTTGACTCCTTTCAATGTTGTTTCCTAGGTGTTGTTCAAGGAATGATAACAGGAATTAGAGGACTCTGTAATGGCTTGGGACCAGCACTTTATGGTTTTATATTCTACATTTTCCATGTAGAACTGAATGAACTTCCAGTGACTCAGAATGACCCGGGAGATAACATAGCCACACAACACCATTCACAGCAGGTATTGTCCAGTTTATTGTAATAATGGGAGGGAGGATCACTTCACATGTTAAATGGATACATCTGCAGATGCTAAACCACGAGAAGGCAAACTTGTAGTGCATGGGTTGCCTGCAGCTGTCAGCTTGTCTTCATGCAAGCCTAATTTCATGCAGCTTGCAAAGGATGGGATGACACATACAGGTGAATGGCATCGCACGAAGAGCAGAAGACCTGTGCAATTTTGTAATAGTGCAAGCGTTGCCCATTTTTGGGCACTGGCTCTTCCCGCATCTGATTCCAGTCATCTGTGGAAAACATACATGGCGTACAGGCATGTGTATCGCACAGCTGCCTTTGTCAGGAAGCAGCAACTGGGAATCCTCCATGTGCATTTAGTGGTCTGCAATTTAAAGTCAAATACATCACACAGCCAGAGGCAAGTTGAACAGGTTACTCTTTGAATGTAGTGGCTCAATGTGTCCATTAATCTTTCAGGTAGGAGTAGACATGGGGGTGGAGGTAACATAACTGTGCTTGAGTACACTTTTTTAGTGCCATCCACTCTGTTCTGGCATAAGATATGTAATCGATACTTAATTTAGCAAAGTAAAAAGGGGCATGTAAGCGTGTCTAAATTTGTCTTATGTTTATTTTTCCAGAACTCCATCATTCCTGGTCCTCCATTTTTATTTGGAGCATGTTCTGTATTACTGGCTCTACTTGTTGCCTTGTTTATTCCGGAACACACCAACTTAAATGTTCGCTCTAGCAATTGGAAAAAACACTGTGGTGGACATGGTCACCCACACAGTCCACAAGCCCCTGGGGAGGCCAAAGAACCTTTACTACAAGACACAAATGTATGACAACAAAATTCAAGGACTCCTAGAGCGAGTTTCCTACTTTTATTCTTTTTCACCTGCAGTTCTGGATGCACATTCCATTTCCATTGAAAGTGTCATTTCTTAAGGTGGACTTAAGAAATTTATCTCTTTGCATGAAAATTGTAAGAACCACAAAAAGGAAGTGGAAAATCCTCCAAAGAAGTTACAACTTAAATTATTTAATTTTTTTTTCCAAAACCTCTATTTAGGATTTTTGCCATAAAGTCCTGATGGAATATTAAACCCGTACATCTTAATTTTGAAAAAAAAATTATATATACTGAAGGTATCAGCATGTGTTCCTGCATCAGTTTCCTGAAGGTGTTAAGCTTTATTCTCTTCATGCTGGTCTCAGTGAGACATGCTAGCAGGACTTGGGTACCCATTTATTTTATCTTTAAATCTTGGGTCTGATGAATTTGAAGCCTTAACATAGATGCACTTGACCAAGAAAGGTGAATTGGGTTGACCTTGGACTTTCCAATCAGTGTCTGGCAGGTCTTTTTTTTTATTAACACAATCATGTGTTGAACACACATCCTGAACAGTACACACTCCTTTAAGTGCATTATTCTGCTAATTCTTTGTTCTTTGAATTAAGTATAGTATCAGTATGTAGTACTTAAATTAGTGGGTAGTGTGAGCCTAGATTTTATTACTGGCTCCAAGACTCTACCTTCGTAAATACAATTTGATACCACTATGCTTTGGATGTTTTGCATAAGGACCTCAAAACTTGAATATACAAACTCAACTCTAAGCTGATAGCCTTGAAGATGTCAATGTGCTCTATACTGGATTGCCCCTTCTATTGCTGGACAGGATCACTAGCTATTTATGTAGTCTGGAACTGAGGACAAACAACAGTTGATCTGCCATTTTAGAATGATGTTATGCCGGTTGAGAGATGCTTGGTAAGTAGCCTTGTCTGATGATTGAAGTGGCAATCCTTGTTCTATAGTGGCCTTTCAGGACTGTCACAAGTAACACTTCAGAGCCAAGGGTAAGTCCTGCAGCTTCAGGACCACAGTACTGGAGAGAGCTTTATACAATTACTGATGTGAATTTCTCTAAAAGTGTATATTTTTGTGTCCAGTTGTATTATTTAAGTGTTCCTTTGTATAAAATGTGTATAAAGTATTGTATAGTTCAAAATGTTTTCATCTTGTGCTGTGGTTATTGCTTAAGCTTTTTTAACTTTCACCACGGTTGACTAAAAAGTTGGAAAATCTGTAAATACACTGTTAATAAAGTTGCATATTTTAGTGATTTTTAAATTCTTTAAAATAGCACTATAAAGCAGGGTATGTGTACATGGATAAGCTTGTTAACTTTTTTTTTGTAATAATACTTGTTTTATATGTTTTAGGGGTTTTTTTTAACTAAATGACCAGACTTGAGCCTTCAGTAAAGTCCACTAGGAGCAATTTGGAACAACTTCCAACACATTTGCTGAGGGATTTTTTTTAGTCCTAGCTCTTGTAAAGGAGCAGAAACTAAATTGTTGAGTTCAAGAAGTAGAGGAGTAGCAGTTATTTATGATCTTAAAAGGCAGTGCTTTGTTAAGCCACTGAGTTTCCAAAAGGCAAATGTGTCTGAATTCCACATCTTCATTATATCACTAACATATTAAACTAAACTAATCATTTCATTTCAGCGAGAGAGATCATGTCTTACAATGCAGGTGGGGCGTTTTCCCTAACCTCTTACAAATTGCAGCAACAGCTTTGGAAACTTACTAGGCAGATCAGAACTTAAATTATAGTTTAATACAAAACAAATGTATTACACCATGAGTAGGGATGGGCCAACCGAATCCTCGGCAAGATTTGAGATTCGCAAGTCTGAATCCCTGTGCCAAAGTAGGCAAACCAAATCTTTCAAATCCGCCATCCAAATTATTTGTTGGAGACTGGGACGCCTGAATTCCTGGGAGACCAGGATGCCTGAAAACTTGGGACACTAGACACACAAGGGGAGAGGGCAAGTAGTTGAGCTTTTCCCTTGGAGTAATAATGACCTTTGCTAACAAATTCAGAAATTATATCTGAGGTTGTATCCTAAGATATTTAAATTGAACATTTCATTTTTCAGTTCAGCACTTGACTGGAAGCTACAGGCTTGAGTTTTCAAGGACAGCTGAAACATTTCTTTGCATAGCTCCCTTACAGAGCTCTTTCAGACACAGTTCTGGGGTTTGTAGTTTTACAAGGTGTCACAGCCTTCTCTGCCAAAGTGTGCTAGTGCATCATCAAACTGCAAACCCCAGCATGCCAGAAGGAACTAGGCAAAGAAAATCCAGTTTTGACCTGGATTATCTCTCTACTGTAGTATGTGGCCCTGTTTACACAGGCAGGAAAATGTGGGATTTTCCTGCCTGTGCAGAAAGGGCCTTCATGTCATTTTCAGTCTGGGGAGATCCTGAAGCAAAACTAGGACAATTGTCCTGGCCCCATTTCTTCAGAGGGAGGCTTGCTTTTGCCTAGGCTTTTGCTAAGGCTGAAAGAATGTGTCTTGCCCAAGATTATCCTTCTTTCACTTGCTTTTTAAACCCTTTTTTAAAAAAGGGTTTAACGATTCGAGATTCATCGATTCCCGGAACCTTCCAGGGATTCGTATTCGTACACTCCTGGATTTGTCCCATCCCTAACCATGAGCAAGCTGTAATGTGATTCATTTGCTACCTGAAGCATTTCTTAAAATTTCAGGCATATATGCAATAGGCACAATGGTTATGGCAGGGGAATTGTAGAAAGTAAAGCCAAATGGAAATGTGGAGTGCTCATGGTGATTTCATCACATCATTTCGTTTAACATTCTTGCCCTTCATAAGGGAATTGTCACATGTAGATAATTCAGAATAAACAGCAAAGACTTGGAACAAATACTATAAGAAGTCAAGAAAAAAAGTGCAAAAGCAGGTTAGCAGTTGAACATTAAGAAAACAAAAATAATGACTGGCTTATCTACATAACTTGAAGACATTGCAATAGTTCAAAATTTTCCATACCCTTGGCTCAGTCATTAATCAGAATGGAGACTGCAGACAAGAAATCAGAAGGGTAGAACTTGGAAAGATTGTTATGGAAGAACTAGACAAGATCCTGAAGTGGCAACATATACTACTGAATAATAAAGTTAGAATTGTCCATGCCATCATACTTCCAATTTCTATGTATGGTTGTGAAAGCAGTACAGTGAAGAAAGCTGATGGGAAGAAAATAATTTATTTGAAATGTGGTACCAGAGAAGAGTTCCAGAAATATTCTGGATTGCTAAAAAGACCAATAAATGGGTCCTAGAGCAAACCAAGCCTGAACTCTCCCTAGAAGCCAAAATGTCTAAAGGGAGACTGTCATAGTTAGGACATATTAGAAGAGAAAGCTCACCAGAAAAGACAGTAATGCTTGGCAACATAGCTGTAGGAGAAGAAGGAGATTGCATTACAGATGGATGGACTCAATAACGGAAACCACAGCCCTGAGTCTGTGAGGCCTGAGCAGGGCTATTGATAACAGGGTGCTGTGGAGGTCTCCCATTCAGTAGGGGGTGCGAGAAGTCCAAGTTGACTCGATAGCAATTAATAACATTCACATAGTGAAAAATCTAAGTTTGTTTTGTTACATGCCTTTAAGTTAACTCTGACTTACAGCACTCCTGTCATAGAGTTTTCTTGGCAGGATTTATTTAGAGAAGGGTTGCCGTTTCTTTCCTCTATGGCTGAGAAAGTGTGACTTTCCCAAGATGACCAGTGGGTTTCCATGACTGAGCAGGGATTTGAATTGCCGGCAAGTCAACTTGCCAGCAGTTGACAACATGGAGTGAAACAGCCTGATGAACTGCATTATCACACATAGAGCATGGCAATGCATCACAAGTAAAATATACTATTCCATTTACCGTTCCCCCCACCACCACCAAAAGTGGCTTCAAAAGGCTGCAGCATGAGTTCCTGACCATAGCTGGAGGACAGCAGGAAGTGCTTAGGCACCACCTGTTTAGTTTCTAGCAAATATACCACTGGAAGGCAGTGTCAGTTTTTCTCTCCTTGTACCACGTGCCTCCTACTTTCCCCTATAAGTGTGGAGGCCTGTGCTCTAGCCCTTTGAAGCAACTTTTGGGGGACATTGCAAAAGAAAGTATGAAATAACTCCTTGCACAGTATTCCTCACGGCAGATACTTACATAGACCCTTTGCTACCTGAGTGCACACCTCTAAACAGATTCTAGTGTTAGTAGGATAAAAAATCCAATTCAAACATGTAAATGAACTTCCAGAGGAATAATAGTTAAGCTTTCTTGTTGAAATCTCCCCTTGAAGATTCTTAGAACCAGAGAATTGGAAGAGACCCCAGCGACCATCCAATCCCCTGCAATGCAGGAACACACATCAAAGCACCCTGACAGATGGCCATCCAGCTTCTGCTTAAAAACCTCCAAAGGAGGCGACTCCGCCACACTCCGAGGCAGCATAGTCCACTGCCAGACAGCTCTGACTATCAGGAAGTTCTTCTTGAGGTTCAGGTGGAATTTCTTTTCCTATAGCTTGAATCATTGCTCCTTGTCCTAGTCTGGAGCAACAGAAAACAAGCCCGCTCCCTCCTCGACATGACATCCCTTCAAATTTTTAAACATGACTATCATGTCCCCTCTTAACCTCTTCTGCAGACCAAACATACCCAGCTCCCTAAACCATTTGTCATAGGGCATGGCTTCCAGACCCTTCACCATTTTGGTTGCCCTCCTCTGGACATGCATCAGCTTGTTGATATCCTTCTTGAAATGAGGTGCCCAGAACTGGACACAGTATTCCAGATGAGAGCTAATCAAAGCAGAATAGAGTGGTACCATTATCTCCCTCTATCAAGACACCATACTCCTATTGATGCAACCAAGAATCACATTGGTTTTCTTGGCTGCCGCATCACACTGCTGACTCGTGTTCAGCCTGTGGTCCACCAAGACTTCTAGATCCCTTTCATAGGTGTCCCTCCTATCTTTGTGCGTTCCATTTTTTTCTACCTAAGTGTAGGACTTTACGTTTCTCTCTGTTGAAATTAATTTTGCCAGCTTTGGCCCATCTCTCCAATCTGTCAAGGTCAGTTTGAGTTTTGATCCTGTCCTCTGGCATATTAGCAACCCCTCCCAATTTGGTGTGATCTGCAAATTTGATCCACACACCCTCTATTTCTTCATCCAAGTCATTGATGAAGATGTTGAATAGCACTGGGCCCAGGACAGAACCCTGTGGCACACCACTAGTCACTTCTCTTCAGGAAGAAGAAAAGTTTTTGGTGAGCACCAATTACAAATCCACCTAGCAGTCATGAGAACTGTCAAAGACCTTACTAAAATCAATATAAGCTATAGCCACACAGCATTCCCTTCAAGATCAAGCTTGATACGAGCTTGCTACAAGCAAGATACAAGCTTGATAGATCAAGCTTGTAACTCTCATAAAAACCTTATCATTTCACATTTGCTGCTTTAAGGTCAGTGATAGAGCAGTCATAAAGGTTAGCACTGTCCTACCTTTTTAAACCAAAACTGATGCCAGTTTTAATTTCAGATTTGGATCCTTTTGCAGAGATGGGCCTGTTCCATGTAAAATGCAGGACACTGATGTCAGAAAATTGTAACTGTATTGGAAGATGAGCCAGTGACTGACCTTTGATGTTGTGGGTGATGTCATTAGGTTCTGTATGTTCTAGGAGTAGATAATGGGGCAAAGATGTCACTGTTTTTTTGTGGTTTCTGTGCTTGTTTTTATTATGTTACCTCCTGTTGCCTCTGAGCCTACGACTAACGTTTAATAGGGCAAACAATTCAGTCTCGAGGAAGAATAAATGGCTAAAAATCTGACGTCAAGAATGACAACATCAAGAATCAAGTGGAAGTACTCTACCTGAAACCCACAACCTTCATGTAAGGGCAACTGACTTCCAGCACTCTAGCCTTCAAATTCAAAGGTAAGTGCCCCTATCAGTTATCAGACATAACGTGGGATTTGTTTTACTCATTCTGTATCTACTCCCAAAGGTTAAGGTGTGGGCTGTTCAAAACCATACCAACTGCAGATGCAAACCCTTCTGGAGAGAATGTGAGCCAAAGGCTGGAATTCTGGCAAAGTGACATTCAGCAGAGGATCATGTAGCTCTCCTCTCTTCTAAAAACTGTCCTCACCAAAGCAGTTGATACAGAAATATTTTGTTGCTGTGGTGGGCCTTCTAGTAATTTTTCTGACTTATGGCGACCCTGAGACAAATTTATCATGGGGTTTTCTGGACAAGATTTGTTCTGAAGGGGTTTGCCTTTGAGTTCTTTTGAAGCTGAGAGCTTCTGACTTGCCCAAAGTCACCCAGTGGGTTTCCATGGTCAAGAAGGAATTCAAACCCCAGTCTCCAGAGTCATAGTCCAGCGCTCAAACCACAATGCCATACTGGCGCGCATGCATATATATATATATATATATATTGTCTTAAATAGCTAACTTGATACCAGGATGTCTTTTAGCAAAACAGTTCAGTGAACATCCAAATTTGATAAAGTAATTGCCACTATTCACTTGTTTTAAATCACTTTTAACTGTTATCATTTTACTTGGCTTTCTTGATCTCAGATTGAAATTTTTGAGTGGTACATAATTATTTTATATTATAATTATTATATATATTACATTACATTATATATATTATAGATCATATTAATTATAATTATAATATATAGTAACAAAATAAATACATAGCAACATATTATTCTGGAATTAATTTTTGTATCTCACTGTCTACCATTCAATCCCAAAATGATGTGTAACGGATACATATCCAGCATTTCAGATGACCATTCCTGCATTTAATGAGGTGGGCTACAATCTATAAAATGTACTGCATCATTGAAATACCAGAGGCTGCTTGGATTAGTTTCTAAAAGTGAGTTCAGGCACTTCTAGCAATAATTGACACTAGGATTATCCTTTTTTCTGCAAAAATGAAGAATGTAGCCATGTATCTTTTAATGGGTTTGTAGCCTTCCATCAAGACAAAATGAAATGCTCAAATCTTTAGTAAGATTAAAATTTAGACATTAATTCTATACTGAGATTAAGAGTACTAATGGAAATTAATTCTGCTTTTATTTGAAAGTTTGCTAACAAGAACATTTAGATATAAATATGAGCACTGCATTCTGATTATAGACAAATTTACAAATTTTACACTGCAAAGAATTAACTGTACATGTTTAAAAGATTTCATTTATATTTACACACCTCAAACAATGCACAGTATCAGGATATTCACCAGTATATCAAACAGGCAAGATTTAGCACAACCTGCTTATAAAATACTTGAAATTAACTTGAATTCAAACAGCTGAAGAAACTTCACCTACTTTTAAACCACACCCATACAGTAATATAGCATTCATAATACAGGTTAACTGAGAATCATCAAAATACATAGCTGATAAAATATTAATATAGTCATACCAATTCTGCCTGGAACACAATCTGTAGAACAAAGCATGAACAAAATCAGGCTCCACTACAGTGTGAATTATGTAAGAACATCAGTGGGCACTTTCCACCCTTTGTCATTTTGAAATTCCACAGATGTCAAAGCAGAGTTAAAATATGTTCAAATCTTCAGTGATTTCAATGCAGGTCCAAAGCACTTAAAACTGACTAAACCATGCCCTACAAATTTTTGATTTCCACTTAAATTTCAGCAGGTGTGATCTAGACATGCCCTTTGACAAATGGAAGAGGCCCTTACATTCATAAAAGAAACCACGATAGATTAGGTTTCCTGTTGGCAGCCAGGTTACAATAATCACAAATTTCCCCCTTTACCCTTTTTAGCCTCTGGTGCCTCCTCATATGCTAGGAAAAGAAAATGGTGACTGAAAGAAAATGGTGCACATTGCTTCCTCCAGCAGGAATGAACCTGCAAAGTGCAAGCCAGAATTCAACCCTCTGAGCAGAAGTTCTTTGAAGACAATGAACAGTTTTATATAACGCATAGTGGCATAATCTCCCATTCTTGTATCACTTTTAAAAGACATTCTAAAGTTAAAAACAAGACTTCTGATTAGCAGCAAAACTTTGTTTTCTCCTATGCTTTGATTAAAATTCTGAACACCCTAATATTATATTGCAGACCAGTTCTCCAGACAGAATGCTTAATTTGCAACATATATGTCAAAATTAAATGCTAAAAAAACTTTAAAATTCTGCAGTGAATTATGCTGAATTCAGGACAAATAGCAGGTGCAAACATTTAAGAAAATCTGCCAGGGATGGGGGTACATACACCACTGTTTTTGTTACTGGATTGCAACTTCCACTATTCCTCTCCATTGGCTATGCTGGCTAGGCCTAATGGGACCTGCAATCTAGCAACTTCTAAACAGTCACACATCTATACTTCTTTTAAGTGCTTTATTTTTGGCATTCTAAAGCCCTAATTCAGCAATTCCTAAGTAACGTTTCCTCAGACAAAATAAACCACATTTACAAATAGCGGGATGGCTTTGCAGTCAGTGGACAGCACTGCAGTCCTAAACCATATTACTGAACAGTTCCATCGAGCAGAAATTACAAATAATTAAATTCAGGAACCTAACAGAACTAGCTCATATGTTCATTGAAGGTTTTTCTGCTCAGAAATTTAGAAAATGTTGACAGTTAAACAGTGCAGCTATATGGTCAAAATAGTAGATTCCAGATATGCAAACTAAGGATTGCTTGGCCAGGTGGTGATAACATTACACATTTTAAAAAACTGTAAGCATAGTCAACATTTGTAAACCTTCCATTAAAAAGAAATGCCTGTCAACTCATTCCTTGTATAGTTAATCAATAATGATAAGTCAGATGGTCGATTACTCAGAACTTGCAATTAAGGTTTTAAAGACTTAAATGCAACTTGTCTTTGACAGGCTGTTCTTTACCTCTAAGGTCTTTGTCCCAGAAGAATTTTCTGGCACAGGGGGATAGGAAGAATAAGTCTTTCTTGGTGACACCTTTAATAATAGATACTGAAAACTCAAATACACAAGTTCAATGGTTGGTTATTATTTAATAACCAATTACTGTCCACAAGTTTGAAGTCAGTGTTGGGACACTAATTACTTTTACATAAAAGTAACAGTTTAAAACATCTCAGATAAATATTAGTTGCTCGATACTAAACTGCAGAGAAATCTCACAGTGCTTATTTGAAATTTAATGTTGGCACTTTAATTAATGTACTTGGATACTAATCATCAAGAATTTACAACTGTTCATAACACATTTATTATAGTAAAACATTTTATCTGTTATCCAGGAAAATAAGCAGAGGTTCTGGAAGGTGCTACAGGTTTGGATGGTATCTGTGTTTTTTTCAGCGTAGTTAACTTTGGTTGCCCTGTTAATAATGCAAGAGAGAAACACTCAAATTAATGTTTTTAGGTTTCAAAATTTTAAAGCAAATGTTCACATTTCAGATATATGTGCTTGCTTACCTGGGATGTGAGATGTATTTTGACTGAGCCCACGTAAAGGAATACTATCTTCCCTTTTCTTCAGATACTTTGCATCCAATCCCAGGTTTTCACCACTAGTCATAAGAAAATACAAATGTGCTGAACAGCAGTATTTTCAATCTGCCCACTAAAATGAAATATCACATTCTCCTTAAGTATTTTAAAGTGTCCTGTAACACTATTTACTTTACATCTGGTTCAGATCCTTGAACACTGATCTCAGGAGAGAGAAGGGTGTGCTATTTTTAAATTCTCCAATACAGATTTCAAAGCAATACTGATTCTTATTCCACTGGAATTCTACCTTGCTACTATGAACATCTCCCTCCTAGCATTTTATTCTAATAACTGTGAATTAGATTACTTTGCAGAATAGTGGCTGGGCCAAGGCCACTCAGTAAGCTTCACAACTGATTAGGAATTTGAACTGGTGTCTTGCCACTTTGTAGAGCTGTGACTTCAGCATGCACTTCATTTGAAAAGCCTGGTGTGATGGGGTATAATATCACAGTGAAGTACCCCATTACAGAATGTCAGCTTTACTCACAATCCAATGCAACTTTTTACTGCAACATTACCCTAAAAAGATTGTCTATTGCTACAGAGTTTGCATCAATTTCTCCTGAAACAGAATTGCAGGCTACATCTAAACTCTTCAAGTGACTTAATAAACATTTATGTACACAACAGGCTTCTGTCAGCCTAGTAATGTACTCAAGCAGACAACGGATGGGATCAGAATGCTTCCAGCAATTAGCTCTAAATGCCTAAATATTGGACTTCTGTCTTGAGCACAGCAGCTCTCAAAAGCATACAACAAATCACGTTTGAAACTAAAGGGAATAAACAAATAGTTTAGGAAATGGGTTGTGGATCTGCTCTTTAGAATAATAAAAACCTTGGATATGCTCAAGTCACTTGGATAGGCCCAGCAGGCCAGTAAGCTCATATAGCGTGCAAAAGACCGGCCAGTGTATGCTCATATAGTATCTGGTCTAAAAGAGCTTCACTAGATTCCACATTTTTTCTAGCCCACAATTCCATCATGACCTGTGTAACTGAGACAGTCTGGGATCGGGGAATGTCAAACACTGCTTCCTCTATGAGCCTCACTGGAAGCCAAAATCCTCACCATAGGCCATACTCCACATGCACTCCTGAACAAACTGGATGGATAACAAACCGGGAGACTTTTTATGGTGCTCACTAACTCTAAGACTAATTTGTCACCAAATCAGTCAGCCACTGATTTCATAACAAGAGCCTTAGTCTTACTGGAAATACACATTTGCAGCTTTTTGGGGGGGGGGGTCAAAATCTGTTTCCTTTGGTAATAGTTATTAGTCCTAGGTAAGCTTTCTTTGGAACGCATAGAAATGTGACAGTGACATGGGGGAAAGGGCAAGGTCTTCCCCTATCATCTTAGTCCTGCTCAACAGTGGCTTCCAGTTAAAAAAATAAAGAACACAGATCTTGAAAACAATGATTGCACACATCCTATGTCCATTGTAGTTTGACCTAAATCACAGAACATTTTTGAAAGCTCTTAACACCACTTGTTTGGATTTGAGGAGAGGCTTTAAAGTTCCCAAGTACTTTGGAGTAGCCAGAATGACCTATGCATCACCTGGTCTACCATAAATATGCTGTGAAATATGATCTGACAGTTTGTACTAAAAGGGTTTGTAGTGTGGAATCAGCCTCACACATTGGAAGGAATCTAGCCAAAAGAAGATCATGCATAGTCATTAATGAAATTCCAGAAACAACACAAGTATCTTTATTAAAAATAAAATCTAGAATAGTAGTTCCTTCTGCTGTTACTCTCTATTTTACAAAATAATTGTTTCTAAAACAACTTTAGCATAACAGTAATTTAAAAGCACAGAGAACTTACTTTTCTTTATTTGTTGAATGATTCCCCAACACAGGAATTCCTGGCTGTGTATCCGGACATTTATTAGTTTCTGAAAGTTGCATATTGAACTGAACCTGCTGGATTCACAAAAAATAGTTGCTCATATTTAAAAATTTACATATTTACATATAAGCAATTTCAAACATGCCAAAAGCCTGAGAAGAATCCTGAAACAGCCGAAGAGCGCAAGTCTCCAGTGCACTTATGCTGTTGGGGGGTGAGGAGGCCACTGCTTCATTTCCATAAATGAAGGAAATTATATGATGGAATAGTGTTGATAACAGTGTAATTATGTTTTTATCCTGTTTGTTTTAGTTATGTTTTAAATATATTTTAAACTGCTTTAATAGTATTGTTGTTCATTTGTTTTTTTACCTTTTGTAATATACATTTCAGCCAATTTTAAATTTTATAAGCTGGCTTGGGTCCCTTGGTGAAAGGCAGGGTATAAATTGGATAAATGAACGAATAACTATATTTAAATTCCTCCAACAGCAATGTGGGGGGGGGTGCAGTTCTGGTTGCAGCTCAATCACCCAACAACTGTTTTGCTGTAGGACTGAATCCTGTCTTCATGTGCCTCGGGAAAATCCCATGGACCGGGGCCTGCTGCTTCCTTGGATATGCAAGGGCAGCTAATACGTGCCTAAGTGGACCCCCGGAGCACTGGATGAGGGACACAGCTGTGACCAGGAACCTCATATTTGCTACTGCACAACTGGAGACAAGGTGCTGGTAAAGTACAGGGTACTTCGTTCCACAACATCCCTTACAGCAGTGGTTCTCAACCTGTGGGTTCCCAGATGTTTGTGGACTTCAGCTCCCAGAAGCCTCAGCCACTATGGTCAATGCTCAGGGCTTCTGGGAGCTGAAGTGCAAAAACATCTGGGGACCCACAGGTTGAGAACCACTGCCTTACACTAAAGATACCAGCTTAATTTGGGGTTACATTGGCATATGTCTCCTATAGGATCCCGTTTTTGATGGCAAAGTCAGCCAATTAAAGTGGTTAGCAGAAAAGATTTATTTAAAACTAGATTTAAGTTTCTCATTTCTGTTTCCTAAATAGAAATGCATATTTATTGGCTGTCGTCATCACCATTAAGACATTCTGATTTACTTCATAAACTGTGCGTTCGGTAGTAACATTAGAAAATGGCTAGGACTGGAGCAAAGCACAGAAAAAGGATAGTAGGGAAAGGGGAATGGGGAGGGGGAGGAGGGAGGGAAAGAACACAACGCCGATATAAGATGAAACACATTCAATATGGAAAGGGAGGAAGGGGACTAGGGTTTTATATACTGTAATATAAATGATCAAAGATCGGAAAGTAAGCAGTTGTACATAGATAGTATGTTTCTCTGATATATATATATATATTGCTACTTTATATACGGAAACAAACGGAATATGGCATTGTAGTAATGGAATATGTATAGATAAAATGTATGGATTAAAAATACTTAAAAAATTTTTGATTTACAACAAAACAGAAAATTTATACTCTCTTAATAAGTAAGCCAAAACTTTTGCTCATGAAGTTCACATATCTTTTACATGTCACTATTCTGTTTAAACAATGAAAGTTATTCATGAAAATGCATTCATTTATAAGCAAACAAAATCATGAGAATTCTTTTCCTCCCAAAAATGAGAACAGATTCTGGACAGAATCACGGTCAGAAATATTTGCTTAATTGTACTTAATTGTACAATGAGAAGGATCTCATTTTCTGAGACATGCTGGGCAGTGGTCTTCTGGACAGAATCATGTCTTGTTTTATCTTCCTCCACCCTGCCCCAATAAGCTCCTCTGCTATCTGGGATGGCATTTCCTTGTCCTTCTTTGTGGTGGTTTATTTTTTCCCTTCCTCTGCTGTATTCCTTTCTAGTTCAGCTCCCACATTTCTCCTACTCCAATCTCCTAATTACTCACTAATTGCCTTTAAGGAAGACCAGATAGGGAAAGCGTGTGGCTAGTTAACAGGAGAATTAAAAATTGAGGAAGGAGTCCAACAGGAAAAAAAAAAGTGAAAAGAATTTTGAGAGCTCCTGCATCAGCTAGCACCAAGGGGATCAAACTCATTAGTACATAGATTGATCCTCCTGCCATCCCAAGAATTCTTTTCCACTCAAAAATGAGAACAGAAATGCTAACAGATCTGCTTGTTTTTCACATCCATTTGAGTTAAATAATATCATGCAAACCCCCTCACCACCCTCAAAAAATTTACTGCTTTATTTTCAGGGGGCATCTTTAATGGGTATCAAGAACATGATAGTCTTCAAAGGATCCAGAGTGGTGGAACATGGTGATGACACTAGAACTTCCTTTAAAAAAAAAAGTTTTAGTTCTGCTATAAGATTCTTTCATGCAAAAATCTTAGACTTAGCCCTAATAGCAATTACAGTTCTCCTTCCACATCTGCAGGGGTTTGGTGCACAGAACACCCGTGAAAGTGGAATAATAGGGAATAACTCCCAGGGCTATGGCATGGCCAAGGTTGCTGGCATCCCTCTGAGGGCAGCCATCGCTGGCTAGAGCAACTCTGCCCTACGATAGCCTATGGAAGAAGATGCTCGTGACTACTGGAAAGCACACAAGGCTGAAGCAACCTTGGCCATGCCATCGCCCACCAAGAAGCCAGCAGTCCTCTAGGTCATGTGGCCGGACCTACTCTGGCTCCGAGTGCTTTCCTGAGATCTCCAGCGGCCCTCGTGGGTGGCAGTCAAAGGATTAGCTCCGTTCCCGTGATCACTGCCTGGAAGGGATGCCCCCAATCTCAGCAAGGCTAGAGTGACCTTGGCCTGGTGATTGCCACCCTCTCTAGCCTCATCCACTTTACTCAGATTGCAGGTGTCTCTTCCGGGCAGCGATTGCATGAATGGAGCTAGTCCATCCCGTGATCGCCCACCGAGGGGGACACCCATGATCTGAGCAAAGCAGGTGAAGCTGGAGCAGTTGGGGATAGCTTGGCCAAGGTCACTCCAGCCTCACTCACTTTGCTCAGATTGTGGGAGTCCCTTCCGGGCAGCGATCACCTGCCCTGCAATCACACACTGAGGGGGATGCCTACGATCTGAGCAAAGCAGGCAGGGCCAGAGCAGTTAGGGATAGCCTGGCCGAGGTCGCTCTGACCTTACCTGCTTTGCTAAGATCGTAAAAGTCCCTTTCAGGTGGTGATTGTGCAGCAAGTTAGGTCCTTTCCCGTGATCGCTGCCTGGAAGGGAGGACGGCAATCTGAGCAAGGCTCAGCGAGATTCAGATCATGGATATCCCTTCTGGGCAGTGATCACAGGCCGGATTAGGCCCTTTCCCGCAGTCACAACCTGAAAGGGAGGCTGGCAATCTGAGCAAGGCTCAGATCGTGGGTATCCCTTCAGAGTGGCAATCACAGGAACAGAGCTAACCCACCTTGTGATCCCCCACTGCAAAGCATGCGGGGCCAGAGCTGCTCCAGCCCACGATTACTCCCAGGAGGGAGACCAGCAGCCCTCTCCCTGGGCTACTATATGGACCACTTGCTCTAGCCAGGGATGGGGAGGAGGACAATTGTGGGGAAGCATGCAGACTTGCAAATAATCAAATTTGCAAATATGAAACTTGTGAATATGGAGGGAGAACTGTATACTTAGAAAGCATGCATGCAGAGTGTACTATAAGTATAACATGGAAATCAAAGGAGATGTAAAAGAAAAAAATCAAAGGAGAATGCAAAAGAAATCAAAGGAGATGTACAAGATATTTAAAATGCATGCCTTAGCTCCTGAAACTTGCTGATTGGTGCTTTTGACAAATGCTGCATCTGGGAAGCTTTGAAAAGTCAGCAAGGGGGAGATAGGATAGCTCAATCCTGTGCCCAGAAAAGGGAGTCTGTTATCAACCTGTCAAACAGAATGAAACTTATGAAGCCAATATCACAACAGAAGAACACAAACCAATTCTCAAGCTGCTTTACTTTTTCTTTTATTTTTGGTCTTAAAGCCAAGCACACACAAAAGTAAACTACCATACTATTATTTGTGTAACAACTCTTGATTTCTGGAGTACTATATTGAATTGCATTTGCTTTCATACAGTTCAAAAGAAAGCACTCTGTTTTGTTCAAGACTAGAAGTCAGTCAGCCTTGGACTCAAACATATCTTCTCTCTCTCATTGAAAAGATTATAGAATATTCTTATAAATCAAAACAGACCACTGTCACAGATATACAAACATTCAAAGAATGATATTACTGTTACCATGCTGTGAGGTGAACTGCCAGTTCTTGAAGTGATGTTGCTAGGAGAAGTAGATGTTCCTAACACATCTTGCTTTCTTGTCAGCTGAATTTCATTCAATTGTTTGTTTAGCCATGTGATGACTACAAATTAAAATATTAGACACTTCACTTTTCAGTTCCCTTCGCTAGTATTTTAAATCTACTTTTCTTGTGTTTGGTGTACTTCTAGGTAACCATAGACAGAAGATTCACAGCACAATCCTATGAATGTGTACTCAGATATGTCCCACTGAATTTAATGCAATATACCCCCAGCCATAAACTCTTAGCCTTGGCATGGTATGTAAATTAGTGACTGACAAACCCAATATTCTAGAACAGGGATGGACAACTTGGTATCCTCAAAGTATTTTGGACTTCAGCTTCCACACATTCTTAATAAAGCATCGTCAGGGATTCTGGGAGCTGTACTCCCAAATGTGGAAAAGTAACATTTGCCTTCCGTATTTTAGGATAATCGACAGAAGACCAGCCTCCACTCCATTAATCTTACACATGGATGAGAACTGGAGTAAGAATATACCAGATCCTTCAACAATTATTCACTAAAAATGAAGGACAAAGAGGCTGAGAGAAGAGGAAACAAAAGCATTCTGTTACTAACTACCAAGTATGGGGGAGGAGGGGAAGTATGACATCTCCACAAATTTTTGAGGATCAAACTGTTTCCCCAAAAGCACATCCATATAACAAAAAAGAATCAGCACTCTGTGGACAATAAAATTTACATTTCTTGAATAAAAATGTCAACAATTACTGTACTAAATCCAAAATGGTGCTCCTGCTGCAGTGACAGAGCACTGAAAATTCTTTCCCTTCAAACTAAAGCCCTCAGAGCTGTCCAAAAACTGGCTGCAGTCCCCTGGAGCAGGTTTTGGTGGTCCATGCAAACCTGCAGCAGGAAAGTTAGATCACCCCATCCCCTGTTTATTAGTCCACCAGGCATTCAATGCTGGATACTGCCCATAAAAACAAAAGGAGACATAAAGGGGGGAAAAGTGATACTGCCTAGTTTTACAAAATAATGTTTACATCATTCATATCAGGTGTTTTGTTTTATTTTGTTTTTGTTAAGCTCTTGAAAATCAACAGGATTAATCATGCACTAGTATTTAATGCTAGAATATCATACATACCATTTTCATTAGTTTTTAGAAGCTGTTTACTTTCTTCTAGCTTCTGCACTGTAGTTTCTAATTGTTCCTGTAGTTTGCACACCTGAAATGTTTCCACATTAATTTAATGTATTGCTACCAACAATATCAAAATACTGCTTTAAAAAGAAAATTATATAATGTCAGAAGATTTTTTTTTCCTACATAGGTTAAGAGAATACTTGCTCTAGCTGTTGTTAAAATTGGTCATGGGAAATGCAGTAATCTGTTGTACTTATTGAATAACATGTACCTCACAGGGTGCAAAATATGAAACTCTTTGGATTATGTGTCAACAAGATTCAAACGTTTAAAAAACAGATCTAGAATCAAGTGGAAATTAAAATCTGTTTAAGCATTTACAGGATAGAAACCATGCTTTTAAGTTACCTCTTGTTCTTTTTCTTGAAGAGAACTTTCTGCCTTTTCTAGTTCCTTGTGCTCCTTCTGCAATTTTTCTTCTTTTTCAGCCAGGAGTTTTTCTTGCTGAATTGTTACTGTGTTTTTCAGTTTTAACTTACTCATTAAAGTTTTGACATCTCCTTGTAATTTCTTTATTATTTCATTGGCCTAGCAAACAATATTACAGGATTCTGAATCAAGACCACATGAAATCACATCACTGTCATCACAAAGACAGAAGTTATATTGAACAAACCTTAAGGAGTTCAGCTGATAAGGACTTCAGGGTTCCTTCTAACTTTCCTATCTCAATTTGTTTCTTTTCTGTATTTTCCTCCAGGCTTGCCTTTTAAAAGATTGTACATTTCATATTAGGGAAATTTTGTTTTTCAAAAAATATTTGAGACATATGCCTTAGATAGATAATTTTAACATGTACTAAGAATACCAGTTCTTAAATACAGTAAAAAGCAGTAAATACTAGTAATGTAAAACACTAACAACTCAAAAAGTTAAATCACTTTTAATGATGCTTATTAGTATAGTACAGTTATAACCATCCAATCTTTTTTCAATACAATATGCTTGAATGTCCTAAAAATGGCCATATTCCAGCTCACCACTGAGCCTGCCTACCCTGTGGCCTGCCCTATCACAGCCCTCGCAGTACAGGGAAGTGCAGCTGAAGGGAGACACAAACAGTTGGCAGTTTAACAGTCAGGTGGAATAAGTTAGAACTGCAAGTTTGGGGGCTGCTGGAAGAAGGAGAGGGGAGGGGCAGACTAGAGTTCTAGAAAACTGAGGAACAGATACAAACTGTAACACCGACCAAAAATATTTGGTTCTTGTTTCTTATCAAAGAACTTCAAAACAAAAAGAATTTTTTTTCTTGTTACTGTTTAATCCCTGCCTGAGCCGATTCTTTCAGGTGACTTCCTCAGCCATATATCATAAGAAACTCTTAAAGTGTACAAGCCTACCCATTTCATAAGTCACCTTAGGTTCTCTCTAGTGAAAGCCATGGAAGGATTTATGAGGAGTGGAAGATATGCATGATAAAAGCCCAGGGGACTTAGTCACAATTGCATAATTAGTTGTGATGCTTCAATCTGGATTCACCAGCTGGCAACAGACATGGACTGAAGCCCCCCGATCTCAACCAACAAACAGGACATCACATATCCACCAGCTGGGCTGAGCAAAGTAAACTGAAAAAGCTAAAGTCAGGTGAAGTTGGAAGAAGCAGCATCTTAAGAAGTAGAGGGAAACACTAGGAGAAGAATGGAGAAATACGCCACAGGAAAGGAGAGGTTGGAGGGACATATAAGACATGAACCCAGCTTTGCCTGGAATTGTTTTGCACCACCCCCAGGAACTGACCGCGATAGTCAGTTCACTAAGTTACCAAGCGCTAAGTTTCTTGTATATCAGGCAAACTTAAGGGAGGGCAGTACCTGGGACCAATTTACATTTGGAAATGGAAGTGCTAATAAAACATCCTGCAATAGCTTTGGTCTCAAAGGAATCTGTGGAGAAAGAGGGTTTTGAAGTGTTCCTCTTGAATACACACTCAACACAAGCTCAGCACATCCAATAGCATTCTAGGCTTTTGTTTCTCAAACCTATGCCATGTGAAAAGCTACTTAACTTTTGGAAAACTTAGGAATTTAAAATGCAGATTGCATATTACACACGTGTTCTACTCCTCATATAAATATTAAATGACATGAGGCATGTGCACAGCTACTATACTTCTGTAGCAGTTCTATGGTCTATAGAGAATCTTCTTCAAGTCACCACTAGTGAAGTAAAATTACTTCTATATATAAAGATTAAAAACCTTTTGCTCTTGTGTTACATCCAGTACTTCTCTTGTCTTCGTAACTAGCTGATCCTTGTCTTTGACTTCCTGTTCTAAAACAGCAACTCGCATCTGTAGTTGATTAACTTGTTTCTCCTTTTCATGGCATTCAGCATCTAGGGTAGCATTCTCTCGACGTAGTGACAAAAGTTCTTGCTTTGCTCTCTGGCATTCCTAATAGTTTGAAAAAAATAGTTTGAAAGCACTGTAATAAAACAATTGTATCTTGTATGCTTGGTTTGACACAAAAATACACAACACAATACAAACAACTCTTCAGGATAAGTATCTTACAAATTTAAATTACGATAATTAGAAATATAGTTGGCCCTCCATATTTACTAGTTAGGAGCACAGGACTGCTGCAAGTGAAAAAAACTGCAAATATCAAAATGTGTTTGTATGTCTGTGGGAAGGGGGCTGAGGCATGGTGGTGAGAAAAAGCACTCAGGCTCTGAACCAGGTCAAGGAAAGGCGGTGGGTCAGCATGGTAGCCCTATACTTCCTCTCTCACCCATCATCTGTTCTGAGTGTGGAGGGACACTGGGAAAGGGTCTGTCGTGCTGAGAAATGGGGCTGCACACCATCCTTATAGCTGGCCAGGCAGTGGCTGATGGAGGAGGAGGAGGAGGAGGAGGAGGACCAGAGGCAAGTTTTTAAAGGGCTGCACAGCCTGGTCAGAGCTGCTGAAAGGGAATGTTCTCTGGAAAAGAAGCACTGGAGTGGAGGGAGGGGCAGAGCTTGGTGAAACTTGCAAATAATCCAGTCCACAAAATTAAACCTACAAATGTGGAAGTACTGTAAGTGCTACATTTTCAATAGCTCATGTTATTATGGATAAACAGAAACTTTAAGAACCATGTATGTTTTCCTGATATAGATCTTAACAAGTGAATATTTCATACATCTTCTATGCCAGACAGTTTCGCTTTAAGTTCTCTAACTGTGGAATCTCCTTTGTATCTCTTTTCCATTAGCTCTTTATTTGCAGTTTCCAGCTCATTCAACCTGGTCTGCAACTGCTGGACAGTTTTCTGATGTAAGCTTTCCAAATCTCTTTTTTGTTGTTCATTCTGTTGTTGATATTGTACTTGTGTCTGCAAAATAAAACAAGCACTTTTAATAACAGGTAAACATGACATATTGGAAAAGTCAACTTTAAATAACTACAAGATTAAAACAATTGGAAAAATTGGAATCGGAAGGAATAACATTAAGTTGGTTTCCATATAGGCAGTTAACTGAAAGATTCTAAATGGATTTAAAGACTTATGGAATAGACCCAAAAGAGACAACGGGAATGATTAAACAACTATTGGAGAATTCTCCTCATCTACTATCTTATATATATCAAGAAATATTACAACAAGAAAGACAAGAAAAAACAATCAAGACAGTAATGATTTCGTGGGCTCAAAATATAGGACATTCAATTAATTAGAATTCTGGGAAGAAAGCTGGAAAAAGACACAAAAATTTACAGTTGCCCAGAATTTGAAAGAGAACTACTACAAGCTGTTCCATAGATGGTACATGACACCAAATAAGTTGAAAAAGATTTACAATACTGGTACAGGACTCTGTTGGAAATATCAGAAAGAGGTCGGTACAATATGTCATATGTGGTGGACATGTCCCAGAGCCAAGAAATATTGGACTGATGTACATAATAAAATTTGTGATTTATTGAAAATACAATTTGTTAAAATACCGGAACTTTACTTGTTAAATATGACAAATGTATTTGATGGTACTGATACTAAGAAATATTGGAGAATAATTCTGTATATGATAACGACAGCTAGGATAGAGTATGCAAAGCTTTGGAAAACTCAACAGATACCAATTATAGAACAATGGTGGGGAACATATATAGAAAACAGAAATGCAGATATTTTGTCACAGAGATTAAAAGGGAAATCAGAAGAGGAGATTAAAAAGGAATGGCAGGTAGTTATGGAAAATGGCTGGGTAATGTTGAATGAAAATGAGTAATTCATGACCAGGATTTGAAATGAGGAAGCTACTGTAGTAAGTCATCGAACTGTAATGAAGAGATTGAAATGCAAGAATTGACATGTAACAACATCATTAAAATGCAGTACAAATAGAGATAGAAGTATTAAGAGGTATTGAAAATAAATTCTAGATCAGTGTGGAAGATCAAAAATATGTCATGTACTATTACAGTAAAAATTGTTTGTTTTATATGTGAAATTGAATAAAATGATTTAAAAAAAAATAACAGGTAAACATATGATGACATTATTGGTTTATGTTGTGTTTTCTTAATGTACCTGCAGAGCTTTTTCCTTTTCATATGCCAGCTCCTGATTATGCTTGGTCGTCAATGATGCTGTCCTAGATGTCCATTCATTTCTTAACTTGTCCAATTCCCTGCTCTTTTCTGATAAACTCTAAGTGTGAGAGACAAAAAAAAAAACTTAAATAGTTAACCTTAACCAATATTATGCCAACACATTATTAAAGAGCCCAAGGCAGGAGTTCTTGTTTCTAACTGTGTACATATAGCACAGTACATGGCACTTGCCTCACAGGAAAATAATTGCTTTGCCCTTTTCTTACACCTATCTAGATACCCAGAAATATATATTTTTTTTAAAAAAAAATCCTTTTGCACTTGAAATCAATAATAAATCATGTCTGACAAAGTAGGTTTCTGCCTACCTAAGTAGTAGTATTCAAAGACATAGCCATGTTACTCTGTATCAGCAGACAAAGAAATCCTACAGCACCTTTGAGGTTAACTGGGAGAAAGATGTTTGTACCATAAAATTCAGTCTATGCATCTGATGAGTCTACAAAAGCTCACGATACAAATTTTTTCTCTTGCAAAGATGCTGCAAGTTCCTTTGTCTGCCTGACTAAGTTCCTGCTGCAACAAGTTTGCCAAAGAATGCTGATTTTGCTACAACCATCTAATATGTAAATAGGAGGCCAGTGGTAGCTGTTCCATGGCCCTACATTTAGACACATATTAAATCAGATAAACATACTATACATTATTTTTCTCTAAACTGGCTCATGTTTGTCATTACCTGCTGCGTATAGCTCAATTGTCTTTTAAGATCCTCTTCCGTTTTGCTAAGTTTTTGTTCCAGCTGCAGTTTTTCTTCCTATGAACAATTGATAGTTTGTCAGTCACCTGAGGCTTTCCCAGTTTTCGAAAATAATTAGGACTTCAGTTCTCAAGACATTTCCTGGGGAGTATGTTGCATTAGACTCAGGAGGACTTCTGAGTAAACATGCACAGGATTATAAAATTTTCTGCATATCAATTACAAATAAATTTCTACCACAAGAGTAACAACTTAGGCTAGTTAACTTCTAATGTTCTTTCCAACATAGGGCTTACACAGTTCCAAAATTATAACAGAATCAAGGCTGAGATTACCTTATCTTTGTACTATAACTAAAGACAATGCAGTACATCAATTAACAGCATATCTTGTAGCAGGATGCCCAATGACTTTATGTTTTACTTCCTTGTGTGACCAAATAATGTTTCTATGCCCACAAAACTGAAAAAGTAACACCATAATGTCCATCTGAAGCATTCATTTTACCTTAACACATTTCAGACAGGTTGCCAAAAACTTCTTGATTTCTGTATCATTTCCTGGTAAAAATTTTAGAGACAAGTGGGTAAGATGTTTAAATGGATTGGTCTCAACCACATTTAAAAAAGATGGAGCATGATCTAAACTGGATCCCGATGAAATCAGTTGTAGCAAAAACCTAAAAAGAAGGAATAAGATCACATGACAAGATTTGCTAGCTAAACCTCTCAAACTGTGAACCACACATCTCTGTGAAAACATAGACCAGTACAAAGAAAGTACTGTATTTGATGGCGTATAAGACGCACCTGTGTATAAGACGCACTCCATTTATACACTGGCAAATACTGTTTGCTGGCACCTAAGACACACCAGCGTATAAGACACACCCATTTTCAAACCATATTTATGGGGAAAAAGTGAGTCTTATATGCCAGAAAATACAGTAATACTCCCTTTATTATGTTCCCATCCCACAAAAGTGATAATCCATCAATTATTATAGTTAGTCAAAAGAGCCAGTGTGGTGACCAGAGTTCAAATCCCTACTTGAAACCCATGAGCTGACCTTGAGCAAGTCCCAGTCTCTCATCCTCAGAGAAAGGCAAAGGCAAATCCCCTCTGAAAAAATCTTGCCAAGCAAACTCTGTTAATAAGTTCACCTTAGGGTCATCGTAAGTCAGAAACAACTTGAAAGTACATAACAACAACAACAACTATAATTAGTGGCTACTTCTTTTGTCAGCTGAATCTCTTGTTATGATGGCTCCACTGGCTGCCAGTATGTTTCTCAGCACAATTCAAAGTGGTGGTGATGAGCTATGAAGTACTATACAGCCCAGTTCCAGGCCACCTGAGAGACTATATCTTCCCAAATGAGTCTGCGTGAGCTCTACAATCTTCAGGGGAGATGCTTCTCTTCATCCTACTACTCTCACAGCCACATCTGGTGGGAACCCAAGAGAGCGCTTTCTCTGTGGCTGTTCCCAGGATCTGGAGTTCCCTTTCTAAGAAGTCCAGGCTAGCTCCATCCTTCTATTCCTTTCATGAGCAAGTGAAACACTTTTTATTCCAGCAGGCTATTATTAACCAATTGTCTTATAAAACAAAGAATTCTTATGTGTTCTACTACTACCATTATTTGTCTTTATATTAATGTTTTAAATGTTTTTAATTCTATAGATAGTTTAATACTATCTATAACTTTTTGCATGCTTTTAGTTATATGTATTTTTCCTTTTTCCTCCCTGGAGCTTTGGGGAACAGGTGAGCTATCAATAAAGACTACAGTAGACTAGACTAGCTGAATTGTTAATGATCAGTGTAGACACATAAAAGCCTTTCCTTAGAAGTCTGTAAGACTTATTTAGGGAGTCAGCCACAAAATGCTCACTATGGCATGGAAAAAGAAAAAGAAAGGCAAAGGAACAAGGTTTCAGTCAGATAAGAGTATGGGTGCATTTTAACAAGGTCTTAGTTGACATGGAAAGAGAAACTGGAAAAACAAGCTGTATACTGGAGGCCAACTAAAGTCCTATCTCTTGAAGAACAGAACTGTAAAGAGGCTCCTTCATATGCAGGGCCGCAAGTACGGATCT
Organism: Iguana delicatissima; assembly: GCA_948472985.1. Lineage (NCBI taxonomy): Eukaryota > Metazoa > Chordata > Lepidosauria > Squamata > Iguanidae > Iguana > Iguana delicatissima. The sequence continues at coordinate 168,865 of CAOKZL010000514.1, read as the reverse complement.
GATTTGCATAAGTCCCACCTACTGGCAAGAAAGGATGTAGCAACCCATTCAAGGATACTCTATTTCACTGTAGGAAAAGGACTAAACTAAAATATCACAACAGATGTGTGTGCTCCACTTTAAGCAAAGGTGGGGAAAGTGCAGTCTGTTGGCCACATTGAGCCCAGAGCCCCATGATGTGGTCCTTGAAACTCCCTCCAAAAAAAAAATCACGCACACCGACTAAAAATGTAACTGGAAATGACATGATGTCAATCCTAGTCATGTCTGGAGCACCACTGCATTCCATGTGGAATGCAGGGGTGAAAAATGACAACCATTCCCTCCATAGTTGTCCACTCCTGACAGAAAGGGTATAAAGCTAACAACAACAACAATAATAATAGATGGCAAAATTGTTTTTACTGTAGTTTAATTTCTCTTATTACTGAACTCAATGTAACTATAAAGGTGTTGCAAATGTGTGGTTCTCCAGATGTTGCTGGATTACCTCTGACTCTTAATCATATTGGCTGAGGCTGGCATGGAATAAACACCCAGAGGATCAGAGTTCCTTCAGCCCTGGTTTTTTTAAAAGTGCTTCAGATAAAGTATGTACATTGGTTTATTGAATGTTGCTGTTATTTGTGTCCTTTAATTGTTTTGAATAAAATACAGAATATTGTTTCTGTTTTACTAACCTTGGGATGTCTTTATTTTGTTCTTGGATACAATGCTGCAGAAGATCTATAAATCTCTGAGGAAAAGCAGAAAAATCTACCAGAAGACTCTGCTGAAGTTTTAAGCTAAATAAAAAAAGAAGCAATTATAAACAGGCATAACTATTCTTATGAAGGTTACCTGATCTTCTGCAACAAGGGCAAAAAACTCTTTAAAGCCAAAACAGACAAGAGAAGATAGATGCAGTATATTGTTCCAAAGTGTTTTTAAAATGTCTCTCTTTATCAAGGCAAATTCTTCACTTACTATTAAAACTTCGTAAGGACTATCTCAGTTTTGGTTAACCCAAGTCACATTGGAACTATCTTTTCTGTTTTCATTTTAGTGAACACACCAACCTTGTCTTTCAAAGCACGCATGCTGGCTCTCAAAACATTTCATAAAATTTTTAATCATCTTTTGGACATCATTCCAAAACTAGTACCGTATTTTCGGCGTATAAGACGACTTTTTAACCCAAGAAAAACTTCTCAAAAGTTGGGGGTCGTCTTATACGCCGGGTGTCATCTTTGCGGTCGCCGCATACAGTGGGGGCAGCTCAAAAATGGCCGCGGCCGCATCCCCACCGTATGCAGCCACCGTATGAAACCACCCAGGGTGGTGCTGTGCACTTACCTGAAGATGCGGGGGAGAGGCTTGTTGCGCTCGCCGCTCTTCCCCTCGCGCGAGCGCTGGTCGCGCTGCCTCCCCGCTTCCACCCCCACCCCCGCCTACAGCTCCCAGGCCAGGGAGTGCTGAGGCGGGGGGAGCGGCGGCGTTTTGGGCGAGGCTCCTTGCGCTCGCCGCTCTTCCCCTCGCGTGAGCGCCGGTCGCGCTGCCTCCCCGCTTCCACCCCCCACCCCCGCCTACAGCTCCCAGGCCAGGGAGTGCTGAGGCGGGGGGAGCGGCGGCGTTTTGGGCGAGGCTCCTTGCGCTCGCCGCTCTTCCCCTCGCGTGAGCGCCGGTCGCGCTGCCTCCCCGCTTCCACCCCCCACCCCGCCTACAGCTCCCAGGCCAGGGAGCGCTGAGGCGGGGGAGCGGCGGCGTTTTGGGCGAGGCTCCTCGCGCTCGCCGCTCTTCCCCCTCTCGCGAGCGCCGGTCGCGCTGCCTCCCCGCTTCCACCCCCCACCCCCGCCTACAGCTCCCAGGCCAGGGAGCGCTGAGGCAGGGGGAGCGGCGGCGTTTTGGGCGAGGCGAGGCTCCTCGCGCTCGCCGCTCTTCCTCCTCGCGCGAGCGCCGGTTGCGCTGCCTCTCCGCTTCCACCCCCACCCCTGCCTACAGCTCCCAGGCCAGGGAGCGCTGAGGCGGGGGGGAGTGGCGGTGTTTTGGGCGAGGACGGAGGTGGTGAAGAGTCCGGCCAAGTTGGCAGAGAGGGGGAAAGGAGGGCTTCCCTCCAGGCCGGTGGGTCAGGTGGAGGGCAAGGGCCGGCGCCGGCCTCCCCCGCCCTCCTCCCGTCTGGGCACCCGCCCCCCAGCCCCAAAGAGCCGGGCGCGGGGTGCTGCCCTCTTCCCTCTTCTCCTCTGCTTCCCTTGGTGGAAGCAGCTGCGGCGGCTCCGGCAAACATTTTGTTTCCTTCCCAGCCCCAGCGGAGGAGGCCAACGAGGGGAAAGCAGGCGAGAGCCGAGGAGGGCGTTGGAAGAGGGGTAGTCTTATACGGCGAGTATATCCCAAACTCTATATTTTAACTGGAAAAGTTGGGGGTCGTCTTATACGCCCAGTCGTCTTATACGCCGGAAAATACGGTAGTCATTTCAATTGCCCTTATTACAGCTCTCTCTCATCTTAATATAAAATTTATTTTTGAGCAAAATAGTTGATACTTAATCCTGGGAGGCTATACTTTTCTGTGTGGGGCAGATTTGAATCTGAGGCAGGACTTCTTTCTACCACTGCTTAAAGACACTGATTGGTTCAATACATCATCACTGATCCATGCTGGATTTGTGGGGAATGACTATATCCACTCTTCCCCATCATCTCAATTGCTCTGAGAATATCTGCTAATTTGTTTTAATAACTACTCTCTGTTTGTTATTACAGAAGAGTTCTGGAACACCATACTGTCTTACTAATATTGGATCACTTGGTTCCATGTAGTAGCAATCTGAATGTACATTATTACATTCAAAGATATCTATGGTACCAGAAGGGATGCAGAAATAAGCAGAGTGTGTTTAGAATGAGGGATTGAGCTTGAAAAGCCAACTGTTGAAGTCATTTAATAAGGCCAGTTTATATACAATTTAAAAATTGATAACTGGAAGATATACAAGCAATACATAACAAAGCACTTTGAATATGCTTGGTTTTTCTGTCATTTATTATGCAAGGGCTTATTATGGGGAACAAACAAAGCACACGTGTGACCAAAGGAAACCCCCATCATTCAAATGTAGAAAACAGAAACGTTTAGAAGCTTGCAGAAAGAAATATTGGGCTACTGATGCCTAGCTATCAATTTAACTACCAATTTAGTAGTCATGATATTCTCATAGCCTTGAAATATCATGGTTTTAACGTTAGAGTTCATCATTAATGCCAGTGTAATCTCCAAGTAAAAATGCCAAAACAAAGAAAGCATACAGTGGCCCCTGTACTTTCACCCGGGTTCAGGGAGCTGAATTCTCACAAAAGTTGAGAAAAAAAAACCTTGCTCCCTTCCCATTCCCTTCCAGGGACTCCCCCCTTCCTGTTCTCATGAAAAACAGAAGGGAATAGAGGATGGGAGAAACCTCACACAAGCCTTCTTTTCCCCCTCTGCAGCTCCCTCTTTCCCGTTCCTGTGCAAAACAGAAGGAAATGGGGAGGGGAGCCTCATGCAAGCCTTACTTTCCTCCTCCAGAGCTCCTTCCTTCCCGTTCCCAAGCAAAACGGAAGGGAATGGGGGGACATCATGGGAGTCCTTGTTTCGCCCTCCAGAGCTCCCCTCTTCCTGTTCCCACGCAAAACAGAAAGGAAGCAGGGATGGTTAAGCCTCACATGAGTTCTCCACAGCAGGGCAAAATGCATAGGAATGGGAGAGGAGTCCGGGGGGAAGGAAGGCTCACAAGAGGCTTCCCCCACTCCCATTCCCTTCTGTTTTGCATTAGCATGAGTTCTCCGTGCCAGGGCAAAATATATGGGAGGAGGAGAACGCAGGGGGAAGGCATGCATGCTTGTGAAAAATCAAATTTGCGAAGGTTAAACCCATGCATGTGGAGGGAGGGCTATATCATACAAAGTACTGAAACAGTGCTTCACATGAGAATTATTCTACAGACAGGTTGGTTTAAGTTACTCATATTATATTATATTATATATATTATATTATATTATATGAAATGTATAATCCATTACCAAACTCTTAATAATCATATGATGAAAGCTTTGTAGGATCTGATTTAACAATATATTATCAGAAAATTAACTTGAAAACTTACCTTTGAAAATCTTCCTCAGAAATTATAAGATTATATAGAAAAAAGGGATCAGAATCCTCAGTTAGCCGAACAACTAAATCCTAAAAGCAAAGTGTTTAAAAGAATTATAAAGCTGACTAGAGTAATATGCTTCTCTGGTGAAGTGCACTCAGTAACAGTGCACCCATATTTAAAAGTAGTGCAAGCTTCTATGTAACATACGAATCCACGAAAAACCACAGAACAATAACAAAGGTAAACATTAAGCTAAAAGTGATGCTAATACACAATGTTCCAAAAGAAACTGTATGGCACCATACTTAAGCACAACCTTTACGGCACTGTTGAGAAGCTTCCCCTATCCATCCCAGACCTTTCCTCTCAGACTTTTGCTTACTCTCCATGCCTTATCTTTGCCACCGGTCAGCTGTTTCTTGGGTCACCTAAGTAATATGAGAAAGAGGGAAATTGGTGAAATTTACACCTCCTCTCCTGCATTTCCTCAACTATTCTCATTACTCAGCTAAAAAGCAGGATGCAGCTGGTGAGGAAGAGGAAAACATTTGTTTTTCTTTTATTGGCAATTGCCTATGTTTCCATGCTGGGCACTGGAAAATGGCAGCCCAGTTTTCCCAGCATTTGATAAAGAATCATAATCAGGACAACTGCGCAAATCAAGAAGGCTGAGCTACGGATGCATATGTATGAATGGGGGAGAGAAGACTATGGATATGTGTGATTTGGCTAATCCTGTTCTTGTTTAGATCTAGTCCAGTTCTTGCCAGACCAAACCCCTGAGGGTTCTCTCTTGGTCCTATTACCATCACGTGCACATTTGGGAAAGACATTGGAGAGAGCCTTTTCAGTGACTTCTCCCAGGCAGTGGAACTACTTTCCACTGGAGGTCCTGCTGGTTCGTCCTCTGCTCTCTTTCCATTGGAAGGCAAAGACTTTTTTATTTAGGTAGATTTTTGATTCCTATATCATGCAACAGAAGGCTGCTTGAAAGTGGTGTGCTGATCTTTATATGCTTTCATTTCACAGTAAAAGTGTTTTAAATTATTTTTGACCATGTTTTAAATAAAGTTGTTGTTTAATTGTTTTTAACCTTTGTAAAATTTTAGCTAAATTTTTTGTTTTAAATTACTGTAAGCTGCTTTGCATACCATACGGAGAGAAAGATGAGGTGTAACGAAACGAAACTAAACTAAACTAAACTAAACTAAATAGGACATAGCCCCTCCCTTTAAAAAGGCTCCCTGGCCTTGCTTTAAAGAACTATCCATGGACAAGCCATACTGTCAATCACAAAGTGCATTTGGATGGAAACTAGTAAACCTTAGAAAACAACTGCTTCCTCCAAGTTCATGGAAGCATACATTTGGTGCTAGCTACCCCATCTTACTTTTAATACTAAGCGGGATCATATGCATAAGCAAGTAAAAATCCATTTATATCAAAACCATTTGTGCATCTTACATAAGATACAAACCTTTTTATGAATGGGATTTATTGCTGATTGCAGTTCAATACTCACACGGACATTTATCCGCCTGAAAAACACAGAAATGTATTCTTAGAACATCACTATCAGCTATTATTTTACTGAATGAAATTTTTTGTGTGTGCCTTCACATTGTTTTTGACTTAGATCAGCCCTAGGGCTATTCTATCATGGGTTTTCTCAGCAAGATTTTCTCAGAAGAGCTTTGTCATTGCTTTTGTCTGAGACTGAGAGAGTGCAACTTGCACAAAGTCAGCCAGTGGGTTTCCATAGCCTAGCAAAGATTCCAACCCTGGTCTCCCAGTGTACCAGTCCAACACTCAAACCACTACACCACTGAAGTCACAGAGATAAATTCTTTCAATAAAAAATAGTGAAAGTGTTAAGGAAACTACCACAAACAATTATTTGGCAACATTTTCTTGCAGGTCTGAATTTACACAATTTGCAGCATAAAGTAATAAAGAAGAGGAAACCATTAAATAAGGCATCTTACTAAATTGTATTTACCACTTTCCATTCAATATAATTTTAAAATTTAGCCACAAATTATTATTGTTTTCATATAACCTATGTTGCAACAAGAACTTCACAAAGAAGATTCAAAACAAAGTTTGCATTTAACTGCCCCCATTGCTTATTAGTTCAAGAACTGCAGCATTCTGAAGAAGTCACTTCTAGCACTCAATGGTCCACTAAGAGTGAAACCACATGCATGTTTTAACTGCTTTTACACCTGTAGCATGAAATAAGTCCAATGGCAGCTATTTTAAGTGACTAAATATGAATCAAGCTGCAAGTTGCACTAAGTTCAACATTAGTGCTTTTAAATCAAAAATCTTATGTACAAGTTGTCCTATTAGTTGCTGCTTGACCTACATTCCTCTCAATCCGTACAGAAGTAAATTAAATTCCACATATATGCAAGGACACTAACATGCAATCCTACAACTGCCTACTCAAAAGTAAGCCCACCTGAGATCCATCATACTTGCTCTTAGGTAATCCACTTACCTAGAAGTCCTACTGAGTTCAGTGGAACTTACTTCCCCCAAAATATGGACATTGCATACTAGAATTGCATGCTAATATACAAAGTACTAGTTTTGACTATTGAATCCCTCAGTCTGGAACCACAATACCAAGAAAAATATTGCCATTCCAAAACACTATGATCAACACTGCAGGCTGTGTCCCATGCTACCCTACTACCTGAGATATGACAAGTAGATACAGTGAACAAGATCTTCTCAGTTGCTATTCCAGGATTTCAGAATGCCCTCAGTGGATGTCTGGCTAGCTGCATTTTGCTTCCAGCCAGACAGTAATTACTTTTATTTCAATTAAACTTTAGCCCCTTTTATTGAAATGCTTTGTTGCATTTTCTTTGTTTTTATTTGGTTTGTGTTTACTCAGACTTTTAATTTTGTTAGCTGTTTTGCTTCTCTTTCAGAGAGAAAAGCAGAATTTAAAAGATTAGAAATAAACACAATAGTTTAAACCAGGAAAAAGTACTTTACGTAGATAGCATTATCCATGATGATTTCCAATCATATTTACTAATCAGAAAGGACTGACTTCAATGTAACTTATTTTCATTTAAAACCACTGCCTAAAATGTATTGTCCGGTATCTAATAAACGGAAACAATGTAGATTTGGTTTATATGAAATAACTGAACATTAGCTAAAATACAAGGAGAATTGACAATTTTTTTTTAATCTGGCCAATATATTTAAAATTGCTATATTACAGCACAAGAGCCAGCATGGTGTAGTGGTTTGAGTGTTGGACCACAACTCTGGAGACCAGTATTCAAATCCTGCTTGTCCATGGAAACCAACTGGTTGACCTTGAGCAAGTCACACACTCTCACCTCAGAGGAAGGCAAAGGCAAATTTCCTCTGGACAAATCTTGCCAAGAAAACCCTGTGATGGGTTTGTCTTACAGTCACTATAAGTCAGAAACAAGTTAAAGACAATATTCCATTATTCCCATACATTTAATGATTCCACAGAAACTTCTCCTACTGAAAGATTTAACATCAAATTATACATGCTGTTTTAACTATTTAATATATCAGATACTACAAGATGCAAACATACCACATATACATCAGTATATAAAACTGCAGCAAATCCTGTTTGATGTTGAAGCTAAGCAGGGTCAAGGCTAGTTAGTACTTAGATGGGAGACCACCAATGAATACCAGGTGCTGTGGACTGTATTTCAGAGGAAGGAATTGGCAAAACCCCCTTCTAAGTATTCCTTGCCTAATAAAACACTATGAATTTAATGGGGCGGCCATAAGTGGACCAGTGACCTGAAGGCAAGCGCACACTGAAAATTATACATTTTTCAGAATATCCAATACAATTGTCCTAAATTATCAAAGGAATTTTGCAGTCCATATAGCTGGAGAAGGTGCTAGACAGGGTACTGAAGTAACTCTGCATATGTTACTTTTAATTATCCTTTTAACTTTTAACTAATGCCGAATAGCTGCCCTGTCTAGTTCATTAGCACGGAACAGAATTGTGCATTTAGTTTAGAAGTAGTGAAATCATCACACATTACGTCACTTAGAAAGCAACGCAGTAATCACAAGAAGTCAACATGGATTTCTCAAAAATAAGTCACGCCAAACTAATCTTATCTCTTTTTATGACAGAGTTACTAGCTTGATAGATGAAGGGAATGCTGTGGATGTAGCATATCTCGATTTCAGTAAGGCCTTTGACAAAGTTCCCCATGACATCCTTGCAAAGAAGCTAGTAAAATGCGGGCTGGACAGGGCTACTGTTAGTTCGATTGGTAATTGGTTGACCGACCGAACACAAAGGGTGATCACAAATGGCTGCTTTTCATCCTGGAGAGAAGTGACTAGCGGGGTGCCACAGGGTTCTGTCCTGGGCCCAGTGCTGTTCAATATTTTTATCAACGACTTGGATGAAGGAATAGAGGGCATGCTCATCAAATTCACAGATGACACCAAATTGGGAGGGGTTACTAATACGCCAGAGGACAGGATCAAAATTCAAAACGACTTGGATAGATTGGAGAGCTGGGCCAAGGCTAACAAAATGAAATTCAACAGAGAGAAGTGTAAGGTCCTACACTTAGGTAGAAAAAATGGAATACAGAAATATAGGATGGGGGACACGTGGCTGGATAGCAGTACGTGTGAAAGGGATCTAGGCGTCCTCATAGACCACAAGCTGAACATGAGTCAGCAGTGTGATGCAGCAGCCAAGAAAGCCAATGCAATTCTCGGTTGCATCAACAGGAGTATGGTGTCTAGATCGAGGGAGGTACTGGTACCACTCTACTCTGCTTTGGTTAGACCTCATCTTGAATCCTGTGTCCAGTTCTGGGCACTCCAATTCAAGAAGGACATGGTCAAGCTGGAGCAAGTCCAGAGGAGGGCGACCAAAATGGTGAGAGACCTGGAAGCCATTCCCTATGAGGATAGACTTAGAGAGCTGGGTATGTTTAGTCTGCAGAAGAGAAGGTTAAGAGGGGACATGATAGCTATATTTAAATATTTGAAGGGATGCCATATAGAGGAAGGAGAGGGCTTGTTTTCTGCTGCTCCAGAGACCAGGACAAGGAGCAATGGATTGAAGTTGCAGGAAAGGAGATTCCACCTGAACCTCAGGAAGAATTTCCTGACGGTCAGGGCTGTCCGGCAGTGGAATATGCTGCCTTGGAGTGTAGTGGAGTCTCTTTCCTTGGAGGTTTTTAAGCAGAAGCTAGATGGCCATCTGTCGGGAATGCTTTGAGGGTGTTCCTGCATAGCAGGGGGTTGGACTGGATGGCCCGTGTGGTCTCTTCCAAGTCTACATTTCTATGATTCTACTGGTGTGAATGGAATTTTATGTACAGAGTAGGCACTAGGGTCACAGGCATCACCACCACTACTGCACAGCTCCCTGGCCCATAATATTCACATGTTCCATGGAAACTGGATTAGGAGCAGTATACTGTACACACATAGAGGTGTGGAATCCTGTAAGATGTTCAGGTATTCAAGAGATGAGAGGAAATCACTGTTTTACTACATTTTATTGACTCTAATTATACAACCAACCAGAGTTATTGGTATATTGTCATGAGGAACCACTCTGAGCATAGCAACATACATACACTTCAAAAGTAGAATTACCTTCAAAGTCTCAGTTGTTAAATATAGGTAATTTCAACAAGGCAAGGAAAAAAAGGAGGAAAAGGAAACACCCAGGTAAGAAGGCAACTCTTCTTTACCCTCCTGCTCATTAAACACCCAGGCAAGAAGATCCCAGTTAAGGGATCCACAGTAAGTGATCCTGAATATATTAGGCTTTTGTCACTTCTTCCCTCGACAGTGTTCTGAGATCTAAGCAGCTGCACAACAGGCAGAAATATGACCTGTACCTTGGAAAAATTCTTGCCGGATTTCTGCCAGATAAGCAATTGTTAAAGACAGGGAAGCTCCGCCAGAAAGCGCGGTGCCAATCTAATAATATATGCAAAAGATTACATAGACACCCACAGCCGTTAAAGGTACGCAGGCGGATTTACCTTACCGACTGAAGCGTATGTTAGGGCACAACGCATGCTGCTTAACAACCGAACAAAATTCGAGGGGGAGTAAGAAGGTGGCAGCAGACAGCCTCGTTAGCCAGTTACAGCAAACACACGGGCCTCTGGCAGCACCTTTACGTGATTTACAAATCCGGTGTCCTAGGGATTCGGAGGAATATCAGCTATTTTTTGTGGGGCGGCATAGCAAAGTTTTTGTGTTCCAGAAGCCAACTTCTCTCCAACCCATCTAAACAGGTTTTGAAGGATCCGAGCAGATGAAAACTCCAGGTGGGAAAGGTTTTCCCGACCTGAACACCCCCACCTAAGCCTGACAGAAACTAGCCAACCGTTCCTCGCCCGGCCCGGCCCGGCCCGGCCGAGCCCACAGCCTGGAGCAGGACGGTCGGCTTGGAGTGGGAAACTTCACCTTGCAAGGAAAAGGCGTCTCTTTGGCTTATAGTCTCTTGCGAAGAAAAGCGCAGAAAGTGATTTCCCCCCACCCTTCTCCTCAAAAAGGAAAGCCGCGCCGGTTTCTCTCACCTCTCGTCGCAGCCCTGGCACTTCACCTGCACCGGCACCAACTGGCTAAACAGACTCTCCGTCGCCATCTTGCGCTTTGAGTTTGGCGCCGAGCTCCCGCGGGGGGGAAAAAGGGAAGGGTTTCAAGAGGAGGCCGACGGGACTGGCGGAGGGAGGGAGGCGCCTACGAATGACAACGGACGGGGAAGCAAAATGGCCGCGGGCCGTGCCGGAGCCCTTGGCCTGGGGCTAAACAGGCGCTTCCACAAGCCGGCCTTGGAGGAGGACAAGCGCTTCTGCTGGGGCAGCCTAGGCTTTCTGTGAAGAGGACCTGGAGGAGGAGGATGGAAGGTTGTTTCTGCAGAGACGGGTCACGGGTCAGGCCCCTTTCTTGCTAGGCAACGCGGAGCAAGCGACATCTTAATTTTAAAAGGGCGTTGCTTGAAACAGCACATCGCTTCAAAATTGCCCTCATTTTCAGATGTGTCACTTTGCACATATTTGGAGTGAGGAGTCGCCGAAACACCTCCCGCCTCTTTTCTGCAGTCCTAGGGAACGTTTAGTTTCCAGGTATTGTGGCCTACAGCTCCTGTAATCCTTCACCATTGGCTCGTCTTCTCCGGGAACCCCAAAGTTTCACAAGGCTAATAGGGAGGGGCAGGCAGGTGATTTTTGCAATTTCTCACTCCAGATAGGGTCTAAGTAAAATTTTGGATGCAACACAGCATGTCTATTTTTGTATGGGATTACTTGGTGTTGTCTGCATTACATTCTTTACAAACTGGTTTGTGATGGGGATTTCAGGCCATTGGTTAATGAAATTTAGAAGGCAGGGACTAGTTAATGCCTCCAGTCACTAATCTGAAGGCACTGATAGATTTGTAAAATGGTTGGAATAAAACTCAGTGGCCTTTCCATGTGATTTAGTGACAGGCCTTCTGACAGAGGGATGGCTGCCACTTCACATTTTATATTTTGGAAATGTTGCCTGTAATAAAACTTGAGGAAATAGTAAACTTGTTTCCCCCACCTCCTGTCTAGCTGTGCTTACCCTAGTGTCACACGAAAAGAGGTTTACCAGGCCATAAAGAGTTCTTGTGAAAGAGAAAAGTCTGTCATGTACATGGTCCTCTGAGATTATTACTATGAAAATATGATTTAAGACTATTGTTACAGAAAATGCCACATCACCACCTTCTACTCTTAAGAAATCTGCACACACCAGCCAGCCAGGAAGTTACTGTGGCCTACAATAATGGGACCCAGGGATGAAAAGCAGATACTAATGTTTTTAGAATGTTTAAGTGAGAATTTAAGATAAATGTCTTACTAGGTAATGAGAGGGGCTGCTTCTTTAGTGCAACCCCCGCCAACTGCTTCTGCAAAACTTAGGGTCCACCAACCTGCTAGTATATCCTGCTTTGTGTCGATAGTGACATAAGGATTCATGCTTGGAGAATATATTCAGGGTTAGCTGTGTTGGCCATGCACCAAGATACAATGAAATCCACAAGAGCGGTAATCTTTATTGGCCAACTGAAATGTACAGATACATCAAGCAAGCTTTCAAAGCCCCACTGGTTTCTTCATTGGGCAAAAGATGTTTTAAAAAATCATACAGGAGAAGAAAAGAGATAAAGTTAGAGTCACAGGCTTACATTTTGTCTCAGATGTTCTGTTGTAGTTCAGTTGGTTTGGAGGGATCTCAATGCAGGCAGAAGCCACTCCTTGGCCATGTGCTGGTTGAGACAATGGGCAGTAAAATTTAAACTTCATTAGCAATCATAAAGTAATTTTTCTTGGGATCTGGGTTGTCTCCATCCTTAGTGAAGCCACATGCCCTTTTCTTGGAGAATGAGATCAGTCACCATACAGAATGTAAGCATATGCCAGTAAATAGCGATAGCAGCTTTCCTGACTGCACCACTACAGGCTATGACTGTGAAGAATGTTTCCAGTATTTTAAAAAATGTAATAAACTAGCACATGAAAGGAAAAGGCTTAGCATAGTTCCAGAATTGCAGAGTTGGAAGGGATCAAATCCCCTATCAGTGCAAGAATTCATTGCTAAGTACTGAGAGATGACCATCCAATCTATTTTAAAAACTCCAACAAGGATAATTGCTCACCTTCTGGGGGCTATAGTGATTATGCTGTCAAACAGCTTTTACTACCAGGAAGTTCTTCTTAATGTTTACAGTCAGCTCTCCACATCTGTGGGCTTCACTTTTGCAGATTTGATTATTCATGGATTATTTGCTGTCATCTCTGCTGCCTCCCTATGCCATTTTTAATAGAGACTGCAGGCCTCATAAGACTGAGAAGCTGTGAACAAGGCTTGTAAGTCCCTATTAAAAATGGTATGGGACAGCAGTGGAGATGGCAGTAAGTCCCACCAGCCATCCACTTCTACCTTCTGAAAGAACAGGAATCCATGGTGGATTGAATATGGTGATCATACTTTTTTGTATGTGTTAAATATGGTTTGGGAAGGCTAGAGTTATTCACGTTTTTTCCACTTTCATGGGGGTCCTGTGGCCCTAACCCTAGTGAATGTGGAACGGTGACTGTTGGAAGCTGGCCGTTTGAATCGACTGGTTTGGGTCCTACTGTTTGGAGCAGCAGAAAATAAGCTGTCGTGATCTTTCGGTTTTCTTTGTTCAAGCCTAAATAAACTCAACTCCCTGAATGGTTTCTTATAGTGTTTGGCTTCCCTATCTCTTACTGTCTTAGACACCCTCCATCTTTCAATATTGTTAAATGTGGTGCCTAGAACTGGACACAATATTCCAGGTGAGGTCTGACCAAAGATTCTTTTGTGCCAACATACATCATACAGATTCCACTTTTAACTCTGACAGGCACTTGAAGACCCAAGTTATTTCCATATCTTTATTTGACAGCAGAATTGCTGTTGTAATCCAGTAGTATTCATGGGGTTTGGCCAATTCATTCAGGGGTAAAGATTAAGAGATAAGATGCTTACCATCAACATCTGATAATATGCACAGGTGTGGGCAGCTAACAGAGTGGGCACATTACTCCTCTGCAAAAACTCAAGAGGGCTGCATCCTCACCTTTGGAAATTTTAAAATCTTTTTCCATTTTTTTAAATTAGCACACACACAAACCCCATTTTAGCCCCAGGATAGTTTTACTTACTTAACCGAGAAATGTGTCACTTTTCTCATCATTGTTACACACTGGGCAGCACAATTTCAAGCAGATGAAATCTGAAGGAGTCTGCTAATTCTATCCATACCTCTGTGCTACTCTGGAATGACTGCATACCTGTCAAATCTGTGAGAATAATATTTGTATCTTACAAGTTATATTAAAACCATATCTGAAGAGATCAATCTAGAAGAGGATGGTGTGATTTTGACATGGGAATATGATTTTTTTTCTTGGAAAATATTAAGGTGCCAGTGAATCTGTAATCAGTACATCCATGGATAATTCATCCTTATTGAAAAAGCATTTATACGGTACTGTGCTGGGAAAATCCACAGGATGGGAGTCACTTTCATGTTGGACAGGTGCTTGAGGGCAAAAAGAACTCAGTGTATTTTTTTAAATAAAAAATGCATGAAATAAGATAAGGCAACTTTTGCATTTATTTTTATATTTAAATATCCCCTTATTAAACAAATTTCACCTGTGCATTTTAACAAATAAAATCCCCCACTCACATATAAAACTTACATAACGAATCTTAAATGTACTTAATTTTAACATGATATTGACTATACTATATTTAGTTCCTTTTCTCATTCAAACATACTTAATAATTTTCTGCGAAGCTTTGATGACAACTCACAATGTCTAACAAAAATGTATGGGGAGCCACAAAAAAAGAGCTGGGGGGTCTACCTGTGGCCTGCAGACTGCATTCTGTCCCCTCTGGTTTATATCTACCCTGCCCTGACTGTAGCACATACTGTGTTTTCATTACCATTGCGTATGCAGATTTTCTTTCATAGAATCGTAAGAGCTAGAAGAGACCACAAGGGCCATACAGCCCAAGCCCTTGCTTAATGCTGCTCAGTAAGAAAAAAGAAATGTTATTTTGCCGTTAGAAATGAGTTGTCATTTTTCTGTTTTTAAAACTTTAGATATTACAATAGTCCCAGGGAAACTTTTTTCACCTTATTGCTTGCAGGGAACAAAGATCAGCTGTTAAACACAGGATAGCACTGCCGCTTTTCTTTAAAATGCCAATCCGTTGCATACTCAAGTGCACCTGAGGATATACAGGTATTCAAGCACGAAATGGCTTGAAATGGGTTACAGTTGGCAACTCTAATATATACTATGAACAGGCTTTCTCCCTGCCAACAGAGCGTAGCTGCAAACTTGTGTACAGAAGTTGTTAGACGATTTTGGCCTCCTACCTCTTGTTCCAACGAACCTGTTTATTGATATTTCTGTCATTTATACACAAATCTTTCCGAGGTAACATCAAATCATTAAGTAACACAGAACGGACAAAACTAACTAATAAAGAACAACTTTAACATATATTGCAGAACTTTAGAAGCTTAAGAGATTAATTTGCAACCCCCCTCAGCTGTAGTTCATGCAACTCTAGACAAAAATATGTTAGGCTTTTAAAGCACAACGAAATTTGCAGGCATATAGCAATTGCCATATTCCAGAGACCCACCGCTTTCTAATGTCTCTTAGTAGTTTCTGTACAAGGGAGAGAGTAACAACCCGCTACCTCTAGGCTGCTTTTCAGCCTTTTTGAGGGGACGTCCAGGAGTGATCCTGTTCCCTTTGGCTTTATAGCGTTGTTGCTATTATACTTATTTCTATCCTGCCTTTTTTGCCCTTCGGGACTCCAAGCAGCTTACAACAAACCAAAAAAGATATAGTTAAGATCCACAAGGTGCCACAAGATAAAACAATCGAAACATTAAAACAACAGATTAAAACACACAACACAGCCCAGCACAACAATTAGCAAGATCCAGAACGTTATTTTGGTGGGAATGGGAGCCCGCCCTCGCAAAAGGGGGAAATCGGGTCCACTGCACAGAAGCCTTCCTCGCTTTTCCGGCCCAGGAAACACAGGCCATTTCCGCAGTAGACTGTTATAGTGCTATTATTCCACTTTCAATACCCGATGGGATCCTGGGGTTTGCAGTTTAGGGAGGGGCCCTTGAGGCAAACCCCAGGGTTCCATCAGATGTTGAAAGTGGAATAATAGCACTATAACAGTCTAGTGCGGAAACGGCCCCAGTTGTACAGCCTCGCACTCCAGGGGGGTTCTCTCCATTGTCCTCATCCACCAGTTGAGTTTGGCGCCGAGCTCCCGCGGGGAGGAGGAAACAGAAAGGCAGTAGAAAGCGGAGGAAGGGATTGGTGGACGAGGAGGAGGGAGGAGCAGGAATAACAACGACACAAGATGGCGGCGGGGCCCGCGGGGATGGCTGCCCCTCAGCCCGGGAGATGTGCCTTCTACGTGGAGCGAAAGAGGCGCTTCTGCAAGATGGTCCCGGCCCAGGGAAGGCGCTTCTGTGGCGAACACGGCGCTCACGAGGTAGTCCCGGGGCGGGCTAGGCTGGGCTGTGCGAGACCAGCTCCCGAAGCAAAGGCGCAGAGTGACCTGTCAAACCTGTTTTTCGTTGGGCAACAGAGAGCAAGGCAAATCTTGGAGTAGAAACCATTCAGTTCTGTTCGGAAAAGTTTGAAATAACACAGCGCCCCATAAAGCGCCATCGTTTTCGGATACGGATGAAAGGATGAGTAAAAGCCACTTTGCACATGCTCAAGTGTAGTCTGTACTTTATCGTTGAGTTTGCTCTCCAATGGTGGGCGGTAGTGTCTTAGTTCATTTCTGCACTACACTGCTATAGTGCTGTCATTCCACTTTCAACATCCTATGGAACCCTGGGGTTTGCAGTTTAGGGAGGATGTTTAGAATTCTCAGCCAGAGAGCTCTTTGGCCTCAGTAAACTACAAAGCCCAGAATTCCACAGAATGTTGAAAGTGGAATAAGAGCACTATAACTGTATAGTGTGGAAATGGCTTTAGTAAGAGTAATTCAGTAGGTATGTGTTTTTTCTTTGCTGTATTTTCCTGGTGGGTGAAGGCTGCATCTGTTTGCTTTGCGACTATCATGTAGGTTTCCCCCTTTGGCCTTTTAATTCTTTGTCAATTAATGTTTATAGACGCCGTTTTTAGGCACAGTATTGCTACCAGAAAGAGTTCTGTAACTAAAACTAGCTGTCAAGGCTACAACATGACTTGAATTGACCTTTTTAAGACGTAAAAAATCCTGTTTGAATCAAAATTGTGTACAGTGCTTTAAGCTTAAAATATTTTTTCTTTAACCAGGAAGAAAAAAGCAGAAAAAGAATTCCCTGCCCTTTGGATCCAAAACAGTAAGGAAGCTTAATAGTGTTTTTATGGCGAGGGGAAAAAAGATGCATAGTACAGTATTACTAGTTTTCTTTCCATTTCTGTTTTTAGCACTGTATATGAAGATCAGCTGCAAAGACATTTGAAGAAGTGTAATTCAAGAGAAAAGCCAAAACCTGTAAGTGTACTGGAACTGCGTGAAAGAACTGAAATGGCCTCCGAAAGGTGTAACCCAGGCAAAGTATACTTAACAGTGATGCTCTCATCTTGTGGAACTCCAATAACACAGTCTGTTATGCTTCTTATGTGGTCAATACTTGATGATGCTCTCCAGATGTTTTTCGTTATAGCTCTTATAACCACCCACAGTATGATCAGTGGAGAGAGCTTATGGGACTTGTAGTCCAAATCAGGAGAATATCGCTTTCCCTTCCTCTGGATGTCATACCACGCACTCTTTAAGTTGAACATTCCAAAGCAGGACAAAGAGCTGGGGGCAAAAGATCTGAATAAGGATTCAGTGGGAGAAAAATAAAAGGAATATATTTAAAAAAAAAAAGCAAACGTGGTGGTGAACCTAAGTTTGAAAGCAAAGGGATAAATTAAAATCAAGTCTTATTTAGTTAAACGGCAAAGTAAAATTAGCATTCACTGTTTTCTCATCTCAGACTTTCTATCCTAATTAAAGGAAAATAAACCCAGTATATGATTCATTTTTCCACAGATGTGTTCTGCACTGAGAATGAATATAATTGGTACAAATATTACGATATCCTTATGCCATGATATGATCAAGCCCCAGTTAAATGATGGAACTTTATATTGAAAATTTTAATTAAAATCTCTATGAATCTATACAATTCTATTGGAAAAACCTTTTTCTGTTGTTGAATCATAAACAGGCCATAATGTGATATTTGTTTTATTATTTACTTAAGGTCTATTTTGCCCAAGATATTAATGCAGGACTGAAAGATGCAACAGAATTGCCTGAAGAACAGGTGAATGGTTCTTTTAAATATGCACAAGTTGTTTGCAAGCGTTATTTGAGAAAGATTATAGTATGTTTTTTGGTGAAGGACTGTGGCAGTAAAAATATTATCTTGTAGATTAGGTGTGGTCAACTGTGAGGGAACCAGAAGCCCATTTTCCATCTGTGACAGCACATCTTTCTTGGGCCACATACTCCAAACAATGCATCTAAACACCTCCAAAACCATGTCACTTCCAATCCCAATTTTGGAAGGAGGTGGATTAAAACGAAAGTATTGTGGCGGGGGGAGTGTCTGTGGACATTTGTTGGCGGGGAAGCCAGGCTGGGAGCTGTGTCTGGGAGCTTTTTTCCAAGGTTTTTGAAAATAAAAATTGGGGGATTGGAAACTTTTAGGAACTGATGGTAGGACTTCAGTGTCTCATAAATGGAGACCGCAGGCCGCACTCTCTCCACCCTTCTTATCAGTGCTGCAGCATCATCTTGCATATCAAACATCTGGCCACATTCCCTAGGTTTTTGCCATAAATTTGGAGCAAGACTTACCTGTCCTGGCAATTTGGTACATTTAATATTGGTTGGACTGCTCTCTTCCTTAAACCCCAGCATAGAAAATGATGTTTTGCTACTGTAGAAAATGCCAGAAAGATGCTATTGATCCTCTGATGCATCACACCCATGGGCCCTTTCATACTAAAGTATGGACTTGGATACTGCTTTAATTGTCATGTAAGCATCCTACAGAATCCTAGGGTTTGATGAAGGATTAGCTCTCTCTAGCTGAGAATTCTTAGTATTCCTTCTGAAGTACCAATACCAGGATTCCATAGGTTGCTGTGGCAGTAGAGTGCCACATACTGGCACTACAGTATAATGGTGTGGCATGAAGGGGCCTGAAGTGATTTTTGTAGAAGATCCAGATGATTGCACCCATCTTCTCACATCTGCTATTATTTTTTTCATGCCATATCCTCAGAGTTGTGTGTACATCTAGGTGTCATTTACAGCCTTATAATGGTGATCTGGCATGAAATAAGATAATAGCAGATGTATTTTTAATAAGATGTAGATTCCACTGAGATCAGCGGGACTTATTTCCAGGTAGATCAGGAACAGACAACTGCAGAGACCAGTTATAGCCCATTCACCCTACAGTGGAATGCACCCTTGAAAATTGGCTGAAAGACAGATAAAAAATGGAAGTGACCTATGGTTCCCATTTTTGGCTATTTTCAGCAGATTGTTGTTTTTAGAGTTCCTTTTTTTTTTTTTAATTTACAGTACTGTACTCAAGAAGAGTAGCAGTTCACCAACTATGGAAGATTTTCACTCCCACAAATATTTAGTAGTTTGGGATGGCCTTGTTGGCTACAAAATGCCCTTGAGAGACTGGATAGTTTCTGAAGTTTCCTTACCATGACATAGGTACACACAGGATTAGGCTACAAATGTTTTTGTAGCACATCAAACACTCTGTAACCAATATACCACCAAAAATGATGAAAAGAAGTAACAAGTAACATACAATTGCTTCCCAGTAATAAGCTTGCTAGTTATTGTGGTTTGCCTTTATGAGCTACAATGAGAGGAAACAAAGCACTGAGTTCTCCTATACCTGTAAATTAGAACTGCATAAATTGTACCATGTTTATTACCAAGTTGAACTCACTTTTCTCTTTCATCAAGTAAGTATATTGTCTACAAGAAGAAAACCTGAATATCACGCTCTCTGTAGCAGTATGTGATCACTGGTTTCAATCTAATGGCAAATGTGTCGTTAAGATCAGAGAAAATTTAATAATGTTTATTTGGACCTTGGTCTGCCCAGCATATATAGGTCAACCTTCTGATATATCAACAACAAAATAAATTTTCTCTGTCTGTCTGCTTGTATACATTCTAGCAAGTAGCAATTTCTGCACTGTCTAAAGAAGAGTTAGAAGACCTAATTAGGAAGCTAAGAAGAGCAAGTACCAGTGAGTTTGTCATTGCTTTTATACTGGCAAAAGTACTTAGCTTTGCAAGGTCACGAGCCTCTTCAGTTTTGTTCCCAAACACTACTGTTCTTTTTCTTCCCCAATCAAAATGTTTCTTTCTCATAGGTGTTTGTCATCTTGGTGTTCGTTCTGCATTTATCCTGACTTACCTCACTACTTCTCTCCCCCCCACACCCATTCTCTGAAGAGTATGGGGACTTTGCAGAGAGAACTACTGCAGGAGCTGCCTACAGTTTCCATTTCTGCATTTAGTTTTGTCCCCGGGGAAAGTTAAGAATATTTGCCACCTAGTGAGTAAAGATGTTACTGCAAACTACAGACAGGCTTTAATTAACTAAAATTAATTTATCCATTATAAAAACAAAATAATGCCAAAATACAGAGTGTTTGAAAATTACCTTTACAATTTCAGTTCTATATAGAGCTAAAATTATAAGGACATCCTTGTTAGACATCCTGTATAGTCCCATAAGGGCCTTTTGGTATCCATAAAAAGTTTCAGCTTGTAAGTTTCACAGTTGTTGAAGTGTGGTTGAGGTGGACTCATGGATACACATTATCTTTTATTATAGGTTAAGTTGTACTGGGTGCTCAGGAGAATTCAGATACTTAATGTTTAGAAACAGAAAGAATAGAATATTTTAGAAAGATGTAAGGATACAGCTGCAGACTACTAATCAGTAGCTATTTAAGATGCTTGCTAAGCCAGACTGAGGCCACTGATATACTGATAATTCAGACTTAAAAATATTTTTATCTAAGTGAAGTAAACAGCAGCCTCAGTTGAAACTTGGAAAAATAACTGCATCTCATTTACAGGTATAAACTCTGTACTTAAGGACCAAATCCTCTGTCATCAAACCTTACAAAAGGCTCTAAGTGATCCCAAAAATGGAGATGCAGCTACTAAGCATTTGAAACAACAGGTAGTATACCTCTCTGAGCACTATTATCTTTACCCCAGTTTTCTCATTTTTTTGGTTGATTTGTAGTTTCATCAGTTTCTTTACAACATATTTATCCTTTTACATATTTTACTTAATATTATCAATTTAGACATTAAGAGTATTACTAGAAATTTTTTAGAAATGTTGTTGAATATATTGCCTTCCCTGAACCCCAAACTATTTTATGGATAGTGGAGCTTTTGTTCACATTTGCCTTTGTTCTGACTTTTGGTATGAAATAAATCAGTGAAATAAATTCTGACAACAGATACGAAAGGAAATTCTCTTAATAACAGGTAAATAATAACCAAAATGATATACGATCGCAGTATACAGCTGCCTGAATATGCTGAAAATAATAATTCAATAATTTCATCCTCAAGTTCCATCTCAAGTATCTATAGTAGGATCCTTTGCACAAGAAGGAGATGTCATTCAGGTCCGAACCACAAAAGCCAAAGTTAACATCAGTAACATGTGTGTATAAGAAGAAAGAAAAATAATGATTGAATTGGTTCTATGACAAATGCTGTAGATTGTAGAATATATGTATTACATTCATAAATGATATTTTGGCTTTTGTAGGCTTCTATATTAGGTAACATGGAAAGGCTGCAATTACTTCGATCAGGGAACTGTTTTGTCGAATTTGGAGCCGGGAGGGGAAAGCTGTCCCACTGGCTGGATATAGCTTTACAGGATGTTGAAGATGTTCATTTTCTTCTAGTTGAAAGGGCAACTACAAGATTCAAGGTAGGATATTATTGCCACCTTTTGAAGGAGTATGTGTGGTTTTTTTAATAAAGTCAACATTATTTTAATTTTTTTTTCACTGAAAAGAATTTGCCAATGAAATAAATTCAAAAGCTAAAGTTACAAAAGGCATTCTGTTTTAAATGCTTGTAAAAACACAATCATCATAATAAAATAACTTCTATTGCTGAACAGTTTTGTTTTCAGATGCAAACATAATCAGAACATGCTGAGTAGCTTAGTAGCTTCCATTATTTTATATTTCCTTACACAGGTAGATGGGAAGCACAGAAAAAATAGTTTTGAAAGGCTTCAAGTTGACATACAGCACTTGTGTTTAAGTAAGTTGTTCATTCATTTCCAAAAACTTTTAATTGTGGACTTTCTGAAAGATGGTACAGAAGATCATAAACAAATCTCAAGGCAGGATCAATCCTGTTAACCTGAGTTAAGATTGACAGGCAGTATAAGTGCAATGGTAGCAAATTGGATTTGGGATCAAGAATCTGTATAGAATCATAGAATCATAGAAATGTAGAGTTGGAAGAGACCACAAGGGCCATCCAGTCCAACCCCCTGCCATGTAGGAAAACCCTCAAAGCACTCCCAACAAGTGGCCATCCAGCCTCCGCTTAAAAACCTCCAAAGAAGGAGACTCCACCACACTCCGTGGCAGCACATTCCACTGCCGGACAGCCCTGACCGTCAGGAAATTCTTCCTGAGGTTCAGGTGGAATCTCCCCTCCCGCAGCTTGTATCCATTGCTCCTTGTCCTGGTCTCAAGAGCAGGAGAAACAAGCCCACTCCCTCCTCGACATGACATCCCTTCAAATATTTAAACATGGCTATCATGTCCCTTCTCAACCTTCTCTTCTGCAGACTAAACATACCCAGCTGTCTTAAGTCTATCCTCATAGGGCATGGCTTCCAGGCCCCTCACCATTTTGGTTGCCCTCCTCTGGACCTGCTCCAGCTTATCCATATCCTTCTTGAATTGGGGTGTCCAGAACTGGACACAGTATTCCAGATGAGGTCTAACCAAAGCAGAATAAAGTGGTACCAATACCTCCCTTGATCTAAACACCATACTCCTATTGATGCAACCAAGAATTGCGTTGGCTTTCTTGGCTGCCGCATCACACTGCTGACTCATGTTCAGCTTGTAGTCTATTAAGACTCCTAGATCCCTTTCACACGTACTGTTAGCCAGCCACGTGTCCCCCATCCTGTATTTCTGCATACCATTTTTTCTGCCTAAGTGTAGGACCTTACATTTCTCTCTGAATTTGGGATCAAGAATCTGTATATTATTACAAGTACGTAAATGTAATTTTTGAAGTCAGTTGTGAAGACTATTTGGTAGTATTAGGCATACCATTTTCATTTAGTCTTGCCACACTGTTGCAGTGAAATGCAGTTCTAAACTCTTCTAGTGTCAGATATCATTCTAATAAACATTAGACACAGTGCTGTTTACCACAAGTGAAGTACTCAGGCAGGGAGATTCCCACCAGTCAGCAATTTCCTGTTTTCATCTCCTTGGGTGTAAATGAATGTGCTGAGGACTATTACTGAGCATGACTAGCTTGGACCAGTAGGGCTGGTTGTGGATTTGGAAGGCACACAAAAGGTTTTTTTTTCCACACTGCTCTCTTCAGTATTTTGATTCTGCTTTAATTGCCATGGTTCCATCCTGTAGAATTAAAGTAGTTTAAAGTAGTGTCATCCTGTAGAATGGGATTTATAGTTTCATAAGCTATTTAGAATTCTCTGCTAGACATTTCCATAGGATGCAGCCATGGCAATTCAAATAGAGTCACAGTGCTATCTATAATTGTGTAGTGTGAAAGAGAACTAGATTTCATTTCTCCTCATGGTGCCTGTTTATTGATAAACAGGATAGTGGAAAACAGGGCTCTCTTGAATCTCACAGTGATCAGAGTGTACCCATACTAAATAATAGGACCATTTTGAAGTAAATGGTTCTTCTTTAAACAATTGGAGATGGAAACAGAGAGGAGACGGTTTGGGCCTGTTGTCACAAAATACTTTTCAACTTATACAGTCTATAGATGTAGATAAGTTTTGGGGAGGATCTAGGCCTAACACCTGTGTTACAGATTTGTGTCTACTCTGGCTTTTAAAATCTGCCAGAGTAGGGTTGGGGATTTTATTATCACAACTAATAAATGCTTCTTAGAAGATAAAAATGGTACCTACTATCTTTAAGTTAGGTCCCTGCTGAACAAGTGAGTCTTAGATGTTACAGTGTGTGATACAGTGAAGTGTTATCACTAGTTCTCTCTAACTGGAAGATTACTTCAAGACACTTCTGATGGTCTCTGATTCAGTTTTTGAAATCTTATTATTCTCAAAGCAGGTCAGATACAGGAATCAATTAAACAGTGTGCTTTGATTTCACATAATTCAATTGAATAAGACTGCAGACAGCACATTTGACTTGTCTGATAAGTCTCTTCTGTACTGTTAATCCAGATAAATGATTTATACATTTTTTAAAAGGTTTGCCTGTGAGTAGTTGTAATGGGTTGCACTAAACAATATAGACTGAAGGACTCCCTAAAGTATACAACTGGACACATTTGATAAAGAATGTGTGTCTGATGGTGTTGAAATGTTTTGATAGTACTGAACTGAAAGTGTGCTGTTGTTTTCATGACCTGCTTGTATGCCTCCCAGAATCTGCTAAAAAAGAGCACAGTCTTCCAGATTCACAGGGCTATAGTCCAAAAATAACTTCTCCAGGCTATTGGAGATGGCTTGAAAATATATCTGACATGTGATTTGTATGTAATGTCATGATTTTTCTAGGGTGATTGATGTGTATGGGTACCCATTGCAGTCAGAAGGATACCCATTGAACATACTAATTCTGACTTAGCTTTTTTCCTTTTTCTTATCTTTTAGATAAGGTGCCCATTCTAGAAAAAGAGAAGCTTCCTGTCATAGGAATTGGAAAGCATGTTTGTGGTGCTGCAACAGGTATAAAAAGTACAGAGAGGTAGTAGAGATACAAAGAGGGGGAATTGTTCCCCTTCAGTTATTTTAGGACTATTGTTTCCATCATTTCTGACCATTGACTAAACTGGTTGAGAATTGGAGTCCAATAACATTAGAGGGCAGAGAGAGAGAACTGAAGAATAATTTAAAGAAGTTAGTTTTGCTTAAAATTACACAGCCTCCAAAGGTTACACCATTTAGTAAAAGTTTTCATTTATTCTAAGCATCAATATTTCATTTCCTTTTCTTGATATATAATAGAGTGCATGGAATATGTGGTTCTCCAGATGTTGCTGCACTGTAGTTCCCATCATCTCTCACTATTAACTATGCTGGCTGTAGGTGATGAGTTCCATAAGAGAAGGAGACATGTCTCAGGATGCTAAAAGGATTATTTATTTGCTAAAATAAATAATACAGTACATTTTAGCATGTGAGTGCCCCTAAAGCTTACTTCAGGGGCTGCATAAAAATCAGAAGACAACACAGAAATACATGACACTCAGTTATATAACAACATTAGTTTATTTGTACATTGCAGAAATTTCTGCTATTTTGATATGAAGTGGACATGTACAAGCTGTAAGCAAGGTTTTCTTAAGTAATTAGATGCTATATATTTCTGTCTTGTCCTCTTCCGATTTTTATATAGCTCACTGAAGAAAGCATTAAGGGCACTCACAGGTCTTGCTTTTTAGCAAACAAAAGCTTTTTAGAATCATGTGATATATTTTTTTTCTTTAGGGGTCTTCTTTGATGCATCTATTAACTTCTAGCTGATGCTTCCTTAAGTGGCTGGCCTTTTACCTCAGAACAGACAATAAATAGCAATATAAAATTTAATTTAAATAATGTGAAGAAACAAGTTAATAAGACTTAGCAAATGGCTTCATATGTATACACTAAGTTAAGCTGTAACCCTGTTCAAATTTATTGTGAACTTTATTGATACCAATAAACTGGGTAAATTTGCACAGGTTGTTTAGTAGTAAAGTGATAACTTGCACTATAATATGTAGCACATACTTTTAAAAACAAAGGGTTTATACGGACTGAATCAAGTGAAAATATAGTCAAAACATCATTTCATAAAGTTCTATGCATTAATCATTGTTCATGAAGCAGACACTGTTTAATCAATACATACGTATTCACAGATCTTGCGTTGAGATGTTTAGTTGAAACCTATGCAAAACTCTGTGATGACCAAAAGGAAGATCCTGAACGAAAACGCTTGAAGACTGATGAAACCAACAAAACGTCTTTTGATTCTGATGAAACTTGTACCATGTCTGTGAGTAAGAACTGGAGTCCTGTGGCTGGAATTGTTATTGCACTCTGTTGCCATCACAGGTGTGACTGGAAGCATTATGTCGGCCAAGAGTTCTTTACAAAAGTAGGACTTGGGGCAACGGAATTCAATTATTTCAAAAGAATGACAAGCTGGGCTACTTGTGGCATGAGAGAGACTGCAAGACAAGCCTCGGCAACTGATACAAAGAATGAAGAGCAAAGCAATGAAGCAGAAGAACATGAGCAAGATGACAATAGTGCTGACTGCAGTTGGGATATCCTTCAAGAGTAGGTGATCATTTCCAGTACAAAAAAATAAGTATGTTGTAAGTTTATCAACTATTACCCAAATGCAATCCCTAGTTTAGCGCTTGCTAGGGTAGATCTGTTGAAACAATGGTATTTGCAGAAGTGTTCAGCAGATGGATGTAGACATTGGAGAGATATGTAGCTTAGGTGAACTACTTTTTGTACCAAAATGTATTTTGTAATTTAATGAAAACTACAAGGTTTAAAAGTAAACCATAATCCATCTAAATACAGGGTGTCTGAAAATTATAGAATGGAAATTGTAAAGATAACTTCCAGGTACTCTGTGCATGCCAAAATAAATTTGTTCATGTTTACAATGCTACAAACTCTTCATTTTTTTCATAAACTGTAAGGAAATTAGACTTGTGTGCTTATATTTAAATTCTGGTGTTTTGTTTTGATCCGTAATATTGTTATAGTCTAACACATTTCTCCTTTTGTTTCTAGGCTGCTAACTATTGAAGAACGAAAACAGATAGGTCACCTTTGCAAACTGTTGATTGATCATGGTCGGATTGAATATTTACAGCAGAGAGGTTATGAAGCTGCTTTGCAGCACTATGCAGACCTCAGTGTGTCCTTAGAAAATGTTCTTTTGACAGCTGTGCCATGTCAGTCTTCATTACCCCACACAACTACTTGAAAGTAAAAAAAATTATATTGTTTTAGACACATAATCTAACAATAGAGCCAAAAGGGTTCTAGAATTGTACGATCCAGTATTTTGCTTACCAAATTGTTACTGCTTTTATAACCTCTGGAACCAGAAGGAAAAAGCACCAGCTTATTCCCCAGCACTGACAAAACAACTTGGCATCTTTGGTGGAGAGAACGTGAATGTAGCTCAATCTTTCTTTGGTTGGGAGAACTGTGAAGGTTGGCTTCCAGTAACAGCAAAACCCGAGAGTGGCAGAGTTTTGTTTTTTCACTTATCATCAGCAGCACCACCTCCAGTATCACTTTCCGTGTTTTCTGAAAAAGAAGAAATTAATGGAACAGGTCCACATGCCAGGAAACTTATATTTACCCTTTAAAATAATCATGACCATTTATTATTTTATCTAACTTCTTCACTATACCTTTTTGTAAGCCCTTCTACATGTTCTTAACCGCTTTTTAACTGTGTCTGTGTATACGCTTATACTGTAGATTGTCCTGAGTTTTGTTTTCTGCTTGCAAATTATGGGCCAAGTCAGTTTCAGTTAACTGATAGTTTGGTACTACAGGAGCACAATCAATATCGTGGCTAGAGGACACAGGGAGATTTTAACTGTTTTTCTCATGTCATTTAAATTTGTCTCAGGAGGCAAGGTCACGTTAATTGGAGAAGGAGAAACTTAAAACAGCACAGCAGTGACAATCTCTGGGGCCTTTGGAGGACTTCAGGAAGGTCTGGGAGATTGCTTATCACTGTGTGTCTGGCTACAGGAAAATAGCTGGATGATTCTCTGCTGCTCCTCCTGCTCTCCATTAGGAAATGGCTATGATGGGGGTCTGCAGCAGAGGAAAGATGGATTGTGGTGGCTTAGTTATATTGTTAGGTGCCCTCTGATCCAGGGCCTTTTATTTTATTTTTAAATTTTTATTTTACTTTATTCAACACAAAACACTAAAACAATTCCATACACACCAGACAATTATAGAACACATATATAACATATTTTACACCCCCCCACTAACTAACTAACCGCCACCCGGATAATCTATTAACCTAACATCCCTTACCAAAACTACTTATCTTAACCATACAAACCACGCTACAACAAAGATAAGTAAAGACAAAAAAAAATTGGTTCCCCCCCTTTATACCCTTCCCATCATTGCTGAAACTCAATTTACCATACGTTTCCCTATCTATAAATTCGAACCAGTAAATTTATCAATAACACTGACATACCAAATATACAATATTGCAACATAAATTGTGTTTGCAACAAGTCTGATTATACCCATAAAATATAATTTTATATAAAATATAATTTATATAAATTTCTGTTGTATATTTGTATAATTTATATACTTTAGATAGTCTTACAAAAGTCTTATGTCTGAATTTGAATTTTTACTATTTTAACACATTTTACCAAATAGCTTAATCATTCCCTCTCTTTCCTGATAAACCGAATCACATTTGTTTCCTAAGTACACCTAGCTGTTCCTTCCTTAATTTACACTGTCACTTTCAAAACATACCCGTTCCCCCAAAATATAATATTTAATATAGCACCGTATTTCTTACCATCCGTGCATCATGTTTATTCATATTTATTCAAGAAAAGTTACTGCATTTTTACCCAGTTGTTTTCCCAGATAGGGGAAACTAATTTCCATACATCAATAACTTCCCTTTTTGTTTTACCTTCCAAGGACTCAATTACGATATCGGCCTCCGCAATATCAAATAATTTTATTAACCAATCCTCAAGTCTAGGGAACTGTTTCTCCTTCCAAAACTGTGCGTAGCACAACCTTGCGGCCATGATCATATAGAGAACTATTTTCTTTTTAAATTTATTTGCATGTAGGGTCTCTATCATATTTAGCAAGTATATTTTAGGGGATAATGAGAATTTCATTTTAAGTACTTCTTGAATTTTATTATGTATTCTGGCCCAAAAGGTTTTGACCACATCGCACTGCCACCACATATGATAAAATGTACCCTTCAAGCCACATTTCCAACCGGCTTCACTTTGATTTCCCTGCACCTTAGCTATCCAAGCGGGGGTTACATACCATCGATGAAGCATTTTACAATAATTTTCTCTCAGGCTAGGCGCAGGGCCTTTTAAAGAGGAGAGGAAAACTAAACACACTGCAACACTTTCCCTACCTGTCTTGAAATAACCTTTGAGATTTCAGGGAGAAGTGCCTTACTTTCCACTATGCAATTCCTCTCTGAGGCAGGAGAGAGATTAAAAAAATGTAGAGGGTTGAGAGACAGTATGCTTTCAAAAGCAGAAAGGTATCTTCTTCACTGAATTGAAATTAGGGTTTCACTGTGACTGCATAAGATGTCATACCTTTTATGCTGAGTGACTCCTGGATGTATGCATGCATGAACTGAATTCCGTATAGTTCTCGTTCTTCCTCTTCTTCTTCATCCTCACAAGGAGGAAGTGTTACTTGCAGCTTCAGTGGGTTATCTCTGAAGTTGACAAATCTGGATACAGATATTAGAGTAATAACATAAAAATTTTGGAAAACCTGGGGCTCTTTCAAGCCTAACAGTCTGCTTGTCCATTAAAATTTTTAACAGCACACACTGTGTTTACTTAAATGATCCTTGTGTGAGCACTGTTTGTACTTTGAAACCTACATATTCCTGACCCGGTTTACCTCATATTACTAAATTATCATTTAGTGTTGAGCTGTTGTAAGTCTTGGGCTCCTCCATCCCCTTTTCTGCCTCTAGTGCCACCACAAGGAACTCAGAAGTTTTCATTTTAAATTAGCTACAGTCTAGCATTATATGCAAAATATAAATTGTGGTTGATCTTGCTTTTTAAAACAAGCCAGCTTTTAAAACTATGGTTTTAAGTTGTCATATATAACCCAACTTTTCTACATTCCATCTAAAATTTTCTGAACAAAGGGCATGATGAGAGATCTATGCATACCAAAATCTGAATTATGTCATATCTGAGACTTGACTCCTTTTTATGTGATACAGCCAAGGTACTCTTTAAACTACAGTTCCCAGAATCCCCTGCTAGGATATGCCAGGATTTTCTGGAGTGAAAATGAGTCATGAACATAGAGTAAAACATTGTAGCTGATCAACAAAAGAGGGACATCTGTGTTTAGATGCTTTCTATACTAATGCCAGAAGCTTCCAAGCCAAAATTGAGGAGTTAGAGTGATCGGTTTTAAGGAAAAACAGTATATAACACAAACCTGTGCTAAATACATACATACAAACAGAAAATTAGGGACACACACACACACGCGCGGTGTCCCCTCCATATATGCAGTGGTTCCACTCCAGGCACTCTCATGTAAAACAAAAGACATGAATATGTCATCTCGTTATTGTCAGTGGATGCATCACGTATGTACCTGTGCAGGCATGCACTAGTAAGCCTTCTGTGAAAGTAAGTCTTGCCCCATTCGGGAGGGCTTGATGATTTTTTCCTTATCTCTGAACGTGTCAGTAAACACACAGATGGGGTAATCTAGCAGGTCTTGTTTACTTCAAAAAATGCTTTGGATAAAGTCGCTTACTAAAGATTCCTGAGCAAACTCAAAAGTCATGGGATAAGTGGAAAAATCATCTTATGGATCATAACTAGTTAATAGGAAGCAGAAAGTTGAAATAAATGGTCGATTGAGGGATATGAGTAGTGGGGCCCCTCATGGATCTATTTTGGAAATGGCATGTTCTAACTTGTTCATAAACATCTGGAGTTGGGGTGAGTAGGGGGCCAAGTTTGCTGGTGACAATTATTTTGGACAATGAGAACAAAAATGGATTGCAAAGAAGTCCAAAAGGATCTCTGAACTTGAAGAAAGGGCTGTAAAATGGTATATGAGATTCACTGCAAGCAACGGTAAAGTGAAGCATATTGTGTGTGTTGGGGGGTTTCCCAGTTTCTAGTATACCCTGATAGGATTTGTGGTAGCAGTGAATGACCAAGAAAGAAATACAGAGATTGGGATAGACGGTTCAATGAAAATGTCAACCCAGTGTGCAAATGCTGTAAAAATTGCTGTTGGACATAATTTGAAAGGGCACTAAATTATCATACTATGCTTACATAAAATCTAATGCAATCACATCTGGAATACTGCATACAGTTCTGGTCACCATTTCTTCAAAGAAAGATACTGTAGAGCTGGAAATGGGGCAGAACTGGGCATCCAAAATGATCAAGGGATTGGAGCAACTGCTCTACAAAGAAAGGTTTTAACATTTCAAGTTGCTGGCTTGGAAGAAAAGCAAGTAAGGGGAAATGTGATACAGGAGTATAATATTATACATGAATGTGGAGAAAGACAGCAGGGAAAAGATTTTCTCCCTCATAACAGAAATTGGGGTAATCCACTGAAGCTAAATAGTAAACGATTCAGAATAGATAAAGCAAAGTACTCCTTTACCTAGCTCATAGTTAAGCAGTGGAGCTCACAACTATAGGTTGTAGTCATGGCTTCTAACTAGGATGCTTTTAAGGGAGGATTGGGTAAATTAATGGGGGATGTGCCAACAATGACTGCTGGTCAGGATATCTATATATCACCCCCAGTACTAGAGGCAATAAGCTTCAGTTGCTGGGAAATGCAAGAGTACTATCTCACTCATGTCCCAGTGGAAGATTTCCCACAGAAGGTTGGTTAGCCACTGTATGATCAGACTGTTGGGTTAGACACGCCTTTGGTCTGTTCCAGCATGGTTCTTCTAATGTTCTTATTCACTTGACGGATGTCTGATCAAGATCCTTTCAGGCTATTGGCAATTCTGAATTTCCAGTTCCTTCCTGAGAATTGCTGCACTTCCATAAAAATATCTGTGATTGTGAAATCAGTTTTTGCACAGGTATCAAGGTGAAGATTAGATTTTTCTTTGCTGTGGAATCCCAGTGGTTTCTTCTCCTCTGCAAACTGCTTTGGAGAATTATTCTTAGAATTTAGGTTCTTCTTAAATAAAGTCTTATCAAGTTAATTTTGTGCTGCATTATACTTTGAAAGCAACTGACCATGTGCTTGAGACTTGAATAAATACACACTACAGGAAACTCAGCAATGTGGATACATCTAGATTCCTCCCATCCCTCAGCTATTACAGAATAGCATGCACTAAGAAAATTGGGTGCATTATTACATGCTTAGAATGTGTCAATATTATTGGAAAGAAATCAGTGAGACCTCTTGGTTCTGAGAGGCAAAAACTAGTTAAACATCCAACATGATGCTTTAATTTTTCAAGGTGCAGCTTCTTTTAACATACTTCTATGGCTCATGGTTTGGAATAATGGGTGTAA
Organism: Iguana delicatissima; assembly: GCA_948472985.1. Classification (NCBI taxonomy): domain Eukaryota; kingdom Metazoa; phylum Chordata; class Lepidosauria; order Squamata; family Iguanidae; genus Iguana; species Iguana delicatissima. Next base: position 136,523 of record CAOKZL010000514.1, on the reverse strand, counting down.
GGCAATGCACAAATAGCAGTGGAGAGAAAACCAAGCTTTTCATGTCATGACTCTTCCCATATAGAGCTAGTTTGTGGTACTAAGCAGCATTTCGTATTCCTTATAGAAGATGAGTTTTCTAGTGTATAGTTGGAGAACAATTGCGCAGTTAGAAAACTAGTAACATGCAGCTGGAAAATAACAAATTTATTAGCCAGATAAATGGGATGGTATGCACATAAATTAACACTCAGGATTAGCGTTCTTCTTTTGGGCCAGAAACTCTTCTTTTTCACCTTCGCTATCAACTGCACTGTTAACTACAGTGTGAAGTGGACTAATTTTAAATAACACTGAATCGCATTAGTCTGGCAATCTTGATGAGATTAAGAAAAGCCCAGTTTTGGAGTGGTAATACTTCTGGCAGCATAAATTAAATGAGACAGGAGGAAAGACCCTTGCACTGATGTGTCACTACATTGGTATGTATGCTGGAGTATGGGTTGTACCTTTTAGTTAATGAACTAACACAGGTTCATTACTGTGAACCACCAACTCTTGTGAAAAAACTTCTGCTGATACAAGATGTAAGCATGTGGACATTCCCGGTGTGCTATGGCTTTTCTCTCACCTTAAGTTTGGCATGTTCTTCATGCAAGCAGGAATATCTTGGAGTTTGTTGCTGGTGAGAACAAGGGTGCTCAAGTTCTTTAGGTTTTGAATGGATTCTGGTAAATGGGTTATCTCGTTCCTCTGTAGCCACAAAGTATGTAGGTTTTCTGCTCTATAAAGTCAAACAGATCTGTTAATAATGATAAAAATCATTTGAATGGGTATGTAGCTATATTTGCTGTAGCTTCTTCAGCTATGTAATTTCTCTAAGGTCCCACCGTAATAGAATGTGAGCATGTACAGTGTCCTCTGAGCGATTCATATAGAATCCTCCACTCAAAAATTTCTAGCACAGGAAGGACATATCTCTGTCTGAGATTCAGAAAAGAGATTATCCTAGTCAGAGCTGATAATACCAAACCGATCTTCCAGTTCAATGGAGGTTAGCCCTTTGTGTTTTATCTAATAAGAATGGTAGCTTTTCTGGGGATGGGGGGAATATGATGAACAAGGCCCAAACCATTTTCAACAAAGTAGTTGTCTGATCCACCCCTTCCTGTCTCCATCCAACCCATGAATGGACCTTATGTCATCCTCATCAATGTATAGGCTCCCTGCTCATTTAGCACAGGACAGGCAGAAAATAGATTAGGATCAAATGGTGGATTTTTGGCTGATTTGTGGTAGATCAGCAAAGACTTCTGACTTCTCTAGGTTAAACAGTAGTAACAAACAAGTTTTTTTCTGCTCCCTAAATCAGGCTACTAAAATCAAGAAAGCTTTGGAGAAAGCATGTAGACTCCAGTTTTAGACCGAGCATGGTCACAAGCACTTGTTCCTCAGTTCTTTGTTCCTTTCCTTCTTTCCTTTTGTACCTGGTTTTGGTTCGTGGAACTCAAATATAGGATTCTATCCTGTATTATATTTTAAATTATTACAATTAATTTTATTTGTATGTTACCCTAAGATCTTATGATACAGGGCAGGATTTAAATATTTTATTATAAAATATTATATAACAAACAGATCCTGCAAATCTGCCAGTTTCTGAATTAGCATAACTTAACTTGGAGCAATAAATACAGATATACACATTAGTCCAACAGAATGGAATGCCGATAGCAACGAACTAAATATTATTACTGCCAATATTGAAGTTAAGGATAAGGTTTGGATCTTGAGATAACTGTATTCAGATCTAGGCACCACTAGTTGGCTTCGGGAAGTTTATTTTTCAGCGTCAGCTGTCTGTGAAGTGGGACAAGAACTTGCCTCAGGGGGTGTTGTGACAGCAAATTCCTGCAAAGCATTGCACACAGTAATAGTATCATATACATTATTTTAGTAATAAAGAAACATCCTTTCAGTGAGCTCTTGGCTGGCATCTAGTTAGGCAGGCATAAGCTCATGTTTTACATGCATGTATCTATTTTTGGTAGCTGCAGAGGTTGGTATTCTCTCCTCCTTCTGCAGTGACCAACCCCCTTACTGGACCCACTGTAGATCTGCTTCTCCCTTTCTCATCCCCTTCTCGTGGCCACTCAATGCCCAATGGAGCGGAGGGTCTACATAAGTGTCTGCCTATATCCCTGTAGCCAGATGCGAAATTACTGCATCAGCTGCTGAGACCTCCAGAAGACCCTGGTGGACCTCAGTGGATGACGAAATTACTTCATGTCTTACAGAGTATAGCCAGATACTTTGTTGATCCCCTCTGCTCTCCACCAGTACAGAATGCCTGAGTGGGGGTCTTCAACAGCTCCAGTGTAGATTGAAGTAGCAGGAAATGGCTCAGCATAGCATAGTTCTGCCTGTGAAACTATTACACTACACTGAGCCATGCAGAATTCTAGCCACTCAGTGTTAGTGTCTAGGCAGCAAAATCCATAGATCAATAAAAAGATTAAAATAGTTTAAAGTTCATCTGCTGAAATAACTTGTAGATCAGAGTTCAAATAACGTTCATTTGCATGTGTTCTCTTGTATGATATAATATTGTTTGCCTATATTGCAGTATATTTTAATGTAGGTAAAAAAAACAACAACCCACATTTTAGTAATTTACCAGTACTATTAAACATTTGTTAGACTTAAGCAACAGGAAGGAATTTTCCTCCATATATATATTTACCTGTCAATATTGTCAGGGATTTCTTTCAGTTTGTTGCTTCCCATGTCTAACCATTCCAGGTTTGGCATATCAAGGATGACCAAAGGGAACATAGCAAACTGGTTCATGCTCAGATCTAAGTGATAAAGTTTCCTCATGTTGCTGAGCTGAAGAAAAGAAGAAAGTATCTGAATGATAACACAGCTCCATAAGCCACTTTCCACATTGTTATCAGGAGGAAGGACAAGGCCAGACCCTATTTTTATGAATTCTGAACAAGAACTTGGCAGCACTGCTTGGCCTTGTGAGTAACTGGGAGAAAATATTTGCCCAGACCTGATAGGGAAGGTCACGGATGTCTCTGTTCACTGCCAGTTCCAGTCTTTCTAAGCTGATGCAGTTGCTCAGTTCTTTAGGAATGGATTTAATTTTATTATAACTGAGGTTCAGCTCTTGGAGATTTGACAATTGACCTGCAGAAATTACAAATCAACATTACGATAAAAACTTCAGTATGACAGCCACTTTTAAACAGTTCAGTTTTTTCAGCAAATAGCATAGCAAGTTGTCAAGAGAAAATGAAGAGTGTTTGGATGCAGTTTCTATAGATTGGGCTCAATTTTTATTTTTATTTTCTTTTTTATTTTTATTTTCTGGAAGATCTTGTAGCACCTTAAAGACTTAACATGTTTATTTGGCATAAGTTTTTCTAGACTCCAGCCCACTTCATCAAAAGCATGCACTCATGGAGTTCTGTTCAGAGTTGCCAGGTCAGAACTATGGAGACACAGCTATGTACCAGATGCATATATTCTGATGCAGCATTTCAGCCACCATTTATTAGAAGAGCAAGTATCCCAATATGTTTCAAACACACATTCTTCTTCAGGAGTAGGGGGAAAACCTCCAAGAACATGATTTTGACACACCTACAGGACTTCATCATTAGGACAGAAAACTAAAGGTGTCAACTAGAAGAAAATATAATCTTTCAACTTACCTATCTCCCTAGGAATGTCTGTGATGGAATTTCGAGACAGATCTAGAACAGTGAGATTTTGAAAGCGACCAATGAATTGAGGGATTTTTACCAAGCTAATTCTGTGAAGCTGCCATTCCTGGAGGTGGTTCAGTTTCAGTAAGCAAGAAGGTAGTGTCTAGATTTGTATGAGACAAAAAGGAGTGGGTGAATCATTGAGCATATAATATCAATCAAGTCAGATCAAATGTAACAATAATCTAGCCTTCCCAGGTCAAGTGTCCTCCAGATGTGTTAGCATCCCCAAGCCATCTCCTAGCATTCCCAAGCCATCAATTTACCATATTGCTATCAAGGAGATGGTGGAAGTTGCAGCCAACACATCCAGAAGGTCTCAGAATGGAGAAGAATGCAATCATCCAAAATAAGACAGAGTAAGAGAAGAACTGTGGCTGATTAATGAATACCAACAGAGAGTAATCAGTTAATTCTCTTCCTCTTTGCATAAAAGTGCTTAAGACTTGATTAGTTCAAGTGAGCAAAGGGGAGATGAAACTGGTTTATCTTGCTTTTTCTTCTAAATGCTGGTTTTACAGCAGTGTCCCATGCATATCTGCTCAGATACAACCCTGGTATCATTCACCTGGGACTGACTTACAGGTAATTTTGCATAGGATTGAAGATTTATTTTTACTTTTGTTTCCAGCATTATTTGTTACTGGAAACAGAATGTGAAGCCATTGAACAGGGCCATTTAATGTATTTTACACATCATCTCATTTTTAGGTGTTTCACAAATAAATTATTGCCATTTTATTAAAGCACTCCAGTGCTTTAAAGGTAGCAGAATTTTCCATGATAACCAGAGGTGAATGCTTTCTAATCTTAAACAGGGGAAATTCAAGAAAAATTATAGAAACCAATGATTCTGAATTTTGTCTTGATAGTAAGGGCTTCCAGGACTCTAAACGGAAATTCTAAACTAGGACAGCCTAAATATAACAAAGGTGGCCAGCACAGCTAAACAAAAAGTTGATGAGAGACAATATATTAGTCTGTGGTTATTATATGCCTTCAAGTCAACCCTGACCTTATCACAGGATTTTTTTGGCTAGATTTTTTCAGAGGAGGTTTGCCATTGCCTTCCTCTAATGCTGAGAGTGACTTGCCCAGGGTCACCCAGTGGATTTCCGTTGATCTCCAGAGTTGTTGTTGAGTTGTAGCACTCAAAGCACTGGCTCTTGCTTAGAACAAAATAATAAACAAAATGAGCAAGGTACTAAAACTACAATAAAAATTGGAATTCTTTTATTAGTGATATATTAATATTACCTGCCATTCTTCCTGTTCAATCCTTAAAACAGCCCTTCCGTCTTCTGTGATGACTTTTTCCTTAAGTTTGGCCAAAGTGACTCTCTCTTCCCAAGCAACTGTCAGTCTAGGGGGGAAAGGTTGCACACTTTTCATATAACCCTTCCTTGTTGCCTAGGATTCCCAACTTTTGATTTCAAAATATCTAGGTCGGAGGGATGGGCCTGGGACAGGTTAGGCAAGGATGCTAGATTATGTTGTATAAGTGTTAAATGTCCTGAAGAGATCCTAGACCACTGATCTGCAGTGATGAGCTGCTATAAGCTTCTGTTTAAATGCCATGATGTGATGACTTAGGGCTGGTTTATACATGCATAAAAAAGAGATTGTAGAATTCTAGACTGTACTGTCTCAGCCTGCACATGGAAAGAATAGTATTTCTGATCATTCTCCCATTTTAATAAATTGCTTAAAAACAGAAATCTAGCAGTTCAGGCAGAAAAATTCTACCCCACTTCTCCCTGCTGTGCCAGCCTTCTAGATGAGCAGAGCAACCATTCTTCTCTCCTTTTAATTCCTTCCCTTTTTAGTGCTGCACTTAAAAAGCAACGTCCTTCCAGATTACAGGTAGAACTGACTGGAATGAGATTAAAAGTATTCTTCTTCTTATTTTCCTGCTCATGAAATCCTTGAACTCTTATTAAGTACCTACCTTCCTGCAGCCCTTTGTCTGAATTCCTTTTCTTTTTGAATCTCTTCATTTATTTTCTGGATCCTGACTTCCCAAAGTGCCTTAACTGATGTAAACAAGCCAACACAAACTGTTGTTTCAGTCATGGCTCTTCTGCATTCTGATTCAATAACTAGATTAGTTCTTCTCCATTACTATTGCATACAAGAGTGCCATGTGTATCAGCGTGAGATTGTCAAGTGACTTCAATCCCTGTACTTAAGCTGTCCTTCAGCAGGAAATACCTACAGTAAAAAGAGAAGCAAACTATTACTGAATTCCAATACTGGAGCCTCATTTGCGGGCCTCAACATTCAACCAGCACGTTTGCCCTTTTGACAATTACTTCACAAAACACTGATCATGAACTGTCATTGAAAGTGTTTCTCAGTTTCAGCTGCAAAGCAACATAAAGCCCAATCAATAGAATAGCCACGTTTTTGTGAAGATATTAATATCTTAAGTATGAGCACAAGAGGATTTTACACTTTCTTACCTAAATTGTTGTCCATATTGCTTGGTTTCCCATGGCTCATTGGTTTCTGTGCAACAACTGGAAGCAGTCATGAATCATGATTGCTTTGTTGAAGTCATTTACAAACCTCACACCAGCTAAGACAGACTGAAATGCAATGCCAGCCGAGTTCTAATTTTAACTACATTGCTGGCTGGGAATAGTAAGTGCTGCTGTGTTCAGAAGCCACAGACTCCTAAAATATTTTCTCATGTTGAACCTCTATTTTTCAGAACTTGCAATCGTATTTCTAAAAATAAAAAAAAGTCTGCGGTTCAGGATGAAGAAAAGATTTCTTAATGTATTGTATCATTCAATATGATCTTACTATGGTTTTAAAGAGTGGCATAACTGAGAATCTGGTGTATTTCTGCATCTGTCTGAGCGATGATGGCTGAAACAGTGTCTCTGCAGATTCCTCCTCACACCAACCAGAGAATAAAACAGTCCAAATCCATTGCAATGTGAGCATCTTATAGACAGCAAACAATCCATAATCTGGAGAAGTCTTAGATCACCAGTTTTATTACTGAGATCCAATTGCTGTAGAATTGTTTTTAGATCCACATGGAGAGAATATATCCAGAATTCCCACTGAGGATCGCTGCTAGACTCACTCACCCAAAACATACCTCCTTCATTTGTGTAGGCTCATTAACTTGATACGAGGACTTTGCTTCTGTCACTCATACAGAGATGGGTTTTGAGTGTCAGTGATGCTGAAACCTGAACCTTAGGATTTCGTTTCATTCTTACAAAGGCTGTTGTTACAAATGCTATAAAAATTTGTTCCCATGCCTCTTAACACTGTTAGTTACAAAAAGAGGGCAGAGTAAATATATGTCAGAACAGCTGGAGCATACCGTTACCATGCGAGCCCACGAAATGTCTCACTGTTCTGTCTCTCAGCTTTATCCATCTTTCTCCCTCACCCTTCCCATAACATCTGAACTGCAAAAATAAATTTGTAACCTGTGAAAACATGTACAGGTTTCTCCCACTTATCTGACAGATTAGGGACTGGAGCTTTGTCAGAAAACAGACTTGGATGAAAAGTAGAATCTATACTGTAGGGAGCATGAAGGACTTATGCAGGTTCACTTGTTATCAATTGCATGCATGCTACTTGCAAAGTGTCTCAGCCAGTTGATCGCCTTCCCTTGCCCTTCAGCTCATTTTGCAAGAAGCATGTATGAATAAACAGTTCCAAGCGAGCCTCAGTAAGCAAGAACTGATGAAAGAGTGCAACCCCCGTCAAATTAATTGAACTTGTTCTTAATTTGGACATGTCAAAAGAGCAAGTTGTCAAATAACAGTGTCATAAGGTGAGGGCTTCTTGTAACCGCAAATTATATTGTTGAGAGGGAAGAGGGTGGGGGAACGTGGGAAGAGTAATGAAAGCGTGTGAGAATGCAGAAATAAGAATTGTTACTGCTCTGCTGTATATTCTCTCTGCTGGATGGTGATGTCCCATTTCTTCCCACATCTATCCTGATATCCTCTCTTCTGTCCTGTCCTGTGTAAATAAATTCTTGCTGAGTAGCCATTTGTCTCTGTGTCTCAAGCAGTTCTCATCTTTTGGCATGTGAGGTTCCCAGATTCCCCTCTTACGGCCAGAACATATACCACTAATCTACATCCGAGCACATATATTAAAAGAACAGTGTGCTGTGGAAAATGTTTTAAGTTAAACTATTTTCCTGTAGTTCTGCAAATGAGTCAAACATGTTCTTATGTCACATGAAGTATATCGGTGGATGGGGCATATCCAAGTATGTGGAGTCATGTTCTTGGAGGATATAAAGCTGTGCACTTCCACAGATAAAAGTCTAAAACCAGAGAAGTGTAATAAAACATTTATTGAAGAATATGAAACAATGAAAAATAAATGTTAAGGTAGTATATACTTTCTTTTTTAAAAAAAATCAGCAAAATCTAATACAAAGTTCTACAGGAAACATGCAGTATCATTTCATATTGCTCCCTCCTGTTCCTCAGAGAAACAAATACAGAAAAGCTATCTAATTTGAGATATTTTACCTTACCTTCTTTTCACAGATTTTGTTTTACAGGTTTTTTTTTTTACATACTTAACAGTTCAGCCAAATAGACGTTCAAAAAGAGGGTAGGATTGTTTAAAAGCGAACAATACAAGTGTATAATATTAAGTAACTATGGAATATTTTGTTAATATGATTTTGGTGAAAGATGCTCAACTGTAATTTTTCCTAATAGTTGTGCTTTACTGTATTGTTTGTCTAACACTCATGTTTTCTTCTTTCATCTCTGGTTTCATTCATTCTTAGGGTTAATTTGCCTCATATATTTGATCTATACAGGTGCACACAGCAGAATGGAGTATGAACTCCAGCTGAGTCATGAAAATCTTTATCCGTAACCAATTAACATACTTTAACCCCAATGTATCTTCACGGAATTTCTAAAAAAGATAATTTACTTTATTTAAGCTTTCTGTTCTTATATTCAAAGCAGCATATGCCTTGTTACTCTCTCGTTTCCTAGTTTGCTTTTCAAGCCCAGTTATTCCCATCTATTCATTCAGCTAGGCTGATGTCATATATGAATTGGCTATCAGAAAATTCCATAACTGTAGTGCCTCAAAATGTGCGATTATGATTACAGATACAGAGATAGGATCAGCCAGACAAGGCTGCCTGAAAAAGACCTCCTCCACATGTTACATTCATCCATGAGAATAAATGAAAAAAGCAAACATGTCATGAAAATGACCTCTTCAAAAGCCTTGTGACATAATTATATTCCATAAATAATATCAACTGCACCTCAATATCTAGCAGCAAGAATTCTCCTAATTTAACTTGGCCCTTGGCATCCTTCAGAAATCCATTATTTAAAGCATCAGGAGAAAAGACTATTAATTTTTGATCTTTCCATCAAGTTATGTCTGTGTGACCTACAGTTTTTCCAGATTACTGTTGATAATGCAAAGATCTCTCCATTAGGAGCAGCTTCACACTTTACGGAAGTACCAGACATATGTCTGTATAGTATATAAATCTATAATGTTCCTTGTAACACTTGAGAGCCATGTTGTTATTTTTCAGATAAATGAATCACGCTATGGGTATGCATACTACATGATGTGTGCTTATTAATTTCAGTAATTATAGACACCTGTGGCAAGAAATATTTTTAAAGAAAATAAAAAAGTAAAATAATATTTTTAAAAGGAAACAGAAAGTAGCACCATTAACCAAGAAAAGTCCATTTTTAAAATATTTAATAAAAGACGCATAAAAGGCATTTTATTTCAATATTGTTTCCAGTGCATTAGATGCATTAGAAATTTGGCAAGCTCCCTTTATTTTTTTTTTCCAAATAGAAACTCTTATTTCCAATTATGAGCAAGTTCCAACATAATTTATTTTGTGTATGCACAAGCAGTTTAAAACTAAAAATCTTATGAGCAGCTTTAGTAGTCTTCTTCTGGTAATGTCAATATACAGCACTTCTAATCACCATAAATTTCTCACCACTTTAGACAAGGAGTCATTCCATGACCTACCACAGCCTTTCACCAAATAATTTACTCAACTAAACAGAATGTAACAGGTAATCAGTACAGTGGCCACTGTCTGAATGGCCTAGCTACTACACAATGTAATTGTGAATTATGAAATGTCATTCTTAAGGGCACATGCTAGCAGTGCTAGCTTGATAGCAGTTCCACAGTTAAAAACTGAGTCTAGGCATTAGTCTTCTTTACTTAAGATCCAGCAGCATGGAAGCAGGATTCTCCAAATAGGATTTCCACAAATTAGAAAAACGGGACATGGTTGCACCATCAATGATTCTGTGATCCGCTGACCAGCTCACATTCATGATGTGTGCTTTAACTATTTCACCTTTACTATTAAATCGAGGGATGACCTAGAAATGAAGGAACAGAAAGAAAGAATATTGCAGAAAAACTGAGCACTACAACATGAGAATTGCCCAGCACCTTTTTACTTTTGACTTGGCTATGTGAGAGTTTCTGATCTTTTTGTATCTAAAGAGTTCCTCCTGTAACTGTAGAATTGCCCCACATAACTCATTGTAACTCATAGTACTTGGAAAACAATTGTGATATATTTTCTGAAGACCTCAAACCAAATAGACAGACAGAACAAACATCAAGATGATGAATAAGATAATATTTCAAGTCACTTTTACAGTACAATTCTATGGATGTCAGTAAGATTTATTTCCAGGTAAGCACATATAGTGCTACAGCTGTACAATATGATCCCAAATGTATATTACTTACAAACATCACACTAAACATCTTTGTGTAGTAGGCATAGCACTGTAACCTTTAGTCAAGAGAGTTGTACATTGGTATCTTGATTCTTGCATGTTACAGATGATCTAATAAGTAGCTGTCAAAAGCACCCAAGCTGTGGCATATCTTTTAACAGATCATATATAAAAATAGTCCATGCATTTTAAAAAAATGCTACATATTATTCTACTCCCTTCCCCAATATCTCTGATTTTTGGAAAAGGAGAGAGAATTAGCTAACAATAAAGCAATTAATTTGCATTTTGTATTGAGGCATCTGAGAAGGAAATTTAGATGAAGAAGATCAATATTTGTATGTAAAAGAACAGTTTAATATCAATCCTTTTTCTTGTTTTAATAAGGAATTCTAGATATTAGATTAACAATTCCTGCATACTTTCAAGCACAGCTGTCAGGCAAAGTATATAAAAAATATAGTTCCTTTGTGATGCTACACCTTGGTTGCAGCTGAGTGCCCTTATAATTCATTTTGAACCTGTAAAGTTATAAAACTGACATAAACTTTTGTTATGCAGACTTTGTTGTTGTGTACCTTCTAGCCATTTCTGACTTATGGTGACCCAAAGGCAAAACTATCACAGTTTTCTTGGCAAGATTCATTCTGAAGACGTTTGCCTTTACCTTCCTCTGAGGCTGAGAGAGTATGACTTGCCTAAGTTCACCAAGTGGGTTTCCATGGCTGAGAGGGGATTCAAACCTGGATCTCCAGAGCCATAGTCCACCGCTTGAACTACTATACCATGTGACTGTCTGTGCAGACTTTACTTCATCACAAGTAAAACTGGACCTTTACAATCCAAAAATCAACATACCTGTATCTTTCCAAGAGCCCCAATTGCTACTTCAGGAGGCAGTATCACTGGCTTTGCATATGTACCACCAATCTAGGAAATTAAAATGGAAGGAGTCAGATATAGAGGATTTGAAGAATCTGCATAATTTTTATGCTACCTGTATGAAGTGGCCTCATTAAGAGAATTTGTGGCACTCCAGATATTGTTGGACTGTAGCTCCCATCATTTTTATCTGATGTTTTTGCTGGCTAGGTCTGATAAGAACTCTTGCCCAACAACATAGTGGAGAGGCACAAACTGTTGATTCCTGCTTTAATCTAACAATTCAGGAAACAATCCACTACTAGCTACGTGGGTACAATTGAACATGAAGTGCAGAGCTCAACTGAGCCTTCTTCCCTCTGACCTCTTTTGGCCCTTGGTCACATGCACATTAACAACAATGGGAGACCTATACATACCTCTCATATTGAGCTATTCTTTTCATCCCAGATCTTAGACCATAGGCTACTTCTGCTCTTCCCCACTTCCAGAAGGGGATCTGGTCTTCATTACATTTAAAATATTATAAATAAGAATATTTTCTATAAATGGAAGTTAAATGCTATGTAACTCACCGTGCCAATGTTGGAAAATGTGAATGTTCCCCCTGTGAGATCATTTGTTCCCAGCTGATTAGCAGCTCCCAAGTTTTGTAGGCGGTTTAATTCTGAAGCAACCTCAAACACACTATGGGCCTCAACATTTTTCACATTGGGGACAACCAAGCCTTGTCCTGTATCCATAGCAACTCCAATGTTGTGAGAAGCCTAGAATATACAGCCAGAGATAAATAAGGTTTAGAGCCTACCTTTTTAAGAAGTAGAACACATTTTTACAAAAATAGTTATCTTCCATGCAAGAGAAGGCACTATATTTAGAAAGCCTCCTCATGAAACATTTTGTTTATAAAATAATCTGGGATTCTTCTTGGCCTGATGAAGTAAGTATCTCTCTACAAACATATCAGTAAAAACAGAAATGGAAGAAATATATTTACAATTGACTAAGTCTTTCAGCAAAAAAAGTTAAGATAAAATTACAACATAATGGAATGAAATATTAGCCTTGATAATAAACCACAGGGAAGCAGGCAGGCCACAGAGGGTACTCAAGGACTACCAGGGCAAGATGGTCTGTCCCTTCCCTTTGAAAAGTGGCTGCCATTATTCAGCACAATTCAAAGTGCTGGTGATGACCTTTAAAGCCCTACATGGCTCAGGTTCAGGTTATCTGAAGGATTGTATCCTTCCCTACAACCAGCCCAGGTGTTGAGATCTACTGGAGAAGCTCTCCTCTCTGTTGCACCACTTTCACGGGAGCATTTGGTGGGAACACAGGAGAGGGCCTTCTCAGTGGCTGCTCCCAAGCTCTGGAACTCCCTTCCCAAAGAGATCAAACTGGCATTCTCCCTGCCTACCTTCAGGAGACAGCTAAAGATGTTCCTTTTCCGGCAGGCATTTAGCATTTAATATGTAATTTGTATATAGAATGGTGCTGGTTATTTTAATTGCTATTTGTATGCTATTTTTAATATGTATTTTAACATTGTTTTACTCATTATTATTGTTTAATGTATGTTTTAACCTTTATATACCATAGTTTTAACTATGCTTCTTTTAAGTTTGTAAGCCGCTTTGAGTCCCCTTGGGGAGAAAAGTGGGATAGAAACAAATAATAATAACAACAACAACAACAACAATATCATCATCATCATCATCCTCCCCCCATTATTTACAGACTTACCTAAACAACCTTACATGCTATCTTATGGGCCAGAGTAGGTTCAGTATGCTATAGTTTACTTTAAACTCATGGCCTAAATTCTGTTGCTAGTTGTAACTAGAGTAAACCCATGGAATCCATGAGGCTTATATGTGTTGTTACCCATTTTCTATTGATCTAATGGGCCTGCTCTAACTGGAACTAGCAGTTGGATTTAGGCCCACAGAACACACTAGTAGGATATAATTTGGGGATGGGAGCACATTTCTAATGGGGCATACTGAACAAAGCACACTGAAGAAAGATCTGAGACATGATCTGAGGAGGCAAACTATAGCCAGGAGGAGCAAATTACTCAAAAAGCTGGTTGGAGGCAGCATATGAAAGAAGGAACCTGCTCTTCTGAGGGGCCTCCACTTGATTTCCAGCCATTATTTCTTTGGAGGTTTTTAAACAGAGGCTGGATGGCCATCTGTTGGGAGTGATCTGATGTGTGTTCCTGCATTACAGGGGGTTGGACTGGATGGCCCCTGGGATCTCTTCCAACTCTATGATTTAAAGCAGCTCCCCTGCACTACATCCCACCCCAAGTCTTCTCTGAAGATCCCTCAAACACTCAGAAGAGGCTCTGCAGGAAGTATACACAAACACAGTGGGGAGTACTGAGGGACAACTTCCATTCATGTGGTGTTGGACAGCTCTTGGAGGTTTGGGATCCATAGGATCCCTTGGAGGGCTATAATCCCCTATACTATTTTCAATTTTTTGCTCCTAAATGTCCCATAGAGGGCACAGGGCCAATTTCACCATGTTTTGGGCCCTCTCTGAGCCATTTTAGGTCCAAGAACCTAAATTGGCATGGGGCAAAAATGTGCTGAACCACTCTCCACAAACCCCTTGGGCTATTTGGCGGCATTTTGTGACAAGAACATTTTTAATTTTTTTTTTTTATTTTTAAAAGGAGAGGGCCACAATCTGGCCTATAGGCCACATTTTCACTTCCAGTGATATCAACTAGTATCTTTAATTCGGGGTAGAACCAGAGAAATCTAGAATCAAAACTCCAGCCATCCACAAAGAGTTCATTGGGAGACCTTGCCCACTCACCATCTCTTTCTCAGACTAACCTACTTCACAATGTCATTAAGAATTAATATGAACGCAGGCAAAAATGGTGCATATTTTCTTGGAAGAAGAGTGAAGCATGACAGAAGAGTTTTAAGTATTTAAAATGAAACACACATACAACAAACTGGTACTGAAGCAATTAGATTACAGAAATTAATATCCTTTCATGTTTACTTCCTTTCTGCGGAACCAATATCCTCCTATTTTATTATCATAAAACTAAAAGAATCCAGAGTTGTAAGATGTAAAATGCATGCCCCTTTTAAAAATCATATACAAACCTTGTATGTGATGCTTTGGCAATTTTCATCCAAAGAAGCATTAAGAATAGGGTAATGCAATAAGCCTAAAGAAGCAGCCTGTTAAATGTAAAAACAAAACAGTAGTAATATATGCAAAAAGGAACACACTTTAAGCTGTTAATTGTAACCTGAAAGTATACATTTATCTGTTTTTCAAAATCAAGTTCCTCCCATAAATAAATATGCTTAGAAGAAGGCTGGATCTTGGGCTGGATCCAAAGGTAGCCCCATCTATGAACAGAAGGTCTCCTATCAATGGAAGACTTCTGTTCCAACAGGTGGAGCCTACTGACAGGCAGGCAGGGAGAGTGATTATAACCAACTTTTCCTCCACCACCCTGCAGCCCAACCTTCTGGAGCAGATTCTTGGGGGCTGTAAGAGGATCCTAGCAGAACTTGCAGAAGTCACCTCCTCTCCTTCCACTAGTGGAAGCATCTTCTACGTGGAATGTCCCTCTACTCAAGAGATGTTCCCATTGGTCAGAGAAAAGTTTAGATCCAAACTTAGATTTCCTCTGCCTGATAATTTCTGGCAAGGAAACACAGTCCTTTGCTCACATTTGTGGGTTTCATCTTCATGCATTTGATCATTTGCAGATTATGTGGCCTGCCTCTGCCATTTTTACCACTTCAGTAACATTGGTGTCACAGGGAGGTAATCAAACTGGCAGAGTGACTGGGCCTGGCCACACATGTGTTCCCTCACTAGAACACTTGCAGGAGTGGGGAGGGAAAGGGATGAAGAGATTGTAAGGAGGGAGGGTGCCTGCATGTGTGTTTGCTCACTCATGCAGGCGGGCAGAAAAGGGTGGGATGAGAGGATTGTGAGGAGGGAGAGTTGAGTATGTGTGTGCTCACTCAGGTGGCTGGAGGTGAGGCAGCCTGCCAACCATTGGCTGTCTTTGGAAAGAGCAAAGAAAAACTTTTTTGTTCTCTTTGCTCATTCCAAAGGCAAAAAGATGGCTGATATGCTGCCTGGAAGAGAGGCAGCCCACTAGCCATTGGCTTCTGCCTCTGGAACAAGCAAGCACAAGCACCACAGCAGGGTCTCAATGGCACTTGTGCTCATTTGTTCAAAGGCAGAAGCAGGGAGCTGGTGTTAAATACTAAGAGATAAGGTTGGGGCATGCTTATAAATACTTGTGGTTTTTCCATTTTTGTGGGAATCCTGCACCCCAACCCCCTGAACGTAGAGGGCCAACTGTAATTTCATTTCAAAAGAGTACTATAGATTATACCTCATACTTTTTTCAGAATATTCAAAATACTCTGATACTTCATTTTTTCAAAAAGCTAACTTCCCATTGCAGTTAAACTTAAAAATTAAGCAAGTCACCAGTGTAAAACCCCATAAGGGGACTCTACAGCAATTAAACCAGGAGTGGGGAAGATATCAGACTGTTAGGTGAAATCCAGACCCAATTTGTCTCTCTGGTAATTTCCAGATGACCATGATCCCTTCACTATGATGCCAACATTTGGTGGCTTCCCAGCACTTGTGTGATTTTTTCCCCCTATTGTAAAATGCTGCAACGCCTCTGGTAAGAGTTCATTACTGGCAGGAAAAGATTTTAAGATTCATTTGTTGGTATTTTTGGTCTGACACTTTTCCCTGTGGCCCTAGAATACCACTGAAATGGACCTCTAAGAACTTATCTGAAATTAAAACTGAACCTGAAGATGAATGAAATTCCCCACCACCAAATAAAATGCTTATTAACATTTGGGGTAAGAAATTTGTTATCTCTCTCCAATTAAAACATTGCAAAGTGATTTACACAAAAAGAAAACCCAATTTTAAACTTCACTAGCTATCTGCCTTTCAACATAGTCAACAAATTTCAATCGATCAACATATTACTTAATTTCAGTAATGATGGCTTGGGAAAGTGAGAGAATATTTACACTTTAATAACCTAAAGCTCCAATCTAATGCATACTTATGTGGGAGTAAAACACATTTGGTATGTGTACAATGCAGATGGCTAGTGACAGATAGCCTAATGATGACAGAGAATACACAGTGCTTGTTGGAGGGTTCTCCTTATTTTTCCTCAATTCCTTTCGATTTTCATTCTGTGTGGATCACTTGCTGGTTTCAATCCTCCAGAAATGTCTGCACATTTCCATTTTCTGGAGCCAGACTCATACCTTTTTAATAATCTAGATCAGCACTGGCCTTTGATAAACACTTAGCAGAGACATGCTGTTACTTAGGGCATGGAGAACTGATATGATCACAATGTCTGGTTGTCCAGCTGGAAGCCGCACTGTCCACTTAATTCATTCTAAAGCAACTGTTAAAGAGTTACTGGAGCTTTAAATGCATGCAAGCATGAGAAAAAAATACTCCCTTCCTCGAAAACACAGTGTTCCTTTTGCGTTGGCAGAAGCAATGTATTTGAATTATAAACTTCCATTTTTCCTAAGAAGAGAAACACTAGCAGGGATGTAAACCTTAACTGGTAGGTTAATCAAGTAAACTTTTAGTTAACCATTGGGGATAAATTTTAATCAATGAAGTTGAGTGTACATTTTTAACTTTTCAAGATTATTTTGGTTCCAGTGAATGTTGGTTCCCGTGAACGTCTGACAGTAGGTGTCAGAGGGGGAGAAGTTAATGATTGCCTTGTGATGAGGCCTGATGTCATTACCACTCTATCCTCTGCATGTTTATTCATGGCAACGGGTTCAGAATCTTTCTCAGCTGATGAGAGGTATTGAACATACCTATGGAGAAACCCACATGAAATAAGGGAAAACCAGCAACATAAAATATAGGCAGTTTCTATTTTGTGGTGCAACTACTTTTTTCCTTGTTCGCTCCCTCTAGGTTATCTCCACTGGACTGGACTGGACTCCAATGTCTGCCCAGCCAGGAGAAGCAAAAAGGTTGCAGCAAAACCAGCTCAAAACTTTCTGAAAACTTTGGCTATTCATTATGTCAAATTACACATATGCCAAATTACAGCTACAATGTAAAATAAAATCTCTCTTATGCCTGCTCTTATGCCTTACCTTTAAAAAGAAGGGCATGAAAGTGAGGTTAACTCCCCGTTCTTGAGCAACAGGTTTCAACTCTTCTCTTAACTGGATGAGTTGAGTAAGATTAACCTCATCACAATAACCAAAGTGAGGAATCTTCAAAGCAGCAGTCATGGTTTTTACCATTACCTTCTGGAATCCTGGAGATTAAAAGGGGGGGGAATGTAAACTTGAAACAAGACTTTTCACAGTTAGGGAGTTTCCTACCTCCTGCCTTATTTTTCACCTTCCATCAAACAAGCAATCTGAAGAGTCAAAACAACTGAACAATCTGAATAACTGTGTAGGATATTACAGCAGCAGTACAATCAACCAGAGAAGAAACTCCATAGAAAAGCTTATGAAAAATGAAACATCTGAAAAGGCCTGCAGTAAAATTGAACCAATTAAGGATGACTTTGTCTACTATATAGATTGAAGACAACCAATCCTACAGTTTTATTGAAGCTAAGTGGATGTGGACTTCAACAATGTCTGGATGAAACACTTTTGACAACAGGTGACAGTGTTCACTTCATGAGGTGATAACTAGGCTGCCTAGCTTGTAAAATGGCGCCATCTCCACTGCTTCCAGTAAATAACCAACTGAAGTAAGAAACACAAAACTGACCTGCAATCACAACTTTCTTCTTCGGGGCCTGGATGTGTCATGGCATAGAAGTTTTACCCAGACACAGTCTACATTAATTTTCAGGACGTGGTTGTGGCTCTTGCTATATGCCTGCAAGTTGACTCCAATTTATGGCAACCCTATCATAGGGTTTTCTTGAGATTTATTTGAAGGGGTTTGCATTGCTTTCCTCTAAGGCTGAGAGAGTGTGACTTGCCAAGATCACCAAGTAGATTTCCATGGCTGAGCATGGACTGAAACCTTGATCTCTTTGTATCTAAGTCCACACCACTATACCACACTCACCCAATCAGGAAGGCTATTTCTGATTAATGTTGGTATAGATTGGGGAGAGGAAACAAGTCTGCCTAACCTAGAAGCTCCTCTATAATCACCTTCTGAATGCATTCTGCCAAAGTATTCATCTTCATGACCATTCACCATTCATATATAGGCCAAGACCAATGTCTAGCTCTTTCAGCTGTTAACCTCGAATGCAAATACAAATCAAAAGTGCAGTCAGCATGTCCACTAGATTCCTGCTGAGCATGATGATTTAAAATTGCATTAGCAGAATGTTCAAAAATCTCATTCTGAGTACAGATATTTCTAGATAGATCATGGCAGACATGAACTAATATGCTCTGTTTGACTGGGAGCTGGAAGATCCAGATTCGTGTCCCTATTCAGCCATGAAACTCAATGAACCACACTGGACCAATCTTCTTTCTCAGCCTTACTTACCTTACAGGGTTGTTGTGAGGATCAAAGTGGGGAATAAAAGACCTATGTATGCCACTTGGAAATAAAAGGCAGGAAATAAAAATAACTAACTAAAAAACAAACAAATTAATTAATTAATTCTGACATTACCGCTGAGTTGTTTGTGGAACAGCCTCCATCACTCTACCAGGATGAAAATTCTTTTCAACCAATATTAAATATGATAGTTTTTCCTGTTATTTTCACATAATGTGTGCTATTAAAAAGAGA
Source organism: Iguana delicatissima (assembly GCA_948472985.1). Taxonomy (NCBI): domain Eukaryota; kingdom Metazoa; phylum Chordata; class Lepidosauria; order Squamata; family Iguanidae; genus Iguana; species Iguana delicatissima. Next base: position 117,325 of record CAOKZL010000514.1, on the reverse strand, counting down.
TTTTTTTTTCTTTTACCTGATAAGGCCACTGTTTTATCTTTCCCTGAAAGTACTACAGGTTTGGAAACTGGCATAGGGATTCTTGATGCCTTCTCCCTTGATGCATCTGCTGCAGGGTCCCTTTTTGGGGAAGGTGGGATTATTTCAGGCTTTGGTGATAGAGGTAAAATAGCTCCTGTCTGCTTGGCCAAGTAATTGAGAATGTCTTCTTTAAGGATACGGTTATCTTTGCCTGTTCCCACAACTTCGCTTAGTTTAATCTGAAAAATATGCATCAGGTTGAGGAACTCTAGATAAAGAGCACAAGCAGGAAAACATACACACTTGTACTGAACTGGATTGCAAATAAAATAAAATGCATTACAAGGCAGGCTAGTGAAGTGTTTGAAGAATCAGTGTGAATATTTATATGACCTTCAATAACTCCTAGCCCACAGAACTCAAAATAACTCTCTGGATTCCCGATTTGGAAGCATTTGTTACTGCCATACTGTTGAACAGAAATGGATGTGAACCCAAGAGGAGTATTTCTTAAGTCATTAATGCACTTATTGTAAATATGATGGTAATTAAATTGTGTAAGCCAACAAAATTCCATGTCACACATTTTATATGTGGGTAACACATTTTCTAGGCAACACAAAACCTGTCATGAAAAATCTACACACAACTGACCATCTTGTCACCAGTAAAACTATTAAACCTTCTTCCCCTGCCCATGCCTAGTTAACCTGAGACCTTCACAGGAAGCTTTATTGGTTGTCCCGCAAACAACAGAATGCTGTCACCTAACATTTAAAGTTACATTAACATTCAGTGGTGGCACCCATTCTTTGAAACATTCTCCCTCAGATGCTGCAATTAAATAAAGACAATCTGTGCCCAGTTTTAAATAAGTCTTGAAAATATACTTCTGCCAGTCTTCTCTCGCCAGTAATCTCTATTTCTCTTGCTCCTTTTGTAGTGTTAGCAATCAATGGGTTTTTAATTATCTTCTAAGCTGTTTCATATTATCTTTTTATATTTTATTACGCATGTTTCTATGTAACCCACTTAAACAATTTTACTATATCAAATAGTGTCTTATACTATATTTTTTAAAAAATAAATAAATAAAGTGGATTCTGTTTAGGCTTCTAAACTACCGAATTGCCAAACTCACCATCTGTAATACAAAATGCTCCTTTACCACCTTCTATGGCAAGCTCCATGTACTATACTGTTCCAGAACAACCTTCAACAGTCTCCCAATTTGGTGGGGAGGGCAGTTTGTCTAGTGACACAAGGTGCTTCCTCTGGGAAAATGGGACTCAGAAATCCCTGTGCACACAAGCATTAAATATACTGGCCACGTGAAGAGGAGGGCCTATGTTCCAGATCACACATATCTAGCCTTTATTGCCATGAGTTTTCTACTGTAGCTGAAAATACTCCACAGCAGATATTCAGAGCTTCAGGTACCTGACAGTAATCATTCAAGTCACACAACAAAAGACACAATACTGCAGGCAGCCCTCAGGAGTCTCTCCAGATTTATCTTGGGAGGGCTCCATGATCCAAGCTAATCCACAGCAAGTTCCCTCCTCTCCCACATCAGAGTGTACTAGGTGGAACATACCACAAATCCAACCTACACCACGGAAAGTGCAACCACCATTAAACACAACACAGAGGTTTCAAGGAGCCTAACATTTTGATTTAGCTCCCAGTGTAGAGTTCTAAATAAGGCATCTCCTATCACAAAGAAGCTGCCAGACTCTACCACAAGCACAATCTTTCTTTTATTTGATTCTTACATGTCCAATCCCACTTGATAACACATACAAGAGAGCTACGGGAAGATGGCCTGTTTCAATACCAATACACGCACATTGTTTTCCATGGCAAGGCGTCGTACTGCAGGAGTTGCCAAAGTTTTGTGGCCTTTAATCTCCTGGTGGGTCTGTTCTTCATGTGATACAGCAGGTGTTTCCACAACATCCTCTTCGGAAGTGACATCTGGAGGTTGGACACAAAATGAAGGAAGTGTCCTAAATGATATAAAGATGCTTCACACCATTTCTTTCATATAAGCATAAGGCTATGTTAAATGGGATACACATAAATAAGAGTGGCCTGAGATCCTACATCACTTCAGCACAGCATAAATATCTGCCGATGGAGTTACGCTGCACAACCTTTATACAGAATATTAATGTAGCATAATCTATATGGACCAATGTCAATGAGTATGGCTGACAACCCACCGTGTAACTGTAATGTGGAATGCAGAAAGGCAATGTGCATTCATACACTATTCTGGGTACTTTAATTTGCTACCACTTGCTGAATAGGCCCATGTGCTCAACTCCACTTCTGCCACCATCAGCTGGATACAACCATTGCACATTGTCCAAAAACATCACTCCGCATATATACTGCAATCTACACATGTGCATGCCTCTAACAGGATGCCAGCTAGTGTGTGTAAATATGGTTCCTTCACGCACACATCACTGGGATGGTTTGAGACTGAAGACGGCTTCAAAGTTGCTATAGCTAACTTCTAGTGTTTGCATTTTAATCTGAAAACCTCTGTGAGGCCACTGAAGGGAGCCTAGTTATTACAAAAAGTAAAATTGTAAATGTGAGTCCAATCTTAACCTGTCCACACCTCTGGTCAAGGATATAAAGCCCTGTACAACTAGTTCCATACATTCAAGGGTCTTCTCTGTTTATTTTTCTTATGCTTCTCCAACCACATACCTATCCCTCCTTCCCCATACCTTATGGCAAAAACACTTTTAAGACATGTGAAAGCAGTTTGCAGCATGGTCCAGTTGTGACGGGGAAGAGGCTTTTGCTTCTGATTTCAAACTTTCTCATGGTGTACAAACTGAGGTGACCTCTGCTTTGCTTATACTGGGTTGAACAAAGAGCAGCTCTTGAGATATTGCTGGACTCCAACTCCCACCAGCACAGCCAACAGTGCAGAATGGTGGGTGCTGCAGTTCAAAATCATTTAGAGGGCTGCACTTAGTCCATCCTGATTTAACCCCTGGCCATTAAAACTAAATCAGGATTAGCAATAATTATTTGAACATGGCTTGTTTTCACTAACTATAGTTTAAATAAATCCTACTTCCTTGAACTAAGGCATCATGGGGAATTGTTCCTTTCCTTTTCTGGCATACAAAGAGTAAGAAAAGGGAGACTGTGCTAACTTGTGGCTCTTGCACAGAATGAGAAATAGGAACCTATCATATTGGAATCTGTCCACAGCATGAAGGACTGCTATGTAGAGGGACTGGCAATGAAAATATTGAGAAAGAAGCATGTAAAAGTCTTATTTTATTTTTGCATTTGCTGGTGAAGGTACATGTGTTAAAATGTTTGCAGAGCATTCTGAAGGAAGATTTGGTTTAAATCTTTAAAAATCAATTCTGTTTTTAATTCTGTGGGACTACTTTAGAATGGTATCCCAGCAAATTAATGAAAAAAATTACCTTTCAAGGTAGCTGTTTCTATATCCACCAGTGGTTTCCCCACATGGGCTATTTCATCTAACTCATAATGGAGTTTTCTAATGATACCATCATAGCGGCTTGTGATAGTGACAGAGGCTTTATCGCTTTGTACTTCACAGATGCTGTCAAACTGTGATACAACATCACCTTCTTTGACATACCTAAGAAAAAAGAGATTATCATCATCACCACCACCAACTGAAAATTTTCACTAACAACAGTGACCTGTTCATCTTTCTTCCCAAAAGCATTTTCAAAGCATTTCAGTAAGATGGGTTTCTCTAGCTGGTGAGCTTCATTCATACAACTATCTTTTACAAAACTCTGATTTTGTAAATTATTTTCCTTTCCTCTCTCCTCCCCATCCATACTTTTAAGGAAAGCAAGTCACAGTTGGCTATGGGCTCTCATTCTGTGTGGCAGGCTACACTGTAACTTACCATTCTTTGACAGTCACCTCAGTGATTCCTTCTCCAATATCAGAGAGCTTGAACTGGACAATTTGGCCACTTGAAACTTTAAAGAGACAATGGAGCAAGTGTCAAACAAAGGAGCAGAACTTTTAAAAAAAAGAAGTAAAAATTATGCTCAAGTCTGAAGTAGTTCTAGGTAATGAAGTACTTCTAGATACAGACTTAAAAACAAAACTACAATATACCACAATGGCATTATGGCATCTACAAAGCTGCTGTATGTTGTTGATGGGCCATACAACTTTATACACATTTATTTAAATATTGCCCCATTATGCTCAATCTGGTTAGTCATATAAAAAATGGAACACTTAACTAATACTAATGTACCATAGCTGATAAAGAGAATCGATTTTATGGATATATGCTCTCAGTTTGGTGAATCTGCACTTCAGCAATAACAAAATTGTCATTTTAAACATTGTTTCCTATAAAAAGCTTGTAACTTCTCTACTTCTCCATAAAGAACCTCAAGGCAAGACAAAAAATATGAGAAACAATATAGAAAAGTAATACAGGCATCAGGTCACTTATGTTCTCAGTCTTTCAGATCTTCAGTCTCTCTCCAATCTCATGTCTCATGCACAATGCAAATAGCAAACAAACAAGATGTGAGGCTGAAGCAAGTCATGAAGATATGTGAAATAGTAGAAATCCAAGCATAGTGCTTGGTGCAAATCCATGCCTCCCACCATTTCACATATCCTCATATATTTCTCCGGATTTGTGTCTCTTTCCAGCCTTGTTTTTCATTCCTTCACTACTTCTGTTGTGCATGAGATGTGAGGCTGAGAGAGACTGAAGACCTGAAAGACTGAGGACATAAGGGACCTGATGCCTGCATTAGGAAAAGAAAATACTGTACAGGAGATTACTGGGGAGCCTGCCAGCAGTCCACTTTTGCCTTCGAGGCACCAGCTGCAGTACTCCTGCTTGTTTGATTGCAGGCTCCCTGGAGATCTCCTGCATAGTACTCTTTTTTATGCGTGTACAAATACAAGTGTTCCAACATCTGAAAAAACTGGAAACTCTTATGGTCCCAAGCATTTTGGATAGTACATACTAAATGTGGACTAGTGGTCTGAGCATTGGATTACAACCCTGGAAACAGGGGTTTGATTCCTCGTTCAGCCATGGAAACCCACTGCACCCCATGATGGGTTTGCTTTAGGTTCGCCATAAGTCAGAAATGACTTGAAGGCATACAACAAATGCTCAACTTGTATTACCTTCATATCCCATACAACCTGGGATTCATGGAAGAAAAAGTACAGCAAACAACAATTCTTTTAAATAAATTAGTGAGAAATAAACTCACCAACAGTTGTTCTGAACAACCGGTGCTGATGTCGATACCTCCATGCAGATTTGTCAAACCCATAAATGTATCTTGCCTTCAGCAAACAAATGCTACTGTAAGGTCTTATATGACGAACACAGAACTGGCAAAGGAAACAAAAATTAAAACATTAGAGCCTTCAGAGTTAAATAGCATTACAACTGCTGTTTATTCTCTTCTTCTAGTTTGCCAGAAGAACACAAATGCTCATTCTTTATTTTTAGGACAGTTTTGAGAATTAAAATTAGGTTGATTATAATTTGCATTAATCTTATGATTACTGGTGTTTTGGATTTCATTTGTTTGTCATTTAATTTGGAGGAGAGATACTGACAAAGTAAGTGTTCACTTGAAGTTGCAATAAGCTATATGTACAAAAATCTTCTCCAACTGGCCTGTATGTATTCTGTACTTAGGAGTCAACACAAAGCTCTGCAAAAACAGAAGCTGCTCCGTCACTGCTGGGCAACATAAGGGAAGGTACATCCACACTGCATCTCTGAAACATATTCCAGCATTGAAGGGACAGCCATCTTGAAATCCATGAACTCAGGAGAATCTGAGATGAGAAGGTAATTTCCCCCTTCCACAAAGTCTTCCACAAAATCTTTAAAAATCTGGCTTGAATTTTTGAGGTGTTAACACAATCAGTATAAGATTATTCTCTGTATCAAAGAAATCATAAAATATTTAGTGCTGTCATTACGTTAATACGGCATTGAGAAGGAAGAGAGATTTGGTCTTTATGGAAGTTTACATAATATTGTTAAGAAGATACACTTCCAGACCGGTATATTTGGATGCAATTTATGCATATTTTCTTTTTTATTTTCCGAATCATTTATCATAAAAAAATTACAAGACTATCCTCAGCTAATCAAAACACAGTGGGAATCAAAGTATTATCTAGTTCTGCAAAAATATAATAAAAAAAATAAAATAAAAATAGTCGTCTTTTTAGATTCAGAAAATGAAGCACTTGTATGTTTCAGTATGGTACTTATAACTGACAGTTCTTGAAGACTGAAATTAGGGGAGAAAGAGAGAATCCTAGATCCTTTTCTGACTGCACCCCTGAAATTTTGAGAATAAAAAAATAAGCAATTGTGATTATATAAACACGAAATGCATTATGTGCAACTCGGTTAGCTCACATAATTATGTTTGGTGTATTAAATTTAAAATATGGGGGGGTTGCAACCATGGTAACAAACTGATTAACAATTTACTTTTAAACTGGAGTCATGTTATCCAAGGAGTCAAAGTGTGATGAAGAAGCAACTGGTTATTAGATCTGAAATAAAGAAATAGAGGCATCTTAATAATAAGTGATCTACTTAGTAAATAATTCAGGAATGTCTGATCCATCCACCCAGTGCTTATAATGACTGGCAGAATCCTGAATTAGAGCTAATAAGGGCAATACACCTTGAGAAGACAGTCATCAAGATTTACGTTAAGAAACTAAAGCTGTATTTTCTGAGGAGTTGTGGATGGCTGTTTGTGTGGAAAGGAAAGATTACTGACGCGCATGATTTCCATAACCCTCTTTATTTATATTAGGAACCCCAGTATAACAGGTCTGAAATTGCAAACTCTAAAAGGTTTAGTGCAGGGCTGAACAACATGTGATCCTCCACATATTGCTGGACTACCAGCTCCCACATCATTCATCATCGGCCATGCTTAATTAGGCTTGTTGGAGCTGGAGTCCAACATCATCTGCAGGGCCAAAGCTTCTCCAACCCTGGTCTAGAACTAGTTTAGTGTCATGTTGACAGGTTGTATAGCCTGTCAATGGTTAAAAGAAAACCCAAAGACAAGGACATGTTTTTAAAAATCATAAACTTATGAGAGACAGAATCATTTCAAAAACTTAAGTTTATAAATGATAACCAGCCATACAGCAGTTAAGAGAGCTGGACAGAGATATGATAGATCTAGATCCAAGCTCCCACTGAGCCATAAAATTCACTAGGTGACCTTAGATTAGTGAGTTTTTCTCAGTCTGTCCTATTTCACAGAATTGCTGTGAGAATAAAGGAAAAGAGGCTTGTTATCATTACTTTTAGCTCACAGAATATGAATGTTGGCTAGCATCCTGTTCAGCAATTATAATGTTGTAAATTGGACTTGTGTTATCCTACCTGCTGAGAGTCACATTTATTATCAGGAACAACTAAATGTGACCCCACAGACGTACCTTCACAACCTGGCAGAGCCTCAGCTGAAGTGCTCCTGAAGTGCTGGACACTGGAAAACAACATCTGCAGTGTGTTTTTGGTTGTGGAGTGCCTTGGGATAAGCAGTTGCAGCAGGATGTTGAGGAGTCTTTGTAGCTGTTTGTTCTCAAGGCACCCCATGACAGGGTGTGTGCTGCAGATATAATTTCCCAGTGCTGCAATCTTAGCACCTCAGAAACACTTCAGTTGGGGTGCTGCCAGCCATAACTACAGTAATGGAGCTCCATCAGACAGAATGACAAGATAGGATCTTGGCCATAACTAATAAATAAATAATTATTTGCAAGGGCACCTCAGCATGCAGAAATTTACAAAGCCAAAGATTCACAAAGACCTTGATTGCAGATGAATGCAAGATTAAGTCAAGAAGCTGCATTTTGTGCTCACTACTAAAAAATAACCACCAGCTTCATGAGTCTATACTGAGAATCACCAACACGTATTAGAAATCTTACTTCATTGTTACATCCCATCCATTGTCCACTTTTAGGTTTCAGGCATACTGTCAAAGTTCAAAGACATACAGCAGACCACCAAAGGGAAAGAAAAGGACAAGTCTTTAGATCCTGATGGAAGAACTTTCTCTTGGTCCCATCACTGATACAGACCTCTCTGGTGAGGACTTGAAAGAGTCTTCTTGGTGACTTCTCCTAAGTTGTGAAATTTTCACACACAGAAGATTATGTTGGCCTGCTCTCTGCCCTCCTTCCACCAGCAAATGAAGACCTTTTCATTTAAGCAGGAATTTGCTGACTAACTGGTTGCACAGTAGAAAGATTTTTAATGGGATCTGTATTGTTTCACCTGTAACATGTTTTTAAATGATTTTATATTTTTTTAATTACTAGTGTTGCAACATGCTACTTTATTTAATTTTTAACTTTTAAATCATCAGCTTTTCAGTTTTATCTTGTTTTGACTTGGTTATAAGCTGTCTTGGGTCTCATGTCAGGAGAAATGCAGGATATAAATTAAATAAACAAGTCTATCTACTCTAAACTTGAAATAGTAAACGAGGCATAATTAGTCAGTGTGAGATGATTCTGTGCACTCGCCAAATGTTATCTAGGAAGAAATGACCCCACATCTAATTCAGTGATTCCAACTTCTAGCTTGCCAGATGCTTTGGACTTCACCGTCCAGAATCCCTGTCTAATAGCTAAGCTGACCAGGAAGAACCTCTAATCTAGTCCTAGGATAGAAAATGCAAAGCCCTTCAGATTTGTTAAGTTGTAACTCCCATCAGTCCTGCCAACATAGCTAGTAGCGAAGCATGCTGAAAGCTGCAGTCAAAATATCTGGAACAGTAATGAATCACAGAATCATAGAAATGTAGAGTTGGAAGAGACTACATGGGCCATCCAGTCCAATCCCCTGCCATGCAGGAACACCCTCAAAGCATTCCCGACAGATGGCCATCTAGCCTCTGCTTAAAAACCTCCAAGGAAGGAGACTCCACTACACTCCGAGGCAGCAGATTCCACTGCCGGACAGCCCTGACCGTCAGGAAGTTCTTCCTGAGGTTCAGGTGGAATCTCCTTTCCTGCAGCTTGAATCCATTGCTCCTTGTCCTGGTCTCTGGAGAAGCAGAAAACAAGCCCTCTCCTTCCTCTACACGGCATCCCTTCAAATATTTAAACATAGCTATCATGTCCCCTCTTAACATTCTCTTCTGCAGACTAAACATACCCAGCTCTCTAAGTCTATCCTCATAGGGCATGGCTTCCAGGCCCCTCACCATTTTGGTCGCCCTCCTCTGGACTTACTCCAGCTTGACCATGTCCTTCTTGAATTGGGGTGCCCAGAACTGGACACAGGATTCAAGATGAGGTCTAACCAAAGCAGAGTAGAGTGGTACCAGTACCTCCCTTGATCTAGACACCATACTCCTGTTGATGCAGCCAAGAATTGCATTGGCTTTCTTGGCTGCCGCATCACACTGCCGACTCATGTTCAGCTTGTGGTCTATGAAGACTCCTAGATCCCTTTCACATGTACTGCTATCCAGCCACTTGTCCCCCATTCTATATTTCTGTATTCCATTTTTTCTACCTAAGTGTAGGACCTTACACTTATCTATGTTGAATTTCATTTTGTTAGCCTTGGCCCAGCTCTCCAATCTATCCAGGTCATTTTGAATTTTGATCCTGTCCTCTGGCGTATTAGCAACCCCTCCCAATTTGGTGTCATCTTCAGATTTGATGAGCATGCCCTCTATTCCTTCATCCAAGTCGTTGATAAAAATATTGAACAGCACTGGGCCCAGGACAGAACCCTGTGGCACCCCACTAGTCACTTCTCCCTAGGATGAAAAGCAGCCATTCATGATCACCCTTTGGGTTCGGTCAGTCAACCAATTACAAATCCAACTAACAGTAGCCCTGTCCAGCCCGCATTTTACTAGTTTCTTTGCAAGGATGTCATGGGGAACTTTGTCAAAGGCCTTACTGAAATCGAGATATGCTACATCCACAGTATTCCCTTCATCTATCAAGCTAGTAACTCTATCATAAAAAGAGATAAGATTAGTCTGGCATGACTTATTTTTGAGAAATCCATGTTGACTTCTCGTGATTACCGCCTTGCTTTCTATGTGATTAGAAACTGACTGCTTAATGATCTGCTCCAGGATCTTTCTGGGTACCGATGTCAGGCTGACTGGGCGATAATTATTTGGGTCCTCTTTTTTTCCCTTCTTGAAGATGGGGACAACATTTGCCCTCTTCCAGTCTGCTGGAACTTCTCCTGTCCTCCAAGATTTCTCAAAGATTATAGCAAGCGGTTCCGAAATGACCTCTGCCAGCTCCTTTAATATCCTAGGATGCAATTCATCTGGCCCTGGAGACTTGAATTCATCCAGTGCGGACAGGTATTCCTGTACCACCTCTCTACCTATTACGTGCCTCATTTCCCCTGCTTCCTCACCGGCTCCCCAACCACCAGATTGAGTGCTTGTATCCTTCTGGGAAAAAACTGAGACAAAGAAGGTGTTAAGTAGTTCTGCCTTTTCTCTTTCCCCTGTGAGTAATTCACCATCTTCTCTGTGCAGCGACCCTATCGTCTCCTTCTTTTTCCTTTTGCTGCGGACATACTTAAAAAAGCCCTTTATATTGTTTTTAATGTCTCTGGCCAGCCTAAGTTCGTTCTGTGCTTTAGCCTTTCTGACATCCTCCCTACATCTCCCGGCCACTTGCTTAAATTCTTCTTTGGTGGTTTCCCCCTTCTTCCATTTTCTATACATGTTTCTTTTAACACTTAGCTCAGCTGAGAGTTCTTTAGTCAACCATTCTGGTTTCTTCAGATGCCTTCTATTTTTCTTCCTTATTGGCACAGTTTTAGACTGTGCCTTCAATATCTCCTTTTTAAGGAACTCCCATGCCTCCTGAACTCCTTTCTCTTTCACTATTCTTGACCACGGAATTCCAGCCAGCAGGTCCCTAAGTTTACAGAAGTCCGCTTTTTTAAAATTTAAGATGAGTGTTTGGCTACCCTTATCTTCTCCTTCCCACTGAATGCCAAATTCCAACAGGGCATGGTCACTCCCCCCTAAAGATCCAACCACTTCTACCTCATTAACGAGGTCATCCCTGTTGGTCAGGATCAGATCTAGAATATTTGATCCTCTTGTGGCCTCTTCCACCTTCTGGACCATGAAGTTGTCTGCAAGACAAGCAAGAAACTTGCTGGACCTTGCTGTTTTGGCAGAGTTTGACTGCCAGCATATATCCGGGTAATTGAAATCTCCTATTATTACTGTATCTCTCCTCCTTGAGTGTGCAGTCATTTGGTTGAGGAAGGTGTCATCAAACTCCTCAGCTTGGGTGGAGGTCTGTAGTAAACCCCCACCAGAATATCCCTATTGTTTCTCGCTCTCTTAATTCTTACCCAAATGCTCTCGACTTGGCATACTGGGTTTAAGTCAAGGATCTCTTCACAGGTGAAAACATCCTTGACATACAAGGCTACTCCTCCTCCTTTCTTGTTTGGTCTATTTTTACAAAATAGGCTATACCCCTCTATTCCTATACTCCAATCATGAGACTCATTCCACCAGGTCTCAGTGATGCCTATTAAATCGTATTTATTTTGTTGTACTAGGAGTTCAAGTTCATCCTGCTTGTTTCCCATACTCCGTGCATTAGTGTAGAGACACTTAAGTCCCCGGGCCCTTCCTGAAAGTCCTGTACTATTGTTTCTACTCCTCCTGCCATTGGCTGCTTGCACTACTTGCGCAGTATCAATCGGGCCTTTCCCCCCTGCGCTCGCCAAGTCCCTGTCCTGAATAATATTGTCTCCCTCCCCAGCGGAACTTAGTTTGAAGACCTCTTAATCCTCCTTGCGTGACTGTTTGCAAAAACATTACTGCCAAGTTTTGTGAGGTGCAGCCAATCCCTCGCCAGAAGCCCACGTTCATCGAAATTCAGGCCACGTTCCAAAAACCCAAACCGTTGCTGGCGGCACCACGTGCAGAGCCAGTTGTTGACCTCTGCTATTGTCCTTTCTCTACGTGCGCCATATCCTTGAACAGGGAGGAGAGACGAAATGACCACCTGCGCACCAAGGCCCTTAAGCTTCGTCCCCATAAGCTCATAGTCCTTTGCAATGTGGTAAAAGCTGCTCCTCGCAGTGTCATTCGTTCCGACATGAACCAAAATGAGGGGCTTATGGTCAGTGGGTTTGACCAGCCTGGTTAGCCTCTCCATTACGTGGTTAATCCTGGCCCCAGGAAGACAGCAGACCTCTCGATTGAGCTTGTCCGGTTTGCAAATTGCCGTTTCGGTTCCTCTGAGCAAAGAGTCCCCAAGAACCAGAACTTGCCTCCTCTGAGGTTTGTCCTGGTCTCCTCGACGAGCATGTTCCACTAGGACTGCCTGGGCATTCTGTTGAGGCTGGGAGCATTGACCTAGTTCCTGTTGCTGAAGTTGGATTTCTTCTTGTTGACATTCTGTTCCCTCCGCATGGCGCTCCTCATTGTTCGTAAGGCCAAGAACTTTGAAGCGATTGTGCAGATGAAGAGTCTCTGTTGCCTTCCTGGTCCTTCTACTCCTCCATGTGACATCCGCCCAAGCCTCCGTTTCCTGGCACAGTGTGCTAACTTGCTCAATAACCAGTGCTCAATAACCAGGTTCCAGATGTTGGCCCTCTTAGCATCTCTTCTCACGTGCTATCTAGCTGGTAAGTCCAACATCTGGAGTTTACATCCTACCCCAGCTGAGAACCACTGGTCTGGAAAATCCAACATCTTACACCTGGCCTCATTAAATATGTTTCTGACAAATTGGAAAGGAAGGAAATATATTGATATAGAAGAATGGAAGTTAACAGTTCTGGATATGGTAGAGATAGAAAAACTAGTATTTTCTTTGAAGAATAAACCTCTTCAGAACTTTGAAAGGAAAAGGAGAGGAGTTTTGGACTGGATAAAGATATAAATGTATAAGAAATGAAGAAAGAAATAATGCAATTGTGCTTTTCTCTATTAAGCAGAAATTATGTTTGTATGTAAGGGAAATAAGCAGATTCAACTGGAAAATTTAAGCTTGGAAGTGGGGAGGGTTTTTTTTTTTTGAAACTAAATTTTCAATAAAAAATATTTTTTTAAAAAAATGTTTCTGACAAGAGCCAGACACATGTTACTCATAAACTGCATCTTAAGCTGCTGGCTGTTCATGGTTGTTTGCCACAAGTGACACTGTTCATGTTACTCGAGAGTCATCATTTGTGAAACTGCTCTTAAAGTAACACAGCTGATGACTGGTGGGGAACACCTTTCAGTCATTAAAAGTAAGCCACAAAAAAAAATAAAAAAAAATCGTATGGCAGCTCTCACATTAGGTTTTTAAGTACTGAGCCTGCAGAACGAGCAGGTCACGATCACCCACTTGCAAAAGGATTGGATTTCAAGGCATTGCAGACATTTTTGGAGGGAAAGATAAGGCAGGTTGGGCACAACAGAGTGTGAATAGACCGCAGCGATTCAGTTGTCACCATGAGTTCCTGCCACCCTCCTTGGAGTCAGCGGGAAAAGACGGATAACCAATGCAACTCAGTGCCGGCAAAGACTAGGAGACGTCCCACCTAAGTAAAGTCCTCTGTACCACGACCACCCCTCTCGGTTAAAAAGAAAACGGCGGCGGCTCTCCACCTGAGGCGCTCCAGGTGTCGCCGGACTTCAAATCCCAGAAGTCCCGGCCAGCGTGGCCAACGGAGCCTCACTCTGGGAGCCGACGCCCGCCGTCTGGAGACTCTCCGGATTAAGAGCTACTGCAAATGAAAGCCGCGCTACTGAGGGAAAGCAGCCGCTCTCGGCCCCCTCAGTCCTCCCCTACCCCCTTACCAGGCGCCCCGCAGCCCTGTAAGAGCCTCTAAGCGCGACCGCTGCCGCCATCTTACTCCGGGGGGAAAATGCACACGCCTCTACAACCCTCCCACCAGGCAACCAATCGGATGGCAACATTTACTCACGAAAGCCAATTGGATGGGGAAAGGCTGCGCCCTCCCCCTTGCTCCAATGAATGGTCGAAGAGAGGAGGCGCTTTGTTTGAGAGCCGGGAGGCGGTTCCGACGTGGGGAAAGTGATACGGGGAGGCCCGGAGGCGTGTATAATTAGCAGGGCCGAACCCTTTCCGGGTGGAATGCGAGCAGGCGCCGGACAGAAGCCATTTCCGCACTAGCCTGTTATAGCGCGATGATTCCACTTTCAACATCCTCTGGAATCCCGGGGTGTGCCGGCCGGCCGGCCCCTCCCGAAACTGCAAACCCCGGGATTCCAGAGGATGTTGAAAGTGGAATCATCGCGCTATAACAGGCTGGTGCGGAAATGGCCAGAAACAGGACACTTACAGCGCGAGTATTCCACTGTCAACATCCCATGGACTCCTGGGCCCCTCCCTAAACTGCAAACCCCAGGATTCCCTAGGATGTTGCAAGTGGAATAATAGATTTATAATAGAAGTCATTTTGTGTCTGTCACAGTACTGTGTAGTTAGGTTGTAGTGTTGCAGGCTGTAAGTTTGATACAGCAAGGGAGGTATGGTAAGGAATCCCCTTTTCTTTTCTGCTGTCTTGCTGTGTTTCTTTTTTTCTTTTTTCACTTTTTGTATTGTATTTGGATGTATAAGATCTTTGTTACATATGCATGTATAATGTATGCCATCTTTTTTATGTTTTTAGATTCACTTATTGTATGTTTTTTGATTCTTTCAATAAAATTTATTTTAAAAAAAGTGGAATAATAGCACTATAACAGTCTAGTGCAGAAATGGCCCATGGCTGCCTCTGTTACCTGATGTTTCCTGGTCCAGAGGCTTAACCTAGAGCCAGTGCAGTGTAGTCGTTGTTGTTGTTGTTGTTGTTGTTGTTGTTGTTATATTTATTCCTATCCCCTCTATTTCCCAATTTGGGGCACAAAGAGCTTAGCACAGTTAAAACAAATATAGTTAAAAATTTACAGCATACAAAAATTTAAAATCAGTTAAGCTATAAAATTGCACAGCCAGCTAAAAAGATAGTGCAAAAATAATGTTTCCAATCCATCAATGGCATCACCCTTCTGAGTGTGCTCCTGTGAAGCAAAAGACTGTGCTGAGGACAGCAGCGCTGCCGGTAGAGTCTCCTGTGTCAGGTTTTTGTTGAAGCCAGAGGCCATTTTCGCACTACTCTGCTATAGTGCTATCATTCCAGTTTCAACATCCCAGACTAAATGTGTCAAATAGCTACTGGGCAGCAGCAATAGTGGGTGGCGGATCTCAAAGAGAATGGCAGCGGCACTATAGCTAACACTTGTTAGTACTGCGCATGAAAACTGTATGATGAGACAAACCAAAACGAACCAAGAGATAGTACCAGAAGAAGAAACTCCAAGGCTGGATGGCACTCAATGAGCTACTGGGGTATAGCAGACAACAACTACAACTACCATTGTCCAATGACGCAACTGGACTCAAGCCAAAAGGATGTTCAGCTGTTGACATGCTCTGAGGCAAAAGGAAAATCCGAAGCTGTACAACACATAGGAACATGGAATGTGAGAAGTACGAATCAGAGAAAGTTAGACATAATGGAACAAGAAATGGTACATATAAACATTGCAGTACTTGGGGTGAACAAGCTAAAGTGGATAGGAATGGGACATTCTGAATCCAATAATTACACAATGTTTTACTTAGGAAATGAAAATCTAAGAAGTGGGTGGCATTAATTGTGAGGAGAGATGTGCAAATGCTGTCCAAAAATACGCCGCAAAGTCTGACTGAATCATATCAATAAGACTTCAGAGAAAACCCATCAGTATTACCATAATCCGAGTTTATGTTCCAACTACAGAGACAGAAGAAATTGAAAGATTCTGTGAGGAATCCAGGAAGAAACTGATTACACACCAAAACAGTACTTCTTGTTAATCATAGGTGATTGGAATGCAAGAGTAGGAAATTCAGTAGAATCAAAGATTGTATGAAAATTTGGCCTAAGATCAAGAAATGAATCAGCAGAGTGACTGACTGAATTTTATAGGCAAACAGTTTGTTCATCACAAACACATTCTTCAAGCAACCAAAGAGGCAATTGTATGCATGGACAGAAATCAAATAGACTACATAGTGGGAAGCAGAAGATAGAGAAGCTCCATTCTCTCTGCAAAAGCAAGACCAGGAACACACTGTGGCTAAAGAACACCTACCCCCCCCATTTTGCCAAAATACAATCTGAAGAACATCCCTGTAGAATTTGATTAAATAGATTTGCACTATTAAGCCTAAGTAGAACTAGAAAAACTCTGGACTGAAACCAGGGACATTGTTAGAGAAGAATGCAAAAAGACACTATCTGCAGCAAAAAAGGAGAAACCTGAATGAATGACTGGTGAAACTCTTCAGGCAGTTAAGAACAAATGAGAAGCAAAAGTAAAAGGTGACAAAAATAGAGTAAGAACCCTAAATGCAACTGTTTAGCAATTTATGCACAGGGACAAGGAGAACTACTATAAATAATCAATGCAGAGAAATAAAAGATGATAAAAAAAGAGGAAAACAAGAGATCTCTTTCACGAGATCTGAGAAATCAAAGGGAAATTTTAAACCAAGAGTAGGGATGATTTACAATCAGCAATGAAACACGTGACTGTGTCCAAATAAAAAGATGATGAAAAAATGCATTGAAGAACTATGTAAAATAGATGAAAGCATGACAGATTTATTCAAACAAGAACAATTTGAAGATGAACCTACAATTTTAGAAAGCAAAGTGGAAATTGCAATCAGAGCACTTGGGGGAAATAAATCACCTGGATAAGACGGCACACCAATAGAGCTGCTTCGAGCTACAGAGACAGAATCTACTCAAATTCTAACTAAAATCTGTCAACAAATATGAAAAACAAAAGAATGGTCCATAGATTGGAAAAACTCGATATACATTCCAATGCCCAAGAAAGGGGAAACCAGGGACTGCAGTAACCAAAGGACTATTGCATTAATCTCCCATGCAAGCAAAATAAAGTTTAAAATTCTGTAACAAGGATGTTTACCATATACGGAAGAAGAAATACCAAATGTCCAAGCTGGGTTCAGGAAAGGAAGAGGCATGTGGGATGATATTGCAAACATATAGTGGATAATGAAGCACACCAAATAATTTCAGAAGAAAATCAGCCTGTGCTTTATAGCAAAGCCTTTGATTGTGTAGATCATGAAAAACTATGGACTGCTCTTAAAGAAATGGGTGTGCCACAACAGTTGATTATCCTAACACACAACCTGTACTCAGAACAAGAGGCTACTGTCAGGGCAAAATATGAAGGAACAGAATGATTTCCAGTTGGCAAGGGAGGAGGGTCAAATAAGGCTGCATTTTGTCACCCTGTTTAACTTATATGATAAGTTATATCACATGTAAAGCAAGATTAGACTAGAAGAAGTACTCATGGAAACTGGAGGAAGGAAGAAACAACAACAATTTAAGATATGCAGATGACACCATATTACTAGCAGAAAACAGCAAAGACTTGGAACAACTACTGAAGAAAATCCAGGAAGAAACTGCAAAGGCAGGCTTACAATTAACCATTACAAAAACAAAAATAGTGGCCACAGTTTATTTACATAACCTTAAAGTAAATGATGAAGACACTGAAATAATGAAAGATTTTTCATACCTTGACTCAATCATTAATCAGAATGGAGAAGAAGAAGACTAGGACATGGAAGAGCAGCTGTGAAGGAACTAGACAAGATCCTGAAGTGTAAAGATTCATCGTTGACTACTAAAGTTAGGACCATCTGTGCCGTCATATTTCCAATTTCTATGTCTGGCTGTGAAAGCTTGACAATGAAGAAATCTGATAGGAAGAAAATCAAGTCATTTGAAATATGGTGCTGGAGAAGAATTCTACAGATACTTTCAAAAAGACAAATAAATGAGTCCAAGAGCAAATCAAGCCTGAACTCTTCCTAGAAGTCAAGATGAATAAACTGAGACTGTTTTACCTTGGACACATCATGCAAAGACATGACTCACTAGAAAAATGCTTAGTAAGGTAAAAGGCAGTAAGAAACGAGGAAGACTACATTAGAGATAAAGAGACTCAATCAAGAAAGATACAGCCCTGAGTCTGCAAGACCTGAGGAGGGCTTTTGATGATAGACTGATAAGGTTGAAGTCAACAGCATTAACAAAACAACAACGAGCTCTATTAATAGTCTGGCCCACCTGGTGCTTCCCAGCTGATTGGAATGCTGACTGTGAGCAAAGGCGGGTGTAGTCCAGCACATCTAGAAGGTCCCAGGTTGGCAAAATCTACAAAATAGGGTGGTGATGAGTGGATATCCTTCACTACAAATCCTGCACACACATTCAAAATGGAAACAATATGTGTCAGTGAACTGCATTCAGTTTGAGCATCTCTATATAAAACTATATGCATGTACAATTGTATGCATGTCTCTCCACAATCAGGAATCCTGCTTTTCTGAGACCAGCTAGTATGACAGTGGAAAAAGTGCAACTCTCCAGATTTTGTTGGATTGCAACTCCCAGCAGCCCCAATCAGTATAATTTCTGTTGAAGATTGCTGGGAAGTACAGTTCAAGGAGATCTGGAGGGACGCTTTGCTCACCTCTGGTGTACCACATGGAGGGGCTTTGGGTTAGTAGTGTTCATCAGACATGCCCATCATTACGAATATGAAAGGCACGGAAAAAGACTGCACCCACTGGCCTCACCTGGTAGTTGTATCCTATGAGCATGCAGTAGCAGTTTGTACTTCCCATGTCAGTCAGACAGTGACTGCACTCCAGGTCTTCAGCCAGGCTTCAAAAGAGCTGTCTGAGGTGCTGAATCTTACCCCCAAATAAATACAATACCTTGGATAGCTCTTTTTTAAAAATTAAATTTTAACAGAATAACAACAAAGATGAAGAAGAATAAACAACATTATCTATAACTAAAATTACAAAATATAAGCAAAGAAAGAGAAGGGGGGGGAGTCCATGAGGGGTTTCTACTCTTCAAGGAATCTTCCTAAAGTCCCATCTTGAATTAAAACAGTCAATTTCTCCAGCCTGGCTAAGTCCCTTACTTTTGCCGTACATTTATCTGTGGTTGGTAGTGCCAAATCTTTCAATTTCTGCACATATGTCCAGCTTGCTGCAGTGATCACGCACTGCAGTAGTCTTCCGTGATCTTTTCCTAACTGTATATCCACAACTCCCAAAAGGGGGGGGAGAACATCTCAGGCTCTTTTAAAGCTAGCCAAAACTTGCAATGCATTCACTTCCTCAGTGATTTGGGTGTTATCAGCCACCACTATGAGCATCTGTCTTGTACAGTATTAATGAGAAAACCCTATTTGTGCTTAGGGATGTTCTTTATTACAAGGAACTCTGGGCTAATCAATGCCTGAGTACAGGAAGACCTGGTATGTTAGACCCTGGATTTAATGGTCTCAAGTGGAGAAACGTTTTATGTGGTCAGATGTTCCATGTCATTCAGGTACTTCAACATGTGGTAACCCAGTTCTGTTGGCGCCAGAGGCTTTAATACTCATTTATCTGAATGGGACCTCAGATGTCTCTTTCAAAGTCCTGCCTTGATGGTACTACTAGGAAGAAGGCCTGTGTGTACATGGCCCTCTTTCTTGTTATATGTATCCAACATTTGACTGAAGGGAGAGTGGAAGGAATCCACTAGCAGTCATCACAATTGAGTCAGGGGAGGGGAGCAGCAGGTGCAGTCCTACTGTTCCCTATATGTTTGGTGGAAGGGAAAGATCTGCATATTCCTATTGGTATGGCTGAGTGCATGCAAAGTGATGTGTTAGCAGAACTCAGACATCTCTCCCATGCATATATGCTGTAGTCAGTTTGACAGCATTGTTATGACCCTTGTGTGTTAATACTGGGGAAAACCAGCTCGTTTAGCTGCGTGGAAATATGCAGTAGTGCTGATATCAATGATGTTTAGTCCCCAAGGAAGACCACAGTCTTTTGAGAGCTTGTCTTGTACTTGAACTGGGGGACAGGATTTACCTCTGAGTAAACATCCATAGGCTCTGACTGCATGTCTGATTGAACTTGTCCCCAGTCTTTTATACACAGCCTTGATCTGCATTCTGCTACTTTGACCACCAGACTTGCATTTCCAAGCCTTCACTTCTAAATATACTGTCTGGGAAAGGACTTAACCCCACTGAAACGTACTTCTCAGCAAACTTGCACAGGTTTGCACCAGAGGCTAGCAATCATATGAGCGTTTACTTAGAATTAAGACCAATGAATTCAGTGGAGTTTACCTCTGAGTGCACACCAGCAAGTATGCACTGTGTGACTGCAATCTTAGGCATCTTTATCAGGCAATAAGCCGCACATAGTCCAATGGAACTTAATTCTGATTGAACAACACTGTGGGACCCAGATTCAAATCCCCACCCAGCGACTGAGCTGACTGGTTGGGTTTGTGCTACTCACTGTCTGCCTCACTGGATTTATGTGCGATTACAGTTGGCAAGAAAAAGAGAGAGAGAGAGAACCGCCTAGGCCGCTGCTTTGAGCTCCTTGTTAGGAAAGGCAGGAATATAAGTCAACAGTGCATTTCTGGGCATCTCTGTTTAGGAGTGTGGCCTGTTTACTTCAATGGAATTTATTCCCAGATAAGTACGCACAAAAACCGCATTTAGCATTAAACAGAAAGAACAATACACACGTTCCTTAGCACAATCCTGTCTCTGCGCCACGGAATTTTGACAACTTCGAATTCTGGACAGCTTGGCAATAAGAAAATCCTACTCCAGGGCAGAGCAGCTCTGGTAAAAATATTCTATGGACTACAACGCCCAGAATCCCCCAGAATTACGTTAAGGATTGCAATTTCTAGACCCCCCCCAGTAATTTCCCCAGACTCTACCGCTGGGAAATTTGGAATGCTGTATTTTTTCCCCTCGCGGCACTTGCAGAAGAAAGCATCGGACCCCTCTCTCCCGAAATGGAATCAGCTAAGGCCTTTTCCGCACTAGACTGTTATAGCGCTATGACTACACTTTCAACATCCTACGGAATCCTGGCGTTTGCAGTTTCGGGAGGGGCCGCTGCCGAAACTGCAAACCCCGGGATTCCGTAGGATGTTGAAAGTGGAGTCATAGCGCTATAACGGGCTAGTGCGGAAACGGCCTAAGTTTGGCTTAGCCGGGTCTGTTCTGCGCCTGCTCGGTCGGCCCACGGAGCCCTGGCTGACGCGGCGTCCGGGGGCGGAGCCGGTGCCGCGGCTGGGGCTGCCGCGTCCCGCTGCGCTTTGCGTTCGGCCGCCCGGCTGCCCCCTTCCTCCCTTGGCGGCGGCGGCGGCGGCGGCGGGCTGGGGCCGGCGGCTGGCCCGCTCGAGCCTCCGCGCCCTCTTCGACAGGACTCGGGGCTCTGCCTCCCGGCGGCGGTGCGCCATGGGCGACGGAGACCGGGTGGAGATAGATGGCGGCGTTATGGAAGGGGTGAGCCGGGGAAAGGAAACCACGCGCGGCCAGAGCCCACTGGGACGATTGGTTGCTTGGTCGCTTGCCTGCTTGGAGGGCACCGGCGCAGTTGGGCGTCTGGAGATCAGGAGATCATCCATAGGGTTGTGCATTTTCACCTTGGCCCCCTAACTCTTCCCTTCTTTGGACTCAGCTCCCCAGTGGGAATGTTATGCCCTTTTGTTGTTGTGTGTCTTCAAGTCGTTTCCGACTTATGAAGACCCTAAAGCGAATCTGTCGTGGGTTTTTTTTGGCAAGATTTGTTCAGGGAGGGGGGTCGCCTTCGCCTTCCTCTGAGGCCGAGAGACTGTGACTTGCCCAGTGGGTTTCTTTGGCCGAGCGGGGATTCAGACCTTTGTCTCAAGAGTTCTAGTCCAATGTTCAGCCCACTTCACAATGCTGTTCCCTAATCCGTGTATTTTACTGCAGTCCCTTATTGGTCTTGCTCAGCAAAAAATCTAATCGAGTTCTCTGGGGCTTGTTCCTGGGCGTAGAATTGTAGCTTTATTGATCTACCTCACAGTGGGGCTATGAGGATATCTTTCTCATTCATGTTCAGATAGAAAGCACTGCAGACTGAGACTGCGTATGCATACACGCTGCCCTAGTTGCCCTGAAAGATGCACAGACAAAGGATGGCCCTGTAGAAATGGTTGAACTGCATTTCCCATTACCCTTCACCAGCACAGCCAGACAAGGGGACTTAGTGTCCAATATCTAGAATGAGAGCCAGTGTGGCGTAGTGGTTTGAGCATTGGACTGTATCCCTGCTTGGCCGGGGAACCCCTCCCCTGGGTGGCCTTGGGCTAGTCACACTTTCTCAACTTCAGAGGAAGACAAAAAGCAACCCCCCTCTAAACAAATCCTGTGAAGAAAATCTCTATGATAAGTTTGCCTTAGGGTCACCATTAAGTTGGAAGTGAGTTTTAGGTATACAACAACAAATCACGTAGTGCTATGCTTCTCAAGCTATATAATGTGAAGGGCTGGCAGTTATTTTTTTTTCCAGTGTGTCAGGAACCAGCATCAATTTTCTGCCCATTGGCTGGAGTTGGCTCTTTCTTTCCTGGAAACTCAACAATGACTGGCAGCCAATCGTTCAGGGACCACCACTTTGTGTAGCCCTGGTCTAGAGGGTTATAACTTTCCCACCACATAGTAGAACTTGCTTCCATGTTAGCACACGTGAGACTGAGGCCCTTTCCGCATTGGGGTATTAAAACAGTGCAGAGCGACCTCTGATGGAGGTCTTCTGCACCGTGGAGTGGATTGGGGCGGGCTATTGTTCGTAGTTCCGCACCTCAGTCTGCTCCAAAGCAACCGGAACTGGTGGCACGGCGTGTTTTTTAAAAACTTCTTTTCAAAGGTTTTTAAAAAGCACGGAGCGTGCAGCTCCATGCAGCTCCGTCACCGCGCTCCAGTGCAGGCGTGCACTAGTGCGTGCCTGCAGATCTGCCGGGGGCAGGCTTAGGCTGGCGAGCTTCTCCGGTTGGTGGAGAGCCTCTGCCAGCCAGAAGCCACCATTTTGGACACCGAGGCTGCCATTTTGGATGCCGGAGGACTGCGGAACAGTGAGATCGCGCTGCTCTGCATGGCGACGGACTTACCCAGCTGCTGGTAAGCTCCGTTTTAGCGCGTTTCCCCCGTTTTCCCCTCCACGTGCGGAAAGGGCCCGAGTTGTGTAAATGCAATAATATAATAGTACTTAACTGTTGAAAATAATGTTACTTAATAATACTAAATTAATACTTTGGAATAGTACATAACTGCTGGAAAGGAAGTGCCAAATGTCAAGCCTGCCTGGAAATAATGTTAGTTTCTGTTGTAAGCATTTATTGTTACTTTTGTTGTTGTTGTTATTACTCCACCTTTCCCATCAATGAAAGGAAGTATATGTGTCCATCTTCCATCTGTTTTTTGTCCTCACAACAACCCTGGGAGGTAGGTTATGTTGAGAGTGACCCAGGGTAATCCAGTGAATTTCATGACTTAGAGGGGGCTAAAACCTGCATTTTCCAACTCCCAATCCATCCCTGCCACTCATGACATCTGCCTGGAATTCCTACCCCTTTAATTGTAAGTGAGGAGAGACAGTGGTTACCAAATGAGGAGGAAAGGCCACGAATCACATCTCCAACAATGTCTAGTACTCTTAAGAAATAACCATCTTTTTCCTTTGCAGGGCGGCCAGATTCTGCGTGTTTCCACAGCTCTGAGCTGCCTCCTCAGTACACCTTTGCGGGTGAGAAATATTCGAGCTGGCAGGAGTCAGCCTGGTCTTAGGTAAAATTTGACAAATTGTTGTGGGCCTAGTTACTTTTAAAGCTGAATGCATGTTGGGATATGTGTGTGTGTGAAATTAACCATTGGAGCAAAAGTGATATAAACCGCAGTGCAGCCTGTTTCGATGTCAGCTTGTAAATAAGCCAGCCAAGAAACTAGCATGCAAATACTTCCCTAGTTTCTCTGTGTGGTGCAGAAGAGAGACAGAGTGCTCCCTTCTTCTTCTACCAGTCCACTCGCTACAGCAGAACTTTCCAGACTTTTCATGTTGGTGACGCACTTTTTAGACATGCGTCATTTCGCGACACAGTAATTCAGTTTTATTAGCAAGCTGGAGGTTAACCCCTTATAAGAGATACAGGCACATACATAAATTGTAATAACAAAGTATATGGGGACATAACATATCTCTTGAAAACCTTTCATATATTTTTAAAAATATATGATTTATAAATAATAACATGCATTTTCAATATTGTACGTGACACACCTACACACTTCGGGCAACATGCTAACGTGTCACAGCACACTGTTCAGAAAGTCCTGCACTACAGTATGTGGGGAATTTCATGCACTTACTTTCATGTTGTTTTTGATTGCTTTTGGCACTAAGTCAGTGCTTAAAGATAGTAATAGTCGACGCCAGTGGTTCTCCACTTTTGATTCTCCAGATGTTTTGGGGTGCACATAGTTCAGTGCTCTTCCATATCAAATGGAAAAGTCCAGTGCACAGACAATATAATATTAGAAGCGGTGGAAGGGGGCTCCAGCATAATCTTCTCCCTGGCTTATATGTAGGAATCTGGTTTGTAGGGGAGCATTCAACCACGGGAATCTCCACCTGTTAGTATTGGTCAAGATACGGGTTCCCTATGCCTGCTGTGTTTTGGTGTTACTGTTTCTTTGGTGATAGCTCCAGGTTACTTCCATTTAAGCTTTTTGTGCTGAATGTCCATGATAACACCATGCATTTCATGCATTGTTGCAGATGAATTAATAAAATCCACCCACCTTCTTTAATGTAGACTCAAATGTATCCACAATGCTTACTAGCTTACAGAAAGTTTTACTTGCTCCTGTCTATGTCCAGTAGTCTGGCACAACCATAGGCTCAAAGAAGAAGAAAAAGAAGATTTTTTTTCTTTGACCATTTAGCAAGGTGCTAACAATATCTAGATTACGTTACTTAATTGAAGAATAAGTAGCACTGGATATATTTTTGTCTAGGAGATACATACATTGGGTACCGCAAAAAGTAGTTCTAAGTGTCTTCAATTAAGCTGCTGACCATAGATATACAATGTATTTGCAGTGGGCATTTTGGAGTCTTTTCCTTTCAAATCCACAGAAGGCGATATCTGAAATACAGGTGTATCTCAGTTGACGAGGTAGATGTATTCTGACTTGTTTCTTCTTTAAAAAAAAAATTTGGTACCAGAGGCAGAAATAACATAGAAAGAATAGGCTATGTCACTATACGACAACAACAAAAAAGAGCAGCTCGACATGTTTCAGTCAACTTTTTGTCCAAACCAACAATATTCATGTATGAAATGAAACAACCAGGTCAGATAAGCCTCACTTATATAAATAAAAACATTGTGAACCTTCTAGAGACCATTTGAAAGCTTCTTTCAAAATACAGCTGGGGCTGACTTTTTCTTTCACCAGCCGCCATTTTTTCTTATGATTTCCATTTCAATGGCCAAACTTACAGAGCTGTGCTCCTTTTTAACATGTAGGGTGTAGCTAGTGAAACAGGCTAATCTGCTTCCCTTCTTCCTTTTTGTTCTGTTGTTCATGCATGGCTGGTGAGGAATTCTGGGGACAACTGCTGTTTGACTTGCTTGTTGATATGGGCACACAGTTCTACAGTAGAGGATCCCCTGGAGCAGAATCCCATTCTTTCCTACCTCAAACTTGGTTGCATTATTTACTGCAGACATGCTGCTGTGACTCATCACCAAATATCTTTGTCCAGCCCTCCTTTGCCATTCACCCAATGCTGATAATGTTAAAAAAAATGTCCAGCAAGATAGAGGATGAGGAGGAAGATGAGGGGGTGCTGGACAATATAAAAAAAATTGGTGAAAAGGAACTTCTTTGTTAAAGGTTTTGTTAACTGAGATGCCTGTAAAAAGGTCACACTTTGCCCACCCCTGCTCTAGAAGTGTTCCCAAGCCTTAACAGTACTCATCCTCAGATTGTATGTTATTGTGATGCTGTTGCTACACCGTTCCTAGCCACTCCGCTGTAGTGTGGTGTTGACACTGGTCATGTCGAAGGTTAGCAGCCTTTGTGCAGTAAACAAGCGGTATTTAATGTTCTAATTCAATACTTTTGGCTTCAAGGCCTCAGCACCTGTCAGGACTGGAAATGGTTCGAGACTTGTGTGATGGAAAGATGGAAGGAGGAGAAATCGGGTCCACAGAAATAACTTTCACACCTGGGAAGATCAAAGGTGGAACCCATGTTGCAGATACCAGAACAGCTGGGTATGTTTCTGTGCATTTGATGGTACTCGTATAGGAATGGTCACTCAGTGTTCTAAAAAAGGACTGGAGAATCTTTGGCCCTCCATACTATTTGGCCTGTAATTTCCGGTCTCCACTTGCATGGCCAGTGAAAAGGAATTGTGGGAGTTGTAGTCCAAAGTAGTTTTGAGTCTACCAGTAACTGATTAGTTATGGTTGGCATGTTGGACCTGAACTGGAAATGCCTAGATCAGTGGTTCTCAACCTGTGGGTCTCCAGATGTTTGTGGACTTCAGCTCCCAGAAGCCCCAGCCACTATGGTCAGTGCTCAGGGCTTCTGGGAGCTGAAGTCCAAAAACATCTGGGGACCCACAGGTTGAGAACCACTGGCCTAGATTAAAATTCTCATTAAACTGTGAAGCTCAGCTGGTGAATAGTGGGGTTCTCTTAAGCTCTTTGGAGGAAATGCAAGCTAAAAAAGGAATTAACAGTAGCAACACATTCTGCCTTTGTGTCCCATTCCTGCTGTAGGAGTGTTTGCCTGCTGATGCAAGTTGCCATGCCCTGTGTGTTGTTTGCAGCTGCTCCTTCAGAGCTTCATTTGAAAGGTGGCACCAATGCAGAGATGGCTCCCCAGATTGACTATACAGTGATGGTAAGGAGTGGCTTGTCTAAAATTGATCCTTTGATCCCACATTCCAAGCAATCTACCCTACTCATATAATTGTTTCACAGTAGATTCCTATGCCAGTGTAAAGCAAGAATGCTAAATTTGGAATGGATTACTGTAGGAAGCCTCTGTGAACCTACATCACAGAACCTAGAAAGACATCAAATAAGTCTACAGATGTTACTAGCTGTGAGACATTTGTTCGTCTGCTTGTGTGAATAGTGTTGCATGTTTACAACAGGAAAGAGTCAGAGGTGGGGAAGACAGTTTCTCTGTCATGGCCACCTGAATAGTGTGGGAGCATGTGATATTACTGAAATGCTATAGCTAAACAGTTGTGGCTCTGACTGGTCCTTTGCATATGTGAGATTTATTGGGGTCTTACGTGAAAGCAGCCTAAACCCAGGATCCATTGTCTTCCACTGGTGGAGCTCCTTCTATCAGTGGAACTAAGGAGGCAGTTTGCCCACTCATCTTCACCCATTCAGATGTTTTCAAAACCTGCTTTAGAAAGACGGAAAACCTTCCAGAGAAGGTATTTTAGTGGCATGGAAAGCTGAAGACAGGAGGAGAGAAGAAAGTCCTAGTATACTAACATTTGTCTGCTAGCACAATGCTGGCATTAAATCTGTAATTATAATGGGCACTTCCCTGCCCAGTCATTTTTAAAATTTTCCTTGCTAAATTTGGATAAGAGAGCGAGCTTGGTTTAGCAGTTTGAGTGTTGGACTAGGACTCTGGGAGACCAAGGTTCAAATCCTCACATGGCGATAGAAACCCATTGGGGCACTTTGGACAGCTCATGCTCTCTCAGGGTCACAGGAAGGCAATAGCAAAACCCTCTCCCTCAACAAATCCAAGAAAAACGAACCGTGGGCTTGCCTCAGGGCTACTATAAATTGGAAATGACTTGAAGACACACAACAACAGATTTTGTCAAAGAAGTCTTTATTTAGCAGTTTGTTACTTCTTCTTCTTCTTACCATTCTGTCATACACTATTGAAATGAATGAGATTGCATGGGCCGCTGAGTGCCTCTTTCCTTAGAAGGTTGTTCTTTTTGTACCATACATTTCAATGGGCAGTCTTGAGTTTCACCACTCCCAATCAAAAGCATCTGCTTTTACTGGTCTTTTATTTTTTAGTATTGAAGAACACTTGAATTGAAAAAATTCTGAATACTGTTTTCAGGATGTGAGAAAGATCAAAGGAAAATAATTAGTTTTAAAAAGATTGAAATCAAGTCAACCTTCAAAATGCAAAAGCAGAAACCCTAATCTGATCTAGTGATGTGGCATTTATGCATTCTTGGCCAATAATTAGTTTCTGTAGGCTAAAGATGAGGAACACATGGCCCTCCAGGTGGTGTTGAATTGCAACTCTCACTGTTATCTCTGCAGCTTGGGGCTTATGGCACTGCAGTCCGGTCACATGTGGAAGTCCACACATCTATCCTTGCTGTAGTCAGAGCCCAAAGTAGAAGGGGGAAAAGAGGAGTGGAATGAAAAGATGGAACAGTATCCCATTCTATTTCAAGCATTGTCTCTAGGATATGTGAAACATTGGCTCAGTTCAGGCTTACTGTTAACAGTGGTGAGCCTTGAGATCTCATGACACTGCTTTTCCTTTCTCTCAATTCTCAATTCTAAGAGATTAGAATTGCCTGCTTTTATTTTGTAACAAATGATAGTTTGCCATTTCTTTCATAAAACTGTTCTACATAAATCATGGCTTCTTCCTAAGCCACAGTTACAAACCGCAGTTACACTGTGGCTTGGGATCCTGGTTTGAGGGTAAAGTATTGTCTGTGAAAACCCAGATTTGGCTGCATTTGGACAAACAGAGGTGAGAGCTTCAGATCACTTCCCACCATCATTCAAATGAAAGAGGAATGGGGGAAGGCAGCATGCAAGCCCAGTGCTCTGAACTAAACTGCTGTCTTCCTAGTGAGATATTTTTCTCTATTTCCTCAGATAGCATGATAGGAAGGGACCTTTTACTCACTAAAAGAATATATATTGTTTTCCAGCAAATGTATTTACTTTGCAGGTCTTCAAACCAATTGTTGAGAAGTTCAATTTGACACTGGACTGTATTATAAAAAGGAGGTAAGGTCCATTATCACATGGTTCCATGTCATGTCTCTAAGCAGTGAACTTTGTGTTACGAGTTCCTATGACCTGTGGCTTTTCTGCATTTACAGCAATAGAGCAAGAACAAGATGGCACAATGGAAGAGTCCTTTTCTATACAGTCTGGTTAAAAAGGCAACACTAAGCTGAGGTTTACTCCTTTTCCCCTTCTTATCCACTGGCACTGCTTCAGGGTCGAGGTCATAATCTCCTTTTTTTGTTTTTAACTAATTACAATTCATCATTGTATGAAAAACCTAATACAGATTTTCTCAGTCCCAGGTCTCTAGATGTTCTTGGACTACAGCCCTCATCATAACTAGCATACCGAATGGTCATGGGTGATGGTTGTTTTAGGCCAATGCCATTTCAAGATCCAGAGTTAGGAGAAACTATGTATGGTTAATCTTCACTATGGCTTAGAAACAGCAAACATTGCAAACCATCACCTGAAACATTAAACCTTAGTGAACAAGGGGTAGGGAGACTACAGTAGCCAAAGTCCTCCTGCAGTTCCCCATCCTCCCCTAATTAGATTTTTTTCTGGGCCAATTTTTGAGCGATAATTTGTCCTTAGAAATTCCAAATTGCACGAAAGCCACAAAAAATACTGCAGTTTAACTCTCCCACTTCCCTGAAATCCTCATCCTCCCCTGAGAAATGCTTCCAAACAGCCAAAATCAGCTGAAAATGACAGGTGGAAATAACATCACATCTTCAGTGTGCTCAGATATATGGATATGGCCTGTGGAGTATGTCGCAGGGCCCAGCCCAGCGTTGGTTAGGGTTAACGATGATTTGTCCCAGTTCAGATAGACCCATTGTTTATTATGTGACTGCTTTTCCTGCTGCTGGCTTTAGTGGCCTAAAGACTACGGTATCATGCATTTGTGTCTGGGAATAAATCAATATCTGTGCATCTGATTCTTATCTTGTTTCAGTCCTGTTGTAAGGTATATTAGAAATCACGTGGTTAAAAAATAGGCTATGCATTTTTTCCAGTAAAAAGCAAATCTTTGAATCAATGATGAATTGGTGAGGATGCCAAACAGATCTGTATACTGGATCAGATTGAGAATTCAGTGAATCTAGCTCTTAGTTCCAGGAGATAGTAAGGGCCAGCAATTTGGGCTCCTTTAAAGGGTTATTAGACAAAGGGCGTTTCCTCACTACACTGTTATAGTGCTATTATTCCATTTTCAACAGCCTATGGAATCCTGAAGATTGCAGCTTAAGGAGGAATATTTAGAATTCTCAGCCAGAGAGCTCTTTGGCCTCAGTAAACTACAAACCCCAGAATTCCACAGGATTTTGAAAGTGGAATAATAGCACTATAACAGTGTAGTGTAGAAAGGCTGAAATTTATGGAGGTTAATCCTGTCAGTGGCTACTTGTAATGATAGGCAATATATTACTTAGAAAATTGGGATCAGAATATCTCAGAACACCAGTTGCAAGAAAAACAGCGTGATTATGACATCCTGCTTTTTGGGGGGTTATATTGACTACTATAGAAAACAGGAGGCTGGACAAGACAAGCTGTTAGTTTGATCCAGCAGGACTGTTCTTATATTAAGAATGGTTAGTGTTTAAAAAGAGTTAAGCAGTGAAAGAGAAGACATTTTCATAATACCTGGGAGCGTTGTAGATAGTGCTACAGTAACACTGCAAACCTATTGAAAGGAAAGAGACTCTAAAAGCCTCAAGCATAAAATTATACTTGTTTTATTTAAAATTGTATAAATTCTTATATATAAAGTATGTTAAGTGTCATTTACAATAAATAATACTATTTATATTGCTTTGTTGCTAGAAAAGAGTACAGACTGCCATAATGCAGACTGATCTGTTTCAGTGAGAGTGTAACCTGCATGCAATTTCTGTGTCTTAACAGAGGTTACTACCCCAAGGGTGGTGGTGAAGTGATAGTTCAAATGTCCCCAGTTAAGCAGCTAAGCCCAATCACTTTAACTGACCGGGGCACAGTCACAAAGATACATGGAAGAGCCTTTGTTGCAGGAGCTTTGCCAGTCAAAGTAAGTGGGCTTAATAATCTGGGGAGGGATGGGAGCATGAGGGAAGATGTGTTTATTGTATAATGGGTTAGGTCCAGACTTCATCATGCTTAAATCAATCTTACTGAAATTGAGGACAGTTTAGAATTTGAATACAGTTAGAATTATGTACTTACAGGGCCACTGCAAAACGTTCTGCTGGCTGAGGCAAAGAACAAAACGGCAGCAGCACCTCTCCTGTATACAAAACGCAACAGGAATGGCAGTTTAATCTTAGTTTGGTATTGTATATGAGGATCTGTGAAATGATGGGAGTGTGGATTCGTTCCATTTCACAGATTGTCACATCTCTCTGTGGCCAAGTATCTCTCCAGCCTTGTAAATACAGTACAGGTACACATATATGTTGTAGCTCCAAAAGTGGTGGATTTTGGAGCATTTCAGATTTTGGAATTCCGGATAAGGACTACTCAACCTGTAGATTGGATCGGGGATGATACAGAAAAATGCTTAGCAAGAATTAACTTATCACTGTGTGTGTGTGTGAGAGAGAGAGAGAGAGAGAGAGAGAGAAAGGGAGGGAGGGAGGGAGATAGCAAACCAAGTATCTGTCCCTTTGTGTTAAGTAGTACAGAGAATTTTACGTTCACAAACAGAAGGGCTCTCCCTGTATGCAGAAGATCACTTGTAGCCCTGTGCTGGAGAAAGAAGATAAAGGCAATTTTCACCTATACCCTCTTCAAGCCCCAGTGTCACTTTCTGTGTTGTTCTGGAAGATCTCTGAACCTCTTTCAGTGGACTAAAGGGGGAATTGGTGAAAATTGTCTTCTCTTTCTCTGCTACCTTTTCTCCAGTGAGAGCACCCTGTGAGTGACTGCCAGTCACAAAAAGTCTGGATCTGACCCATCATGTTCAGTTGCTCCATAAAATAGTTTTCTGCCTCCAAACTTTTTTCTCTGTAGAATCATTAGTATGCAGTCAAGAGCCCTTATATGAAGGATTTAACTGTTGTACCTGTTTTGTCTGTAACTTCAGATAGCAAAAGACATGGCTTCAGCAGCAGTGAGGTGTATTAGAAAGGAGATCCGGGATCTCTATGTAAACATTCAGGCTATTCGAGAACCTGACAATGAGGCCTTTGGAACTGGAACTGGAATAATGTAAGTAGCAACACAACAAACTTGCACTTTTCAGTTTGTGAATTTTATCATTGTTAATTGCTGTCAAGTTGACTTTGACTTACAGAAACCCCATCAGTGAGAAACCTCCAAGTCACGCTATCATCAACAGCCCTGCTCAGGTCTTGCAGACTCAGGGCCATGGCTTCCTTAATTGAGTCTATCCATCTGCAATGCAGTCTTCCTCTTTTCTACTGCCTTCTACCTTAGCAATTACTATTGTCTTTTCTAGTGAGTTGTGTCTTCTCATAAATGTCCAAAATACTACAGTCTCAGTTGATTCATCTTGACTTCTAGCAGGAGTTTAGGGTTGATTTGCTCTTGGATCCATTTATTTGTCTTTTTTGAAGTCCATGGTATCTGCAGAACTCTCCTCCAGCACTATGTTTCCCAGTTTGTGAATGAGGGAACTGTTATAACATGCTGAGGAGCTGCAGGTGTGATGTGCACATAATGTCTGTTTTCTTAGAACTTCAGTGAAAATGAGCAAATGCTTTCCAGTTACTCTTTCTTTTACAAAAACAATTCTAGATTCTGTCACCAAATGTGCATTCAATCCATAGACTCCCTAGCAAAGAAATGAATCAAGATGTAGAGTAAAAGCAATAGAATATATTTTTTCATACAAAGATCCAAAGGCCCATACAGCACAGGTTTTGTTTTTTTGAGTTAGTATGCCTCTGAATGTCCCTTGCTGAAAGACAACCCTGAGAGAGAGCTCGTGCATTTCACGCACTATTGACTTTTATGGAGGCTGCTGGCTGGCTGGCTAGCTGGAAGGGGGATTCAAGGGGATTCTGGAAGTTGTAGTCCCAAAAAGTGAACTTCTGGCAAGACTAGATGGGTCATTGTTTTAATGCAGCAGGGCTTTTCTTATTCTTCTCACAGTAGTTTCTTTGTGCAGCAGATGGCTCCCTACATTATTTTCTCTTTTGGGAGTGAAGTTTAGTTTGAATTATGTGAAAGGACTTAGGTAGACAGGGGGCTTGGAAACTAGTGAGGGACCTGGAAGGTCTCATTTTTGCAGTTAATTTGAGCCCAACACAGGATATTAGTGAGTGCTTTGCCATTTGTAATATTGCTTGTTGCAAAGATGGGAAACTGGTTTCCTGCATACATGCTTGATTATTCATTCAGTGCTTAAATGTGTTCTTCAAGAGATGTTTGTCTGTAGTTATGGTTCCTAATTTAAAAATGTCAAGAGACTGCTGTTTTGCCTTTACCTGTATACATGACACAGGATTGGTCCAAGACATGTTGCTTCTTGAGGCAAGATAGCACCCCACCATGATTTATTTAAACCGTTTTTATGATTGTATTTTGAAAGTCCCAGAGCAGTTTACAACGTTAAAGTATTTTTTAAAATACAGAAGATGCATTCAGATTTGGTGCTAGAATATTAAAACAGGGATAAAGCAGTACAATGTTTCATTAGTTATTATTCTATGCTCAGAAGCCATCTGAACTGCAGCTGAAACTTACTTCATGGGATACAATCTTTTCCCACACCTGAGGGTAGGAAACTAATTCAGTGCACACGGGTCAGGTTGTGTGGCATGTGCAGTTCCGTCCATTAAGAGAGGGAGGTGGCTAGGATCCTTGATGGGAAGCTGCTGCTGCTACTACTTCCCAGCATCTGCCAGTGGAAGTGTTTGCCTCACTGAACTTGATGGTAGTCGTGGGAATAGAACTCTTTTGTGAAATCCGACAATTGTAAAGATGTAGCTGTTAACCTAGCAGAAGTAAGGGAATGTATTCTTTGACCACAAAGTGCAAAATGATGTTAAGCAAGCATTCACCCCTAAAATCAGTGGACTGATGGGTCCTCAGGTCCTTGAAAGAGGATGATCTTCAAACTTGAAGACATGATTTGGGCCCATAGTGACTTTGAAGCTTGTGCTGATGTCTGTACTTGTTATCAAGGCTTACCAGTGGATATTTTTTGTACTTTGTTGCTTTGATCTGACTCTTTCACACCTCTCCCCATTTTTATTTAATTTAGAATTGTTGCAGAGACTTCCACTGGCTGTTTACTGGCAGGATCATCCCTTGGAAAAAGAGGTGAGAATTATGGTGCAAGGACACTTCTTTATGCAATTTAATCTTTTAAGGGAAGCTGACTTGGCTCTCTGACATATTTAACAGTAGCTGCATCTTTTTCTTCATTGATGTTAAAGCCATTGTGGTTTAGTTGTTACATTAACTGGGCTTATTATTTTTTAATTTATTTCTTGGGTGTATAGTCCACCTTTCCCCTGGGTAGCACACAGTAAGAATGAATTATTAAAAAAAAGTAAAACAAGTTCAAATATTACAGATGAATGAAAAGCACCATGTAAAACACACCAGTAAGAAAATAAAGAAAATGCAGGCTCCTAAGAAACTAAAAGTAGGAAAATCCAGAATTTTTTCATTAAAGCTGGTGTAATGCCCTTTCTCATTTTATTACTCTCCGTTTCAGTTTGCTGGAATGGCAAGTTAAAACCTAATAGCTTAAGTTTTTATACTGCTTCCTGACTAACATTTTGAGAGTGAACCAAGCTGAGCTGAACCAAATTTCTGAAATGTGTGGCATAAGATTGTAATCTACAGTCATATTTTTCAATTTATTAAAAAGGCAAACCTGTTTAGGAACTTTACATTCTTCTTTCACTTTTAAAAAAATAGGTAAAAGTGCCGACAAAGTTGGAATTGAAGCAGCAGAGATGTTGCTTGGAAATCTACGCCACGGAGGAGCTGTGGATGATTACCTGCAAGACCAGGTAAGAGGTGCATGTTGAAAGTCTGTCACACAGTTAACAAGATTTGCCTGGGGCAGAGGGAGACACTAATCAAAATAAGAAAGCTGGAATATCAGAATAGACTCTTCCCCACATGGATTGGGATTATTGGAACATATTGTACCAGTATCCAGAATTTGCCTTGTTGCTTTTTACAATTCAGCATTTATGCTTTAATCTTTTAAGTATGGTTTTATATATTCCATGGAAAGGAAAATATGAAAACCAAATATATTCTACACCAACAAAAGCTAGATCCTGCAACCTATCTGCCTTATGCAAAATGAAAAGCATACATACTTAAATTAATTCTGATAATTTATTCTTACATAGTGTTGGAAAGAACTGTGCAGGTTACTTGCAGCACAGTCCTATTCATGTTTACTCAAAAGTAAGTCCCATTGAGTTTAGTGGGACAAGTGTATATTGGACTGCAGCCTAGCCCTCTTTCAGAATCACTAATAACCCTGTTAAGCATCTTCATTTAACAGGAGTTACTCTTAACTTTAACATTTTGAGAATGCTATAAAGTAGACTTCTGAGCACTGTAGCAATGAGGGCTGGAAGTGTGAATGTTTGCCTTAATACAGTGTAGGAATTGTATGGCACTTCAGATGTTGGTGGCCTGCAAGCCCTAGCAGACATAGCCGGCATAGGCAGTAGTGAGAAATGCTGGAAGTTGCACTACAGCCACATCTGTAGGACTTTTTGATTCCTACTTCTGCCTCAGTACAAAGAGACTTCTGACTGATGTGCTGAGAAATTGCCCCTTCTGAATATGGCATCATAGTCAACGAGATTAACTGAGTGTGGCCTCTCTATTTAGGATTGGCAGATGTTTGGTCAGCAGAGGTATACTGAACAGCTTTTTTAATGGTTGGCCCAAAGCTGTGGATTTCCTTCCCTTTCTTTGGAATCTCTCCAATTTCTCTGCTACTTTAGGACGCTGGTGTAAACTGGCAAAAGTCTGGGTATATAGTACATTTTACAGGACAACCTTAGGCATGTTTACTTCATACATTTCTCCCAAGCTTAGCTTAGTGCCCTGGTGCAATGCTACTATTTCTAGTGGTTTGTGGACTGGTGCCGGTCTATGATTCACCATTAGCTGTCAATCTAGAATGAATTTCTAGTCTAGGAAGGAAAGCTGGAAAGAAGGAAGGAAAGAGGGAAGGAAGGAAGGAAAGAGAGAGAGAGAAAGAAAGAAAGAAAGAAAGAAAGAAAGAAAGAAAGAAAGAAAGAAAATTGTAGCCAATGATACTAGTCTCTGGCACACTGGAGATAAGATGCTGGCCCACCATAGTGCACCTGTTCAGGGTTGCAACTTTAACTGATTTACCTGAATTGGTTGTTATCTGTCCTGCACCTTCATGATAGTTAAGTGCTATGAATATAAATAAATACATATAAATGTAAAGGGATCCCAGAGGTGACATGACTGAGTCATGTAGTGAAGGATCCTTGCTTTGATTGGGTTCCCTTTGATGTCATGGGTTGTATCACTACTATGTCTGATGCTGGCGGTTTTGTTTCCTTTCTTTTCAAGCTGATAATTTTCATGGCTTTGGCAGATGGCATCTCTCGAGTGAAAACTGGACCAATTACTCTTCATACAGAAACTGCTATACATTTTGCAGAACAGCTGACCAAGGTGGGTGCATTGTTTCTTTTAAGAACAGCTGGCAATCACATTTGTGAAATGCTGCCATGGGTCATTAGATCATAGCAAAACTTGGGCCGGTTCAAGACAAAAATAGGACGTTGGCAAAGAATGAGGTGCTGTCATCCATCACATCCTTGTTCCATGTATAGAAGTTTACCAGACTGGCAGTGCTCTGTGTTCACAGCCTGATTCAATAGTCAGTGCTTGTACATTGCTCTGTGTGCAGGCTATATAGAAGTTGATTATAAGTGTTTTTAAAAAATGTCTTCGGAGAAATGGATTGTATATACACAAAGTAAAGGGCTGTCTGTGGCGGTCCCCTGGGTTTGATATTCCCTCTCTAGTTGTGTTCAAGTGATGGAACTGACATTACAATCTTTTTGATGCCAGGTGATAATTTTTATTTCCTCAAGCATCTTAACTGCTTGTATTGCATCTCCTGGCTGTAAAGTTTTATTGTTAATGCTTTTCAGTTGTATTGTTTTTATGATGGTGGTTTATATTGTATTTGTCAGTTAGGGGTTTGTAGACTGCCCTGGATTTGGATTGGATGAAGTGAAAGGTTATTAGTCTAAAACAAAAATATTTTAATGGCATTTTAAATTTGCAGGCTAAATTTACAGTGACAAAATCAGAAGATGACGGTTCATCGAAGGATGCCTACATTATTGAGTGCCAAGGAATTGGATTGTTAAATGCCAACTTGTAGCTGCTCCTATGGTTGCATTTTTTTTTAAGTATTACCTCTGCGATGAATTGCACTGCATTTCACCTACACGTTTGAGAAAAAAATAGTGTGATTAGTAATTGGTTTGAATTAATTCTGATGAAGGATGGCCATTTGGGATTGTGTGTCCAATGGAGTCTCCTTTCTCTCTTTGATGATAAAACACAGCAGACCAGCTGTTCAGATACTGGGGAACTAGAAAGTGAGCACTTCAGCTTTTCTTTTTCGCAGTGGTGGGGTATGAATAGCGTATGACATTTTTTTGCAAGCATTGAAATATAATGTACAAAAAAGTATACCAGTCAGCAGCTACCACCTACAGTATTTTTTAAAAATATCTGTAAGCATTTGTTGGACATAACTACACAAAAATAAATAAGTAAAGCATTCTCAACAGACGAATATGTTTGCTGCTGATTTTGAAAGAAGTGCACAGGTTTATACTTAATTAATAGTGGCACTACTCTGTGTTGTGTGTGTCAGAGTGTGTGTGAAGAGTGCAGCAATGTTTGTTTCAGGAAACCATTCTTTCTTGAAAAATTACATTTTTATTGGGCATCAGTATAAAACGTGACATTTAAACAAAATATTTTTCTAGATGTGTAGTGAAACTCTGTATCAGTTTTCTCTATAACTAATCTACAGGGTGTTGCATAGAAAACATTTATTCCTTTCCTAATAAATGGGAGAACCAGGGTGTAGCGGTTATAGAGAACCAGGGTGGAGCGGTTTGAATGTTGGATTGTGATTCTGGAGATAAGGATTCAAATCCCTGTCTGGCCATGGAAACTCTCTGGGTTAGCTTGGACAAGTCACACTCTCAGCCTCAGAGGAAGGAAAAGGTAATTTCCAGGTTCTGTCTTAACTGTTTTCTGAAAATGTCTTCCCACAGTACAGAAGAGGAAACAGATGGAGTTCCCCACCCCATCTCTTCTCTATCTCTTTAGACTGAGGGATTGGGGGTTCTTTGCCACTTGTCAGATAATCTGTATCATTTGGAGTTCTCTGTTGGCTTGGGTCTGGTTGTGTTCCCAACTAATGTATCACAGTATAGTCCAAACAGGCAGAACTCCTCTTAAGGATTCTTAAGTCTGGGAATCTCAGGTTATTTATATGGGGAAATGAGCAGGGTCTCTGTTACTTTTTTAGGCTATTTATTATTTATTATTTACAGTCATAGATATAAAAATATATACTTCCCAAAGAGACTTTTCAATGGTTAGGCATATTACATTCATTATATAACATATATCTGTAAGGCTTCATAAATCTTACAGTGTCATCAGGTTCTTTCTCATATGTCATTGAAATATTATATATCCTGCTTAAACATAACATCTGTGGAGGGAACACACAGGTACTGAAACAAGGTAATACCACTTTGTTGTTGAGTGTGTGCAAGTCATTTCTGATTTATGGTGATCCTAAAGCAAATCTGTCACAGGGTTTCTTGGCAGAATTTGTTCAAAGGGGGATTGCTATTGTCTTCTTCCAAGGCTGTGAGAGTGTGACTTGCCCAGGGTCACCCAGAAGGTTTCTGTGGCTGAGCAGGGATTCAAACCCTGCTCTCCCACTGTTCTAGTCCAACATTCTAACTACTATACCACATTGGCTCTCCTGAAAGGAAGAGGTACATCTAACTTATGTCTTACCAGCATTGTCTGAGTCTTTTATCAGCCAAGAACAGCAAAACTGTTAGGAAGCAGCTACCTTCATATGGTGGGGTCTGGTGTTCAGGGCTATCTGCTATCTGTCTCTTCTAGGCCAATTATATCTCCTTCCCAGCTTCCAATCATCCAGTCAGATTAGATCTCTACTAGCCTCCACTTAAGTCAACAACGTTGATTTGTTTATATAAGCATTCTCCAATCAGGGTGAAAAATCCTAGTGGTCTTTTCCCTGTGGCATAACATTCAGTGATCACTAGTTCCTGGCTGCCTTTCATCAGATTGTGTCAGCCATGTGATTTCATTAGTCAGTAACACCTTAATGCTGTACTTCTAATCCTTTATAGTTAGGCTTGTTATAAACCAATTCACTTTCTGTTTCTCCTTCAAGTGTAACATTTTGTTTTTGCTAGGCTGGCTTCATGTGTTGAACTAGCCAATGCCTACAATTTTAGTATTTCACACATATTTTGCAATACGTGAAGCTTTGTAATTTTCAAACATGCTCATTACTTTACTATCCAAGCTTCAAGGGCTTAAGTTTCACAAAGGGGAGCCCTAATCAGGGTTCAGTCTGTAACAAAGTTTCTTCAAAAGTACAGAGGTTTTTGTTCTGACTGCTGCCCAAAGCAATCTAACTAAAGATTTATGGAATGGGCATTCATTTTCACAGGGGGACAAAAGATAGCACTAGAAGCTGCTTTCTGTTATGAATAGACAGATTATTTGAGATAGTATATAAAGCTCTTGATTCCAGAATTTAGAAACCTCCAGACAATCAGTCCGCATATGCACAAGGTTACCTACTTTAATATACCTATGCCAGCAATTTGGTGGCAATGGCATCTATGCACCACTTCGTAGCTGTTCTTTTTATACTTAATTGATAGTTTTTAAATCAAGGAATATGCCATATCGCGTTCCATTTGTCTTCTGGAACATACATATTTAGCTCATCTTCCCAAACTGACCTTAATCTTATGAGACAACTATATTTTTCCTCAATTAAGCAGCAGTTTATAGGAACTTCTCCTCTAGTTATATTTACTGACTGAAAGCAGAGGCTTTTAAACAAGGTAAGAAAGCAGAGGCTACATGCCTTAATAAATGGGATTTTTGTAAATGAATATGTGTCTTTTTTTTCTGGAAAAAGCCTTCTAAAAATAAATCCAGGAAATTGTTCTAACAGCATGAATATGACCTGATTTTCACCCATTGTTCCCAGCTACCGGATATTTGCTCTCAAGCTTGGCTTTAATCTCTTCCCCAATGTGTTCCTATATGGTGACAGAAGCTGAATTGGCCTGATTGTTCTTTTAATCCAGCAGGTCCTCAGACAGACTTTTAATGTCTGGAATTGCCTGATGGGGGTAGCAGATAACTACACAAACACTTTTTCTGTATTTTAAATGTCTTAACACTGGAAGAAACAATGGCAGTGACAATGTCCCTGCAAAAAATGATCAAAGTAGCTTTCTCCAGTTGCAAGTAATTGCTTCTGTAGCCCCAAGTTTATTAGTCTCTGACAGAGACAGCCTGAGAGTATCATATCTGCTTTCAAAGAACGCAGCACGGTCCACTACTGTAGTTCAGCAAACTCTCACTGATGCCAATTGAATCAGTGCACCACTCTATTCTGCATTGGTTTGACCTCATTTGGAATACTGTGTCCCGTTCTGGGCACCTCAATTCAAGAAGGATATCGACAAGCTGAAATGTGTCCAGATGGGGTGACCAAAATGGTGAAAGGTCTGGAAGTCATGCCCTATGAGGAACGGTTTAGGGAGCTGGGTATGTTTAGTCTGCAGAAGAGAAGGTTAAGAGGGGACATGACAGCCATGTTTAAATATTTGAAGGGATGTCATGTCGAGGAGTGACTGGGCTTGTTTGCCACTGCTCCAGAGACTAGGACAAGGAACAATGGATTCAAGCTGCAGGAGAAGAGATACCACTTGAACCTCAGGAAGAACTTGCTGATGGTCATTACTGTCTGGCAGTGGAATATGCTGCCTCGGAGTGTGATGGAGTCTCCTTCTTTGGAGGTTTTTAAGCAGAGGCTGGATGGCCATCTGTTGGGGAGTGCTTTGATGTGGGTTCCTGCATGACAGGGGGTTGGACTGGATGGCCCCTGTGGTCTTTTCCAACTCTATGGAAAATCTTAAATTACAGTTCCAGGTACTGCTCCCCCTTCTACTCAGTTCACAAGGTGGTTCTGAAAACTGGGCTTTGCAAAAAGTAAGTGCCATTGCAAATGAATGATGAGTAGCAATAGAAGTGGTAGAATTATCTTACCTTGAAGAAGGGTCAGTGTGTTTAGTGAGACCTCATGAAAGTTAAGGCTTGGGTCTGGCCTCCAGGGTTCAGGTGTAATACACAAACCATTCTACCATGTGGCAACTTGAGTGATTATGTAATTGTTGAAAATTGTAACTTTTCTTAAGCTCCTTCTTTCATAAGTGGTACTGCAGATACTGTTTTGTCATGATAAAGTAGTGCCAATGGCACACCTTTGATTAGAGGCCTGATTTTGGAATTCTAGGACACGTTGGACGTACAAAATATTGGCATGGATCTCTCTTCCCCATCTCACTCCATACTGTCCAAATGCTTCAGGTTCAGGGCTTCAGACCACTTGAAACAGGAATATTGCCTCCAATCATGGAAATTCACATATCCTTGTTCCATTATTTATATATAATTACTTTGATTTTCCTCTGTCATATAATCTGTGTTTGTTTATTTATATACTGCTTTGAGATCTTTGAGACAGGGCAGGATCTGTCTGTCTATCTGTCCATCTATCTTGAAGACTTTATCAGTGGAGCATAAGCTCTGGTAAGGTATACCATCCTGTTCAGGCTGACTACAGGCCTTATGATGGTCTGCATTTCTACTGTCTAAGGATCACCAGGCTAAGTATGGGGAGGCTTGTAACCAGAAGGCTGGTCCTAATGGGAAAAATTGGCCAGAGCAACTACAAAGACAATAATGGTATGAAATATTGCAGTCTGCTCAGATGGAATTGTGGATCTCCAGCAAAATTCTGCATATGTAGAGGATCCCCTGGGTGTGTAGAAGCTGTTTCTTTAACCTTGGGGTGGACCTACTTGACTTCCAAACAGAAGTGCTCACACATCCACCTATTGTTATCAAAGGAAATAATGTTAATCAGAGATGTCAGTGGTAAAAACTTAAGCCTTTTCAAATAACTAAATAAACACACCCTTGGAAAAGACAATTACACTGATATCACTCTCATGGATTTGAATGGAATTAAGATCGCTCTACATCCCTCCACAAATCCAGCAATAAGAGCTCTCTGCATAAATTCCAGTGTCAAAACACACACGCACACCTCTTTTCAAAAACTTGGCACTTGATGTGTATTTTTGAATTTTATCTTGTCTCCTAGTGATGCTTCACAAATGGAGGAGTGCTTACACCAGGGCTGGGAAACCTGTGGGCCTACAGAAGTTGAATTCCTGTTCCTATCAGCCCTAGCCAGTAGTGTAGTGGGATTATGGGAGTAGTCGTTTATAAGTATCTAAAGGGATAAATGTTCCTCACCATGGCTTATATTTTGTCCCTTTGCAATCAGTGGAAAGTTGGGAGATAGCTCCATGAAGCCAGGAACCACCAGCACTGTGTGCTACTACCTGTATGGTTTCCTGGACGAATCCCAGCATATATGGATCTGGGGACAGAGTCCCCTCAATGTGCACAAGCAATCAGGTACAGAACAGTCCTTCCTTGTAGCAGCTACCTGTACATGTAGCAGATGTGATTTGCTTGCCAAAACTTGGTTCAACATGAAGACTACCCTCCCACTAGAATGAAGCTTGTCCCTGTCAAATTCAACATAACACTGAAGATGAATGTCATCTTTTAGAGGACCAGATGCATTCTTTCCAAGTAAAGACAGAAAATAGCCAGGGTATCTTAAAGATTAAACAGTCCTACAGATTACAGGCTTCTGTAACTGAAGACTAGCTATTTGCTAAACTGAGGAGTCACCCTCTTGGATGATGTCAGGAGTTCTAACCATAGTGTACAAAAGCCATAGTCAACCAGGCAGATCTGTGAGGCTGAGGAAGCAGCCATACTTTTGGGGGAAAGGCTGTTTTCCCAAGCTTTAGGCAGAGGTCTTTTCCAGTCATGTGCAATGGAGATGCTAGGGATCTAGGGATCTGCACGCTTGAAAAGCATGTGCTCTGCCCCACAATCCTTTTCTCAAGTTGATCTTTTCACTGATGGCTATCATATAAAGGTTACTCTATATGGTTACCTATAATATGTAAAGCAGCACATCACACGTATCACCTCCTGGTATAAAAAAGAAATTAACTCCCCGAATCCCTCAGCCAGCAAGGCCATTGCTTCCTATGCTAGCAGGGGAATTCCATGAGTAGTTGTAAAAAAAAAAAAGGTATTACTAGGCTAGATCAGGGTTGTGAATCTCTGGCCTTCCAGATATTTTGGACATCACCTTCCAGAAACTGGCAATATGGCCAATGATAAAGGAATTATAGAAATTGTTGTCTAGGACTTCTAGAAGGCCAAAGTTTCACCTTCCTTGAATGAGATGGGAAGAGTCTCACTGGGTATAAAGCAACATGCTATGCTTGATGTGGTTGAGCCTTTCTTTTCTGCTAGCACCTCTGACCACCCACTATTAATATTACACCAACTACTGCACTTAGCACAGATGAAGCATAGTCCCTATTGACAGTTGAATGCCTAGTGAGCTGGGCAAGAATTGATGCATCATAGTAAAAAACCAGAAGAAAATCACTGGGAAAGAAGAAGCTAAAGCCACTGTGGTTCCAGATGTTTTCAGAATATCTGAGTATTCTTTTTTGAAAAAAAAATATAACATACAATTGAAAGTTCATTAAAGGTCTTAAAAACTGAAACTCTTTTGGTGAGATATGATATCTGCTATGTATTATGCCTACTAATAAGGACTGCTCACCAATGGCCCACCACTTAAACAACTGAGGTTTTGGAAAACTGTCTTTCAAGGACTGATTAGACATAAGGAAGTAATAGTCCCATTACATTCTGAACTAGTAAGGCCTCATTTGGAGTACTGTGTTCAGATGTGGGTACTTCATTTGAAGAAGGATATAGACCAGTTGGAGCAGGTTCAGAGAATGGCAACAAGTATGACAAGAGGGAGGGAGAACAAAACATATGAGGAAAGGTTTACGGAGGCTGGACATGTTCAGTCTGACTAAGAGGCAACATGGCTTACTCTTTAAAAATCTAAAGGACTATCACAGAGAGGAGGGTTCTTTGCTGCCACAGAAGGTAGGACTAGTTCTACTGGTTTGAAATTACAGGAGGGTGGATTTCAATTGAACACAAGAAGAAACTTCTCGATGGTAAGAACAGTTTGGCAATGGAACCTATTACCTAATGAGGTAGTGGGGTCTCTTTCTCTGGACATCCTCAGAAAGAACAGCTACCTGTTGGAGACACTCTAGCTGAAGTTCTAGCTGAAGTTCTTGCACTGAGCAGGGAACTGGACTCAGTGGTTTATGGAGTCCCTTCCAACTCTATGGTTCTATAACTCTACAACACTCAATGGTCTAACTCAGTGGTTCTCAACCTGTGGGTCCCCAGATGTTTTTAGACTTCAGCTCCCAGAAGCCCTGAGCATTGACCATAGTGGCTGGGGCTTCTGGGAGCTGAAGTCCACGAACATCTG
This sequence comes from Iguana delicatissima, assembly GCA_948472985.1. NCBI lineage: Eukaryota > Metazoa > Chordata > Lepidosauria > Squamata > Iguanidae > Iguana > Iguana delicatissima. The sequence goes on along the minus strand of CAOKZL010000514.1, from coordinate 72,473 downwards.
GGGACCCACAGGTTGAGAACCACTGGTCTAACTGTTCTTCAATGTATATCATTTATTATGATGGCTTTGTCTATGAGTTGTGCTGTTTAGCTAGTGTTCTCTGTCACTTATTATATGTTGTTTATTTCCTTTCCTAATGAAAAAAATTAAACCGGAAAAATTATGTTTTCAGTAATTTTTAAGTCCTACCTGTTGCTTGCCCTACACTCTAACTGAGATGATACAGATTCATCCCAGTATCAGCAGCTAGATTGGCCTGGAGGTGACTCTGGAGCTAACCATTATGCTAATAGTTTAGGGTGTGAGCTGGCAATCTTCTATGGGTTCGATTCTAAGTTAAGTGCTAAACTAATGGGTTAGGAATGCTTACTGTGGAAGGAATGTGCTTCTGTGAATGGAGCTGGATTGCAGGTTGATCCTGCCAGACGTACAATTCAGTGATTGATTTTGCAAAGCATAAAATATTTCATCCCTCTTCACCACATCAATCCTTCTATTGTAGCTACCAAAGTCTGTGCTATTTAAATACAGCTGTCTGTGTATGAAATAGTATTTCATAAACAAAACAAAGCAAAATCCCTTAAGCATGGTAGAGAAACTCTGAGCCCAGCTGCGTAAATCAGGTAGGATTCAATCCAGCAAAACAGTTTTAAATCTAGTTGATTTTAATGGGGGAAGAGAAATTATGGAAATAAAGAACATGTTTCTATTTTTGCTTGTCCTGTTTTTCAGGATCATTATTTTGTTTGATATTAAATATTTCAGAGGTATTGAGTTCTAAATATTTTTATATAAAAGCCAGTGTAAGGAGAAATAATAGGAGGAGGATATCTGTTTTTAATCTTTAGGTGAGATACTGATATTTTAAAATTGCTATTTGTACATCCACATACATACTGTGAATCTGCTCTTTATTATTATGACTGATCATACATTTTTAATCTTATTTTAACTCTGATTTATGTTTGCTTTTGCCTGCACTCAATAAAATTGTTGCCCTAACGAATAACACTTTTCCAATGTCTTTGCACTTCAATTTACCAACTGCATATTAAAATATTGAATCTAATGTGATTGCACTGATACATCATTTTTTCCTTTTTGACTTTTAAATTCTGCTGCATTAACTGAAGATTTAAAGTCAATCACATTGAATCCCCAAGTAACTATATTGTCTGTAAACAATTGGCATAAGCAGATTAACCCAGCTTTAAAGAATGCATTAACCTTCCACTCAGCACAAGAAATGAGGCATTGCTGTACTGCTCTATAAATGTGCATTGCTTAGTTTGCTTAGTTAGTGCCAATCTGGATTTCATTCAGCAAGCACCACAGGTGTCCAGTGGAAGCTGAGAGGTTTATCTTTAATATTGTTCATGTGCCAGTGATGATTCATAAATAAGTCACTTTATGCCTCAAATAAATGAGCGTGGATGATCTTCTGAAATTCTCTCCAGATGGTCATGTTTGATGCATTGCCATGAGAAAAAAAGTGACAATTATTAAGAATGGTGATGATCCAAGGAATTATTGGCTTGCCAAACTATAGCAGGTGTGCCATCAAGTGAGGACAAGGGAGTAGGTCCTTGTCCTCCACATCCCTGCCATGTTGTAGACTTATTACTACACAAAAGGAGTAGTTTTTCACATTGAGTGCTGACCTGTATGACTAAATACTGACGACCTGCTCATGCAACATGTAGGAATAGTATAATATCAGATCTGCAAATTCATGTGAAGCAACAGATTTTTGAACTAGAAAACTTAAGATGTGATTTTTCCAGCTCATGGTGGGAAGACCTGTATTTGTGTGAGGATGTGGGATGCTGTTCCTTGGGCTCTGTCACATCTGCGCTACCTGACTCTTTCTGGGTACCCATAAACTGGTTTTCTTCTCCTTCTTTCCATATCAGAAGAACCCTGGGAGATCCAGTCTGTCATTCTGCTACTGATTGCTCCCTGATCCAGGTAGCTTTCCCTTAGACCTTTCCAGGCATCTGTAAGGCCCCGCTTTGGGGGTCCCCAATATCAGTATGGTTTGGATGGGCACCATACCTAATTGGCATCATATGTAATTGGCAACACATTTTATTGGCTCTGATATCAAATTCAAGCCTGAGAGGTGACAGAGAGGTCAAACTGTGTGAGGGAAAGAATTTGACTGTAAATGTGAGAAGCATAGGTCAACTCCAAAATTCCTCCAGGTAAGACTGAGTCATTTGTCAGGCAAATACACATAATTCCTGTGGATAATAGGCTTAAATAGAAGCTGGAATTTCCAAGGAATCCAACTGTGAGGAGCCCACCAGGACACTGATTGACAGATATCCATCCCTTGTACACCTGGATTCTTTCCTGTGTCCTCACAGCACCCACAATAGACAGCTGTTACAACACCCATCATGTCTTTGTCAATCAAAACACTAAGCCCATCAACAGGCGAAAGACTCATTGTCCACAACAGGTTCCCTTTGCCTTGCATCTGGAACCTTCACAGCCACAAGCCATTTTCAGGGTACAAATACCCCTGATTTGAGGAGACCCAGTGCAGTCTCTTGAAGATCTACCTGTCACTCTGTCCATCTGGCTCCTGAATGAGAACTGTCCTTAGGTCCTGCCTAGGCCAAAATACATTTCTACTCTTCACTACTCTTCTGGACTGGTAATTATGAATCCCTCCAAATCCCTCAGCCTCTCTGTAATTTTTCCTCCCTTTCTCTTTCTGCTAGCTCTTGTGTGAATGTGTGATTGTGTGTATCTCGTGTGCATGCATGAGTGAATTCCCCTCAATAAAATCATTTATTAGACAATTCTGCTTGGTTTTTGACTTGGCCTGACCCCGTAAAAATTGGGTTTAAAGGTCTCGCTAGGTTACCCTGCCTCTTGTAGTGCTATAGCTTGTGTTCTAATTCCCATTCCCCATTATTTGGAGCACATTGAGGTGTCCCCCACGGGACCCCAGAACCCAGAGTAACAAATGGAAGCATGGAAACAAAACCCTGTACAGCAGTGGTTCTCAACCTTCCTAAAAACCCTTTAATAACCCTTTAATACAGTTCCTCATGTTGTGGTGACCCCCAACGATAAAATTATTTATTATTTACAATGCCTTCCCCCCCGGCAAAGGCCGCCTTGCCGGCTAGGAATGAGAGACAGGCAGGGAGAGAGAAAGGAGCCTCGCGTCTCCCCCAGGAAAAAACTCCAAGAACCACCTCCGGGCTCTGCTTCTGCTTCGCTCTCATTTCCGCTGGGGGTGGCAGTGTGGGAAAAGTTTCCAGAGTGTTGACCCTGGCCGGGGGTGGAGGAATCCCAGTGCCTTTGTCTTTTGCACCAGGCACAGCTTGTCCGCCTGGAAAAGCGCAGCCTTGAGGCCCCCCAGCCCTTCTGCAGTGCCCCCCTCTGTGGCAAGTGGGGCAGGGGCCATGGTGAGGAGGGTCCCTGCCCCCCGTGCTGCTGCCGCCCTCCCCAAGCTGGCCCGTCAGGCGGGAGGTTCTCCCGGTAGTGGAGAAGGGGAGCAATTTCAGTCCCTTCTGACCAGGAGGCAGGAGGACGCAAGCACGTGGCTTGCGCTTGCACACCACCACTCCTGGGCCTTTTCCGCAGGTTACCTTATCGCGGGGGTGGGGGAGTGCCATTCACGCAAGCAGGTTCTTGCACGAGGCGTTCTCTTCACTGATCCTTTGTCTCGCAGCTGGCTTCGTGGCGCATGACCGCCCCGCCCCTTCCTCCCCCAGCGCAGCCTACAGCTCCCAGGCTGCACTGCAGAAGGAAGGGGTGGGGCGGTCACGCGACCAGGAAGCCAGCTGCGGGAAGGAGGAGCAGCAAAGAGAGGGCACCCCCTACCTCCGCGATAAGGTAACGTGCGGAAAAGGCCCAGGAGTGGTGGTGTGCAAGCGTGAGCCATGCGCTTGTGTCCTCCTGCCCCCTTTGGCGGGAGCGGGTGCGGCTGCATGCGCTGCCGCCAAAGGGGGCAGGAGGATGCGAGTGCATGGCTTGCGCTTGCGCACCACCACCGAAGAGGGAATGGAACCTAAGACCATCGGAAATACGTATTTTCCAATGGTCTTAGGCAACCCCTGTGAAAGGATTGTTCGACCCTCAAAGGGGTCGCGACCACAGGTTGAGAACCACTGCTGTACAGTGATATTCAGCTACATAAATCCCACCTCACCCTTTCATGCCCTCCAACTGTCCTGATTTGGCAAGGATAGTAGCAGTTAATCCTCTGTTTGTCTACATTTACAGTTGCTTTTAAAATGTCCCACTTTCTTTCTCCTCCTTTCCCCCTTTGTACTCGACTTATTTCAGTCGCTGCAAACTGAATTCAAAGTACAAAAGTAGTTTGCACTTAGTTAACTCAGCAGCAGGGAAAGGAGAGAAGGGAGTGAAATCTAGCCCTTCCCAGTAGGCTGAGGCAAAAGCAAACTGCTTCAGCTAGCTTTTCTTCATTAATACTTTTTGATAGTTTGATCATGCTCTTACGATGCTTGGCCACACATGAAATATTGGATAGTGGGCTCTTTAGTTAAATTACTAGTTGGTGGAAATGAGAGCAGATTTTTAGATAAGCATAATTAACAAATCTTACCATGAAGTTACAAATCCTAAGTAAAAAATTGGTCTACTCTTATTAATAGCCAACATACTTTTAACTGATTATAGAGCTGCAGTTGCATCCCAGTGTTCTGGCTGAGCTGAATGAATCATATTCCATCATGATGACCAGAAATGGGGAAAGCAGTAGATCATATTATTTTAAAAACAGCTCCATGGGTTGTTCTGAAACTTTGCTGTGTAGAAGAAAGGCCCTGCAGTGGTTCTGAGAGAGGAAAAAGTAAGAAATTGCTTATTTAGTGAAATCCAAAATTTGTTGAGTAATCTCTAACATTTGCCATATATTGTCTGGCTTTTTTTGTACACTGCTGGAGTGTGCTATTGGGCACACGCACAAAGAAAGACATGTGCTTTTGTGCATGTGCAGAATACCTTTGTCCAAACTTCTCAGTATCACTGAGTCATGGAAACCAGCACAACTTTCATTGCCATCGAGCCATTCAGATATGCAGGTGCTTGACATTTTCTCTGTCCTCCCCCCTTCCATCTTTTTTTGAATAAATGGAATAAAAGCATGGAATAGGGATGGGGCAGATCCAGCATTAAGCACCGTGGTCAAGGTGTACCTTTGAAGCTACCAACTTTTTAAATCTTCTTTTAAAAAAATGTGTTTACCATGCATGTGCAAAATGAAGCCAAGTTCTGCAAATGTTGGCAAGAACTAATTGCATCAGGCTGGAAACTGAAAAGCAAATGCACTTTAAAACTAACTGGTGGGTGTTCATTTTTAAAGTTAATACCAAAGAACCTGAAATGGTAAAGATGCATAAGTGTTTTTTTTTCAGAGCTCACGACAGACAGTACACTCAAGAAAGTCAATAAATTCAATTTACAGCCCTGGACAATTAACCATCTCACTCACCTCTAAGACTGGGAAACCAGATAAGGACAAACATACAGGAACCGTCAGACTCTATCCATACTCAACTAAATCCAGTGTTATCAAAACCATCTAATGACAGTAACAGCACATGAGATGTGTTTCTTCAGATTCAGTATGTATTCGTTGTGTAACCTTTGTACCTTTTTAAATTGCCAGACCTTTCAAAGAGTTAGATCTTGAGAACAACAAGCACTGTTATTCAATTTTCCTCTTATGCACCATTTATGTGAGTGTGATGGTCTAAGGGTGTAACATAAGCTAACAAAAATTGCTGATCTGAAGGGAGTCTTTTTAGAAGCAATCACATAAATAGCGCAACAAACTGAGTCCTCATATTGACTAAACTCTTGATTCTCTTTGCTTCAAAAAAGATAGTTGACCTGTAGGGTAAAAAGAGAGCTAATGTTATAGCACTTGCTGTATGGAAACATTAAAAAAATGTATTCATTTCTTTTGTAGATAAATGCTAATATGTTTAACCGCTTCTACACCCCCCATATGCAAACACACACACAGAGAAAAACATGTGGTGTGATAGAGGAAGTATAGAGTGGTCTCTTCTCCATGCTGGCTAGGTCAATGGAAGATGAAGTCTAAAACATCTGGAAGACTCTAGGGTGGGGAAGGCGGCCTCACAGTTGTTTTCTTGTCTTGGTCAATATATGTCCTCCAAATACTGTTCCATTGATTTAATCTCTGTGGCCTTGTCATGGATGGCCAGCTGTGTGGAACAATGGGGATCATCTAGCAGCTGTGGCTTCATCAGAAAGTGGCCAAGGCAAACAAAAGATTTTGGGTGTTGAAAAGGGCAGCAAATTATTTATTGTTTTTATATTTTTACTGTCAGGGATAGGAGGAGGTGCTTTTGATATTTTCAGCCTCATGTTCCAGAACAATTTGACTAGCTTGGGAATTGTGAACGCTGAATGTGAGGCTCTGCTTGAAGCAGCAAAATATGAATTCTCGGCTCTGGCCTTGTGGTTTGGAGAGAAAGGCTTAGCAATGAAAGCATGTTCTTCTTGATTTATTGTCTATATTTGTTGATGTATATTTGTATTGTGCATTGTATATTGTGTACTTTATGTTGTACTTTATATTATGAGTGTTATGTACTTTGTTATATTCTCTTTTTCTCTTTTTAAATACTCAATAAAAAAGATACTGAAAGCATTTTCTTAATTACCATCTCAAGAGGCAAAACAGCAGTAGTGTGTTATTTCTCTAGAATGTACAGCAAGGTGTATGAATTACACCTGAAGACTAATTGCTTCTTTTTCTGAAAAGTGTAGCTCTAAGCAACTTTTTCTTACCAAAATTTTGTTTTAAGATTTCTTTGCATTCTGAAAGCCAGATAAAATTGCTTTGGGGTCCATACTTGGAATATCCTGGTGTAGAGGAAGTGTCAGTCCTATTTACACTGGCATAATGGTAGTCATCTTATAAAGACAGGTTTGTTTTTTTGAATGCAGTGCATGATGGCATTTTATGGGATGCTTTCTATAATCTAGCAACAGCCAATGTGTAGACTTGGAAAAAAAAAAAGCAACATTGGCCACTTTCAAAATTCTTTACATTTTAAAGATGGGAAAGTTTAGAACAAACTTTATCTCTGAACTCAATAGAACCTAAAACTGCTTAGCTTTGGCAAAATTGTGCCCATTTTGAAGACCTTGGAAGCACATGACAGATTTGTTTTTATTTGTTTCGGTAGTCAATGAAGGATTTATTTTTATTTGTTTTGGTAGCTGCTCTTTCTTGTTGTTAACTGTTGTCAAGTTGACTTCTGTCTATTGTGACCCTAAGAATGAGACACTTCCAAGTCACTCTGTCATCAGCAGCCCTGCTGAGGTCTTGCAGACTCAGGGTCATGACTTCGTTGTTTGAATCTATCCATCTGTAATGCAGTCTTCCTCTTTTCCTACTGCCTTCTACCTTACCAAGTTATTATCTTTTCTAGTGAGTCATGTCTTCTCATGATAAGTCTTAAGTATGACATCTCAGTTTAATCATCTTGGCTTCTAAGGAGCGTTCAGGCTTGATTTGCTCTGTTGTTGTTGTGTTGTTAATTTGCTCTAGGACCCATTTATTGGTCTTTTTAGCAGTCCATGGTATCTGTACAACTCTTCTCTAGCACAACATTCTAAATGAGTTGATTTTCTTCCTCTCAGCTTTCTCCACTCTCCAGCTTTCAAAACCATTCATAGAAACCGGAAATATGTACAACAGCATGGACAATCCTGACTTTGGCATACAGTGACATATCCTGACACTTCAGGATCTTGTCTAGTTCCTTCACAGTTGTCCTTTCATGTCATTCCAAGTCTATTATCTTCTGCTATTAGTATGGTGTAATCTGCATATCTTAAACTGTAGTTGTTCCTTCCTCCAATTTTCATGCTTCCTTTCTCCAAGTATAATCCTGTTTTACATATGATATATTCAGCATCCAGTTTAAACAGACAGGGTGATAAAATGCAGCCTTGACTGACTCCTTTGCCAACTGGAAACCGTTCTGTTTCTCGGCATTCTGTCTTGATTGCAGCCTCTTGTCCTGCATACAGGTTATGCATCAGAACAATAAAATATTGTGGCACACCCATTTCTTTAAGAACAAAATGTCTTTTGCAGCTCACAGCAGGAAGCAAGTCTAGCTTGAACCATTCGCAATGGAAAATGCTGATTTCTAGAGTGGATAAACGCTGTTTATCACTGTGAAAAGGCAGGAGAATGGTGTCAAACCCATGAGTATCTGTTGTAGAATTTTTGCTCCTAGGAGTGTTAATTATGGAGAGCTTTAGTTTTCCTGTCACGTTTTTGTTCTATCAAAGCATGACAATATAGAGAGGTGGAGTGAGCCAATATCTCTTTTAGTCCCCATGGGAACAGCTTATTTTTAACTTGGTTTCAAAATACATATTCATATTATCTCAGAAGTTGATCTTCCAGCTTGCTGGCATGGTTTATTCTGGGAAATAGTAATCCTTGAACACTTTTTGAAAAAATCTAAAATCAGCAGAAGATTGGGAAGTAACTTGTAAGCTATTTCGGCTCTAAGGTGTACTATGTCCCTGCTTTCATTCAACCTACATCTGCTGATCTTTAAACATTTCCTCTTCTCTCCAAACTCATTAAAAAACACAAACGTGAGCAATTTGGCAAGCACAGTGCTTCTGTTCCCCTCCTGCTTCTTGTTCCATTTGTTTGTGGTGTTAGAGTTAACACAGTTTTCAATGTAGGGAAGTAGGATCTCTGGCTTGTAATGATACATTTGAGTGCGAGCCACCCACAGTGCCATAAAGGTGCATGCTCCCTTAGCACAGATTCTCCGTATGCATGTACAATGTGCCTTCATAAATGACCCACTTAGAAAAGAATTGGAATTTTTTTTTCTAAAGCCCATGAAAAATTAGAGCAAAATTAAATCAGATTTGCAGACAGAGCACCTCTCATAGCACTGCAAAAACTGGAGACATTCATCATTGTGTGTGCATGTGCTTTCAAATCACCTGTCAAGGTGACCCCCAAGAATTTCATAGGGTTTTCTTAGTCAAGGAATACTCAGAAGTGGTTTAGCTTCCAAAATCTGACAAGATCTAATGCCTTTAGGCTATTTAGGCCCTTAATGATTGTGCAGAAGAGGGAATTTCAGCAGATGTTAGCTGGATATATAACAAGCAACACCTGCAAAAATTCCTTTTTCTACCCAACCCTTAAAGGTGCAGGAGGTATTTCCAGTTCTTAGTCTAGCAATTCTAGCTCTGAGGTAGTAGGGTTGCCAGAATAAAAGTCAGAGAGAGATCTTGTGCCTTGTATTTACAGAGGGTTGGATATTCAGCAGGTGTTGAAGATAAGCAACACTTCCTGAAATTCCTGCTTTTACACAGCCATTAAAAGTACAGAAGCCATTTCCAGTTTTCACTGGGGCAACCCTACTTGAGGCATATGATTTGAGGATGTCATGAAAGGGCAGAAGAGTTAATTAACAAATGTACCAAATACACTATAGCATTTGTGAATTAGATCTAGAATGTGCCTTTTGTGAGCAGAAGAACTCTACTTGAAAAAGATCCTTCTACTCAATTTTGAAAGATCTTTTTTCCCCTGCCCAACATATACCTCAGCTCACTAGGGTGCTCTAATTCTCTATGTAGCATTTCCAGCAGCTGGAGGATCTGCCATGGCAAGAAGAAGTGGGTGGGGAATCAGCTTCTGCCAGACCAGTCATTCTGGATCCAAATAATTGTGTTGTCACTGGTAGAGAATAAACAAGAATCTGTAGGACTTTTTTTCAGTGCCAAAAAATAATAAAGGAATATCCAGCAGCAAAGTCAGCACCCAAGGCAAGGGTCAAAGTTTCCAGGAACATGAATCAGGGGTCTGAACATAAGATGAGTTGCTTCTATCAGCAAAAGCAGTTGTCTGCAACAGCTTTCTCCCCATTCCCTCCCCTGTATCTATGGGCCAACAGCCTCCCCCAGCTGTTTACCTAATTAATGCATCTGCTCTATATAAATGCTCTGAAGCTTGTGGGCTCTCTCTTTCTCGTCTATGCTGGCTGCAGTAAGTATTGTCCTGTTCATGTATCTGTATTGTGGCTGTTGGGGAGGGTTTGGTTTATGTTTGCACCTGAGTCCTCGGACTGGGGCATGACGTGATCTGAGCGCAGTTGCGCTGCTTGTGCATAGCAGACCACTTTATCCAGGTGGTACACTCTGCTAAATAAAAACAATTTTTTAAAAAAAGGAATGAAAAAGTATCATCCTTAAATACTTTCTCTGATCCTTAAACCAATATTTCTGCTTGCCCTTGGCTGAAATTAGCAGGTTAGGGCTGCCAGGTCAGGAGCATATCCGATCCTGAGATTTCAGGACCCAAACCCTGAGATCTAGGGGAAGTCCCTAGAGATGTTTGAGAGGAGAAGGAAGGCAGGAGGGGAGAAATGGTCCAGGTGGAGAGTCTACAGCAGCTGCTTCAAAGCAGTCTGCGTCTGGGCCAGCAACACAGAGTAATATATATATGGTACACATACACACTTTTCAAGGCACTGCTCTCATACTGAGATGCCTCCCTCTTGCCCTGAGAACTAAAGAAGAGGCCCCAAGATCTGCAAACCCAATAGCTCCAAATATTTTCCAGCCTAAAGCAAAGGCTGTTATGCCTTCCCTTCTGTGTACAAAACCCATGAAGACTGGCATCAGTCATGTAGGAACGTGGGGGGGGGGCGGTGATTTGCACCAGGCGGCAATGTTTTTGGGGCATCCTGGCACGTAGCCGCACCCTACCCACACAGTGGCCATGCCCCTCGTACCATAGCCCTGCCCTCCTCCCACCCGCCTTCATATGCTCCAAGCTCCGCCACTGACTGGCATTTGAATTTTACTTCAGCATGGGCAATGGGATAGTATCCACTGCTGAATCTGAGGGTAAAAGATTAGTTTAGGAGCCCATAGCAGCCCACCATGATGTTAACTGTACAAACACGAGGGCCAGGTGGGTCTCTTTCATGCTACATAATTGAAATATTTTGATACTATTGTAACTGCTTTGACAGCACCCTAAAATATCCTGAAATTTGTTGTTTGGTAACAAACTAGAGTTCCATGGTAGAGAGTTCTATCTGCTTCAGGAAACTACAGATCCCAGGATTCCATAGGATGGAGTCAAAGCAGTTAAAGTGGTATAAAAGTGATATAATTGTGCAATGTGAAAATGACCTTAATGGTTTTAGGCAAGGGAACCAGTTGTTGAAGTTTGGCCCCTCTTGATACCGCAAACCCTAGGATTCCATAGGATGTTGCAAGTGGAATAATAGTGCTATAAAAGTCTAATGCGGAAATGGCCATGGTGTATAGAGTCTTTAGCTTTACATGATGTGTAGTTGGAGACTTAAGAACATTTTCAGATGTGCTCCTCACAGTAGCAGTTTGCAGGCACTTGTTTCTTCTTAATAGATTTTCAACTATTAAAAAAAATGATGAAAGAAACAGGGTTGGTTAGAGTGGAGAATGTCATTATCTGGGACCCCCATAAAACTTAGTGTATGAAGCAAGGTTATGGTGTCATAGAACCTTGTCTAGAACCTTTCTAACTGGAACCTTTACAGGAAACAGAAAATCTGATAAGAGAGGCAGGGAAGCTTAAGCAATAAGGAAGCCTTGGAGACTTAGCAAGCTACAGCTGCAAGCTATGCATCTCTTCTATAGAAGCAAGGAAAAAAGAAGCCTAGATCTGAGAGAGCTCAACTTGCAGCCATGTCAGGTGAATCCAAACTAGATTCATTTCTTCAAATTGCATTAATGACCATCCCATTCTTATTTGTTTCCAAGTAGAACCCACAAGAAAACATGGATTTTCAGCACTCTGAATTGCTGGCCAGCCTGGTTGAGCAGATTCCTTGGATTCTTCCAAATCTCTGGCCTGGATCAGCATCCAGTGGTAAAGTCAGTGAACACACTTTTATATATAGTGGGCCTGGTAGCAGAGATTATTTCAGAGATTAGCCTAGATTAAACTGTTCAAAACAGTCAAAGAGGGGTTAGATAAGCACCTCTTACCTCATAGAAATAACATTTTTGGGCTGCCTTAATTTCACTCTTGCAGATAATGGCAAGATGAGATGATACTTGACTTTACATTCCTAATTATAGCTCTTATGTCTAAGTGAATCTCCTACGTATAAGGAGACTGTGGCACAGTCACAGCCGTGTCCTCCCAACATCCTGTCACTTTCTTCCACCCACCATAATTTGTTGCCTGAAGTGGCTACTCCTAATACTAATCCTAATGACAGGGCCACCCCCACCTAGTAATGGAAAGAATCATATCAGCTGACTAGATAGCAATCGGTGATTATATCATTGAAACATTCCTTTTTTAATGAAACATCAAATTTCTGTCATAAGGCCTGTACAGTCTCATTTTGGAAGGCCAGATCCCTTGTTAACAACATAAAGAGCAAAAGAAAAATGGTCTGTATCAAAAGATGTGGTGCCTGGTAAAATCCTGTCTAGATTTAAATAGTTCAGCTAAGGCCATTTCTGCACTAGATTGTTACAGTGCTGCTATTCCACTTTCAACATCTTATGGAATCCTGGGGTTTACAGTTTCAGGAGGGGAAACTGCAAACTCCAGGATTCCACACAGGAGGTTGAAAGTGGAATAATAGCGCTATAACAATCTAGTGCGGAAACAGCTAAGAAGCTAAGCCTTAACAGTGGGATGGGGTTTCTCATAACTCCACTGAGAAAGACTAGGAATGTGCTATTATCCCTCAGCTTGTCTCATACAAATGGTACTAGGTGTTCTTGGTTCATTTGTCAAAAGCGGAATTTACACTTTTCAGTTCTATTCCCCAATGAATCATTATGGTTGTAAAAATAAATGAATGGTTGCTATGTAATACTTCAGATGTTTATGTTTCTAAAGCTGTTGATATTTTTGTTACTAAAAAAAAAAGATGCTGCAGGACATGATGTTTAAAAGAACATTGAAACAATGGAATATAGGTCACCATTTCTAAAGAACATCATTCTGAAAACAAAGTTTGAAGAAACTGCAAAATACAATTAGTTTACAAATGCATGACTATTACTGTGAAAAGAATTTTCAGGACCTGCCACTAGGCAAACTTAGGCAGGAGGATAATGAATAGACAGAAAATTGTCAGTTTTACTGTGCTTTTACGCTAGGGAGATGGAGAGAGGTGTTTGTGGGATTTCTGTATGTGTCAGATACCAAAATAACTCCTATTGGAAATTGGATACCACTGCTTTGAGGGGAGGGGTACTTCTCTAATTCTTCTATGGGGCACAGCTTCTTAAATCCATATATTAAATCCCTCCTTGTCCTTATCTCAGGAAACAATTACTTCTCAAGACATTTTAAAACTTTGACTCCAAATCATAGAACATTTCTGCACGACACTCTTATAGCGCAATGATTCCACTTTCAACCTCTAATGGAATCCTGAGGTTTGCAGTTCCGGGAGGGGCCAGGTGGCCCCTCCCGGAACTGCAACCCCAGGATTCCATAGGAGGTTGAAAGTGGAATCATCGCGCTGTAAGAGTGTCATGTGGAAATGGCCATAGTCTCAAATACCTATAACGAGATGGTTGATTGTTCTTATTGGCTATCAGTGGGACTAGAAATGTCTTGAGAATTAAAATTTTACAGAGCTTACGATGCTGTATGGGGGAAGTTTGAGGTTCCTAGGTTTTTAAAGTGATCTCTGTGGTATCAAGAAAATATCTTTACATTTGTTCATAAGTGGCACTTGGCTCTCTGAAACTTTCCCAAATGTTGTGCCATCTCAGGTCTATATGTGAAAGAAACTGGTATGACAAACTTATGGCTATGTGGTACCCCATTTGCTGTGTTCGGTGGAAGATAATTTTCTCCACATGGCTCTTCGTTAGAGCTTTTGAAGTTCTGGAAAAGTTTAACTGAACATTATTGATGGTCTTAACATAAAAGGAATATTGGAATATTGTGTCTCTGTAGAGGCTTAATGCAATTTTATGTGTTTATTTCAAAATATTGTGTTGGTTTATATGTCATCTGAATAAATGAAAATTAAAAAGTCATTTTTTCTATAAAGTTTATGGAACAATCCCTTAGTCCCAATTTCCTGCTCTTAGTCAAAACATATATAACTGAAATAATTGCATAGCCTTCTCCTGACAGTCTGGCTCCATTTCTGTTTCCACCTTTGATAAGGTTATTTTTCTTATGTCTTTATTTAGATTGTTACACCCCTTGCAGTATTAGGGACTTGTCATATGCATTCTGTGTAAAGTTTCTGGAAAAACTGTCATTCTTCCACACTTCCATTCAATGTCAATATCGTGTTTTATGTTACCAGATAGGCTACCACTTATGGCAACCCTATGAATGAGACAAAATATGGAAGCAACGAGTGGAGAGATAGAGCAACATGATGGGGCAGTGATGGAGACTGGAAACCATGCTGGAATCAGAAACCTAACTCAGTGATTCTAGGACCTTTTACTTCATGACCCCCCTTTACACCTACATCAGGACTCTGTCTCTGCTTTTCACGTCCTTACTCCTTATCCAAGAAACTACCTCATGGTCACTGAGGGATATGAGCCTGTTTGGAGAAGCTGGGTGGGAAAAGCATTAAAAAAGGAGAAACTGATTTTTGCTATGTCTGAGTTGGAGGAAGGAATAACGGAAGGAATAGCAGAGACATTCAATCCTCAAAGGTGCGTGCATGCGTGCGTGCACACAGAGAGGCTTGCCCTTCTTTTTCACATTTGCTGTACTTGCAGACTGACTTTTCTTGTGCTCCGCTTGAGCAATTATCACACTTGGGAATGTTCCTTTCTTTGAACCTGAAACACAGAAGCCTGTAACCAGCATGGAGGATTCTGGAACTTGTCATCTGAAAGTAACTTTTTTCAGATCTGCCCTAAAAAACTTGAATCTAATTCCAGGCAGGTAGTATTTATTTACTGCACCTAGGAATGACATGGGTCAAACAGGTCTATCCTCCTATATCATTCTGCCAGTCCCTACTCACCCAAATCTGGTCCTTCAAGCAGATGCACCTTTTTACCCCATGATATGGCTGGACCTACTTATGTCACTGATTCTTTCAAGAAATCCTTGTGAGGTAATATAGTGCATCTTTAATCTCTTTTGGGGATTGAATTCTTATCCGGTACATTGGTGGGGAGGGAGCGGATTGGCAGGGGACAGATTTCATGGGATCTTCCCTTTTCAATTGACAGGAGACCTGTGGATATTGACACTTCTTGCAGAAACGACTGGATCAGAATCATGGGTGCTGAGATTGCCTAAAAGAGGCATCTGGTTTCTAATTTTTAAAAAAAGATGGCCCAAAGCACTTCAAATGACTTTTTTCTATATCAAAATAGATTTTTATAGCAACAAAACTATAGCATTCTTATCTGCAAGAATCAATAGTCACCACTACTGCTAATTCTGCTTTTGGAATTCCCAGCCTGTGAAGATGAAGAAGACATACTGAACTGCTGATATATATCAGCTCCAAATCACATGTTCCCCATTCCAGCATGCCCTGATATGATACTGAAAGAGGCTTACCCTTCAGTAGTGTCAGGCATCTCACCAACACTCTTTTATACACAGACATCTTGGAAAGAGAGGCAGCATGTCAACGGTCCAGAGTGTCTGTTGACTCATGTCTGTATGGGAAGAAATGAATAACTGCATGGTTTTCTGTTTCTAAAATTGTCATCTATACAATATGATACCAAGAATTCAATAAAACCATGAGTTAGGTGCAGAAAATAAAATACATTCACTAAAGTTAAATCTCTGTAAAATTAAAAATAAGTGAAAATACTGAAAAGGATGCAAAAAGTAATACTGATTGCATTTGGAGTTATAGCCACACATACAGAGGATGAGGATGCAGATGGGAATCAGTTGCACTCCCATCAAAATTAATCTTAACCATGTACTTAACTCTGTCTTATAGATCCAAGGACTGTTCAAGGAATTGTTGAGGGCAATTCTTTCTTTGAAAATGTGTTCTATTTGAAGGCTTAAGCACAGTGTAGAGATAAAGAACCAGAAGACAGGAGAGCCAGAGACCTTGAAGTTGTCTTTTGCCACTGAGCACCTTGAGCAGACAGCAGGCCATCTGGTCACAGTCTTCCCCACTATAGTAAAATGATTTGTATTTCTTCAGCTGATGAAATGGGCTGAACCCCCGCCCCCGGCCAAATAAAACCTGTTTAAGGGCTTTATCATGCCAGCCTGTTGTCTTGCAGCAATTGCATTATTTAAAGAAATGAAAACATATTACTCTAGAAACAATCACTATCACACCATCTCTGCAATAATGTTGTGCTGACTGTTTGGTGATGCACATCTCTGCAATCAGTGTTCTGCAT
Source organism: Iguana delicatissima (assembly GCA_948472985.1). Classification (NCBI taxonomy): domain Eukaryota; kingdom Metazoa; phylum Chordata; class Lepidosauria; order Squamata; family Iguanidae; genus Iguana; species Iguana delicatissima. Next base: position 56,072 of record CAOKZL010000514.1, on the reverse strand, counting down.
CACATCACCACTCCCACTTTCCTTTTACTGTCTGTGCTACCTAGCATGTGCACTATATATTTTTTTTCTTTGCACAGTTTCAGCATATGAAACTCCGTCATTTCGGCATTGTGTTTTCCTGTCATGTTGCTATATCATTCCTCCAGAGTCACATGTTTTGCCATAATAGTGTAATTGCGGTATGTTGGCAACCACCAGGGTAGCGCAAATGTGCAATTATACCAAAAGTAAAAAAGTTAAAAAGTACGGGGGAACAGAGTAAAAGCAATGTTGTTCACCTGCACCATGATGTCCTCTTTGTCCAGATACCAGAAGTGCTATAAACTCACCCTGATTGGGCTTAGGGAGGGGGAAAGGGGAGAACAACACCCACTGAACCTGAATCACAGTGTCAGAACTCCAGCAGAATGACACTATTGCACCAGTATACAATAGCGGAAATGCAGTGTTGTTGGAACCATTCACAAGTATTTCCTCATGAATTGAAAGAGATGACCCAGTAATGATGGGAATGCAATTTAACAGAGAGTAAAGATGTCATGTGATAAGGAGAAATCAAAAACAGAACGAAGCCAGTGCAATTGTGTAACCCAGCATTTGACAAAGCCCTAAGTCTTTGGGGCCATTCACCCACCCCAGAATTATAATGCTGTTATTCCACTTTAGCTGTCCTGGTTCTGTCCTATGGAATCCTGTGACTGTCAGTTATGGATCAGCATTTAGAATTCACAGCCAGACCAAACTACAGACCCCAGGATTCCATTGGAATGGAACCATGGCAGTTAAAGTGGAACCATAGCTCTATAATTATGTAGTGTGAATGGGCCCTTTGAAGTATCATAAGGCTCAATATTATATTCCTGTTTATACTTCTAAAGGTGCATATCTATATAAAAATTACCATACAAATGAATGCAAATCTGTGTTGTCTTCTTCTTCTTCTCTGTTAGCGACTCATTTGCTTTTTGGGCAAAATGTAAGACTGTTCATTCTACATTACGAGTAGGTAACTATGTCCCTATAGGTGTTCCTCGGCCTTCATCTCCCATCAGTCCTAGCCAGCAGTCCATAGTGAGGAATAATGAAGTCACAGTCTAGAGAGCCACAGTTGCCCATCCGTGCCAGATATACTCAGAGAGCAAATGATGTAGCCTCCTTGCTGATGTGAAGCAAGTCTAGGTTCCATTAATGACTTGACGAGAGATTGCCTAGGAAATCTTTGTATGCCACCTTGCATTTCATGATAGAAGAAGCTAGGATAAAAATGTACTAAATAAATTAATTCAATGGACCTTAAAACTTCTCACTTCATTTGACTCATATCCCACAATTTTGATAATCCTCAGAACCACAGAATGAAATAACTGAAAGGGAGAGCAAAGGCTAGCTAGTCTAAGCCTCTACCATCCATAGTTAAACTGCTCCTGATAGATGACCATCAAACCTCTGTGTAAAAATCTCCCGAGTTGAAGAATCTGCTACATCGACCATTGAACTGCTCTTACTGTCAGGAAGTTCTTCCTAATATTTTGAGAAGATCTCTTGTTATCTGAATCCTTTGGTTCATGCCCTAGTCTCTGGAGCAGGAGAAAACAAGCTTGCTTCATCTTCTTCATGACATCCCTTCAAGTTATTTCAGAATTCTGTTCTGACCAAACAATTGCCCAAATCCCCCCAACTCACCTTATAGACTGTGCAGTCTCCCTTCCGACATGGCCATTTCTGTTTTTGGAGAACAGGGGGATGAGTGTGGATGCATCCAGCAGATAAACTGCAAAGATATCATCTACATAGACCTCCCAAGGAGATCCCTGCAGATCCCTGCCGCAGAGCATCCAGCTACAGGAAAATAGCTGGACCCATCTCTGCTCACCCTTCTGCTCTCCAACAATGTGGAAATGGTCATATGTGGGTGGAGGGCTGTACTGCTTACTTGGTAAATTGGGAGTGCCAGCAGGCAAAGAGGGAGTTACAGGATGCACATATGTTTCCCAATACAGGATCTTAGCTGGGGTGCTCCATGGGTGTTCCTAATACATATATGGATCAGGTTTAAAAGCACACCAGCAGTGCAACTGGTGATGTGCAGACAAAGCACACAGGGAAAAAAATTAATATAGTAACTCAGCTTTTAAAAATAGGTATAGAATTGGTTGGTTTGATATACCTATAATACTAGTGTGTTTTTCCCCCAGACCTTTGACCTTCTGGCATGGAATATATCTAATCTATATTTGTAGAATCTAATTCTCTTCTTCCCATAAAACATTATTATTTTAACAACTCAGATGCTGGATAGATAAAACACCCGGAAAGATTTAGTAAACTTATCCGGTCTACCACAGTTAACATTTCCTGTAGGGATGCTGAGAACATCCAGCTTTTTCAGGAAGAGATTTGATTTAGGCTAGACGTTTGTAGTGACTAAGATTCTTCCACTAATTGCTTCCCATCAGTGCTATCATTCGGTTAGACTGAACTGGGATTATTAATTTTTCAAAGGTCTTTCTGCACCGTAGCTAGTTTGTCACACAACACAATTTCCAGTACATGTTAAATAAAATGAATTAAAAATTTGGTCTGTCCTTTAATTTTTTTTATATAAAAACAGGCTATCATTTTCTTCTTAACCATTTAGCCAGATATAAAATAAAAAGAGGAGCTCTCCGCTGATTAAAGAACTATCAGGTTCTTCATCATTTTCCTCTTAACTGGTTAGCCAATTCTGGCTGAGATTCTGCATTGGAAGACATGTGTCTCACACATAGCTACATCTCCATACATATGTCTCCCTGTACTGCACCTCAAACCACCTTTTAAGTGACGCGGCTTTCCCAACATATCTATTTCAATGTCACAGTGGTACATGGGAGGTCCCTGCAGATGATGTCCTTCTATTGAGTCCAGCTACAGGTAAATAGCTGAATGTGTCTTTGCTCATCCCCCTACTATCCATCCCCCTACTGTCCAATTATATGGAAATGGCTATGAAATGAAAATTTCCTTCAGTCCTCACTTTTCAAGTATTTCAGGAACTTAAAACTTCATTTTAGCATTTAGAAATACAGTTTAGGTATCCAGAGTAAAGGGACAGGAAAAATGACCAAGGGGATGTGAACACAGCAAATAATACAGCTTGAATTATTTTTTGTCTCAGGCCATTTCTGCGCTACACTGTTATAGTGCTATTATTCCACTTCCAACATCCTATGGAATCCTTTGCAGTTTAGGGAGGGGCATTTAGAATTCTCAGCCAAAAAGCTGTTTGGACTCAGTAAACTACAAATCCCAGAATTCCACAGGATGTTGAAAGTGGAATAATAGCACTGTAACAGTGTAGAGTGGAAATGGCCTCACTGTCTACAAGGCTAGACATTTGGAGACTGAAAGTAAATTTAATGGGAGGAGCGGAATTCTGATTTGGAAGGGCAATGACCTCATCCCCCCCCCCATGTTGAATCCCATGTCTGGGAGGCTGCACTTTGCCCACCTCTACCCAAACAATGTACCATGGCACAGATGTTTAGAACTGTCTTGCATTCAATTGTTAATCCCAATTAGGATAAATTCACCGACTTAATGTTACTTACATAAATATTGGCTAGCCAATTTCCCATTGCTTCAGTGGCTGGGACAAAAAATAATAATTAAAAATTGAATTTAGGCCATTAATGTTTTCCATGCACAGATACGAAACATCTGAGGATGTCGTAAAATCTTATTGTAAATTACTGGTGAACTTTTCAGTGCATGATAGTACTGTAGACAATTCTATTTCATAGATTACAATCTTCAAGTGGAGACACTCGCTCTGATGGGAGAGCTACCAATTTTTGTCCAGTATTCTTTTCTCCCTGCTGACAGGATGCAGAGATAAAAAGCAGATTTCTTCATGCTGCATACTCTCCATTCTCTCTATACTATCTAGAAAAGCTAACCAAGCTGAGATGTTGTTCTAATTCCTATTTTCTAGTTTCTTTCACTCTGGTGACCAACACTTTATTTTATAGTCAATAAAAAGACACGTGCAAGAACCGTTTGTAGCTGAGTAAATGAAAATCTGAAAGCAATAAAATGCCAATTTTAATAATCATATGTATAGAGGGAATCCATATGATGTTCAAATTTTTAATTTTGGGTTTTGATCTATAAAAGTTTGGACAATGTATTTTTAAAAGCTGACATTAGTATCCAGTTTGAGACATCTATGAGGATGTCAACAGGTCAACTTTTTGAGTCAGTTGATTAAGCGTTTCAGAAATCTACTAGATTCATGTTTCTGAAATTGAAGGACAAAAACCAACATACCATGCCTCTGGAGACTGTGAAATTAGATCAGCAGACAGAACATTGGAACTGAAAAGGATCTTGAGGGTCTTCTAGTCCAGCTCTAAAAGATTTGCTCCTCCAAGATCCTTGATAGGTAGCCATCCAAAAAAGAAAAATGACAATCAATTGTCTAATATGCTACATCTAATCTTACAAAATCTAAATTTCAAATAGTATTCTTTTTCTCTCAATTCTAAAGGTGCCAGAATTTCCAATTTTTTCTCTATCCCTTTATTTATAGTTTCATTTTTGTCTTCCAACATTTGCACTTTCTCATTAATTTTCTGTACTTTCCCTGCCAAATGGTCCAATAATTCCTTAATTTCTTCAAACTCTCATTTAAATTTTTGTTTCAACTTTTGTTTTATATTTACCATATCATCATGCATTTTTGTCATATTCATTTTTGACATATCTGCTCTCATCAATTTCAACTCATCAAGAAGTTTCTGAATCATATTGGATGAGCTTGGTTTTTTGGAGGACAGATTTACAAATTCCTTCCTAGCCTTCATGGCTTTTGCCTTTGATCTGATCATTATTTTGAGATCAAGTGTCACATCTTTTTTTCCAGCTCCACAATAAAAAAAAATCCAGTACTTATAGCGTTAAAAAGTAAGAACCAGCCATTTAATCAAGGGAAAGTAGCTCTTTCCCTTGTCCACTAGATGGCAGCGTTGGACCATATCCAGTGCTCTTTCATGTAACACATGAATGCTAGGTCGTGTGAAGCATTGCATCCCATTATAGTCATTGGACGCACAAAATGGAATGCACAAATATAGGATGGGGGACGTGTGGCTGGATAGCAGTACCTGTGAAAGGGATCTAGGAGTCTTGGTAGATCACAAGCTGAACATGAGTAAGCAGTGTGATACGGCAGCCAAGAGAACTAATGTGATTCATGGTTGCATCAATAGGAGTATGGTGCCTAGATCGAGGGAGGTAATGGTACCACTCTATTCTGCATTGGTTAGGCCTCATTTGGAATACTGTGTCCAGTTCTGGGCACCTCAATTCAAGAAGGATATTGACAAGCTGGAATGTGTCCAGAGGAGGGTGACCAAAATGGTGAAGGATCTGGAAGCCATGCCCTATGAGAAATGGCTTAGGGAGCTGGGTATGTTTGGTCTGCAGAAGAGAAGGTTAAGAGGAGACATGATAGCCATGTTTAAATATTTGAAGGGATGCCATGTTGAGGAGGGAGCGGGCTTGTTCTCTGCTGCTCCAGAGACTAGGACAAAGAGCAATGGATTCAAGCTGCAGGAAAGGAGATTCCACTTGAACCTCAGGAAGAACTTCCTGATGGTCAGAGCTGTCCGGCAGTGGAATATGCTGCCTCAGAGTGTGGTGGCGCCTCTTTCTTTGGAGGTTTTTAAGTAGACGCTGGATGACCATCTGTTGGGAAAGCTTTGATGGGTGTTCCTGCATAGCAGGGGGTTGGACTCAAAGGCCCCTGGTGTCTCTTCCAACTCTCTGATTCTATGATGCAGCAGGCACGTGCCCATGCTGCTGTGAGCACAATGCATTGTGATTTTTGTTTCGCGTGGGAGTTCCTGGAATAGAACCTCTGAATATACAGTGGGTACTCTGTATCCATAAAAATCATAGCATAGCAGCTGTAATCTTGTTGTTTATATTACTTGAGAAGAAACAGCTTTTTCCATGGTCGTGTAACTTTATCAAATTAATTTCACAGTCCTCAAAAACACATTCACCAACATAAATAGAAGGAGAAATTATATAAAGTCTTCCAACTTCAAAAATATACTGTCTCCTTATACAGTTTAAAATCCTTTTCAAGTCAGTGTTTTGCTAATTCTTTTGGTTTAAATCTTCTAAAAAGACATCTCCAGTTTGTCTCTTTTATTTACATGAAAAGGGCACATGTCTCCCTGCCAAACTGAAAGTCTCTCTTTGATTACAATCTAAATGTTATGTAGGAAATTAAGAAAGTGGAATCAGCAAGTTCAAAAACAGCTTACTTTTTGTGCCTGAGCTAGATGCTAATCCAATCCTTGCTTCACAACCAATGTCCAACTGCCAATTTTAGCAGTCTCTGTGTAAGGAGCAAGGTACCAGAGCATGCATGGACAATCCCCAGCATTCTCCTTTTCCAGGGAGTATTTTTACTGGGCTAAATCATACCTCCAGCCAGCATTCTCACTGATGAAAGCTTTCCTTGTTGCAGAGTGCTTGCAAGGGTGTCAGCGTTCTGTGTTTTCACCATCTGGAAGCCCTGGCAAAGTTTTTAGAAAGGAAACAAGATGAGATAGAATTTCAGATTGATAGAGTGTATGGGGCTAACTCTCAATTGGCAAGAATAAGCAACATCCCAAAAGATGTAAATGTCCGTTTTGTTAAGAAAAAGACTAGAGATGAAGTTTTGCAGCAACATTTTGAAAACAGAAGACAGATGACAAAGATGTGATAGTGTTTGAAGACAGTCATGTTAGATGTCAAGGTCAGAGACCCAGGTGGCGAGCCAGCCCAGAGAAGGGAGAGGGAGAGATAGCAGAGTCCCACCAGGAGGAGTCAAAGCAAGCAATTACTCATAGGCAGTCCATTTACCTAAGCCTGAGCAACAAGCAAAAGCCATAGTCAGAGTCCAAAATCCAAGAGTCAGGAACCAAGAGATCAATCCAAGATATCAGGAGCCAGGTGCTGGAAGCCAGGAACAGGCAAGGAGAGGACTTGTAGAAAGTTTGCCACAAGCAAAGGAAAGCTTCCAGGCAGGCAGTTATATGGCCCAGGTACAGGTGTGGCCGGTCACTGCTTCTTGAACTTAAGCAAGGAAGCCTCCCTTGAGTCTCCGCCTTGTTTGTGGGCTGTTTGACGCAGGCTCCAGGGCATCCTCCGGATCACAGCTGGATCCCTGTTGCCCCAAAGGAGCAGGCAGAGGAACATCCGAGCCTGCTTGGTCCATGGCAGCGGGGAGCTCTTGAGCTGCAGGACTCATCTCCAGCCAGAGCCACAGGGACCAACAGCTGCTGCTCGTCATCAGCAGCTCTGACAGGGGCTTCCGTTATCACACTAGAACAGTGTTTCTTAACCATTTCTAAGACTTTGGCTACTAAGTTTTGTAAAGTTCATATCTTACCAAAGATCATATTCTGCTGAGTGTAACGTTTGAAAAGGAAAAACAAACCTTAATTTTAGATGGAGATTGAGTGAAATTCTGTTACAGAATGAAAAGGTGGTTAAAGATTGTAAAAAGTAATTAAAATAATTTTTTGAGAATAATTTGAACAAAGGCACAGATGTTAGAGTGGTTTGGGATACAAGCAAAGGGTTTATGAGAGAGTGCTTTATTCAGTCTGAACGGAATTGAAAAGAAAGAGGAAAAACAAAATGCAATTGGTTTTGGATGAGATTAAAAAAAGGAAAACGAGTTTTAAAAAATCTCCATCAAAGTCTGTTATTACCAATCAAATTACAATCTTGTAGAGACAGTTATCTATGTTCTGGCTTGTAACGCACCTCATGGAATCTTCGCCTATAGGTATCTTTAGACAAGTTCAGGGTACACAGGATGACCAAGTTGACATTGTCGTAATCTGAGGCTTCATCTGGGGTCGAGATATCCACTACTTCCTGAGCAGGCTCTGTTAGACCTGGGGTCAAAATCAGCACCCATTGTGCCCGAGGCCACTTGGCTGTGGTGGCACCATGTTCAAAAGTATTGATAAAGGCCTCAGGATCATCTGTTGGACTCACTTCATTCATTTGAATTGGAGGCAGGCCATGGAACAGGGGTACTGCTGCTCCCTCTGTTCTTCCTGGTATCATGGAAGACACTTGTTTCAGTAGATCATTCTGGGTTTGCTGCTAACTGTTCCAGCACTTGAGACTGGTGCAGTTGCCAGCTGTCTTAGCATTTGTTGTTGCTGCTCTGCAAACCATGGCAACAGAGTTCCTTGGGGATTGGATTGTCCCCCGGGGACTGTGCCCACACTCTCCATCATTGTCATGGGGCCCCTCCTCCTCCATAGGGAGAGGAACCTCAAATGCTCTAGCATCCATGTCTTAAGTTTCTCCTACCTACAATATGTTATGATGGGAAAAATAAATTTCTCTTTGTTGTTAATAATCTCTGTGATAAAAATGAATGCTTTGCCTAGAATGCTGTTTTTATTTCAAAGAATACCACTTCTAATAACTTATGCACCATTTAATCAATGACAGAAGGATGTATAAAAGTTTGTATGGCAAGGGGAAAAGCCAAGAGTCAAATATAAGATGATGCAGGATGCAATGGAAAGAAAAGGATTAGTTTTACTTGATTTGAAACCATTTTGCAGGCTTTTGTTTGTTTAGGTTTAAAAAATAGATGATGCTGAGAAATAGAAGATGACTAGATTTGGAAGGGCATGACCTGAGTTTTGGCTGACATACATATTTATGGTATGATAAAATGAAGGTGAATGTAGATTTTAATAATCACTTTGTGAAATGTGGCTTCCTAAGAATATGGAATAGATACAGATCTAGGTTATGCTTAAAAATGCCTTTCTCATTTTTGAGAAAGGTTCAGCATAAGAAGCTCATTATATAAATGCCAGGCAGAAAAATCTGGTTAACTTACCAAGAGCTCTTGGAGAGTTACCAAGGAGAATATAAAATTAAATAAAAAGAACAGTTTGCTGTGGAGAGATATACTTTTTTCACTGGTTTTCCTATTGACAATTATTCAAAACATTACAATGGACAAAAAGAGTCATGGTTTTGAACAAAATAAAAAATCAGAATTTGAATTGCAATTGTGTACTGATGATGAACATGTGATAAAATGTATAATCTGTTGTTAAAATTTGAGATGGTAGATGAACAAGTGAAAGATTGTATGGTAAAATGGGCTAGGAATTTTGGACATGATGTAAGGATGGAACAATAGGGAAAGATGTAGATCAGTGGTTCTCAACCTGTGGGTCCCCAGATGTTCGTGGACTTCAGCTCCCAGAAGCCCCAGCCACTGTGGTCAATGCTCAGGGCTTCTGGGAGCTGAAGTCTACAAACATCTGGGGACCCACAGGTTGAGAACCACTGATGTAGATGAAGGGGGTTGAAATATATACTATGTTATGATCTCAAAGAGAATTTTTTATAAAATGGTAGATGATACCACAAAAACTGTCTAGAATGTATAAGGATATTTTGAATGTATGTTGGAAATGTGAACAGCAAGAAGGAACATTTGACCATATGTGGTGGACATAAGAAAAGGTTAAAAACTTCTGAGCTCAGGTAAGAAGTTGATGCAGAGATTTTAAAGATTAATATTCTATTGAAACTTGAACTTTTTCTTTTGGATCTTATAGTTTATCAGCTGGAAAAGAGCCATGGGTGATTACTCCACTATATGATCACAGGAGCAAGACAGTTGTATGTGCAAACATGGAAGAACTTAATAATACCTGTAAGGGAAGAATGGCTATTGAAAGTGACTGAGCTAGCAGAAATGGACAATTTTTTGGCATTGATTAGATAGAAATCGTTGAAGACATTTCTGAAAGATTGGAAGCCCAGTCTTTGGTTTTCATAGTTAGGTGTTGTTAGCAGAAGAAATGAATGATATAGTGTTAGAGAGGGATGTTTGATTATATTACTGTATATGTATGTCTAACTTCTGAAAAGAAAGTCAGAAGCCATGCTTTCCTTTGCTTTGCATTATATTCTATTTCTTGCTTTTCTTTCTTCTTTCTTCTTTTTCTTTTTAAAATTGTATTTAGAAAACTCTGAATAAAATTACTTAAAAAAAACTTTAAAAGAATTGTCTGAGTTAGCCAGTTCCATTGTCAAACTGTTTATGCCAGAAGGAAGTTCTTCCTAATCTGTCATTGAAAACCTTTTCCTTATAATTTGAATTCATTGCTTTGAGTGGTGCCAGCTGGTGGCTTCTAAGTTAATGGGACAATGAATCCACTCTAGGTTTTAGATCAAACTTTGACAAAGTTATACAAAGTGCTGAACCTGCTTTGAAGACCAGAATTAACACAGTGGATAGCTGCTTTCCATTCTGAACTGAAACTCGGCGCAGAATTGCTGCCTCACGGCTGTGCAAAACCAGGTTTCAATGGCTTCAGCCCAGCCTTTCCAGAGCAAAAGAAAAAGTCCTTCATTACCTGTATGCTCTGTAACATTTGTAACCTACATTAAATGGTGGGCTGAACAATATCATTAGAAATATGGGTATGGATATGTATATTCAAAGTTTGGGGAAACAATTACAGAATTTTTTTTTCATGAAAATCAGGTTACTTCACCCAACTTATTTTCCATTTATATCACAGAACCGTACAGTTGAAAGTATTACAGAACCATAGAGCTGGAAGAGACCACAAGGGCCATCCAGTCCAACACCATTCTGCCATACAGAAATATACAATCAAAACATTCCCAAGAGATGGCCATTCAGCCCCTGTTTTTTCAAAAAAACTTCCAAAGAATGAAACTCCACCACACTCCAAGGCAACATACTCCATTATCAAACTGACTTTAGGTAGGTAGAACCTCCTTTAAATATTTAGGTAGAATATTTAAGTAGAATCTCATTTCTACTTAAAGTTTGAAGCTATTGGTCCCTGTCCTAGTTTCTGGAGCAGCAGAAAACATGCTGTTTCCATCCTCCATATGACATCCCTTCAAATATTTAAACATGGCTATCGTGTCACCTTTTAACTTTCTCTTCTCCAGGCTAAACCTATCCAGCTCCCTAAGCCACACTTCATAGTGCATGGTTTCCAGGCCTTTTACCATTTTGGTCAACCACCTCTGGACATGTTCCAGTTTGTCAACATCCTTCTCAAATTTTGGTGCTCAGAACCAAAGCAGAATAGAGTGGTACTATTACTTCTGATGACCTAAACACTATACTCCTATTGATGCAGCCTATAATCTCTTTGGCTTTTTTAGCTGCTACATCACACTGTTGAACCATGTTCAGCTTGTTGTCTATTAAGACTCCAAAGTCTCTTTCACATGTCAAGCGTCACCCATCTTATATCTGTACATTTTATTTTTTTCTGCCTAAGTGGAACACCTTACATTTCTCCCTGTTGAAATTCATATCATTAGTTTGGCCCAGCTCTCTAAACTGTTAAGATTATTTTGAATTCTGATCCTGTCCTCTGAAGTATTAGCTACCCCTTCTAATTTGGTGTCATTTGCCAATTTATAAGAATGTTCCATCATCCAAGTCACTGATAAAGATGTTGAATAGCACTGGCCCCAGGACAGAACCCTGTGGCACCCCACCAGTCACTTCTCTCCGGGATGGAGAGGAGCCACAGGTGAGCACCCTTTGGGTTCAGTAAGTCAACCAATTACAAATCTGCCCAACAGTCAGGTTGTCTAATCCACATTTTAATAGCTTGTTTGAAACAATATCAGGGGGACAGTGTCAAAGCCTTTACTGAAATCAAGATATACTACATCTACAGGATTTCCTTCATCTACCAAGCTTGTAACTCTATCAAAAAAAAGGAGAAATAAGATTAGCCTGGCATGACCTGTTTTTTTCTTTTTCTTTTATTATAAAATTAAAAATGAATATAAAAATAAATAAATAAAAATAACATAAATATGGAAGATTATAACGTAACCACTAGAGCAAATTCAAAATATCTAATAATAAGAAAAAAGATAAAAAAAAATACGAAAATCTAAGATTAATAAGATATACAACAGAAAGTAAAGAAGACACATCATATATACAATTTATATAAAAAGTTTCCAATATTTATGTCATATAACTGTGTATATATGTATGTATATACATTAGCACCATGCCATACCAAAAAAATATGACTTGTTTTTGAGAGACCCATTGATTTTTAGTGATTATGGCATTCTTTTCTAAGTGCTTACAGACTGTCTGTTTAATTATCTGTTCTAGAATCTTTCCTGGTATTGATGTCTTGCTGACTGGGCAGTAATTGTTTGGGTCCTCTTTTGTCCCTTTTGAAGAGGAGAACAACATTTGCCTTCCTCCAGTCTGTTGAGACTTCTATTCTCCAGGAACTCTCAAAGATTCTTGCCAATAGTTCCGGTATTACTTCTGCAGTTCTTTTAATACCCTTGGGTGTAGCCCTGGAGACTTGAATTAATTTAGAATAACTAGGTATTTCTGTACTACCGGTTCTGTGCTGCATTTCCCCTGCTGTATCATCTGCTCCATTTTCCCTTGGTCAAGCACTGTTTTCCTTCTGGAACAAGACTGAGGAAAGAATGTATTGAGTAGTTCTGCCTTTTCTCTGTCCTGTTAGCATTTCACCATCTTCTCCATGCAGTAGCCCTAGCATTTCCTTGCTGTTCCCTTTGCTACAGATATCACCAAACAAGTTGTTTTTATTGTTTTTAACCTCTTTAGCAAGACGGCTTATTTTGCACTGCCGCTTTTGTGACTCTCCCTGCACATGCTGGCTATTCATTTGAATTCCTCTTTGGTGATTTCCCCCCTTTTCCATTTCTTGTACATGCCTCTTTTAAATCGTAGCTCATTTGAAAGTTCTTTAGACATCCATCCCAGATTCTTTAGACACTTCCTATTCCCCCCCCACTGGAATTGTTTGAAATTGTGCCTTCAATATGTCACCCTTAAGAAACTCCTATCCATCATGAAATCCCTTTTCTTGTGGTATTTCTGACCATGGGATCACACCCAGTATTTACCTAAGTTTACTGAAATCAGCTTTTTTAATGTCTAGAATGGGCATCTGACTCACTTGGCTTCCCCTTTCCACTGCATAACAAATTCCAGGAGAGCAAATCACTCTTACCTAAGGATCCCACCACTTTCACTCCATTAAACAAATCATCATTGTTAGTTAGGATCAGATCTAAAATAGTTGATCCCCTTGTTGCCTCTTCTACCTTCTGGACAATGAAGTTACCTGCAAAGCAAATGAGGAATTTGTTGGGCCTTTTATTCTTAGCAGAATTTGGCTTCCAACAAATATCAGGATAGTTGAAATCTCCCATTACTACTATGTCTCTAATTTCTGAATGTTTGGTCATCTATTCCAGAAAGATATCATCCAAGTCCTCAGTATGGTTATGTACATTATTTCAGTGACATCTTTTTAACATGATACTGAAGTCAGTATACTGTAACATCATCAAATGTTCATACTAGTAAGAGAAGAAAGCAAGTCCAGGAAGGATTTCAACAATATAATTAACTAAACTTCGTGAAACAGGTTATTATTGCTTCAGGATGTGCTTGTGAATCCTCTTCACCCAACAGATTATCTTGCACCTGGTTTTCTGTAGAGTTTGAAGTATCCCATCCACATACTTAATAAAGCTTTGTTTGTTTGAAAGACTAGACTTTTTTTGAGGGTTGTGCATTTTTTGCTGTTACCTCTCAGTTGGTACCATCTTTCCTCATGCACAGAATGAGCAGAAAAGGGGTTTTCCCAACTCTGCCTGAATCGGTGTAATAATTCATTTTGAAAATACTCTGGAAAGCAAGCAGATGCTGTAAAATTCTCTCTCTCTTTTTAACAGTTGCATCATGAAGGGTAAAAACATGAAAAGAACAATGCTGGCTCAACGCAAAAGATTATCCAGCATTCTGTTTTCACAGTGGTCAAATCTATGCCTATGAGCAGACCACAAGCAGGAAATATGTGGAAACACTCACCCACGTGCTCCCTGGTTATTGGTATTCAGGGCTTACTGTCTCTGATGATGGTGATACCTTATATCTGTCATGCCTAATAGCCTTTGATAGCCTTATCTTCAGGAATCTATCTAATCCCATGTTAGGACCACCCACATCAAATTCCATAACTTTGTACTATATGAAGAATGACTTTCTTGTTGTCTGTCTTAAATCTCTCACCATTCAACTTTCTTGGATGATTCCAGGCTTCAGTGTTTATGAGCAAGTAAGAAATACCTCCCTAATGAAAGATATTTATTAAAATAGTTTTATCTTGACCTATATCATCTCCTGAGGATGTATCATCCACAGCCTTACAGCAACAGGTCTTAGTGAGTGTTTTAACATGCACTGTGGCCCACCAGATGGATTTGTATTTATATTCTTGTCAACCCATGCCACTATTAACAATTAATGCCATTAATGATGTGGTATGATAGGACTTGCAGTTGAAAAACATCTGGAGGGCTACAGTTGCCCATACCTCTCTCAATAATTAGCTAAAACTACTACTCTGTAGTTTCTACTCATTCTTGTTTGCTGGAACAAGAAAGAGCAGTTGAACTCCACCTTCTGCATGACTGTGTTCCAAATAAAAGCTCTTATGGCTCTCCTTCATGGTATTTTTTGAGAACCCAGAAGAGTTCAGCCCCATAGCTGGTTTGTGGGCTTGCTGTAGGCCTCTGGCTCAGTGGCATACTGAGGTACAACAGTGACGAGGGCAAGCATTGATGTTGCACCTGTAGGTGCTGCTGATGCTGCCCCCCCAGGCAAGGAAGGACCCTGGCGGCAGCGAGGTGGTAGCAGGGGGCGGGAAGGCAGGACGGTGGTGGGCGGGGGCAGGGCAAGCAGCAGTGGACGGAGATGGGGTGAGTGGCAGTGGTTGGGTTGAGCAGCAATGGGCAGGGCAGGGCAAGAGCAGGGTTAACAGCAGCAGGCGAGGCGGGCAGGAGAGTGGTGGCAGGCAGTGGTGGGGGGCAGGCAGGGGTGCTCTTTTTTGCACCCCCTGGCATTGGTGCCCTGGGCCACGCAGCCCAGTTGCCCCACCCTAGATATGCTTCTGCTCTGGCTCACCCACTGCTTGCCTCGATCTGGTTCACCTACTGTGAAAAGCAAGATGCTTGCTTGGGTGGACTATTTATCTGATCCAACAGTGCTCTGATTTATGTTCTTATTGTTCTTGTTCTGTGTCTTCAGGTTGTTTCTGACTTACAGTGACCCTTAGCAAACCTATCTTGGGGATTTCTTGGCAAGATTTGTTCAGAGGTTTGCTTTTGCCTTTCTCTGAGGCTAAGAGAGTGCCCAAGGTCACACAGGGCATTTTCATGGCCAAGTGGGATTCAAATCCTGATTTCCCAGGATCCTAGTTTCCCTAGTTTGGCCAGCACCCAAACCACTACTCCACACTGGCATTTTATATTCTTATAGAAACATGTAAATAGGAATAAATGTCACCATCTTGTTTTGTTCTGTTTAGAATTGCTTTTCTAATGATCATGACCATAGATTTTTATCATGCAGAGCGTAAAGGATCTACCACCTCTTTTCCCCTAGAGTTACAGCAGAACCTGATAGCCCGTGGTAGCTATTCAACTAGCCATGGAGAACTTTTAGCCTCCATATGTTTTTGATTTCAATATTCATAAGCCCCAGAAAACATCAAAAGTAGTCAGGGATTATGGGAGATGAAGTCCAAAAACACCTTGCAGACCAAAGATTCCCCACCAATGAGTTAGAGCCAGGTGTTAACAGCTATGTAACAAGAATCCCTACATGCTCAATCACTTGAAACAGAGCTGATATGAACAGAAATCAAGTCTTTGTACTAAATGTGAGAAATTCAAGACATTTATCTAACCTGGCTAGCAAGCTGTTGAAATTACTGCATGTCTGGCTTTTTGTGTTGCAATATCTAGGCAACACCAGTTTAGGGGTAGCATATTGAACCAGTGTCCTTAGATGTGGCAGGATTGATGACAAGATTATTCCAGGGCCCCAAACTATCTTGAATTCCATCCTTTCTACTCTCATGGTTTCTTTTAGGGCACATTAGACAAATAATATATGAATGATCTATTCAGAAACCCTCCAGTCCAATTTATCCTCTTCATGAGGATTACATCAAGATTGTTCAACAGTTTTGCTCCCAAATATAGCAATGGGTCAGGTGCTACACTAATATAGGCTTCCCCTCATTTCCCTCCTCCTTGCCACAATAAGTGACCCTAACTTTCAAAACGTCTACCTGTGGGGTGGCAGCAAGGAGAGAAAAACCCTTTGAATGCTAGAACTGTGGCAGTTAGTAACCACCTCCTACAGTTAAGTTTCACAGCAGAGGTAGAAGATTATTAGAATGCTTTCAAGCAGCAACTTCCTCAATGACTATAGCCAAAAAATGTGAAAGAGATACACAAAATGTGAAAGAGCTTGCCCATGTGAATCACTGTCACTGTTTCCAATTATCTGGCCAGTATGTTTGGACTAATAATGATCAGTACAAGAACCACACAGCTAGACTACACTACGCTACACTACATTACAAGAACACTACAGTGTTCTACTACAGTGTTCCTGTCACCTAACAAACCCCACCAGCTTGCTAGAAAGCCAATGGCAGGATCGATGAGCGTACAATTTCCTCTAGGCCAATCAAGGTTTGGAGCAGCACTTCAAAAGTTCCAGAACTTGGAGAATTAATTTCCAAATAATTCATTGATTCATTGCAAAGACTTGAAAAAGTAATTCACTGTCAAGAATGTTATGATTTCTTTTTCAGAAACTCATTACACTGCTTGTTATTGTAATGAAGACTGTTACGAAATTAGATAATACACATTTAAATATTTCAACCAGAATACCATAAAATAATAATTGCATAATAAATCCCTGCATCCATCCCACTTGCTACATTACTTTTCAAATGTAATTTTGTTGCACTCTTGTTTTTTCAAAAATCTGGAAAATTCTATGAAATTCTTATGCATTGAGGCTTTTCTTTATGACATCAATCATATAGCATTTCGGCTAGAGAAACAAAGATTTGCAGATAAGAACAGAGGGAATGTAAACACCAGTAGTTTATTTTACAGGTGAAAACTCAGTTCTACAAAGATTTAAATAACACTGTACAAGAAGCAAAAGTACCAAGACCATGAGCTTGCAGGTGGCGTGAAAAATGACAATGTACACATTGCTCCAGTGGAAACTAACTGACAATTTGATTCTGTGATGTACAGATAATTCGTTTTGTTAAATACAGTCAAGATCACACCCTCAAGGTAACTTTATATTTTCATATTTTAAAGGGATCTTCTTTGCCCCCTGGACTCTAACTTCATCTTATTTATACCACTTAGTATAAATGGCAAACATTGTGCAACATGATCATGGGCATATTTATTTAGATTTATGTCTTTCTGATTGCAGCCTTAACTTTATAAAGATACCTGGAATGAAATCACAGAACCTCTCTCTACACTATGAATGCATATCACTCTTGTGCCAGTTTATCTGTTTTGGCATTCTGCAATTCTGAGGAAACTAGTTTGGCAAGAATACTAAGAAATTTCTTTCTGAATCAGAATCCTTAGCTATCATAGCCAATAACATTTCTAAGTTCTACATGATGCCAGGAACATACTAAAGTGTGCATGCTCCTTTCTACAAATATTAAATTCATGTAATTGTTACTGCTCTCAATGGCATAAATGCCTTTCACTGAAATCAATAGGATAAAATATTTAACTTTATCTGGATTGTGCCCATACTGAAAAGAAAATTTCCCATAATAACGCAAACACACCACATTGGATTTTAAGTTTGACAACTATTATTCTATTATTTGTGGAATTTAATATCTATATATAGAACAAGGAGGGCTATTGCACGTGTGAAATTTAATTTAAACTCTGATCAGGAAATTACACATTACTTACAAGGAAAGCCTAATGTTATTATGATTTCTTTCTGTGAAGGCCGTTCCAGAAAATAAATGATTCTCCTGCTGTTAACAGGCAGTTTTTCCACCCCATCTCACTTAGAATAGCTTACAAAAAGTGAAGCTGTATTTCTTGCATTTGAAAAAGCTGTCTTTCCACCAAGAATCTTAGAATACAGCTCTGATTGCCATCCTATTTTATCATCACACAATCACCCTGTGAGGTAGGTTATCTGGAGAAATAGGGTGCATCCAGACACACAGCTCCTAGGGCTACCAATCAAAAAGGAATTGTGGAGCTATTCTGATAACATCTCCTCTCTGTACCCTCTCCCCATTTTCCAGTTTGGTGTCAAGGTGACTGCACAAGAATGCCCCATCTGGAAGCAATCCAGTAACTAGTCCAAGGTCACCCAGTGAGCTTTGTGGTTGAGGAGCTCATAGATCTCCTCTCATGACATGTCCCACTTGATAAAGTTGCACAAAATGTGTAGATCCTCCTTATTTTACACTGTTGGTTTCTGTGAGTTTACAAGACTGTAGGATCCATTGATCTTTGCCTTCCTAAAGAGGAAAATCAATATTGCTGCCATGGGACCAGCTGCTGTTGCTAAAGAGGAAACCACAATGATCACAGGAATCACATAATCTGGTTCTTCCATTTTGGCTGCAAAAAAATCAAAGACAGAGAAGAAAAAAAAGAACGTAAGATTTAAATTGGCAATGGTCTTCACCTAAAGGACAAATGTCTCAACAGGAACATCTTTTCTTCTCTTTTGGATTTAACTTTGCCTCCCCTTCCTTCCATGTATACGCATGCAGCAGCATCTTTAAGCTTCTTACATACTTGTGATGAGCAACTTCCTGGAGTGGGGACCACATGTCCTGCCACTCCAAACCTACTTCAATTAGTGGCAAAAATCCAATGATTTTCCGGGAAAACAGGGCATGCCCTTCCCATGTGGCATTTGCATATTTTGGCAACAATAGTAATGCTACTGATACAGCTAGTGGAGGTGTAAAGTATATGTGCGTGCAGAAATATGGTGGGGCAGGCACAAGTAAGCCTCAGGACCACACACTGCTGATCCCAACTACTGGGAAGAACAGACAATGGAATGCAGCAACTGGAATCTTAAACAGGGAATAACTCACACTGCAACGTTTTGTTTTACCACCTGCTTGTTCTATCTGAAGCAAAAATGACCAAAACAGAAAAACAACCCCTTGACAACACTGCATTTCTGTTCTTCCAACTCTGTTCACTTTTTTAAAAATCATGTCTGACGTGTAGCCTACCAATGTCTTTATTCTAGCAATAAAGCTACCACAAGGAAAATGAAGGATTTGTCCTACACATTCCTTGGAGAAATGTACGAGACCTTACAGTTAACGCAATGCAATATACTATAGGTATTCAAAATAGTTATTGCTAGTCAAATTGTGTAACTTTTTCTTGGTTCATACTGAAATAATAAACAGCTGGGGAGTCATGTAGAAAAAGAGCATGGGCATGCCATGTAGAGTAATCAAGTTAGCAAAGTTTTTATGCTAACTAGCCTTGTATTTTTCAACACACATCTAAAGCAGTAGCCAAAATGTGTTCATTGTTGCTCCTATCATGTCCCGTGCCTGTCTGGTATATTATATGGGTTTCTTCAGTGGTGGTTCCTTTCTGGATGAACATACTGCAATGTATTAGTTTTGTACTAAAAAAAAAATGCTCGGTTATTTGTAGACATCTATGTACTTTTACATTATATTGCTGTGACTTGGAACTTAACTCATGGTCAATGGGACTGAATCCTGTATGCCCTTAAAATAGCCAGAACAGTTACCTAACAAGGCTGGAAAGACAATTATTCACTATTCATTCATCAGGGGACCTTACGGATTCAGCCACATATAAACATATATTCTACAGACATCAACTCCTAGTAAATACCTTTTCAGACATATAGTCAGCTTATATTAATGTACAGGTCTAGCACATGTTAATATCTTCTGTATTTCTTCTTTGTCCTCTCTTTCCTTCCCTCCATGTCTTTTTTTTTAATTTAATTTTTTTAAATCCAAAAAGTTTTTTTTTTTTAAAGAAGTGCCATGCAATATCCAAGAAGTTTACAGCGTGGGTACCACAAGTCAGATATAAACCTATTCTGCTTTCATGCTGGGCTGAAATTAATAAATCTGTTCTATTAGTTTTAAATAAGGTCTCATCTGTACTTTGTCCCATTCATCACTATTAACATGGTGGCTTCAGTGTAGCATACAGGAAAGAGGATCTGACTAGGGAGATCAGCTTCAGTTCCTCATGAACATTTGCCATGCAGTATATTGTGTGACTCTGGGGGCCAATTACCTATCTCTCCATCTAATCTATCACACAGAAGTGCTGCAGTTTGCCCCAAGCTCCTGGTAAATAGGCAGAGTACAAATGAGACAGCTAGACTGTCATACCACCTAAGATCATTTTCTGTGAATATACAATGCTTTGGAAGGCAGGAGATGTCAATTACTTACCTATGACTATTTCAATCTCTTCCGTATCATTGCTAACACCACTGAAATCATCCACCAGGTATGTGATGGTATGGTTTTTAGGTGTTGTTGATGAAAATACTGTCTGCTTTGGGGCAGGGGAATTTTTTTCTCCCTGATGATCAGTCACTGGTTGTGGAGTATTATAAGATGTACTCTTAATAGTGAAATCTTCCACTTCAGTAATTGTTTCAGGTGCATCAGTTAATGCTGGAGTAGTTGATGAGGTTTTATTTTCCAGATGATCAGTTGCTTGTTGTGGAGTATTATAAGCTGTATACTTAACAGTGAAATCTTCCACCTCAGTAATTGTTTCAGGTCCATCAGTTAATGCTGGAGTAGTTGGTGAAAAGGCTAAAAAGAAATAAACAACTTATTGAGTAATGATCAGTCTGATTATCAAAAAGGTGCATTGTATGTGTGCGCATGTGCACGCATGCATGTGCGCCTTTAAGTTTCCTGTCAACTTATGGTGGCCCCACAAATCTAATAGGGCTTTCTTAGTCAAGAAATACTCAGAAGCAGTTTGCCACTGCCTTCCTTTGAACTATAGCCTAGAGTGATGGGTATTCCCTGGCAATCACCATCCAATTATTAAACAGGATTGATCCTGTTTAGCTTTCAAGATCACACAAGATCTGATGCCTTCAGGCAATAGGTACATCTTCATACCTTGTACGGATATGGACACTGTCTTCTTCTCCACTTCATTGGTTACATCATTTGTGGCTTCACAGACGTAGATTCCTGAATCCAAGAACTGAGCACTTGGAATAGAGAGATTATAGCCTTCTGCAATATGCTGGAAAGTTTCATTAGCCAGTTGCTTCTTCCAGACAACTTTAGCTGGTGGATGACTTTCAGTCACACAGCTAAGCATCAGTGCGTTCCCTTCCATAAGAGTGCTGTCTGGAGATGCAGTGACGTGAATGTTGCGTGGTCCAACTGGAAGAAAGCAAAATATCAGAAAATTAAGTGACTTCAGTGAATTAAGACCACTGTGAGGAAGATCCTACAATGATACCACCTTGAAAGCAGCTTGGAAATTATGAACTTCCTCGTGCAGCTTTTAAGATTTCATCAATTTTAAATCTAGCTTAAAACTTTGCGATGAGAAATTTGTGATGTTACTTTTTTTGGAAGAAATCTGAGATTCTCAAGATACTATATTCTGTATCCAATATGGATGCAGTCATGACAACATCTGTCAGACTAACCTACTTTCCAGAATCATTACAAGGATATCATCTGTGTGTTGGGAGTGTGAGGAGGTAGGTTCTTCTATGTCAATCTGAGCTTCTTGTAAGAAAGGACAATCATGTATAAACCAAATATGTTGGATTCTTTAAATTCATGCAGTATTTTTGATGGCAAATATGTGGGACCTAATATAATAGACTTCACAACTTAGTGCTCTGGTACCTGAAGGTAGGTATGTGTTTTTGTGGGTGTGTATATATATATATGTGTGTGTGTGTGTGTGTGTGTGCGTGTGCGCGCATGCATGTGTGACAGGTCTACTGGAGAAGTTCTTCTCTAAGTCCTACCAAGTGTGGCAATACACTATAGGAGGATATGAGAGAGAGACTTTTGGGCTGTGGCACCCCAGTTGTAGAATACGTTGCCTTTAGAAGCCTGACTGGTACAAATGTTGTTGTCATTCTGGTACCAAGTCAAAACACTGCTTTTTACTAGAGACTTTGGGGCCTGATTTTTATCCAAATCTACATATGCACTACAGTTAAACTGATTTTAATCATCTTGTTTTAACTTGCCAAACTGTTTAATGTGCTTTTAGCCTGTTCAAATTATTTCCTGTTGTTTTATATTATTGCTCAAACTGCTTTTATCGTGTGCTGCTTTGAGATCATATGATACAGGGCAGGACATAAGTATTTCAATAAATAAACAGTATATGAGACACTCCTAAGGCTTTCAAATCTTGATGTTCATGTGACCTGGTCTTAAAGCCCAATTATCTCAAAATACTTACAATTCACATCAAGCAGATGTCTTGCCTGCCTCTTCTTGGGCTGAAATTCCATCTCTTCTATTGGCAATTCAGCTATGCATGTGATCTCTTTTCTAATATCTTTCTCAGTGGGAATAAAGGTCATCTTCACAGTTTTTGTTTCTACCGATCTGGTTGGTTCTTCATTAAAAAACTCTTCAACCTTAAAAACCTTACTGTCTTTCTTCAGAGATACCACCAGGCGTTCGGATGGATACACTTTAGGAACATGACAGATGACATCAGATGGTTTTCCAAGAACAAGTGGCTTACTGATCTCAATAACAGGATCACTGGGGAATGCTAAAATAGTACAGAAAGAAAAGTTACAAAAGAGAAGCTCAACAGCATCCGCATACAGATTCTGGATATGACTTGCTTGTCAGATTATGACATAGGTTAGCTCTGACAAATCATGGCTGAAAGGAAATGAAAAGAAAGTGTAGGAATCTCCATATAATCGCTTTTCTCTGAAAGAAGTCCTGTGAGCAATATGTGTTTTTTGAACAAGGATCACCCCAGCAAGTGTCCACAATAAATGCCACTTGAAACAGTAGTATCTGTTCAAGCAATGAATGGTACCTTTTACTCATGTTCCTAACTTTCAACTATCCTGTTTGGCCAGGGACAGTCCCAATTAATCCTCTGTTTTCCTACTTTTTCAAATGCTTTTAAAACGTTCCTTTGTCCCTAGCTTACTTCAGTTGCTGCAAACTGAATTCAAAGTGCAAAAGTTGTTTGCACTCAACTCAGGAGTCAGAGGTGAGGAAGAGGTGGAATTTTGCTCTTCCCAGTAAACTCAGACAAAAGCAAACTGCTGCACCCTCTCTTAGCTTGTGTATTGTTTTTCATGAATTGCTATGTGGACCAAAGTTTCATGATGCTTGGCCACACATCTCCTTGTTTTCATCTGTGAAATGCTGAAGGGCATGAGTTTTCCAGTGATGCTTAGGCAAATATGCCTCAAAAATGATAGTCACTACTACCACTAAATATACAGATTTGGGGTTTAAATCTGTCTCTTCTCCATAGTTTTAAATGTACATGTAATTGGGCTTGCAACATTTCTAATACATTAATAAACAAGGGAATGGACATAACTGAAAAAAACACTGATTTTGCACTGAGAAAATTAGTGCCCAAACTGGTATTTAAAGTTCTGGACCTAGTGTTAGGAAACGTTGCAGGCAACTCAAAAACATGTGTTCAACTTTTTAAATCAATAAGTCTAAATGTGATACCTGAAGGTAGTTCTACATGGGAATTGCATGTTCTAATACTATCATTTAGTTACTTACAGTAGACTTCAATCTGGACTCTTCTTTCTCTTCTTTCATTCCCACAAATAGCATTGCAGAGATAGTTATGCTCATGTTCAAATCCAACAGATGCCAAGGTTAAGAAGGAGTCACTTCCTTGGTTACTCATTGTCCCATGTAATGGGTTGTCCATCTGGGTTCTCCAAGAAAAATCTGGGGATTTGCAGCCAGTCGTACGACAACTTAGCACAAGCTTGTCACCAATTTGGGCAGCAATCTTATGATCAGGTGCAATGTCCTTGATCTCAAATGCTTCCACTGAAAAGAGAGGGAAAAGTACACTTAGGGATGAATCAATGCATGTAATTCTATAAGCTTCTATTTTCTTGTATTTTTCATTCTCTCCCAGACATGCCCAAATGGGTCAGATTGCCTGTTGTCAGAAATCTGCACTCAGACATGCTACTACAAAAGACAGGATATTTTTTTCACTAAAGTGGATGTGGAGATGTACATCTACAGAAGTCAGTTCAAAACTCTTTTGGGATTTTGCACATGTCTGTGCGATAGAGAGAACAATGCAGAAAAAATACAGTAAAAATATAGTTCTACCTTTGCTGCATCTTTTATACTTGTAATAAACACATACACTGTATATTACAAGATTGGTAAAGCCCTGTCCATAGTATTGTCATGTTCATATCTATAATGAGTATAATGTATCTGAATAATCTTGAGAACATTTTCCTCTAAGTAAGCACAGTTATGATCACTGAGATCTGCTTCTAAGAAGACATTATTGGACTGTGCTGTAAATCCATTCCAATATTTTCAATTGTACCTGGTCATGATTGGCTTTTGTTGGACTGTGTCCATGAAATTAGATGATGCACTCATATTCAGCCATCTGGTTTATAGTATGTCCATAAAGCTATTAATAATGCAGTCCTACACATGCATAAATTCAGTGGGGCTTTCTCCCAAAGTTAAGTGTGTATAGGATTACAGCCTATAGCTACAATCTACATTTGTTTACCTGGAAATTAATACCAGTGAAATAAAGTGACCAGATCTCAACATTATTCAAAACTGAGCACAGTATTTTCCTGTGTTGTCCATAAATCATTTAAACCAAAATGTTAAATTTAATCTGAATTTAGTGCCCTTTAAATAAAGCAATTCATTTCGTGGCTCAACTGTTTTCTAGGAGATGACTTCAACCTCTTCGGGAAAATTAAGTTCATCTTATTTGGTTGTTCCATTAACAACAGATTTCACATGTCAGAGCTGCAGTCTCATGAATATATGCCTATTTGGCAGTGAAGTCCATTATCATGATAGCATCTATATCCAGACAGATATGTTCAGAATGAGATTGTAGCTAGCTGAACAAATACCATCTTATTCTCAAACCACAACTGAGATTCAAATGACAATATTTTAAATGTGTAAACTGTCACTTATATTGATTTAAATTTTAAATCAATGGAAGTGACACTTGATAAACATAGAAATCTGTATCTGCCAGTTACTGAAGATCTGCCACTAATTTACTCAAAATAGATGCTAGTCCATTAATTAACTGTGTTCCAGTTACTCCTTCCAGGTCATTCTATGAAGTCAATGAGATTTAGGTTATAATCCAGAAAAGGGACTCATCCAGTCCTCCAAACCTCATTGGACTGCAATTCCCAGCAGCCCTAATGAACATACCCATGGGTGGTGGATGTTGGGAGCTGCCATCCAGCATCTGGAAGGATGCATGCCTCCTCCAAAATCCTTTACACACTTACCTGAGAATACGACTCAATTTAATGGGAGTTTTTCTGAATAGACACATATTTCATAACACTGAACTGCTGTTTCTGAGGAAGTTGACAAGAGCAGATTACCAATACAATCCCAGACCTGTTTACTTAGACCTGTATTCAGTGAGGTTTTCTTTAATAATGCAAGTGTGTTTAGGCCTGTACTCTATGGTTTATTAAGGGCCACTTATACACCTAAACCAAGCAAGAGAAAGGACTTATAGCCCTCCCAGATTTTGATGGATTGCTATTCCCAGTATCCCTTAATGGCTATGCTGGATACTGCTGATGGGACTTGCAATCCAAAAGCAGCCAGAGGGCTACATGCTCCTACTCACTTATACACTTAAACCGGGCAAGAGAAAGGACTTGTGGCTCTCCAGATTTTGACGGATTGCAACTCCCAGTATGCCTTAACGGCTATGCTGGATACAGCTGATGGGAGTGGCTATCCAGGAGCAGCCAGAGGGCCACATGCTCCTATTCAGGGTTCACCAAGTGCAAGAGAAAAAACAGCTTCTCCATCTTCAACAATTCTGGCCATTTCCACACTACACTCTTATAGCACAATTATTTCACTTTCAACATCCTATGGAATCCTGGGATTTGCAGTTTCAGGAGGGGCCGGCCGGCCGGCTCCTCCCCAAACTGCAAACCCCAGGATTCCACAGGATGTTGATAGTGGAATAATCGCGCTATAAGAGTCTGAAAGAGAGTTTCAGGCGGAGGTGAATTCTGAGAAGCGACACACACCAGAAATCCCTCTTGTATCAAGTTTTTGGCCATTTCCGCACTACACTCTTATAGTGCTATTATTCCACTTGCAACATCCTATGGAATCCTGGGGTTTGCAGTTTAGGCAGGGGCGTCTAATTCCATAGGATGTTGAAAGTGGAATAATCGCACTATAAGAGTGTAGTGTGGAAATGGCCAGGCGCCCGTACTCCTTTTAGGAAAAAAAAATCGGACATGCTAGAGTATCTTAAAAGCACAAACATATAAAAGCAACAAAGCGGAGCAGGAAAAGAAAAACTCACCAGTTTTGACGGACAGGAGAAATAAAAGCGCTGCGATTCCTGAAGTTAAGCCGGACATTTGGACGGTGGCGGGTTTCCTTCTGGTTTTACACGGAGTTTGCCTTGAAAAAGGAACCCGGTTGGAAAGGAAAGCCGGCTGACAGAAAGCCAAGGAGTGGAAAGTGTTTCCTCTGAGAGGGAAAGCGGTGTTGAGAGGGTCCCAGGCTCTTCCTTTTTATAAACGGGGAACGGGAGGGGGAAGATGGCTGGAATTTCCATGACGGGAAAACCCCCCGAAAACCAGGGCGAAAAGTAAGATCTTCCCCTCGGTGAGGAATCCATCCGTCACTCGCCCGCGCCGGACAACTTGGCGCCCTCTGTGGTCGCCCGGCGAGCTCAAGAATTCCGGCTTGGAAAATTAAGGGGCGACGTCAAAGGAAAGCCCAAAGTCCTCAGGATTTTTCTTCTTCTTCTTCAAGGAGAAAGGGTTGAATAAAGCAGAAGAGTTACTTTTGGGGGGGGGGGTGTTTGACGCGTACTGCAAGTTAATATTATGGTCCCTTCTAAGCGAGGGCATGATAAAAGAGAAATGATAAAGAAAAAGAAAAGGCAAAGAATGCAGTGGGTTCTGTCTGATACAAGGGTCTTTCCGCACTACACTGTTATAGCGCTATTATTCCATTTTCAACATCCTATGGAATTGTGGGATTTGCAGTTTAGGGAGGGGCCTTTAGAATTCTCAGCCAGAGAGCTCTTTGGCCTCAGGAAACTACAAACCCCAGAATTCCACAGGATGTTGAAAGTGGAATAATAGCACTATAACAGTGTAGTGTGGAAAAGCCCTAAGTCTTCGTCTGGAAGCTTCTGGATGACCAAGATGGCTTTATTCAGCCTGGGGCAAATCTCTTCCCCTTCATGTGTGTTGGAGAGGGTGGTCTGAGAGTTAATCCAGAGCTAGGAAAGGTTTTGATTTGTGGGGCCCACCATGAATTGCCCCATTGCAGGTCCCTCAGAGTCATGTCTAACGTTAGTTCAGCCCCCATGGCCCTAGGGTTGTATCTGGAGGGGGATGTTAGGAGTCCCCACCGTTCATTACTATTGGTGGTGCTGGCTAAGACTTAAAGAAGTTGGAGTCCAACAATATATGGAGGGCCACGTGATTCTTGCCCCTGGTGTAAAGTGAACCGGTCTCTCAGCTATAGTGTGCCCTCTCCTAAAGAAAGGGTAATAATATCAGTCAGTCCTACAGGGCTGCTGTAATTGTTATTGCTAAGATAGCTAAGGTTGCCAACTTTATGCATCCGGTGTTTTCTTACAGACATTTGATCTTAACACTCATAAGTAGATAATTTCTCATAGTAAATGAATTTTGCTCCCTGATTTCTGCGTATCTAAAGCTTCTGAGTGGCCTAAGAGGACAGGTACTTTGGTTTTTGTTTTGTGTCTGGAAATAATTGCTGAAAATGCTGAGTATTAGGGTCAGGTCAGTGGAAGAACTATTTTGCTTCAAAACAGTGTCCATCTGTGGTGTTTTTAAGAGATGTTATTCTGAAACACTTAAGATTATCATTTTTCCCACCCTTGGCTCCTGGATTTTTAAGAGCTGGAGAGCTTGGGTAGAGACTGAAATAATGACTTGAGGTGGAGAAATGGGCAGAGCTTCAACTGTTGCTAGCAAGGCTAGTTTATGACATTTCACTACCTGAAGCAAATGACGAAATGGTCCTCCCCACACCACATGTACAGAAGCCAATGGATAGGCAATTGAATCTCAGTGCAACAGAAACTTCCGCCACACCTGAAGCTGCGGGTGGGTTTAGGGGTCGCAAGACAGACTGTGGGGCTCATGGCTCTGTCCTTCAAGAGAAGGGAACGTCTGGGAGCTCAGGAAGTACCACTGAATGCTAACATGGCTGACCCGTCGGATCTGTCACCTGAGGCCCTAGGCCTTTTCAAGACAGTGAGAAGCCTATCACAGAATGTTTGTCTGAGGCCTCTTTCCTAGGGACAGTATGGTGTCATGGTTGAAGTGTGCTGGGCTGAGACATGGGAAATCTAGGCTCTAGTTCAAGCTCATGAACTAGAGCCTAACCATTAAAGCCTGCACTGTCATTGAGCA
The DNA here is from genome assembly GCA_948472985.1 of Iguana delicatissima. Classification (NCBI taxonomy): domain Eukaryota; kingdom Metazoa; phylum Chordata; class Lepidosauria; order Squamata; family Iguanidae; genus Iguana; species Iguana delicatissima. The sequence goes on along the minus strand of CAOKZL010000514.1, from coordinate 27,388 downwards.
TAGTGAGGTCACAGAACCATAAAGTTGGAAGGGTGTTTTTCACTGAGTATTTTTGGACCTGTCAGTGATCATCAGCCTCATTTTCCTTACAGCGTTGTTGGGAGGATAACCGGGAGAGGAAGAAGAAGATTGTGTAAGCTGCCTTGAATTGTTTGGGACAAAAAAGGAGGCATATAAATATAATTTTTAAAAGTCTGAGTATGCTTTGGTTTGCTACTGTTAGCACTGCCTGTGTCTGTAACCATGTTCCGCATGGACACTAGTTCTGCTGCTAGAGTATTTGTTCTTTGATTTCCCCCACCCTGTATTTATGGAGCTCAGGTTAGTATGATTTTGCAAGAAATAGTTGGCAGCAATGCTACTGTTGTTTGAGGCATGGTGGTCCCCTTAGAAATCTGGAGGTAGTCCAGAGGAGGGCGACCAAAATGGTGAAGGGTTTGGAAGCCATGCGTTATGAGGAACGGCTTAGGTTGCTGGGTATATTTAGTCTGCAGAAGAAAAGGTTAAGAGGAGACATGATAGCCATGTTTAAATATTTGAAGGGATGCCATGTTGAGAAGGGAGCAAGCTTGTTTTCTGCTGCTCCAGAGACTAGGACAAGGAGCAATGGATTCAGGCTACAGGAAAGGAGATTCCACCTAAACCTCAGGAAGAACTTCCTGACAATCAGAGCTGTCTGGCAGTGGAATATGCTGCCTCGGAGTGTGGTGGCGTCTCCTTCTTTGGAGGTTTTTAAGCAGAGGCTGGATGGCCATCTGTTGGGAATGCTTTGATGGGTGTTCCTGCATAGCAGGGGGTTGAACTCAATGACCCCTGGGGTCTCGTCCAACTCTATGATTCTATGACCTCACTATGCTTAATGACAGTGCAGGCTTTAATGGTTAGGCACAAAAAGCTTGCCAAAGAAAAGGTAGCAACCACTTATGATCCCATCCATTTCTCTACCCTGTCCTGATTACCTAGTAGCTATTCTTACACAATTGACTGAGACAGCTAGAATTTTGGAGTGGGGCGATGAGGTCTGATTCCAAGAAATAAAATGACTTTAGTCTCCTGGCAGGGAAAACACTGCCAGAGAAAACAAAAATTCAGTAGCATTACACAGCATAGATTCAGGAAACACAGTTGTCTGCAAGGAAACAGAAACTTAGTGAGATTATTCCTTCCTGGCATATGATCCTCAGTAATAAAGCAACTTTTCATAGCATAGAGAGAAACATTATCAACCTGCCGACGCTTGAACATTAATCTGCTGAAGGCTCACCCACAGAGCTGGGCTAAAAACAGGGCAACCTAAATTTGATCTCTTTCATGCAACAACTGAAGTTTAATTCACATGGAAGACCAAAGATTAGCTCTCTTGCATCACACTGGACAATTCTCTTCAAATCTTCATTTTTGTTCCTCTGTGAAGAAGTCCTCATTTTTACCAGTGGAACGGAAAGTAAAATGAGTGCAAAACATGCCAACACACAAAAGAATGATTAACAGTTGTTTGCTAAAATCTTCCTCCTGACCCCCCGTGCAAACTGGCCTGATCTTATCACAGAATCTGTCAGATAACCCAGAAAGTAGGAAACAGAAGGAGCTAGAATTTTCCCACTCTGGGATAGCCAAACAGAATGCTGTCCCTTGCACCATTAAGAGCTGAATGAAAAGGGGTTTTTCCTGCTGAAATTCCTTTTTCCATTCAAATATTAAGGATGTAGGAGCCCTGTATTCTTTTGCATCTGGCCACTCTATTTGGAGATGATTGGAAAAGGAAAAAAAAATCCTGTGATAATCAAGGCAAATAGAAGAGGGAAAGGTGCAGCTTGCTTTCTTGGATCTAGAAAGCTACTTGCACTTATTTGCTGCATGAGGCAAAGCTAGTCAAGTGAGAGGAAAACTAGGGAAATGAGGGAGAGTCAAGGTTAAGAGTGAAGACTGAACCAAGAGCTTGTAGATCTTCAACCATTTATGTGGGATTGCCAGAGTGAAAACTGGAGACTGCTCATGTATGTGTAATTGTTATGCAGTTAAGGGAATTTCAGCAAGTCTTGCTTGTTATTGCTGTATGGCAAGCAACACCTGCTGAACCATACAGTTTATGGTTCTTGTACAGAACCATAAAAGGTACAGGAGCTCTCTCCAGTTTTTAACACTGGAAAACCTAATCTAATACATAAAAGTCAAAGTTTGTCTGTTTGTCTATGTCAGGAGAAGACCTTATGTGATCGGCTGCTTAAGAAGATCCTATGGCATCCTGGGGTTTGCATTTTAGGGAGAGGTCTTTAGAATTCTCAGTGAAAGAGCTCTTGGGCCTCAGTCAAATGTGCCAGTCTTGAATAGGTCATTTGCTATGGAGATGAGGTCTAGCAGCAAGGAGGAGGGTAGTGTATTCCCTCAAGAACTCAGCCTCTGTATGTTAATAACTCTGAATATGGGGAAAAGTTATAGGTACTGGACAAGACAGTTTGGGAGATTAGAGACACACGATTTCAAATCTTTCTAACAAGTAATGCCTATGAGAAAATAAAATCCCAGGCAATGCCTGGTATGTACACTAGTTCTATCATATTCAGGAATGTTGTCATTTTGTTAGTATTGGGAAATCTATTGTTCTTAATTTTTAATGTAGTATTGGACTGGTTGAAACTATTGTCAAAACATTTTCTGGCTCCCTGCTTGATCTGCAGAAATTGGCAGATTAACTAGGATGGAGAGAAGCATGATTACCAGCCTTATTCTACCAATCAAGCTGTTTTTTAAAGGAATGACATGAAAGACTGATAAAACTATGGGTGACCCTTGTGACAAGATACATTTATACACATCAAAAAATTTCAGCAGGTCTACACCATCCTGTGATGGACTTGAAAAGGTAAGAAAAGCTGCAGCCATTCTTTCTCTATCCCAGAGTCCATATAAAGACTAAATCTGTTCTCTAGAGCACCTTGTCACTTTGCTCACATGATCTCAGCCGAATAGCATCTTCCCAGAAGCTAAAGTTCTAGAAGTAACTAAAAATAGCTCTTCACAAAGCAAGGCTGTTGCTGAGATAGTCAATTTCACTCTTAACAGAGTTGTCACATGTCCATAATTATGATGAACTATTTGTTCATCACTTGGAAATTTAGGCTGCACCCAAGTAGAAAACTGAACAAGACTGACGCTTTTGGTGTGTGTCTGTCTATGTATGTGAAGACACAGTTTGTTTGGTATACAAACTTGAAATGGGGTCATACTAGATGTAGTCACTTTAAGGGCACGTCTGAATCCTGTGTCTTACATTTCCTATGTCTTTTTGGTCTTACCAAGTGATTGAAGGAGGCAGGGCGTTCTTAAAGCAGTTTAGACAGAATCTAGTAAAGGAGTGCAGTAAATTGTTTTATAGAAGTGCATATTGCATAGTGGTGCTTTTGTGACTAAAACTGCAGTGTAAGATCCTGCAAAGATCTAGGGCTGATGGTACTAAACACACTTGACTCACTATGTAGCTTTGTGCTTAATAATAAGAAAACTTTTATACGGTGTGATCTAATAGTTGTAATATTGTGACTGCAGGGAGGTTCTTGAAAACATTGGCTGGCATTCTCTTCAGTATTTACGATGTTGTAAGCTAAACTTATGAACTTGTAAAATTTTCAGTTCACATTTACAGCTGTGGCACTGTTGTCATGACTGCAAAGCCCGCCACCTGCCCACTTTAAATGCCTGACAGCTACACCAACAAAGGAGTATTGAGCAGAGAACTGAAGGATAATTAATCCAGACCTTTCCTACCAGTGATATGCAGTTCAACAAGCAGTTATGACGGGACTCCACAGTGGTAATGGTAGCTATGTCTCCCATGCAGGATCTTGGCCGTTATTTATAACATTAAAAGAACAGTGAGAGAATAAATTGCCCCAAGAGTTAGAATCTTAGAAGAGAACACATTTTGAAATACATTTTGTGTTAAGAAAAAGGAAGGACTTCTCTGTAGTGGTATCATGGCTTTGCAGTGCCCTCTTGAGGGAAATAGTGTGGAAGATCAAAAATAATTCATGTAATCTTACATTTACAATTGTTTGTTTTATACTTGAATTTGAATAAAATGATTAATAAAAAAAAAGAATGTACAGAAAGCTTCATACCACACTAGGTATTTGAAATAGGGTTCCCCTGTGCTAACTTAGAGGCAACCTCACTAAGCAAAGTGTTTCCAAGTGCTCCTTTCAAGACACCAGGATTTCCAGTAAGAAAGAATGGTTGGACTGTCCATAATCAGCCAGATTAAGTCTGCAGCTATTAACCTGAGATTAGAGATGAATCCACACTGCAGAATTTTAGCACTTTGATTCTACCTTAATTACCATGACTCCATCCAATGGAATCTCGGAATTTGTAGTCTGGTGAGAGACTTAGAATTTTTTTAGTGCACTCCCTTGAATGTTCGAGCTCTCTGATCGAAATTATTAGTTTACAATTTAGCTGCTATCAGAACTGGAATAACTAGAACTTTGGGTAAATATGCCTATTTGGTTTAAACATTGCATATTATACAGTCGTCAACCCACCAATTTTTTCACATAACCTGGCTCCTGCTTCTGATGGCTCATAGGATGGCAACTGAATGGAGGAAACAAATTGCCTGATTATTAAGTGTTAGTTGCAGTTATCATACTGAGGTGCTTGAGTACTCTGGGAGTCCTTCCACACTACCCAATTATAGTACTGTGATTCTGCTTTAACTGTCATGGTTTCATCCTATAGATCTCTGGAATTTGCAGTTTAGGGAGGTGTATTTAAAATTCTCAACCAGAGAGCTGTAGTGCCTCCTCAAGCTACAAACTCTAAGTCTCTATGGCAGTTAAAGTGGAATCAAGCGGCCATAACTGTGCAGCATGAAAGAACTTCTGTACTGGATGGTGAAAAGTTCCAGGGCTTCCAGTACCTATGTAATCTTTATGAATTATAGTTTGGTCCAATGGGTAGGGAAACCCTAAAAAAAGGGACTGTTGTTATTACTTCAGTTCAGAAAAAGAAGAACTGGAGAAGAGAGGAAGTGCAGACAGGGATAAGGATCAGGCCCTTTTCATCTTGAATAAGGTAGTAGGATTTTCATTGATATATTAAGAAGGGCATTGAAATTCATTATAGTGAAATTTCTAGTATGCATTTCCACCTATTTTGTATCTTCTATGGAGGGCATTAAGGTTGCTATGCTACTGAACAGTACATACTGAACAGTTCTAGGATCAAGTCCCAAACTAGCAGCTCATTGGATGCATAAAATTTTTAGGACATTTGATATGTGTTCAGATTTTGTTGTTGTTGTATTGCTATTGTTCTTTTTTAAAAAAAGAACATTGGACAAATTATAATTTTTGTCTGTAATATTCATTTATGATTGGTCTCATAGAACCCAGAAAGAGGTACGCTTATCCATCATTCAGTTTCTGTAGGAGTTAAGCATTAAAGACTTATAACTTTTGGGGAGGAGTTATTTACATTGGGGATTGTTTTTGAACTGCAACTCTGTTGTTGAATTGTCCTGGGCAGCATAGTCTATGGTGAGGAGTTCTAGGAGCTGCAGTTCAACAAAATCTGGAGGGCCACACAACTCCCACCCCTAATTTACACACACTGGCATACCTCAGTTTACAAAGTCTCTGACAAAGAAACTTCTTTTTACAAGTCTTTTTACGCCTGCTCAGCCCCACTTTTCTGACTAGTCCTCTGTCTAGCTAGATGCTTTTTAGCAGCATAGGCCTTGGGAGGATGGTGAAGGAAGACTGGAGAAACACAGGCTTTTGGTGTCAGCTGGTAGCAGCATATGTGCAGTAAACATTGCAGTAAAGCACTGGGAAAGAATGAGATTCTGCTCTTGCCAGGCCCAATATAGCTGTATGTGCTGTCCTATGACAGGCAACGTGAACAGCTGTTGCCTCCAGAATCCCTTTGTGTGAACAGCAAAACAGGGAGAGAAGGGCAGAGCTGATAATCCTGCCTCACCAGCTACCTTCAGCTTGTTAAAGATGGTTAGATCTGTAACTGTGGCCATTAAAATGGAATAAGAAGAGTGGAGGCTTATGGAAGAAAATGTCATCCCTGGTTGTATTTTGGAGGAAGTCTTCAAGTGACCTCTGAAAGTTTCAAAATTTTTGTTTTCTTACAGAAAGTTTACTTCATCTGCTTGTTTCATTTCGCATGGGCACATAGTCAGCCCTCCACATTTGTAGCTTTGACTTTCACAGATTTGATTATTTGCAAATTTCTCCTACCCCGTCTCCAGCCCCATCTCAAATGCTTCTTTTCCAGGGAAATCTTCTTCTCTCAGCAGCTCTGATCAGGCTGCACTGGTCCTCCTCTTCCTCCTCCACCAGCCACTGCCCGATCAGCAGACAGCTTGCACCCCAATATCTCAACTCTCTCCCAGTGCCCCCACCCACCCAAGGCAGGAGATGGGCAAGAGAGAGGAATCGTAGGGCTCCATGCCAACCCACTCCCCTTTCCATTTCTTTTCCCTGACCTGGTTTGGATCCTGGGTGCCCATTCTCCCCACCATGCCTTGGCCTCTTCCCACAAACACACACACACATTTTGATATTTGCAGTTTTTCCACTTTTGCAGGGGCCCTGTGCCTCTAACTATAGTGAATGTGAAAGGCTGACTTTATTCAGGATAACAATAACAACATGCTCGAGAATATTGAACTGTTCTTCTTTTTTCATCTTATCTCTTTCCATGTTATTTCTTCCTCTAGTAGCAAATTTTCTGTTAAAGAGGTTATCCCAGGAATACATCTCTTTTGGTTACTGGGGTATACCTGTACAATTGACCCTCCTATTTGTGAGTTAAGCATTTGCAGATTTGATTATTTGTGAATTAGTGGGGGAAAGGGGATGGAATGGGAGGTGGGCATGCATGCATATTCACTCACTTGCTCACACATGTGAGTGGAGGTGAAGGGGATGGGACAGGAAGACAATGGGTGTATGTATATAATCACTTGATCAATCACATGGGTGCTAGGGGAGAAGGAAATGGGATAGGAAGAGGGAGGATGCCCACGTTTACTCACTTCCATAGGTGGGAAGGGAATGGGATGAGTGTCCCCTTTTGCTCTCCTCTCATTCATCCAATCCTTTTCTTCCCTCCCACACACATGAGTGAGCAAGAGAATACATGTGTGGCTGGGCCCAGCCACCCCACAGTGCAGGTACAGGTGTGCATGGTATATATGTTTTTTGGGGGGGGGATATTATGTAGTTTTTCCACTTTTACACCTCTAACTGCTGCAAAAGTGAAGGGTCAGCTGTATGTGCCTTCAAGTAGTCTGTCAACTTATGGTGACTCCATGAATTTCATAGAGTTTTCTTGGCACTCAGAGGTGGCTTTCCTAGTTCCTTCCTCTAAAATAAATCTCACAGCACCTAGCGGTGGTCTCCTATCCAAGCACTAACCAGATCTGATCCTGCTTAGATTCCAAATCAGACAAGATTTGGTGCCTTTAGGGTATTTAGGCAGGCAGAGTATAAAATGAGGGTTCTCTGCATTTGCCCTCTGATACCTTGTTCTACTTAGAATCTAAAGGAATTAACAGTTCCACAAGACTTTCTGCTGAGAAAAGAGTTTGCTTTTTATCTCTTTTTCTGGTCTGATCCCAGCACAGGATGAGTCTTTGTTGTACTGATTCAGCTGAGCAATTTTTATCTTCACTGCTAACTGGCTGACTTTGGCTGATTTTCTTTTCATGGACGAAAGGATTCTTTGGTGTGGAACTTTCCTCCACAAACCAACAGGGCTCAATCAGAAAACAACTACCAGAAACAATATTATTGTTGGCACCTACTGCATACTGTGGAAATCCCAAGTTTAAAATGTGAAAATGAATGTGTGATTCAAGTTAACAATGCTCTGTCTAAAACTGGTCTTTCTGACTATATCCTGTTTTCATACCAACTTGGCTAGCATAAGCTTCAGTTCAAGTAAAATATGTCTTTAAAAGAAACAGTTTAATTAGTTTCGATTTCTTCATTTCTGCTTTCAGGCTGCTTGGTACATGCTCCCATTTGGTTAGCAACATGAAAGGGGGCAGAAGAAAATAGGAGTTTTCACTGCAGAGCTAACATGCCTTTAACATATGCAGAAGAAGCAGAAATCTATCAAAGAGACAGATATGTTGGTTTGTTTCAGATAGAAAATCAGTGCCTAACTTCAAGAGTAATTAATCTTTAAAGAGAGAGAAAAAAATGTTTAAGTTATGTTTCATGACATCTTACATGTTATATTTGGAAAAGTGTTTATATTATATATTTAGCAAAGTATTTATGTAAACCTTTTTAAGAATCGACCTTTAATAAAAAATATTTTTTTTAAAAAAGAGTAATCAATCTTGGCACCTTTAAGACTGACTAGTTTATTTCTACATGAGCCTTACAAAAGCTTACACTGTAATAAATTAGTCATAAAGGCACCACATTCCCACATTGGAGAATTTCACCTGTTGTATCTCTGCCAGTGGTTAAAGATCTACCCAGGAAAACAGGAGGGTAGATGAGGAGCCAGCATGGTGTAGTGGTCTGAGCACTCAACTGTAACTCTGGAAACCAAGGTCTGAATACCCACTCAGCCATGGAAACCCACTGAGTGACCCTGGACAAGTCACACTCCCTCGCCCTCAGAGGAACAAATCTTGCCAAGAAAACCCTGTGATAGATTCACCATAGGGTTGCCATAAGTCTTGAAGGCACACAACAAGATGGGAAACACACACTTAAGTTTGCCATCTGATCCCAGGGGTTTTCTCCTCTCTTTTTAACAACAGTCTGAGCTGCAGAAGTAAGGTAGAATTTGTTATAGTAGAAAGATTAACTTTTTCATCTACTAATATCTGTACAGGCAGCTGCTGCTCAAGATATAGTTATGGAAGCCATTAAAAAAACTGGCAAGACTGAGTAGGTTATGATTGAGAACTAAATATGTAAACAGCATCTAAAAGGAATGCTTAGATCCATCAGTGATGCCGTTGGCACTCTGCTAGTAGACCTGCTATGTTACTCCAAAATGTGAGTGACTCAGGCATCCACCAATGATGCTAGTACTTCCAAATGACCGTGGGAATTAATTAGCTCAATTAGGAGGTCTGTGAGAAGGATATAACCTAATGAGATCTTCCACCAATGTTTATGGGATCCTTGCAGGAAAGAACCAACCAGAGATTCAGAAGTAAACTAAAATGTATTTTAGGGAAATTCAGTCACACGCACACAAGATTCAAACAGTCACACACTCACACAAGGTTAACCAAAGGAAAAGGGAGGAAAGATTAATAGCAAAGTTTTAGAAAGTGGGCAATAGTTACCATTCCAGAAGACCAGCAAAGAAGCAGCGTTGTGGCTTAGACTTGTGTGTAAGGACAGTCCACAGCTGGGAATCAAAGCAACAGCATGGCTACCACCAAGTGAAGCACTGCAAAGTAACTGGTCAAAATGGGGGGGGGGGGTTATACTCTATTTGCCTCCCTGATGGGGGATGAGTTACTTGCTTTCTGGCGGAGAAAACAAAAGGGACTGGAATGGACTGATTGTCTCAATATCTTGGTAGGCTTGGGGAAGGTTTTTGTAGAAAATGAACACAGCAGGGGTGCTGGCCTGCTGCATCTGAGAATGTTTGACTATTGTTTTCTGAGGTTAGGCAGTTGAAATGATTACCTTAGAGCCATTAAATCTGAGAGGAAGTATTATACATACTAAAAAATTGAAAATTGAATAGATTAACATGAGAAAAATTTGTAGGAACAAACAATATTTGATATAAGTTATAAATCCAAGTGAAAAGCAGTAAGATAGAAGATAGATAAGGGGGAGGGGGAGGGGAAATTATTTTATGTATTTTTTATGGATGGGCCAACTGAATCCTCGAATCCTGGGCAAGGATTTGAGATTCCGGGATCCGAATCCCACCGCCAAAATAGGTGAATCGGATCTCTCAAATCCTGCCTTGGCCGGGAAAGGGAGGTGGCGGGGAGCACGATCTTGTGCTCCCTGTGCTTCTCCCCCAGCCACGGGCTGATCCTGCCCAGGGTGGGCCACAAAAGCTGGCGGAGAATGTGATCTCATGCTCCCTGCTCTGCTGCTGCCAGCCGTGGGCCCGATCCTGCCTGGGGTGGGCGGCAAAAGCTGGTGGAGAGTGTGATCTTGTGCTCTGCACTCTGCTGCTGCTGGCCACTGGCCTGACCCTGCCCTGGATGGAACGCAAAAGCTAGTGGAGAGCGCGAACTTGTGCTCCCCGCTCTGCTGCTACCAGCCGCCAGCCCAATCCTGCCCAGAGCAGGCCACAAAAGCTGGCGGCGAGAGTGATTTTGCGCTCCCTGCACTTCTCCCCCCAGCTGTGCTAATCCTGCCCAGGGTGCACCCCAAAAGCTGGCAGAAAGTGTGATCTCACACTCCCCACTCTGCTGCCTCTGGTTGTGGGTATTATCTTGCCCAGGGCCAGTGGCAAAAGGTGACAGGGAGCGTGATCTCACGCTCCTACCTCCAGGATCCTGCCTGGGCTGGCGGCAGAACGTGGTGAGGTTTTTCAAAATTGGTGCCTCTGGGGCCCGCCAAAGGCCCCTGGGTGCGTGAAAATTGCAGCATAAAGCTGTGGGCGTGCTGGAGGCTTCCTGTGTCTGAGGCTGCTGCCTGTGCCCACGGTTGCCTCCCTCTGCAAGGTAATAATCTGTATGCTTTTTCCTTGAGAGTTTATATACTTTATGTAATAGACGAACATGTCAATTGCATTTGTATCTTCTTAATAAGAAGTATCGATATGTTTTCCTGAACTGAAAACTATTTTTAATTTGTTTTTCATTAAAGAAATATGTCAAATTCTGCTTCAAAAACATTTTTCAGTAGAAGTGCTTTCTTTCCCTTGCTTTTTAAACTCTTAAAAAAAAAAATGATTCAAAAGATTCAAGATTCATGAGATTTGTGGATTCCCAGAACCTTCCAGTGATTCTGATCCAGATTTGGATTCATAAAATTTGTCCCATCCCTAGTATTTTTAATTGGCAATGTTTGTAAAAAAATGAAATGAATGCACATTGATGTATATTTGGACATATTTTATTTTAATAAAAATATTAAACAAAATAGGAGTTCTTGGCTCTGGTCTCATAAAGTTTAGTAATGAAAACATTTTCTTCATTATCATTTCAAGAGGCAAAACAGCAGTAGTGTGTTACTTCTCCAGAACGTACAGCAAGGTGTATGAAATATACTTAGAGCCTAACTGCTTCTTTTTCTGGCAAATGCCTCTGTAAGCACATTATTCTTCCTAAGATTTTGATTTAAAATTTGTTTGCATTCTGCAAGCCAGATAAATTTGCTTTTGGGGCCATATTTGGAATATTCTGGTGTAGAGGAAGTGTCGGTCCTGTTTACACTGGCATAATGGTAGTCATCCTATAAAGATAGGTTAGTTCCCTTGGTTTTCTTTGAATGCAGCATGATGCCATTTTATGGGGAGCTTTCTATAATCTAGCAACAGCCAATGTAGACCTGAAAAAAAGACTGAGCAGGAGCTAGGCAAAGTTGGCCATTTTCAAAATACCTTACATTTTAAAGGTGGGAAGCTTAGCACAAACGTTGTCATTGAAATCGATAGAACCTAAAACTGCTTAACTTTGGTAAGATTGTGCCCATTTTGAAGACCTAGGCACCACATGAAGGATTTGTTTTTATTTGTTTTGATTGCCACCCTTTCTTGTTGTCAAGTTGACTTCAGTCCATTGTGACCCTAAGAATGAGACACTTCCAAGTCACCCTGTCGTCAGCAGCCCTGCTGAGGCCTTGCAGACTCAAGGTCGTGACTTTGTTGTTTGAATCCATCCATCTGCAATGCAGTCTTCCTCTTTTCCAATTTCCTTCTACCTTACCAAGCATTATTATCTTTTCCAGTGAGCCATGTCTTCTCATGATATGTCCAAAGTATGACAGTCTCAGTTTAGCCATCTTGGCTTTTAAGGAGTGTTCAGGCTTGATTTGCTCTGTTGTTGTGTTGTTTTTGTTGTTGATTTGCTCTAGGACTCATTTATTGGTCTTTTTAGCAGTCCATGGTATCTGTAGAACTCTTCTCTAGTATGTTGTTCCAAATTAGTTGATGTTCTTCCTCTCAGCTTTCTCCACTGTCCATTTTTCACAACCATTCATAGAAACTGGAAAAAATGTACAATAGCATGGACAATCCTGACTTTGGTATCCAGTGACATATCCTGACACTTCAGGATTTTGTCTAGTTCCTTTACAGTTACCCTTTCATGTCATTCCAAGCCTCTACTATTTTCTGCTATTAGTATGGTGTCATTTGCATATCTTCAAATTGTCATTGTTCCTTCCTCCAGTTTTCACACTTCCTTTCTCCAAGTATAATCCTGTTTTTACATATGATATGTTCAACATACAAGTTAAACAGACAGGGTGGTAAAATGGAGCCTTGCCTGACCCCTTTGACAATTGGAAACCGTTCTGTTTCTTAGCATTCTTGTCCTGAGTACAGGTTATGCATGAGAACAATAAAATGTTGCAGCACACTCATTTCTTTAAGAATGAAATGTCTTTTTGCAGCTTACAGCAGGAAGCACGATAGGCTTCAACCACTTGTAATGGAAAATGCTGATTTCTACAGTAGGTAAGCACTATTTATTACTGCCCAAAGGTAGGAGAAGATGGTCAAGCCCTGGAGTATCTGTTGTAGAAATTTTGCTCCTATGAGTGTTAATTAGGGAGAACTTTGGCTTTCCTGTCAAGTTTTTGTTCTATCAAAGCATAAAAATATAGAGAGGTGGAGTGAGCCAATATCTCTTTTAGTCCCCATGGGAACAGCTTATTTTTAACTTGGTTTCAAAATTCATATTCATAATATCTCACAAGTTGATCTTCCAGCACCACATTTCAAATGGGTTGATTTTCTTCCTATCAGCTTTCTTCGCTGTCCAGCTTTCACAACCTTACATAGCAATTGGAAAGATAACATGGATGATCCTGATCTTAGCATTCAACAATATATATGTACACTTGGAGATCTTGTCTGTTTCCTTCACAATTGTCCTTCCAAGTCCTAGTATTTCCTGTTTTCTTGACTGCAGTCTCCAGTCTGAATAGTGACTGAGTCAAAGTATGGAAAATCTGTAACTATTTCAATGTCTTCCTTGTCCACTTTAAAGTTATATAAATGATTGTTGTCTTTACTTTTGTTTTTTTAATATTCAGCAATGAACTGACTTTTTCACTTTCTTCTCTGACTTACTTCAACAGTCATTCCAAGTCTTTGGTATTTTCTGCTAATAATATGGTGTCATCTGCATATCTTCCACTGCAGATGTGCCTTCATCATGACTTTTCATCCATGCCTTTTCTTGCCTCCCTTCTCTGAGTCTGAAGATCAGTGATAGAGCATATGTTTTGCATGCAGATGCTATAGATCCCAAATTCAGTCTGTAGCATCTTCATGTAAATGTTCAAGTATTGAACAACCCTGCTAATCTCCACCCCCATCTTACATTTATTGTATAATTAAAAGGGGGTGAACAGAAGGAGAAGGGGAATTAGCACAAACTGAGGGTAGGGAGAGAGTGAAAATAAGAAAGAAGAAAATAGAGGGGGTGAGGAAAATTTTCACTTGGTTATCCCAGAGATTAACACTGGGTGGGCAAAACAGGATTGAAAAGGGGAGTCTTTGCAGATCACCTTAAATAATGTTATAAAAGTTTGTATGTTATACAGCAATACAATAGAAACTAATCAAGAATATACCATAATCCACAGAGGAGTAATTATAGAAGAGGATTCCAGTTGACCACAGAAAGGCTCCAAATACCTTGCTTCTGTAAAAACTGGGTTTGTGGGAAGACACCAGCCTTTTAGGCTTAAAAGCCATTCTGAAAAGGACCTGGCCGTTTGAAGGTCTTGAGTTCCAAAAAGATCACTTTCCCACCCCATTCCATTCCAAGACTTTTTTCTGTTCTTTCTTCTTTCATTATTTTTCCCTTTCCTACTGTTATTAACTCCAGAATATACTTTCTCTTTCCAGCCTGCCTAACAACAGAGCCACGTGATGTATTTCTTCCGATCATTGCATCGCCTCTTCTGAGGCAGCTGGTCTTCCTATTTTACTGAATGTGCCAAAGGGAGTGGCGGCCACACTAACAAATTCCAATAACCTAATTCAGCATGGTGTAGTGGTTTGAGCATCAGACTATGACCTGGGAGACTAGGGTCTGATTCCCCGCTCGGTCATGGAAACCCACTGGGTGATCTTGGGTATGTCATACACTTTCAAGCCTGCAGAAAACCCCTTGATGAGTTTGCTGGTGAATGTGTGATAGGTTCACCTTAGGATTGACGTAAATCGGAAACAACATGAAGTCACACAACAACAACAATTCACTAGCATGTATTTCAAACTTCAGTGTTAATTGGAAGATTTAAGCAAATTAGGTGTAATTACTAGAAAGTCTATTTAATTAATAGATTAACAAATTGATTTACTATTTAATTCCAGGCTTTGACTGTGCAACATTATCTGTGGAGCTGTCCTGGAAGCTGAGCTGGGAGCTCCAGTTAATATAGAGCCTGGCAGTTAGAATTTTAACTTGAATTGTACAATTTAACTTGAACTATCCTAGAATCTAATATAATCTGAAGGGTGCCATAGAATTGTCTTAAATAAATACATTTTGTCCACCCTGATGTTAAAACCTCTTCCATCAAAACCACCTGTGAGTCTATTTGCTTAGAGGTAAATTCTCGACTTACTAAGGTTCACCCTGAAGAAACTGCATTATATTCCAGTCTTGGGATCTCAACAGTCACCAGTGTTAAATTGTTCAGTTGTCTAAGCAGTCTTGTTACAGGTTTTGTAATCTATTCCACTCTGACTATTTTTAGAGGCTAGATTCTCCTCAGTGCTTTAATGCAAATAATAGAGGGGCTAAGTATGAACAGCTAACAGCTTGATAAGAAATACAGGCAGCTAAAGCTTATAGATAGGTTGTGTAAATTGCAACATGAACTGCTGTGTTTGAGTTTCCCTTTCAAGAGGCTTGTTTGGCTGAGCATCAAAGACAATAGCCCTTGTATTCCGATATACACATTTGCGGGAAAATGGTTTGCATGGTTCTGTCACCCTCTGTCAGAGTGCAGGGTACTCTTTGGAGATAAGAAGCAAGTTGGAAAAAAAATGTGATGTGTGTGTGAAATTGCTGGCACAAACTCTAGCTGAGTGTTGAATGATTTTAAATAATATTTCAGTCCTTGAAAGGATCCCGGTGGTTAGGAAATTTTTCAGAAACCTTGCTATGTGTTTCTCATTCTCTGATTTGGGGGAAAACTGTACTCTGAATGACATAAAAGTAAGCACGCTAAGCTTTTTTCTGTAATAAATAATTTCAGATAAATGTCTAAGCTGCTAGAAATGCAGTCTCTTCTATCCAGATCCAGGTGCCTTTCACACAACAATTATAGCACTATAATTCCACTTTAGAGAATCAGTGTGATATAGTGGTTTAAGCATCAGACTATGACTCTGGGGACCAGGGTTCTAATTTCCACTCAGCCATGGAAACCCACTGGCTGATCTTGGGCAGGTCATACTCTCTCAGCCTCAGAGGACAGTGAAGGGCAAACCCATGATTTCATGCTATGTCAAAGGTATAACAGCCTCACTTTAGGCTCTGATGCTTCTAGTGAGAATTCAGGCTTGATTTGCTCTGACACCCATTCATTTGTCTTTTTAGCAATCCACAGTATCTGGCAAACTCTTCCCCAACATCACATTTCAGATTAAACTTATACCCACTTAGGAATATACCTCACTGAAATCATTCGGACTTACTGAATAAGACATGTGCTGAATGGCACTGTTAATTGCTTATAATTATACACATCCAAAGGTTAGAATTAGGGATAGATAAGGCAACTCCTGTTGAGTAATCTGGGCACCTAAGAGTAGAGAGTGTAATGCTCACTGCCACTTTTCTCATGGCACATGCTGTCCCCTGTCTCCCTACCCTGCATCTCATGGTCTCTCAGTGGGTATGGAGATTGAAGTTTGTTATAGTCTTTCACCAAGAACAAAAGACTTTGGCTTGCTTTGGACACCTAGCGCACAGTCACATCCCTACCAGAGGACTGGAAACTAGTGTGAATAATATATGTCTTTAGAATGATATCCAGAAATACACTGGGTAAGTTAATGTCTGTTTTACTTAAACTGTTGAGGGTTAAACCATCTGTTTTAGATAAAACTGGTAGGAAGCATGATAAAAGACAAAGGCCAGAATTCACTTTGGGATTTACGTATCTGTAGGTGGACTTAGGTTGGCGGGAAACAGAAATGATCAGTTTTGCAATGTCTGTACTCAGCAAGGGGCGGTTGTGACATTATTATGTAGAGAAGCTAGAAAAGTGGCCAATGTACTGTTGACATAGACTTCCTCTTTTGTAGATGCTGTGCTAATTTTTCCTCTTCAAGGCTTGTTTTTGGAACTGATGCATATCAGGACATTGACTAGAAGTGCTGATACATGGCTTATGATCACTTTGCAATGAACAACACAGAAAACGTGGCCATGACGAGATCTTTGAATTTCAGTATATATGAGAAACTCACATCTTGCCAGGCCTTACAGATGATGGCTCTCATCACACTGATTTTAATTTTTTTTTCCATGGAGAAATCAAATTTATTTCATAATGTTTTTCTGGAAGCAGCTTAGAAGACATGAAGAATCTTTCAAGGCAGCACAACATGTCTTCTTACCAATGCTTCTGTGAACGCCAGACTATTCAAACTTGGGGACCTCCAGATATATTGGACAAAACTCCCACCAAACTAGCAGCATGACCAATAATGGTAGATGTAGTCCAGCACATCTTGAGAGTGCAAGCTTGGAGAAGGCAAGTGTAGGCTAATCTTGAGTCATAATGAGTAGTGGGCATCTATGGATATACTCATCATTATCCACGATCACTTCTACCATGTGCTTTGTTTTCCAAAGAATGCAGCATGTTCTCTTGGATGCAGCCTCTTTCAGAAGCTGCTTATCACATGGGGCATGGATTGAAATGGACAGGATGTCCAAGCAAAATAGACTGAGAAGATGTTTTATTTATAAATTACCTAGCAGAAGTCCTGACATACACAAGATGTTCTTTGTTATTTTTCCTCTCAACTTCAGATCACTGACCCTCATTGATTTGTTCTGACTCCATTGTTTTGCACTCTAGTTTTGGCCTTCATTTTGGCCCATCTTCTGCTATGGCAAAGGTAAATATATCTTGGAAGGAAGCTGTTATCCTCCTGCTATCCCTTTCCATTTCCTCCCAGGGTGGCTGAAAAAGAGACTTGTGTATGGACTTGGCTATAGTTGGCTATCTGCATAAAGGTGTACCTCAAAGTCAGCTTTGGCTATGTCCAGAGAAACAAACTAAGAAGATGGGAAGATATTTTCCTTTGTCAGCAAGACCAATGATCCATGTGATCCAGTATCCTGCTAATGTCAATGGCCAGGGACAGGTGCCCTTCCAGAAGGAAGAGATAATCTTAAAATCTGAACTTCCCCTGTTGTATTAAGCTTCTTCCTCCATAGAGTCCATATGCATCCCAAAGCAAAAGGAAAGGTAGTTTAGGGACTTTTTCAACCCTTCCAACACTTGCATGTTTCTTTTTTAAAAAGAGAAGGGCAAAGGTATTGGTACTCCTGCCATATTCATGAGTACTGTTTTCCAGCCCAAGCAAACAGCAAGAGCAATTGACGCTTCAGTTGCATGAATCTGTGTATACGTATCTGTTGTCTAATGACTGCAACATCAGATTGCAATTTGCCCAGGTGAAACAGTAAGTGCATGTTCACCACTGATAAAACTTCCATGTCACCTTGTCTTAGACACAATGCTTTTATTCTAAGATGCCATAATGTCATACAAGCATAAGTCTTCTGCAACAGATGAATTGGTACATTTAGATGCCAAAATAAAAAAGAATTCTAAACTATTCTGGTGCACATTGGAATATACTAGTTTATTGCTCCTGCTGCGACTGTAAGTGGCTAAACAATCCATAGACCTTCCACCTGCAGTTTGTTTAATGTGAAACTGAACCTAGTACTCTGTCTAACATCTGCTTGTTCCATGTGCATAGAAGGGGGTTGGCTCCACAGTATGATGGAGGAGGCAATCCTCTAACAACATGGAGACCAGGGACCAATTTTTCCTTGTGTTTGATGGATCGTACGGTTCTGATGTAAAAATTGCCCCTGAATTACACAATTTTTTAAAAGCAGAAAATATTGAGGAGCCACATGTGGCTACAGGCTGGATTTCCCTACTTCCGCTTCTAACTGTCCCTTTAACTATTCTCTCCCCACTTCAAACTGTGTTAACTGCAAACCTAAGCAGTGATTATGGAAGCCTTCCATCTGATGACTGAAGATGGTGCTGCAAGGCCACCTTAAAATTAATTGATATGCTTTAAAATCATCCAAGGGTCTGTTAGTAAGCATCTTAATTTTCAGGTGTTAGTATGTCATGGTTTTGGAAGAGTGGATCAGACAAACAGACTGACTTACTGTTATAGAATACCATCTCTGGGGCCCATGTGGTGTTCAGAGATATTACTGGGCTTTACTTGCAGCAAGACAGCACTGCAGTCAAAGAAGGAGAAAAAACAGGGAGAATGGTGAATGCCAAAGAAGATGTCAGTGAGACAGTGTTAATGGAGTGCAACAACTGGAAAACAGATTTAAGGGGGTTAAGATTATAGTTGGGAAAAATGAGGCCATTTCCACACGGGGTAAATAAAATGGGGCAGCGAGAGCTCTGACGGACATCGCCGACATGTTCGAGTGCGCTAGCTCGTACATAATTGGCAAGCTCCACACCTTAATCTGCCCGATTAAGTCGCCAACAGTCAGCGCGCGGGCTTTTTAAAAAATGGGGAAAAGGTGGTTTTTACCCCCTCATACCGTGCTGATTCGTGCATGATGTAATTGGAGGGCGGACTGTGGGCGTGGACAGCTTCAGCGGTTGGTACACGCCGCGAGAAGCCTCCAAACAGCAGCACAGGGAAGCTTAAATCCTCTGCAGCATTACCAATAAAAGGCCAATCGCCAGCACCTCCTCGCGTGGTCTTTAGCCCATAGATGTTCCAGTTCAGCCAGCACAACTCCAAGAAGCCAGAATACAGCTAAAATGGGCCGTTCAACTTCAGGAAACACCTCTTCCTCCATCGCTCACAGGGAAAGATAAAAGCAGAAAACGGGCGCGAGAACCCACCAGAGATAGGGAGAAAAACTGCACTCCACCCAGCTATGGCGTGGAAAACCATTCCCCCGAGATAGGGCGCGAAAATAAAAAATCGACACGGTTTATTTTACGGCTAGCAGGAGGAATGGGAGGAGGGAGTCATCGTGGGAGGAACTGCTGGGCATGACGTGAGCACGCATGTCATGACGCATGGGGCCATTTAAAAAAAAAGAGCTGCCAATCACATCCACTGCGCAAATTCCACGGAATGTGTGGAAATGGCAATAGACATGTACAATATGTACAATATGTCCGCGGTAGCAAGGACAAAAAAAAACAACATGCGGAAACGTTGCAGCGCGAATTCCACGGAACGTGTGGAAAGGGCCTGAGACAGTTAAGCAGTATACTAATCCACAGAGAGAGATGGTTAAGAAATAAATCATCTCCCTTCCATGCCTTCTTCTCTAGGAGGCTGAAAATAAGAGATAGAAAGAAGCAGGATTGTGCTTGGAAGGTAAACTAATCTAAGTGGATTTCTTCTTTTTAAATCTCAGAGACAGTGGTGTATTAGAAAAAGATAGGGGAAGTGTCAGATGAGGGAGAGAAGCTGATTTTGGTGGGGAAAGGAAGCAGAGGAGGCATAATAACCCTAAAGAAACAAGACGAGATCAGGAAGGCACGTGGGGGGGGGGAGTTAGGGAAGGTGACAGCAGAGTGGGCTCCATCCAAGCAAGTCGCAGGGGAAGGCAAATTGTGGGAGAGGGCAGTATGGAAGGAGCTGAAGAGGGGAGAAAGATCAATAAGAAGAGCTGATAAGGACTTCGTTGGCATTATAGCAATCAGAAAGGCAGTCTTAGTCTGAAAGCAATTAGAGAGGAAGCAGGGGAGCAATGCTTCATAGTGAGGTTGCCAGGCCAGGAGTCTCCCAAACCTTGGAACTTAGGAGCCAAAACCTGAGACTGAGGAATGGCCCCTTTGTGATGCTCCGTAAAACAGCTATTGGTGTCATTACAAGGCCTGGTGATATTTCTTGATAATCAACCACAGTTGCAGAGTATGCTACTGAAATTTTAAAAAAAAAATTGTGTGTCCAACAAACAGGAGTATATATTCACATACCTTTCAAGGCAGTGGTTTGACTCTGGAATTCTCCCCCTTGCCTAGAGGACTGGAGAAGAGGGTCTAACTTAAGATGTAGCAGCCCTATTTGTAAACCATCACAGAAAAAAACAAAATAAGAGCACCCCAAAGATTTCTAGAGCCGGTGTGAGAATGAAAGAGGTGTAGTAGCATTGTGTTTTGTAAGCCTGGGGAGAAATGTTCCAACTTAATAAGAATGACATCTGCCCTCACTCAGTTTGCTTTGCTAGTCCCACTTGCAGCTGCATTGTAGCCCCTGATGCCCTTTACAAAATAAATTTGATTCCTTCGGCCAAAAAATGGATTCCTATCTGTATTAAATTGGATAGTCAACTATTTCAGTCTTGAGAGCCAGTGTGGTATAGTGGTTTGATTGTTAAGATTCAGACTGGAGACCGGGGTTCAGATCTCCACTCAGCCAAGATATCCTACTGTTAAAAAAACTGAAATTTAGTACCCAAGACAAAGCAGAGGTCAGGGGAAAGGAATCCAAACTGCACTGGATACGATTACACAGGTTTGCAACTTGGGTATTTTCCTGAATTAGCCCTTAAGTCTGGAGGCCCAGATTTCAGTAGTACCAAGATAGATTCACACAGTTAAAGCTTGTGTCTCTGCTGTGCCTGTTCTGAAATAGCTCGCCAAGAATTGAGACCACCAGATTAGAAAGCAAAAATAAAAGTTTATTTTTCTGCAGGGATCTCAGTGGAATGATTTCCAAAGCCTGAGAGCCCAATCCAGGTATTAGCTCTCTTTTTATACCCTCTTGTAAACAGGTTACAGGAAATGATTACATATGACCATATATGAAGTGTTTACAGGTCAGCAGACCCTAGATTTGCTAATCTTTTCAAAAATGATGTATTTTGGTACCAAGGGAGTATTTCTCCAACATCAAAACTCCCTAGGTTCCCGGCACTGCTAAGCACATACCTTGAGCCTTGATACAGTAAAAGGAGCATCTGCTCACCTTATTTTTCTATATTTTTCTACCTTAGCATTAGCTTCTTCAACTTAACCCTTTCAGACTCCCCCCTTTTTATGCCAAATTCTACGCAATTTGACATACTTAAGCTCTTGGGCCATAACAGCAAAATGAGCTGCCTTCCCTCCATAGCTAAGAAGAGGCATGTACACATTTCATTGTCACACAAGAAATACATATCATTACTAAAAACCCTACTACAATTAAAAAGTACAATACCTAGAAACAAGTCTTTTAACCAGCTAAGATCTGGAAGCCAAGACTAACCAATCCCAGGGGTTACGAACGCCACTGTCATTATTTTTTATCAACCCTTGCAACTGCTGTATACTCATCCTCTATAGTCTTGTCTAAATCATGAAACGCAACCTTGCATCCTCCTTGGACTATGGTACAAAACCCCCCTTTCTGGCTAACAAGTAATCCAAGGCCATTCGATGTTGTAACAATAGCTGATTTAGCTACTCAATTTCTTGTTGGAGGGCTTTGTTCATTTCCCAGTCGCATTTATAGTTTTCCTTGCGGAATCTGCAAGTCAATCCTATTATGCTCCTACGATTTTACTTAGCAGTCATTCCTGGGTAGGATCCCAAAGTGAGGACCCCTGTGATCAGTCCTCCTCCTACTCTACTACCCTCACTCTAGAACAGACTGTGGGCCTCCGATGGACCCAGATCCTCACATTGACTTCCCAGTGGTCCCACTAAATGCCGTTTCTTCCTACCAACTCGTTTGATCTGTCTTGGTAGGAAAAATTTGGGCAGGTATAGATGCATATATCCTATTCCTATACACTGGTAAGTCCCTGGGTGGTAGTTGGTGGCCCACCCATTGAAGTAGAATCATAAATGCGAGTATATCCACCATCAATCCAGAGCATATACTACCTGACCCTGTATAATTAGGAGTGGAACATGGGAAATTATAGGGATGTAAATCTCCAAAATTAGTTTCATTTAAGTCCCCTTGGGGTTGATAGGAGTTATTATATGTGCCATACAAATAGAATCTACAGCTACATGCTGAATAATTTCCCAAGTTTCCATAAAATGAGGAATATTTTATATATCCTTTCCACTTAGAATTCCAAGATCCACTATGAGTGGTTAACAAAAACACATTCCCGGAGATGCATAAACTTCAAAAACTTACCGCCTAAATCGAGTCTTGTTTATATTACTATCAACTTTGGCAAACATATTGGGATTCCCTCTCAATGCTGACTGTAGGGCTCCTACAACCACTCCCGGTTCACTAATAAGGGAGGGCATAAAAGCCGAGTGCTTCCTACATCTGGATGTTCATAGATCAGGGTGACATTGGGTCCGTGTTGTTGGAACATGTGTGCAGCATGTCGTTTTGAACCAGTTAGCCTCGACTACTCCACCCATCACGCTCCACATCCCGATCAACATTACCCACTTCATTTTGGAGCCACTCAGGGACCCAAATCTACTTACTCCACACAAATTCCTTCTGTACATATACAAAAATACTAAAATACCAAGAAATATACACACTACTATTATTATTAGATCACTAATACTAATATTCATTGTTTCTCTCCATATCCACTGTAGGGGATCTGGCCGTGCGTGAGTAGTCAGCCTCCGGAATCATCTAGGCAGGGGCTCAGTCCCAATCTTCCTCCTCTGCAGTTGCTAGGTCTGACCGTACGTAGAGCTACCGCGTCCAGCGGGTGGCAGCAGTAGGGTCTAGCCTAGAGTCTTCATTCACCTGTTGCGGATCTGACTGTGCGTGAGTGGTCAATTCCCTGGTATGACCACGCTGCTAATCTGAAGTCTCTCTCCCCCTTTCTTTGGGACAGATTGGTACTTTTTTCACGTTTGGGAGGAAAGGGTTTTCTTGTGATGAAATTACAGCCCAATGAGTAAACGCCCTTTTTATCCTGGTGTGGTGTTACCAAGGTTTCAGCCCTGCTACTTTTACTGCAGTGGGGGTGACTAACAGCACGTGATTGCGCCCTCCAGCCTGGTGATAGAGGCTCCCCCTTTCCAATCTTTAACCCGCACCTCGTCCGGCTGGACGGAATGGGCCTTTGTGGGGAAAGGAACTGTCTAACCTCTAAAGCATGGGCGTTTTACCTTCTCTAGAGCTTTCCCTTAATGCCTGCACTTCTTCTTGGAGGGTTAAGTTCCCCAGCTCTGGGATGCCTGGATAGGCTTCAGAATAGCCGGGGTCTTCCATACAGCAGCTCAAATGGAGTCACCCCATCATCCGATGAGGGGTGCATCTTATTCTCAAAAGAGCTATTGGGAATTACATGCAACCATAGACTTAGTTTTCTTGACACAATTTTAAGCTGGAGTCTTTGGATGTTTCTTTCATCCTTCCACCTTCCCAGAACTTTGGGGCCTATATCGCACAATGTAATTTCCAAGTAATTCCTAAGACTTCTGCCAAACTCTTAACTACTCCGTGCACGAAGGCCGGGCCATTAGGATTGCGATCTGAAGGGGTGACCCATATCTAGGTACGATGTATCGGAGTAAGACTCAGTACTGCTTCCTTTCGCCTTATTACGGTTCTAGTAGGATATGCTTCAACCCACCCAGTGTAGGAGTGCACACCATTACCAACATATATCGGTATTGTCCCATCCGTGGCATCTTCGGTGAAGTCCACCACTCAGGATTGAAGGGGATTGCAACCTTGATGTTGGGTTCCCTCTTCCAATCTGGGTATTTAGACACAGGGTTGTTCCGAGCGCAGAGTTGACACCGTGATGACGCCAGCATGGTGTACTGTCTCATTCCATCTATAAACACATACCTTTGCTAACAACTGGGCCAACGCTGTCTTTCCCAGATGTGTGGCTTCATGTGCCTTCTGACGATTGGCCATCCCATAGATTGGGGTATGTACCGTCTTCCAGTCTGGTTGACCCACCAACCATCTTTGTGACTTATAAGCTTTCAGGTCCTTTTCAGCCCTCTCATTCTCCTGCTGGGTGTATCTCTGGGGTCTGGTTATTCAAGGAACTTGGAAAAGTGGTACTACCAATTCTCTGAGCCCTCTGTTCCAAGCACTAGTTCACTCTCAGCAGCCTCCTTTGCAGCAGCATCTATTTCCAAAACTACCGGACCACTGGATCTTGCCCTCTCTGATGTTCCTTACAGTGCATCACAGCAACTTTACTAGGGGCCCACACCGCTTACCTGATGGGTACCTGTATTTCTTTTCCATATTTGATCTCTTGTCCTGAAATGATCAATCCTTTTTCTTTGTACAGTGCTCCATGTGCGTGCAGCGGTCATGAAGGCATACTTTGAATCTGTGTATATGTTTACAGTAAGTCCTTGGCCAGCTCTAAAGCCCTGATCAAAGCGATAGGTTCCGCCTCTGGGCCGAGGTACCCAAACCGTAGCGCTTTGGCTTCTATTATTTTATCTGCCGTCGCCACTGCATGCCGGCCTTTCGCTTCCCCTCTCGCACAAAGCTACTTCCATCTGTATAGTAAGTGACATGGGATTGGGGCCATGGGGTATCCCGCAAGTCTGGTCTACTTGAGTATACTTCATCCATGGTTTGAAGGCAGTCGTGGTGTATATTTCCAGATTCTGCTGGAGCAGTGTTGCCGAGGGTTCAGGGTGGTGCACAACTCCAACTTCACTCTAGGGTTTTCATACAACATTCCTGATATTTTGGACATTCGGCTATTCGTGAACCAATAGCTACCTTTGTACTCCATGAGGGCAGGTACAGAATGTGGAACCTACCATCAAATTCTGGCCTAAGGTTAACTTATCTGCTTCTTTTACCAACAAGGCTGTTGCTGCTATAGCCCTGAGACACCCAGGCCATCCTCTAGCGACTGGATCTAATTGCTTGAGATATGCCACTGGGCGATGCCAGGATCCCAACGTCTCTGTCAGTACTCCCACGGCTATTCCATTCTTCTCATCAACAAATAAGGTGAACTTCTTTGTTACATCTAGGCAGACCTGGCGCCGGAGCTTTCCCAGTCAGCGCCTTCTTCTGTGTTCCCAGGCGTTTCTTTCTTCTTTCCCCCACACAAATTCAGACTTCTCCGGACCTTTGGTAACTCATATAATGGTTTGCTCATTTCTGCGAAGTTAGGAATCCAGATTCTGCAAAACCCAGCTGCACCCAAAAATTCTCGCACCATCTTCCGTTCCGGGACTAGGCAGAGCACACACAGCCTCCTTCCTTTCTCGGCCTAGCGCTCGTTTCCCCCTCTTGAGTCACTTGGAATCCCAGATATCGCACCTCTGTCTGGCACAACTGGGCCTTCTTCTTGAGTACTTTGTAGCCTGCTTCCCACAGAAGCTGGAGCAACTCCATTGTGGGCCTCCTTACACTCCTCCTACCGCGCCTGGTCACGGTCAACAGTAGATCATCCACATATTGCAGCAAAACTCGTCTCTCGGGTTCAGATTCGGAATTTTGAGAATTCTCAGACTCGATGATATTCCCAAAATTGGTTAGGCGGCTTCTTCCACCCCTGAGGCAAGTGGCACCACGTGAACTGGGTCTTCTGACCTGTAATGCTGTCTTCCACCTGGAAGGCAAATATGTCCTGGCTTTGGGGGGCCACTGGGATACAGAAGAAGGCATCCTTGAGATCCAAAACAGTGAAGTGAGTAGCTGCAGATGGATGCTAATTCCCCCATCAGGACATATGGGTTTGGTACCACTGGGTGTAGGGTTACTGTAGCTTTGTTTACCATCCTTAAATCTTGTACTGGACGATATTCCTTCGTCCCAGGTTTCAATACTGGGAGTAATGGAGTATTCCAGGGAGAGCGGCATTCCCGAATTATATTGTACTTCTTCAGCCGTTCTAAATGCTTCTGGATCCCTTCCAGGGCTTCTCTGGGTAGATCATATTGCCTTACACGAGTGGGCATAGCATTTGGCTTTAATTCTACCACTATGGGGGCCACGAACCGGGCTAACCCAGGTGGGTTGTCTCAGCCCACACGCCTGGGGGTCCAAATATCAGCGGGTTGCTCTTGACAAACCATGATCTGGTACCTTCGCCACTCCTCCTCCATTGGATAAGTCACTGAGATATTCTTTGGTCCTCTAAAATTTATTTCCATCGTCCCATCTTCTTCAATAGAAATTTGAGCTCTCAATTTAGCCAACAAATCTCGACCCAATAAGGGCACAGGGCAACTTGGCAAATACAAAAACTGGTGAGTGACTTGATGTCTTCCTAGATCCACAATCCTTTTTTCTAAGAGAGGGTGTTTTTCCAATTTCCCCGTGGCCCCCACAATTCTTATGGCTTTCTCAGTTTTTGGGGCTATTGCAGAATTTAATACTGAACGGGTGGCTCCCGTATCTACCATCATGGGGATGGCTCGGTCCCCTATTTGTGCTGTGACCATAGGCTCCCCGGAGCCGAGCAAGGGGGCCCATATCCTAATCGTAAAGTTCCATTTCAGCTAGTCCAATGAAGTCCTCGAACCCTTCGTCCATCCCCTGCTCATATCTTCCATCCACTACTCTTCCTCTTCCTCTTCCTCGATTTGCTCCCCTTCCTCTTCCTCGATCCATTCCTCTTCCTCTGTTCGTCATCCCTCTCTGTCTGGGACATTCACTTCTTCCAATGCCCAACCTGTCGGCAGAGGGCACACTCATTGCGTCTCAATGGAGGTCCACTTCCTCTTCCAATTTTCCGCCCCCCTTCCTTTGTTGCCAAAGCTGCAGCCAATAATTCCGCTTTCTTATGCATCCGCCTGTCCTTCTCCCGTTTCTCCTCTTGTATCTTTCACATATACTCTCTGGGCAATTTCCAACAATTGGCTCAATTCATACCTGCAAATCCCTCTTGTTTCTGATTTTCCTTATATCTGGGATAACTTTGGGTCACGAAGGCCAAATTCACCATCTGTTGGTTGCCTGGGTCTTCTGGGTTCACGGAGTATACTGCCTATAAGCATCAAGCAATCTTTCCAAATATGTTCCTGGGGGTTCAGTGGGTCCCTGAAGTATCTCTGATACTTTGGACATATTA